>CM061142.1:765763176-766363176 GCA_030789695.1 Scilla litardierei
CGATAACCTCCCGGGGTGGTCGATGAGCAGTTTTGGCACTATGGAGGACGCGAAGGGAACTCGTGGGGCACGAAAAGCTTTGAAGGAGGGCCTGCGGACCGTGGGGAGTTGGAGGACCACCACAAAATGCTTATCAACAATTCCATTACGGTCAACCTAGAGCGAGAGCGGAGCAAGGGGTGTGTGGACCCGAAAATAAGGTGCGAAAGCTGAAGATGCCGGTTTTCGAAGGGGATGACCCCCACGGATGGGTCTCACGTGCGGAGCGATACTTTGAGGCCTACCAGATGGGGGAGAGGGAGAAGGTGCAAGCGTTGGACGTGTGTTTGGAGGGGAAGGCGTTGTCTTGGTATTTGTGGAGGCAACAATGGAGGCCGGTCCAGTCATGGGAAGAATTCACATGTTGCATGTTGCATCGCTTCAGAGACACCCATGGCGGCGACCTGCACAAGCAACTCTTTACGCTACGGCAGGTGGGTGATGTATCATAATATTCCACATTTTATCTATATGTTTACACGCCAAATTGATCGCTTAAATCCCAATTTTGTACGCTTTTATATCGCTAATTGGAACTATTTGATTTCGAAAGCGTTTGGTTGTATTTCAGGGAATATCAAGCGATTTGGAGCATGTTAGAGAGGAGGACATGATCGTCTACGCCGGAGCGTCAACGACGTCGTATTCAAGGAGCTCATGTTGCTGGAGAGGAGCAAGAAGATGAAGTAACGGAGCAAGAAGATGAAGTAAAGGAGCAAAGAAAGAAAGAAGAAATCGAAGAAGGGATGAGAGGAGAAAAGAGAGAGGCCAAAGGTCCACTTCCAGGTCGCTCGGTCGAGCGCACCACGCGCACGACCAAGCAGGAACCCCATAGGGCAAGGGGAAGCTGAGAGTGGGTTGCTCGGTCGAGCGACCCAATCGCTTGACCGAGCACCCTAACTCGCTCGACCGAGCTATCATCTACAATGAGCTCAAAATTGGCATTCAAACTCTCTGGAATTTTTGCACTTAAGCTCGGCCGAGCGACCCAGCTCGCTTGATCGAGCGGAACTCTTCCGACCGAGTGACATCGATTTCGCCAAACCAAGATTGAAGCACCTAAGAGGCGCTCGACCGAGCGCTAGGATGCGCTCGACCGAGCGACCCAGGCCGCTCGGCCGAGTGGAGTAGAAATGGCCAAATCTCTTGAAAACCGGACAGCCCTTCATTCTTTGAAGATCTGCTATCATCTGGGATTTCTCAATATTTTTCTCATATTTTTTCCAGGTAATAGACTTTATAACGATTCCAACGCCACCCGGAACGTACCAACGGAGGTCGGATGAGCCCTAGGAAATTTCTGCAAGTTGTCAAATCTGTGCTGGAATCTGTGCTCGGGCATGCTGTGTATTATGCTCAATCAAGCGCCTGTGCACCAAGGTTTGAGGTTTCGGTCGATACCCATGCGTATCGCTCGTATCGTATCGGTATCGGTGGGTAACAATACCGAAACCTGTGCACAGCTCGACCGAGTTACCTGGGCTGCCAGATTGGCCCATGACGAATTAGGGATGTTTTAGGGTTTTCTTGGTGCTATATATATGTATTGAGCAGCCATTGTTGGAGGGAGCTCGTTTTTGTCCTAGGAAACTATTTTTCGAAGGCTAGGCCATGCCCTAGGCCCACGCCTCGCTGATTTATGTATCGGATCTCTACGAGCTAAGTATTTTCTTGTTAAATCTTCTTTATTGTCTTTCTCATTTGCTTTTGATGTTAAATCTTTTATTGCTTTTCTCGTATTTGCTTGTGATGTTGATTCCTATTGTTTTCATATCGTTTGCCATGATTGAGTAGTTTTATTGCTAAGATTAGGGATGATCCCTAGGATTATAGGGGTTGGATGTTAGGTTAACCTTAGTTGGATGAATCTAGGGTCTCCCTATGGTAGTTTGAACAAGGGTTTTGGGGGATTAGCCCTAGGAATGGTAATTCTAGTGGCGGACCTGTCATAAGACTGTGGGGGCGTTGGAACTTTTTTAGTACTGCATTGCCCCTCAGGTGCCGCATGGCCCCCAAGATGGGATGGAAGTCAGATTGGCTTCAACCTGTCAGTACTGCATCCCTTGCTCTTCAACCTGTCTTCGCCTGTGTGCTTGCTTGTCCCGCCCAAAAAAAATCGTAGCCGTTCGGCCTGTACCTCGGCCTGAGTTCACATCAAGAGAGGGCATGATTTTTTTTTCCCGGATCCCAGCTAAATATTATATCAGAAATTTTACAGCAGCACAACTGTGGAGTAAGATAGAAAAGACAATGATTATCAAGAACTACTGAGCTCTTTAAATTTACACAGATTATTGTAAGGTATGGTTCCGCCACTGGGCCTGCCATCCCTAATTAGCCCTAGGATTGGAGGATTACGAAAGTAGCTCCAAGTTCTAGGGACAATCCCCACGAATATGATTGGGGTTTAGTGGTCATCTCCTAGGGTTCGTGATCACGAGAGTGACTCGTGTGCTAGGGTTTTTTACTAACCTCTGATCCGCTAGTCGGTGACTACGAGAGTAGCCTGACTGCTAGAACCAACCGTAGAGCGGTACTCCAGTCCGTAAATCACGAGAGTGGATACGGATCTGTGGTACGAGAACCAAGTGTCGAGCATAATGCACGTGTCCCTGTGCAAAGCTGACTGCGAAAGCACGGCTGCGCATGGGGAGGCATTAGACGAGCGGGACGACAAAAGTCAAGCAGGCGTTCCCATCTCCGGATGTGACACTCCTACCCGCATTCGTCATTCGACAAAAGGATTCTTAACCAGTTATCCAAACCCGAACGTCCTAACGGGGATTCTCGACGCCCTAGCGATCTTCCTCTCAAATGTTTTCCTTGTTTTATTTGTTTTCTTTTTGTGTGGTGTCTTTGATCGGGCCTTGCTGATCGTGACACCTTCGCATTCCACTTCCATCGTCATTACGACCTCCTTCGTAATCCACATCCACCAATAAATTCGAAGTCCAATCAACCTAGGAATCGATAGGTAGTATAAGTAACGCCTTCATGTAGATTCGACCTCAAACTCATTGGGAATATATTGCTCTGGCATCCTTGCATTTGGGGGTGAGGGTGTGCATCACCTTTTTTGGGGGTGTGTATCCTCGCAGAACAACAGTGGACACGATGAGAGACTATCTATCGGGAGAAATTTGAGGTACTTTATGGCCGTATAGGAGGGATGATGACTGAGGAGACCTTGGTGATAAGCTTTATGAATGGGCTGAAAACTAAAATTCAGGGAGAGCTTCAGGTGCAGAGACCGAGTGGGCTGCTTGAGACGATGGACCTAGCTCAGATAGTGGATGACAGGCTAGCAGCGGATTGGCGAGCCAAGGGAGCTTGGGACGGGTCCGTTTTTCGCCGCTCGGCGACTCCAGGAGTGCCGCGGGCCCTTGTAGGGGGTCCAGACGGGGGAGCTCGAGTGAGCAAGGAGAGGAGCGACAGACCACAGCCTAGTGGACAGTTTTGGCGCATGACAGAAGCAGAGATACTGAACTAGAGCACAAATGGGCTGTGTTTTAGGTGTGACGAGAAGTATGTCCCAGGTCATCGTTGTCGAGATCGTACACTCCTGGTACTGCTGGTAGAGGAGGAGGAGGAAGTTGAGCAGTGAAGATGTGGAGCAGGAGCCATCTCATTTGGAGGTAGCGGAGATGTCACTCAACTCAGTAGTATGGTTCACTCCGAACCATAATATGAAGTTGATGGGAGGATCTCTGAGCAGGAGGTAGTGTTATTGGTTAATAGTGGGGCCACCCACAATTTTATCTCCAACCGTGTCGTGGAGCAGTAAGGGTTGCAGTTGGTTAACACCGGCGGCTTTGGAGTAATGATGGGGACTGGGCAGATATAGCAGAGCAGGGGAGTATGCCTAGGCGTGATTTTTACCCTATAGGAGATACATGCGGTGGAGGAGTTCTTACCGCTCGATCTGGACAGCACCGATGTGTTTCTAGGCATGAAATGGATGCAGTTCTTGGGAGAAACAAAGACCAACTGGAAGTTGCTAAGGATGGAGTTCATGTACAGGGGAAAGGTGGTGACACTTCAGGGGGGACCCCAGCTTGTGTAGATCAATGCTTTCCTTGAAGACCATGGCGATGGCATTCCAGTCCGAAGGAGGAGTCTTCTTGGTGGAGCTACAGGGCCTGGCAGTGGAGGAGGCGGAGTAGGAGCACGACATACCATGGGAGCTACGGCCGGTCTTATTTCAGTTTGATGGGATGTTTCAGACGCCTCACGGGCTTCCTCCCCCACAAGAGCACGAGCACGTCATTGTGCTCCGAGAGGATGTCGCACCCATCAGTGTACGGGCCTACCGCTATTCACAGGTGCAGAAGGGAGTGATAGAGAGGATGTTGGATGAGATGATTCAGGCGAGGGTGATACAGCCGAGTGTGAGCCCTTTCTCGAGCCCGGTGCTATTAGTAAAGAAGGACGGTAGCTGGAGATTTTGTGTCGATTACCGGGCATTGAACAAGGAGACGGTGCCAGACAAATTTTCCATTCCCGTGATCGATGAGCTGTTAGATGAGTTTCATGTTGCAGTGGTCTTCTCCAAGATTGACTTGAAGTCCGGTTATCACCAGATCTGAATGAGGGATGAGGATGTTGCAAAGACTGCTTTTAGGACACATGTGGGTCCTATGAGTTCTTGGTCATGTCGTTCGGCTTGACTAATGCCCCTGCCACATCCTAGGCATTGATGAACATGGTTTTTCAGCCCTATCTGAGGAGGTTTGTTCTGGTATTTTTCGATGACATCTTAGTTTACAGTCGGTCGATGGAGTCACATGTGAAGCATTTGACGACCGTGCTGAGGGAGCTGCAGGAGCATCAGCTGTTTGCCAACCGGAAGAAGTGCTCTTTCGACCAGCGGGGTGTAGAGTACTTGAGCCATATTGTTTCCGTGGAGGGCATGACAGCAGACGGTTCGAAGATAGTGGCCATGGTGGATTGGCCACTCCATACCACACTACGGGCGTTGCGAGGATTCTTGGGACTGACGGGCTATTACAGGAAGTTCGTCAAGGGGTACAGTACCATTGTGCGGCCGTTGACTGAGTCGCTGAAGAAAGACAATTTTCATTAGGGAAAAGAGGCCACTCGAGCTTTTGATGCCCTGAAGTCTGAAGAGTGCCATGACGAGCGTTCCGGTTCTTACGCTTTCGGATTTTACCCGGCCATTTGTGGTGGCAATAGATGTGTCGGGCTATGGCTTGGATGACGTGTTGATGCAGGAGAGCAGGCCGGTGACATACTTTAGCCACGTGTTATCGGCGAGGGCTCAGCTCAAGTCCGTGTATAAACGCGAGCTGATGGCTATTGTGTTGGCGGTGCAAAAATGGCGACCATATCTACTTGGCCGATGATTCGTAGTGAGGACAGACCAGAGGAGCCTCAAATACCTTTTAGAGCAGAGAATGGTCACGGAGGAGCATCAGAAGTGGTTGACCAAGTGGCTAAGTTACCACATTGAGATCCAGTACAGGTTAGGGATTGAGAACAAGACGACGAATCACTGAGGGAGGTTGATTCACACTTGTCGGCCTTGTCAGTAGCAGTTCTGCTTGATTGGGAGCCCCTGTTGCGAGAAATTGAGGGGGATGAGGGTCTAGCCAAGATCAGGAAAACACTACTACATGCATCAGCAGCACGCCTCGGATATCCGTTAGAAGGTCAATGTCTCTTGTACAAGGGGCGCTTGGTGGTACTGGGGGTCGGCCCATATCCCGAGGGTGTTACAGGAGTTTCATGGGAGCGCTGTAGATGGCCACTCTGGGGTCCTGAAGACCTACTAACGCTTGGCTCGTGAGCTTTTTTGGGAGGGGATACAGAAGGATGTGGCAGAAACGGTGGAGAAGTGTGACACATGCCAGCGCCACAAATATTTTTCAACAGCTCCTGGGGGTTTGCTGCAGCCCCTCTTTGCCTGATCGAGTTTGGAAGGAGGTGACCATGGATTTCATTGACGGCTTGCCGAAATCAGAGGGGTGCTCAGTCATCATGGCGGTGGTGGATAGGCTGAGCAAGTATAGACATTTTGTGGCACTACGACATCCCTACACTGCAATGACCGTGGCGACGACATTCATCAGGGAGATAGTGAGGGTTCATGGGATTCCAGGCTCCATTGTGACGGATCGGGATAAGGCCTTTCTTAGCACCTTCTGGAAGGTGTTATTCAGGACACTGGGGACAGTACTGAAGAGTAGCACCGATTACCATCCCCAAACTGACGGCCAGACGGAGGTCATCAACAGGACCCTGGACACATATCTGCGGTGTTTTGTGTCTAAGTCTCCAAAGCAGTGAGTGAGGTGGCTAGCTTGGACGGAGTATTGGTACAACATGTTTTTCACACCTCTGCTCAGACCACTCCTTTCAGGGTCTTATATGGGCATGATCCCCCGCATTTACTTCACTATGGTCACCGCTGTACTCCAGTTTTCCAGGTGGACCAGTATCTTGAGAAGATGGACCACACCTTGGAGGAGTTGCGGTGACACTTGACGAGGGCACCTCAGCTTAAGAAGGGGTCGGGCAGATGAACACAGACGAGATGTGCAGTTTGAGGGGAGAAACATGGTGTATCTGAAGCTGCGACCATACCGACAGCGCTCCTTGGCACGTTGGCGGAACGAGAAGCTGTCGCCCCGATACTTTGGGCCGTATGAGGTGGAGGCCAAAATTGGCCAGGTGACGTATCGGATGAGGTTGCCACCAGACTCAGTTATCCACCCCGTTTTTCATGTGTCGCAGCTCCGCTGGGCCATTTGGAGACCATGCATCTTCCTCGTCACTGCCCCCGACACTCACGTATGACATGGATGTGCTTCTGGAGCCGGCCGAGCTGAGAGGGTTTCGTCAGGGGAGTTCGGGAGCACGGGAGGTGCTGATTAGGTGGACCGGCCTTGCAGATCATGAGACAACCTGGAAACCTTACGATGTTACTGCGCAGCGGTTCACAAGACTTCCACCTTGAGGACAATATGGTTCTTTTGGGTGGGGGAGTAATGATAATATCATCAGGTACCAACAAAGGCATCACAAGAAGGATCGCTGGATGAAGAACTAGGCCGGTGTCGTTTTTTTTTTATGTTTTGGGCATTTTTGCAGAGTTTCAGTGGTTTTTTTTAAAATTGGGCTAAATCTGCCCTTATATGTTTGGAATGGGTTTTCATTATTCCCTTATACAAAACTTGAGTGATAATCCCTAGCTTCGAAGAGTAGAAACCTAGATCAAGTGATATTAAACTTTCTCTCTTAGATTCAAGCTTGGAGAGTTGGTTTCCTCTCAAGAGAAAACCCTTATAGTTCTTCTTTGATATTTATAAAGTTATCCGTTTTCATTTTCCAAACCCTAGCTTTCTCATCATAATCATTTGCCTTGTTGCAGACAATTAAAAGAGAGATTCGATCTGATTCATAAATTCTATGAAGAAATTAGTTCTATTGTCAATTTAGCATGTTTATGATACCAAAGTTTCCTTAGAAACACAGTCAATTTTATAGTAAATTCTATGATGTTAAATGTTTGGTTTCTTTATGCTTTATCATAAATTCTGTGATGTTGAAAATTGAATGTTCGACTTCTTTATGCCTAGTCGTGATTTGGTCAACAAATATGTTCATTAGTTCTTCACATTTTCATCTACCTTTACTTTTTGATTGGTTTAAGATTTTACATGATTTGTCAGCATATTAAGTCTTTATAAGTTGCCTTTATTTCTTCTGTCTACAGGATATGTATGATTTTATGGCTCTGGATAGACCATCCACTCCTCGGATCGATCGTGGGATAGCGTTACACAAGATGATCAGACTGATAACAATGGGACTAGGTGGAGAAGGTTATCTCAATTTTATGGGAAATGAATTTGGACATCCAGGTAAGTACATCATCTTATGTTGCCATATTCTCTAAATCCGACATTTTTTGGAATCGTTTATGGTTGATAAAGCTGTCAACTAACCTATTATTTCTTCCATTTTCTCACTGTAGAATGGATAGATTTTCCAAGGGGTGACCGACATCTACCAAATGGAGTGGTCGTACCAGGGAATAATAATAGCTTTGACAAATGTCGCCGTAGATTTGATCTAGTAAGTTTCAATGTACATAGTGATGAGTTTGTTCTCAAGTGATTGGCATCGTGTACGCTATATGATTGAAGTACAACAAAAGGAAGCGTTAATAATAAAAACATAACTAGAAAATGCTCCATTCCTTTACTGGGCAACTTGGTTTCTGACCTAGATAGTAGGGAAATGTCACTATAAATAATTATGCAGTAACACATCAATTTGTTTGGTATGTTCAGTTTGAATATTATTAGATTATGTAGAAACACACCTATTAGTGTTGTGTGTTCAGTTTGAATATTATTAACTCTTCAGTAATTTTGTATGCTACTTTTATTGTCCATCTAATAGAAAATTGTCATTAATTTCAATCCCTTAAAGCAGCATGAAGGCCTCTTGTTGAGGAATATCAGTGTTGAATATTTATAAGTCACTTTCTGAGGTTAATTTAACTTATTGCAATAGAATCGTTTAAGCTCAATATCCAGAGATGCTGAGTGAAGCTTATCAAAACAGAGAATTGGATGAAGTATGCTATTGAAAGCTTACATGTCAATGTACTGTCCTCATCGTGCTAAAATATGAAAATTTATATATACCCTCAAATCCAAAAGCAGTGCTAAAATTTCTTGGTATAAGTGTGAAACCATTGTGTGGTTGACTATGTGCAAACAAATGTTGTTGGGTCAATATATGATAGGCAGAAGTGTTAGTAACATGATTTAAACTCAGTAAACTAAATGAGAAGCTCTAATCTAAGCATGCATGTTTCCCTTTTTACATGCATTATTGATGGAAAATGCACAGACGTGCTGTCTTACTGCTGTTAGGTTAAATTGCCATGTACAATACTTCCAAAAGATATCAGATCGTGCTGTATCCATTTTTTCATGTCAGTTGGGTAGGTCATCATCTGACGAATACTTCCATGATCTGTTGATGTACCATTTGGACTGATTGTCAGATATGACTCAAATTTGAACCAAAACTTTGCTTAAGCATTGATATGAATGTAGTGGAATTGCACCTGACCTGACCCAACCTACAATGACTTGATTATCTCTAACCATTTATTAGTATAATTTCGTCTATCCTAACAACAAGTTGGCGTGAACTCAACCGGGACGGTGGATTAGATAGTTGACACCGCAATTCTGGTACTCAAACCTTGATAATCTGAAGTGGAACAACCCATCTGCACATCCTAGTATTTTACGTACTTGTTGGATAAAAAATCCCATATTTGTATAAGCATATACTTGTATTTGTGTGTGACTTTGTTGCAAACTTGTTATTGTAATCAGGGAGATGCTGATTATCTAAGATATCATGGAATGCAAGAATTTGATCAAGCGATGCAGCATCTTGAGGAGGAATACGGCGTATGTATTATTACTTAAATCACTTCTTAACTAGTAGTTTTGGTGGAAAGATGAATAGTCTGTTTGTTGGAATCAATTTGTCCAATTTTTCATTGATTGTGCTTCTCTAATATTTTTCTAGGTCCAAATTTTTCCTTGTATGGTTACTAACACGTATTGTCCACCTTTATGTATTACTTGTTCTATGTAGAAACCTGTGTAAAGATTACTATGGAATAGAATTCAACTTACATGACAATACTAAAGGAAACTGTTAAGAAGTTCTTCATTTGTGCTTGGGGTTTTGGATGCTGTTCTTGTACTGTAGTGATGAAGAACTGTGGTTGATTTACTAGCCTGTTTTATTCCCCCTTTTATGTTGAGAACATTTTTTGAGTAAAAAATGATTGTAATAGCATTATCAAGTATAATTTAATATTACATGCCAATACTAAGTATACCGTCCGCAACTGTTTTTAATTGCTGCTCATGATTTTGGATACTCTGCTTGCACAGTAGTGAAGAAAATCAGTGATTTAGTAAAGCAAGTAATAAGTGTTTCAATAATATGATCCACTTTTGGTGAAAGCGAATCTGATGCATATAGAATAGGATGGAATTTCTCGGTTGTTTAAGGCAGCTCAATTCTTACTGTTTAGAAATTATTTCATTCTCTTCATACATCTTCACAAATTAGTGTTAATATCAATTCAATAGGAAGTTTGATTAAAGCGTCTAGACACAAACTTCAGTAATCACTTCGTTCAAATTGTTGATGATACGCGTTAATGTAGGATGTGGTTCCTACTTACATTGTGATGCGGAATTGTAAAATCATTTGCATGCCCGTACGCATTATAGTCATTTCCAGTGAAGTATCTTGCATGCCTTGGATACTTTTAGAAATCTATCATAGGTCTTGCTCTTATAAGGCTTGCTAAATGTAACCATCTGACATTGCAGTACATGACTTCGGGTCACCAGTATATATCGCGGAAAGATGAAGGGGATAAGATCATTGTTTTTGAACGAGGAGACTTGGTGTTCGTCTTTAATTTTCATTGTAGTAACAGTTATTTCGACTACCGAGTAGGCTGCTATAAGCCTGGTAAATACAAGGTGTGTGCAACTCATCTCAGTGCTCAATAATCTAGTATTGCTTTGTGATTTTTTGTTGTAACCTTTATTATATTCAAACAAGTGCTCAAGTTTGTGGCTGGCGTGTTCCATCTTTATGCTAGTTCGTTAACACATCTGAAAAATATGTAGTAGTTGGGGAAGGTATACTCTATTATCTTTTATTGTGCGTTTAAAATGTTGAGGAAGCATGACAACTTTTGCTGGGTCTGTATTTTGGGTTTAAAAAAATTGATGGTTTTTTGTTATACTCACTTGTCCATCGATTCCTTACCAAGAACTTGGCCCAACGTGGCGAGGTTGACATGGTCATAACATTTTGTTAACATTTTAGTGGTCACATGGAAATAGGGTTGTCCAGTACAGTAACCCCCACTGTAAATGGACAAATCAGACAGAAAAGTAATTGGAGAGAATTAATAGACATTAGTTGTCGACATGTTCATGAAATTTGTAATTTATTGAAGTGCTGGGGTGATTGGTTGTTTACGAGTAATCAAAAGGATTGCATCCAGTCTTTACTGATTTTTCCCAGATGCATGATTTTCAGTATTCTCATCTAATATCTAAATATATGGATATGATATTAAGATTCTTAGTTTGACTTCAGGTGGTCTTAAATTCTGATGACAAACTGTTTGGTGGATTTGGCCGAATCGATCCTACTGTGGAGTACTTCACTAGCGTAAGAACGTTCTTGTTGAAAGTCTACTTTCATGTCCGCATATTTAGTTATCAAAACCTATAGACAGCGTTTTCTTTGACACTGCAGGAAGGGATGTATGACAAAAGGCCGCGTGCGTTCATGGTATATGCGCCAAGCAGAACGGTTGTGGTGTATGCTCTCTCAGAGGACTGAATTGCAATGCAAGCAGTGTTTTTAAGAAAGCAGCCTGAAATTCTTGGAGCTCCTAAAATACCGAGGAATCAGTGAATGCAGTGGAGTGCATGCTGCTGCTGACGCTTCAAATCTTACATATCGTGAAGCAATATCGTTTTCTCAGGATACCTGCAACTCCATTGTTCCAGAACGTTTGGGAGAAAAGCTTGAACCTACATTCACGGAAAGGGAATCGCAACCTCAGAGCTGTTGCAAGGTCCAACGGTTTATCGTTGGCCTCGAGTTATGTAAATCTTCTGCTATGCTCGCTACCCTCTAAATTAAATTAAGCAGGAATTCGACGTTTAGATCTTTATTAATCATGTAGGCTATTTGCAGATTTACCATTTTAACAACTTTCCTTCTGAATTTGTAGTCTTTCCCCCCTTTAATAATGAAGTGAACTCCGACGCATTTCAGCAGGATGGTAGGAGAAATTCTTGCAAATCTTTGTATACTAAAGGCATCCCCGATTCTTCTCGATTAAGTGTAACGATCAGTTTTATTTCGGGGGGTGTTTTCTCCCCACTGAAGTTGCTGGAAGAAGAATCGGTCGAAACTCGTTTATTAAAAAATACCATATGATATTTGGCTAATAAAATCACAGAAGACTGCCAGGCAGAGCTCCAACTAGAAAGTGGTAGTCTTTATGCTCAAAATAACATTTCTGGATTGCTTATTCGTTGCGCACGCCGACTTTCCAGATTGAGATCAATGTTTGGAATAAAATGATTGAGCTAGACCCTACCTGATTTTTGGATCCTGAAAAGATCACAGCTATTATATGGAACCTGTAGCGGAGCATGACTTGCTGGAGACTGTATAAAACACAGGCATGGTTTTATTGCTATCATAGCCAATGACTGCTATGGATTACTCCTGAGCAATTCACACAATGTGGGTCAAAAACACCCAGTTGCCATTGATTCCACTCTCAGGGACTAATATTGATTCCATGAATCATGCAGCGTTAGTCAAAGCATAACTGAGTTATAATCAACTTTAGATGAACTTTTACAGAGACAAAAAATGTGAAAGTTAAAAAGGGATTATAATTAACAATGAAGAAGAAGGTAAATATAGCATCCTACCTCTCAAGACTTGTCTTGGAACCAAAGGCTCTCTTTATGCCCTTCAGCAGGGAACAGCACTTCATGTTTACTCCATTTTTAGCCTTCAAATCCAAGCACTCTCTTCTCTGGTGTAGTACAGATAGGTTCCACCTTTTATGATCTTTCAATATAATGGAAGGTAAAAATTAAATTACCTAAAACAAATAATAAGAACAGTAATGTGTCAGAGAAAATCTCCACATTTCGAACAAAACTTGATTTGCCCTCCCACCGACTTCGTTAGCAAACCAAGCGAAAACCCTTCGAATTGTTTATACCTGCACCAACCCACGAAACGCCCACCCTGCCAACACATGACAATCCAACGAATTAACAAACGTTTGTTATGATTTTGCCAAGGTATTAGCAACTGCAAACAAGCAGGAAAAAATGGTTCTCTCTGTCCCCTTCCCATCACCAAGAATCTGAACTTGCTTGACACCCTTAAAAGCTTCCCCTTCCAGCATAAAACCCCAGAAAGAAGAGTTGCGAAACAGGAGGAGACCGACTCGCAGGAGGAAAGATGCAGACGCAGCCATCCGAGCAGCATCAGCAACACAATATTGCACGGATCAGGGACTCTGGAAACAGCTTCAGAGACAGCCCGTCGAGGGACGTCGACAGGGAGGAGGATGAGATGCCGAGGTCGGCCCTCTCGACCTTCCGAGCAAAGGAGGAGCTCATCGAGAGGAAGACGTTGGAGATCAGGGAGAAGGTTTTTGCCCAGCTGGGCAGGGTGGAGGAAGAGAGCAAACGCCTGGCCGAGGTCCGAGAGGTAACATGTCCAACCATCGCTCTACGTTCATTCTAATCTGAAGCCATCTTTATAAACGATGTGATTATGCCAGGAGCTTGAAGCAATGGCAGATCCAACGAGGAAGGAAGTTGCGACCGTGCGCAAGAGAATCGATGTCGTCAACCGAGAGCTGAAGCCCCTTGGACAGAGCTGCATCAAGAAGGAGAAGGAGTACAAGGAGGCGCTCGACGCGTTCAACGAGAAGAACAAGGAGAAGGCTCAGCTGATCAACAAGCTAATGGAGGTGAGTTTCAATCGACTGAATGCGTGCATGATGTAATGCATTTGGATTTAATCGTTCGTGTGTAAAACAGCTTGTGGCGGAGAGCGAGAGGCTGAGGATGAAGAAGCTGGAGGAGCTGAGCAAGACAATAGACTCTCTCCGCTAGATCGATCAGCTGATTCTTACCACTGAACTAAAGGCCCGTGTGATTTTGTGTTCTGATTTGTGTTGGTTCTGATTTGTGCTGATTCTTACCACTGAACTGAGCAAAGTTTTTGTTTAGATGGGCTTTGCTTGCACATGTTTCGTCTATTATGATTGTCATGGCAGTCTTAATGTATTTCCAATGGTTGGCTTTATATGTTTTCTTTTCTTGTAAAAAAATATTTGCTACTTGTTAGCATGGAATCAGGGTGGAGTGAGATTCAAGCAAAATTTTATGGCCTGAAAGGTTTAAAACCATGAGCTGCATTGCCTTGGATCACAAGCCAAGTCCAATCCGTCGTCTTTCCTAAGGGCATGTTCTTTTGTTGGAAAGTATAAAGTGGGAAAGTTGAGAATTGTGGAATTTGATAATAGCTAAATTTGGTGTAGTGTGTTCTTTTGTTGGAAAGTGGAGTTGGATTGTGGTGTTGGAAAGTTGAGGTGGTGCCCACTTCGTGTAGTTGATGTGTGGTCCACTTTTCGACGAAGAAAGTTGAAGGTGGAAAGTTGGATTTTGGGGTGTGGTGATCCTAGGTACGATTATCCCCGGCCTAAATTAGTTGAGTTATTTTTTAACATTTGATTTTGGGGTGTGGTAACCCCAATATTCTCACCCGAGGTGACCACGCACATTGAGGGCCCCACCAAAGCTAGGATTCTTGTGTAATCCTAGCATTTCATCACAACACCAAAATGTAAGAGACCCTGCGGGGCTACACACACACACACTAGGGGGGTGAATAGTGTAATGGTAAGCAAAGTGCTTAAAAAGTTACTGAAATTAAAGTACAATAAGCAGCGGAAATTAAAGAGTATGCTCAACAACAACAAACGCAAACACAAGGATTTTACCCCAGTTCCCCAAAACTTGGATACGTCCAGCCATACCAGTATTCATTATAATTCCCACACAGAGAAGTGAATACAAATCCCACAAAGAGATACCTCATACAGAGGATTTAGGATTCCAACAAAGAGATATTCTTACTCTCACACAGAGAGACCTCACACAGAGGATTTGTTCTTTCACACAGAAAGAACCAAACTCTCACAAAGAGAGTAACTCCCACAAAGAGAGTAACTAATTCCCACAAAGAGAATTAGGGTTTCGAACAAAAAACAAAACGAAACTACATACATATGCCTTGATATGATCTTACCAATGTGAAGAAGAAGGCATGCAAGTGAATGACCAAGTGCTTGAGATTAGCTTTGATTGCACTTAATGATCTTTCTCTCTTCTAGGAATGAATCCTAACACTTCTCACTTGGGTGTATGAAAATGAAGAGAAGAAAGATGATCTCTAAGAAAGGAATGAGAATTAACCAAGAGTTCTAAATAAACTAAGCCAACTCATATATATATATATATATATATATATATATATATATATATATATATATATATATATATATATATATATATATATATATGGCAATCTTCCATTGCGAAAAAATGGTGCGAAAGCCCGTGCGAAAACATTTTTTTTATTTTTTTGAAATTTTTTTTTTCAAAAATTATTTTTTTGATGTTTAATCCATACAATTATATACCCCAGGGAAAATAATGGGTGAACCCGTTGGGGATTAGAGCACCCATCCACCCGTTACAAATTTAACGGTCTCAAAACGTGCGAATTTGATGAAATGCCTTGATCGAAGGCCAAATGACATTATTTCTCAACCATTATTTTTTTAGGGTGGTATAATAACATATAATGAGGGTGGAAAAAAGAATTTTTGAAAAAAAAAATTTCAAAAAAAAGATAAAAACATTTTCGCACCGTGCGAAATGTTCTCATTTGAAGATTTACCTATATATATATATATATATATATATATATATATATATATATATATATATGAAGCCAAGAAGACCCCAAGGAACCCATAAAACCAGCCAAAACCCCAAAGTTAAGAAATCTGCAACGACTAGATTTAGGCGGTTTACGGCACAGACAATCGACTGAAGAACAAATGACAGTTGACTGTTCAACGGCTAGAAAAATCCAAACGACTATAATCTGAGCCAGGACAGTCGACTGTAGAAGACTACACAGGCGACTGTATAACAGACAGTCGATTGTATATCCTTTATCAGGCGACTGTTGCAGGGATGGAAGAAAAACTGTGACAGATGCATTTTTCGCACTTACGTCTTTCAGACGACTGATGGTCATTTCACAGGCGACTGTAAATATACATGCGACTGTAAAAACAGTAACAGGCGACTATCTTGCAAATTGAGATGAAGCCCAGAAAATGCAAGAAGCGCACAGTCGACCGTCGACCAATTCACAGGCGACTGTAGAAATACAGGCGACTGTAAATTGAACATCATTCGACTGATGCGAAAAGCTCAAGAAGAGTCAATAGAAATGTTGACTTGAGCTATGCATCACAGTCGACTGTAGAAGGCTCGACAGGCGACAGGAAATCACCCAGTCGACTGTTAAACCTTCAGCAGGCGATTGTAGGAGATACAGAGACTCCAAATGGGTCTTTGGGCTAGATGAACCTATTGGGTTAGATTCTATGATAATCCTAAGGCTCACTAAGATGGTTAAATGCATATGCATGAAAGTATGACCATCTATCAAGGCATTACAAAAATCCTAGACTCAAAAAGAGAAATGCAAGTAATAGAAATTACATGGATTACATATTGCATCTCCTAGAGTCTAAGTCTTCAAGCTCACTATACCTTGATGCTCCCCATCATCTCCAAGCTTTGGCACTCCTTGATGAGCTTTCCTTCATCAAGCTCCAAGCTTTGGCAATGCTCCTCTAGATATGTAACGACTGGTTTTCGTGTAATTGGATTATCTATATTAAAATATATGCTTGGTGGATTTTCTCCTTGGATGTGTGGTTTTCGTCGCCGTAGCTTTCACTTTCGATCATTTCGTCATGATTTTCTAGCTTCTTCCTTCGATCGTCGATTTCGGAGTAAGTCATTCGTGACGAGCTTCAAATTGCTCATATCTTAGAGTTAGAGTGATCTTAGAAGCCATAAGAATCTTCCCGAAGCTTCGCGCTTCGAATCGACACTTTTCGTGCACGTTAGTTGGTTCAAGAAGGAGAACCAACCGACTAGATCTCAATCTAGTCGGTCGGCAATCCTTACTGGACCGACTAGTGGGCTTTGATTATAATTCAGGAGTTACTGTTTATCTTTAGTCGGTCTAAGACCATATTTCGACCGACTAGATTACAAACTAGTCGGTCAGCCATTGTTCTTCAACCGACTAGTTCATTGATCATTTTTCCAGCCGAGTTATTGTTTACTCTTAGTCGGTCTAAGAACAACCACCGACCGACTAGATGTGAAACTAGTCGGTCAGAACTTGCTCTCAGACCGACTAGTTCCTTTGATTAATTTTACCAAAGCTACTGTTCCTCGTTAGTCGGTTCATGAACACTCACCGACCGACTAGATTCCAAACTAGTCGGTCGACGGGCCTTCACAGACCGACTAATTCACTTCCCAGATTTTCCTCTTCTTTAGCTGTTTGATTCTAGTCGGTCACAGTTGGTCGACCGACCGACTAGTTGCTAAACTAGTCGGTCAGTAACTCTTCTTTGACCGACTAATCAGTGTCGAAACCCTAATTTCTGGGCAGCCGCCAGCTCTTCCTATTTATACCCCTCCCAAACGTTTTCTTCTTCTTCTTCTTCAACTCTAAACCTAATTTCTCCCCCATTGAGCCCTCATCTTCCCCAAACCCTCAAACCTTCATTCCAAGCTCCTCCTCCATCATCCAAACCCTCACTTAACACTTTCCACCTTCCACCTTCCTCAAACCTTCATCAAACCCCCAAAACCCATATCAAAACATATTTCTCCAGATTTTCCCTCATTTCTCAAGATTTTCTCCTCATTCCAGATCTGAACCCTAGGTTTCCCCGGATCGTTCTTCCGTTGCCGTGCTTGCTCGGCATCGATCTTCCGCTTTTATACGGTAGGGTTCGATCCTTTGGTTTTCTCATAACTCTCCTTGTGATTTTATTGATACCCTAATAATAAACTAGGTTGGATGTTGTTTGATGATTGTTTCTCCGTGGCAGCGATTTCCTCTCCGTAGATAAATTTTGTGGCGTGCCTCGTTGATCATCTTCCTTGGCGTGAGGCAAGTGAAACTTGCCACTTCGGGTTTAGGCCATGTTTTAGGCAAATTGCTTGTTGTAGCGTAAAAGAGACTAGATGGTGAAATGATAGCCGCCTAGACGCCAATTGATCTAGTTTGACAACGAAACTAGACCCGCCACCTCAATTGATTTAGCTTGACAACGAAGCTAGATCCAACCCTTTTAACTTGTTGTTCATGCATACTAAACTGCCATGTTTACTTCCAATTAACGGTACGCGATTATCTGCCATGTTTTAATACTATAATTGTATGCAATGCATTATAACTTGCCATGTCATCCATGCTATCCATGTTGAATGTTGCATTCGTAGCACACGCTACAATACTTGTACTTCCTGGCTCGTGACCAGAAGCGAGCATAATGAGTTGCTAACCCCAACGCTCGATATTGAGGCTAGGTGTCCCATACGCCAAATACTTCCTGATTCGTGATATAGAAACAAGCTCCCGTGCGGGGCAACCCTGGCTCATTTACTGGGCTCATGTACAGGGACCCTGGCTTGTTTACGTGTGGGATGGGGTAAGAGTTAAGCGGTCATTCAACTGGGAGTCTGCCCGATCAGCAACTGCAGTTGTAAGGCGTAAACTTTGGGTTTTTGGGGTAGTGTTAAGCGGTCAATCAGCGTGAAAGAAAGACAATTTCAGCTGTAAGGCGTAAACATCTACAAAACATTCGTGATTCGTGATTCGTGATGATCGTGATTAGTGAAATCCTTGATAATGATATTAGCTTTGCTACTCTTGCCATGCCATGCTCCTGTCTTGTCGTGCTCGTTTACCTACTTGTTGCACTTTTGTTATATGCCCTGTCATCGCATCATGCTAGAACTGCAAGGTTGTTTTACTTTCAGTTTCCTTGCACAAGTCTTTTAGACTTGCTGACATGTGCCCCTCTCTCTTTTGGGTGTCACATGTTAGACCCAGAGCCAGAGCTTGTTGCATGGGATTTGGTGCTGCTGACGCACTTTTGTTGCTGTGGTGGAGTCTTGTGGACACTGGTGACCTTGCTGAGTTTCCTTTCTGTTTTAGGATTCCTGTTAGTTGTCGGTGCGTGGCACCTTTGTTTGTACTTCGTACTTTTGTTGACCATGTTTGGGCCCTTAGATTCTTTTCTCGTTAAGCCTGGTGGCTTTTTCTGTGATGTTGGAATTTAATATGATGGATATTCTGAGATTGTCTTTTGTCTCATTTCCTTTATTATTATCTTTGTTTCGTATCGCGTTGCAATGACCTGCCAATTAAATGTTGATTGACGATTATCGGGCTTGGAGCTTTGCAGCTTCAAGTCTGAGCGGACCTTCTCACGCTTCGCCTCCACACTTTTGGGAAGCGGGGCGTGACAAGATGTCCATCCATCATCATGCTCCAAGCGTTGTCTTCATTAGATGATCTTCATGACTTCATCCAAGCTTGAGCACACCATCACTCTTGGAGGTCTTTAAGATATCCCCTGTAATATCCTCCAAGCATTATGCTTTGTCTCATCAACACATAATCATTAAGATAAACTGAGACTAAAACATAAGATTGATTAGCACACAAACATAATGTATTGATCATCATCAAAACAACGTTAGTCTTGAACTCAAGAACTAACACAAAACATCTCCATGGAATCCCAATTTCCCTGCCACGTCAGCTTTTTCCCTAAGAAAACACAAAACACAAAAGAACACACAAACAGAAAGTGAGGTAGGAATCCAGTGAACAGTGTATCGACTACAAGAAGGACGAAGGGTAGAAGCGGTCTCCAAATAGGTTAGTAGCGGGTCGTAACCGCTTCTATTACAATTGCAAGCGGTTTCTAAAACCGCTACAAAATGGGCGGAGAGAAACGTCGTTTCTATCGGTTACGAACCGCTAAAAACCACCCGCCTGAAACACAAGTTTGTGGCGGTTTCGAACCGCCACAACATAACATTCAAAAAATTTGAGAACGAAAATATTGTAGAGTTTCTTCGGGTTCCCACTGTTTTTTGAGAACGAAATTTTTTGAGAATGAAAAGATTTTTGGGAACAAAATTTTCGAATTTCTTTTAGACAAACCCCAAACAAATTTTTTAAGAACGAAAAGACAATCGGGGTTATGTATGTGCGATGATCCCTAATAAATTTCTATGTGCGATTTGGGAGACCTTTGTAGCGGTTCCGACCAGCCAAAAATTTCTTTGTAGCGGTTCAAGACAACAACATATGAAAATAATCACCCGCCACTTTGTTTCTTCTCCCTATTGTGTCTTTGTAGCGGTTTTGACCCGCCACAATGTTTGGTGCAGCGGTTCGAAACCGCTACAAATGAAAATAATTATCCCGCCGCCCCGTTGTTTCTTCCCGCAGTTTTTGAGTATAGAATTTTTTGTTGCAGCGGGTCATAACCGCTAAAAACAGTTTTGAACCGCTAAAAACATGATATTTTAGTAGCAGTTTCGAATCGCTACTAAAATAACCGCTAAAAATGACCATGCCTTTTGTAGTGATCAACAATGATTTTTTCACTTTCTCTCCTATACTTTCCTACAAAATAACATGCCCTAAATGCAATGACGCACAAAGAGACGCAACATAAAAATAATGTATGAAGTATCCCCCGGGAAGAAAAAACATTGCATCAACCTTCAAAAAATTTCAAAACAAAAATTTTTAGCCACATTTAAAATAAAAATTAGTTCCCTCCAAAAATTTTAATTCCCCTAAAACGTAGTTCCCTCCACAATTTTAAATTAAAATTTTGGTTAACCTAAAATTTTAAATTAAAATTTAATTCCTAAAGAAGTTTTAGTTGACTCGAAAAGTTAGTTGCATCCAGATTTAATTCCCCATGAAAGTTAAAATTTCAGTTCCCTAACATTTAATTTCCTCCAGATTTAGTTTCCTCAAAATTTTAGGGTATTCTCACTAAAATTTCATGAAACTCTCTTCTTAACCATTGATTCTTTAAGATTAAATTTCAGCTGTCGTTCTTCACAACTTTTTGTCCTAGTAATCAAACACAGTCAAAACATCTTTCAATTGTATAATAGATTAGTCATAACTTGTCACCATACGTGACATGGCATTCACAATATTTTCCCAAAAATTTCAACTTTTTCAAAATCTCCCACCAAAAAAGATTTGCAATCTCTTCGAACGTACCTTAAAAAATTTATAGCACCTTCAAAATATTCCTCCAACAAAATTTTTAATCACATTCAAACTAAATTTTAGTTTTCCCAAAGAATTTAGTTCCCTCAAATTTTAGTTCACTCCAGATTTAGTTCCCTTTAAAATTTAAAATTTTAGTTCCTTATATATTTAGTTCCAACCAAAATTTTAAATTAAAACTTATTTTCCCTCAGAGAATTTAGTTCACCAAAAATTTTAGTTACCCCAATGTTTAAGGGAATTGTTATTTGCATAGACCTTTTGCTGAGTTCACAAACCACTTATTTACAAGTTTGCCATTAAAAATATACTACTGAGTTCACAAACCACTTATTTACAAGTTTGCCTTACTTCGCGTCGCCGTCCCCTTCTCCATCGCCGCCACCGCCGCCCTTCACAGGCAGAGATCTTTTTCCTCTCTTCAGAAGCTTGCAGAAGGATGTGGTGTTGTTGGCGAAGCAGATGTTACCGACGAGAACGAGTCCTAGCTCCGGGCTCGGGAGGTTAAGGCCCTTCGCTTGCACCGGCAGCGCCACCTCCGCAGCGGCAACGCCGCTTCTCCGCCGGCAACCTCTGCTTTATGAAAGGGTCTAAATAGAGGAAAAAGAGCCTTCTGCAAGCTTGTAAAAAAGTGGTCTGTGAAGCTTGTAGAAGGAAGTGGTGTTGACGACAGACACTACAACGACAATCATCAGCAAGTGGATGGTGAGGATCGAGTAGATCTTTCGGATGAACGCTCACCGGAGCTCTGGCGCTTCGAGCACCATTGGGTACAGCATCTGGGCCCCCCGATTCCAAGTTACCATCCTTTCCGTATGACGACTGCTTTTACATCTTGGAGTTTCACCGGCGAAATCAAAGTTAGGGTTAGGGTTTCGATGGTGGAGAAGTGGGACAACGACGTGAAGGAGGAGGGGGCATGAGTAAGGCAAACTTGTAAATAAGTAGTGAACTCAACAATATATTTTTAATGGCAAACTTGTAAATAAGTGGTCTGTGAACTCAGCAAAAGGGTCTGTGCAAATAGCAATTCCCAAGTTTAATTCACTCTAGATTTAATTCCCCCAACATTTAAAATTTTACTTCAATAAAATTTAATTTCATCCAAATTTAGTTTCCTTTAAAATTTTACGGTTTCACCACAGATTTCCCCCCTAAAATTTTAGGGTTTCCTACCAAAATTTTCACAAACTCTCATCCTATCCATTAATTCCTCAAGTTTTAATCTTATTGGTTTTTCTACCAACCATCATGTCTTAGCGAACTAACCATCTTGTCTAGCGAGCAACCTCATTCAAAAACTTATCAGTTGTACCAAGCTACATTGTTTAACTGCTTATTACTCTAAACCTCTCAGGATCTAAATACGCACCAAACTTATCTAAATACGCACCAAACTTCGTACGCTGCATTCATCAAAAAAGCGTATAACATCATTTTGTCTGAAGCACCTAAAGTTAAGAGTATCAAATGATCAGGTGCAATCCTACAATTATCAAAATACATGAAAACCCTCAATAAGAATACAAACAATAAGATTATTAAAATTAACCTTAACTAAGTTAACACATTCGTTTTATCGTTCAACTTATCTAAGTCTGGATGACAGTCACCATGACTTTATCACCTGCAGTAGCGTGTAAATTTGAGTAGAATAATGGCTATCATATGTCATATGAGAGTCTCTCTCATATGCCCTCTCATATAAAATACACTGAACTTGTACTTGTAATTGGATGCTTTATATGAGAGGGCGTACGGGAAAACTAAAAGCTCTGGTATATAATATATAATGCATGATAGCTATTATTCTCAAATTTGAGACCCATGTTCGAGATATATGCTTCATATAGTGATCATTCTTCGGCCCATATTTTTGGGCTAGCCGTTCTGAATCCAATTCTATTAGGCCCATACCCAAAATCCGATCACAGTGTTTGCATCCGGGTCAGACCCGATCCAATTCGCAACGCTAGGAAATCCCCGCTTCGCTAGGGTAGAAAGCGTACAACCACTGAACCCTGGGGTTTATTCCACTGTCCCAAAACCCTAGCCCGCCATCTTAATCTTCGTCCCCTCTCTTCTCATATGGCTTCGAAGAAGAATCAGAAGGTCTCTAAATCCCAATACCCTAATTCGAAGAAGAAGAACGCGAAGGACGTCCCTTCTGTAGACCTGAAACATCTCGACATTGGAGAAGAAGAAGAGGAGGAGGAAGAACAAGTGCAGTATGATAAACAGGAATCGGATACCGAGGAGGAGGAGGAAGAAGGAAGGAACGAATCGGATTCCGAGGACGAGGGGTCCGGATCCGATGCCAACACCGATGACGATCCTTTGAACGACGATTACCTCCAAGGGGGCGACAATGGTAATATTTCGCCATTTTGTTGATTCTATAGTTTGCTTTACGTTTTTGAGGTTTGAACCGCGGTCCGTGTGTGTTGATTTTTGTTTGGTATGCAGAGGAAGTGGGAGAATCAGGATCGGAATCGGACGAGGATGATTTAGAGGCCAAGTCTAGAGCAATCGATGAGGATAGGGAAAGAGCGGAAGAAGAAGCCAATGATGAATTGCAGCTCAATATAAAGGATGAGTTTGATGAGTTCAGATTGCCTACGAAAGAGGTCAGTTTTTGTTCATTTCTTCATGGTTTCTTACTTTTTTGTGCCTATTGAATGTCATAGTTTGGATTTTGCTTTTATTTTGATGATGGAGATTGTCATTGTAATATGTTCTAATGGTTAAACTTTTAATTTGAAAGTTATTTTGGAAACTTTTTGTGCTAAATGATTGATTTTTTGTTACTAGTGAAACTTGAGTGAGTAACTATTGGTAACATTTTTTAGACTTTGCATTGATATAAAAATTTGTTAAAAGTTTATTGAGTTGTATAAGAAATGCAACAATGGATATGTGCATAAATAAAATGAGAAGATCTAAAGCTACTTAGTCTAGTAGACTGAATGGTCTGGTGCACAGAAACAACTAGCTGAAGGTTGACAAATAGGAGGATTATGATCCATGGAAATTGCCTCTAACGATATCAGTTTTATTTAAAGGACTTTTTTAATCCTTAATTGAAGTTGGAAACTGAATCTCCTCAAAAAAGATTATGGTGCATGTTAGAATAATATATTTTGTTAGTTGTATTTAAGTTTTAGATCCGCAAATTAAGTTTGTTCTTTCCTTTGTTGGGAACTTGATGGCATGAGAGCCAAACTCACAAGTCTATTCTTCTGTAACAATCCATTCAATGGTAGATGTTGGTTTCTTGTCTACATAAATAAAATTGGACATAAATTTTGTTTCCTTGGGTTTTTTATTTGTTTTGTCATGAAAGCCATAGCAGCCCTGCAGCGTTGCAGCCTATGTAATGGTTATGGTTAACTACAAACAAAAGATCACGACAATACATATCTTCAGAGAATTTGAAGAACATTAAACAATTTCAGATTGAAGCTACAGTGAAGGAAATATATAAATCTATCGCATCTATCAGCTGAAAAGCAACCGCTAAATTGGTATAATATGTAAACATGATCAAGCATGCAACATGCTGAAAGAATGGAAGTTCAAAAAACATCTCATGTGCAACGTGTAAGACACAACATATTTATGAAGCTGTAGATCATGTGGTAAGGCTCAGTTTATTGTTGGAACATGTGAATATCTAAATAGGCCAAGTGATTCAAGCATGAAGAATAGTTTGAAAAATCATTTGTGGGAAGAAATATTGGTATTTGATTTTAGTTTTTTTATCCCATTTCAGTAATATGGAATATACTGTGATTATGGCAGGAACTCGAAGAAGAGGCTCATCAACCACCAAACCTGTCAAAACTCCAGCGACGAATAAAAGAGAGTATGTAGGAGTTACTTCAATACTTTGAGCTATATACTATATCTTTATCATCTGTGTTTTTCCGAAATAAAATTGCTTTTGTTTGTTTTTTCTTAATTAATTCAGTTTTTTCCCCACTCAACATGAGTAGATACTGATTGAATATTGTATTATGGATTCTCATTGTTGTAGTCGTTAACGTGCTCTCGAACTTCAAGAAATTGAGGCAGGATGATGCCTCGCGGAAGGATTATGTAGAGCAACTAAAGGCAGATTTGGGTTCTTATTATGGCTACAATGATTTTCTCATTGGGGCTTTTGTTGAGGTATTGTGAAGTTGAATATATTAATTTGCTTCTTGATTCCTTTCTGATAATAACTTTTCCTAATTTGTTTGTAATGGTGTCCTTTGCAGATGTTCCCAGTTGCTGAGCTGGTTGAACTCCTGGAAGCTATGGAGAAGAGGCGACCCGAATGTTTGCGAACAAACACTTTGAAGGTATCAATAGTTGTTCTCCCTAGTCATGTAATGATGAAATATTTTATGCTATCTGCCTTCCGTTTCAATTTGATATGTTTTGCCTTATTTTGTGTTCTAACGACTGTTGACTTCAGCTCATAGAAACATTGTTCCTTGCTTAATAATTGAATGGGTTTTTTAGGGTTCTGAAGCTTTTATTAGCAATGCTGGTCGTACACAGATTACTTATATATTCTAAATCTAAATATATTTGGTCCTCCCTTACACACAAAAGATTAGTGTTTGCCTGATTTTGTCATTGAACTAATTTTAACTGTTGATTATAGACTCGGCGGCGAGATCTTGCTGGTGTTCTGATAAATAGAGGAGTTAACCTTGATCCAATTGGCAAGTGGTCGAAGGTAACATTTCTTTTTCATGCTTTCTTCAGTCTTCAAATTGTTGCTAAGTCTGGGAATATGAATACACAGTCCTACTACTGTATGAATACAACTTGATTGACAGGTTGGTTTGGTGGTGTATGAATCCCAAGTGCCTATTGGTGCAACCCCCGAGTACATGGCTGGGCATTACATGGTAATGGAATTGTATATTTAATTTGATTCTCCTTTTATTTTTAAAGTTATATCGGATCTTTTCATGTTAGATTCACGTGGTTTGTCTTGTATGTGAATCACAGCTACAAGGTGCAAGCTCCTTCATACCTGTTATGGCGCTTGCTCCTCATGAAAAGGAGCGGATTGTTGATATGGCGTAAGAATTTGTGAAAATATGCTTGAATTATTTCATGCTTTTATTCTCATATTATTCATTTCAGCTGATAGGCAGCCTATCCTATCTACTCATTTCATGTCATCTGTTAGAAGAGTTAAGTCTTAAATGTTACATTAGCATGCATATCATGTTCATGTTCCTATTGTGGACTTATATTCTAAAGTTAGGAGGATGGGTCCTTGTCTGTATTAGGTGCAAAAATCAGTTTTCAACACTTAACATTTGAAGGTCGAAAGAATAATTATGTTTCCAACCCAAGCGCTTTTCACAAATCACCATTTTAAATACCATGTTACATTTCACAAAAGATCTGGGTACTTTATTTGAAACCTTTAGCATCGTTTAGCTACAAGATTTAGTTTTTGAAACTGGGGGTTGCTGGAGTTTGGGGATCCAAACTGAGGTTTCAAAAAATGTGACTTGTTTGGATGCCAAAATAGAGTTTTTTAAACTAAGATTTGGAGGCCTTCAGACCTTCTAGAAATGGGGTTTGTGAAAACCAATCTAATTGGAGTTCCACAAATTGAGGTTTGTGAAAACCTCAATTTCACTTTAACTTAAACAAAACCATAGTTTCAGAAACTGTGTTGCCACTTGCCAGACTAGGCCTTAATGGTTGGAAGCTTCTGTAACCCTTATGTACTAGGTAGAGTTTCAAGCAAAATTTGTATCCATTGCATTTGTGATTATCAAACATTGTATATGGTCAAAAAAGTGAGTTATCTCTTCAGCTAAATCAGTTTACTTTGGGCTTGATACTTGCATGGATCTGGAATAGTAAAGTTATGCCTTTGCAGAAGAAAAGCAGAAGGAAGAATCATGTTTAAATTATATTCAATTAATCAGCCTGACTAGTTTCTGTTGAACCTTATTGTACACAACCTCACTCAAAAAATTCTATAAACAAGAGTGCAATGTTTGCATGGCCTGCATCAATTATTGGCCCATTCTTCCCCACAAGTGGCAGCACTGCTTCTACAGGGCAATTACTTGGTACGGTGGATAAATAATTTGATTGATATAGCTATAGAAGGGTGGAGGGAGTAGAAAGGTGCGTGAAATTTTTCTTTGACATGATACATAAACCATGCATATGTTATTCCAGGTCAAATCCTTTATACAATTGAAGGGGGGACCCCCATGGTTTTGTCCTACGCGGTACCCATGGGAGACCCCCTCACACTAAAAAGTTTCCCGACCCACGAAATTACGGGTTTGCCACTGAACTTTAAAAGACCCAAAACACCCCCCAAGCACACTAAAATACGGCTTTACCATTGGGACTTCTCCTCCTTTTACCCCCAGACAATACCCACACACACACACTCTTCTCTCTCATTTACCACTGTCCCGCATCCACAGTGTGGGGTTTTTTGGGTGCCTATGCACTTCATACTTTCTATTTCTCAATCATATTGAGTTTGTTGAAATAACTCATTAAAGTGATGAGGTGGCCAATGTGCTCAAATAAAAGGGCGGACCATAATTGGACTCTTGGATCTAAATTTATTTAACCACTTGGCCAACTTTAGCGCTATCTGAAGTTCAAATGAGCTGATTGTATAAAAACAACTGACATGTATGCACAATTGCCATTTCTCCCTTTTGCTTCATCTCCAATTGCTTCACCGGAACTATTGTTTCTTCCCCTCCATCGCATGCACTGTTTCTATCAGAGATTCACATATCCATATTTGCGTTAGTCCCGACATCAGTGTTGCCGCTGCCTTGACTTCACCACAACATCATAGCTCCAGAACACTACAGCCATATTTTTCTAAGAATCGGCTTACACCACACCACCACAACTGACATGGTTACTGTGGAAAAATTTGCCTGGCCAACTTTGTAATATATTAAGTGTGGCAGTCTAGATTCTTGGGAGTGTTTAAATTAATACGAAAATCATAAAGAGACTGCCTAAATCTATGCAAGAGGGAAATGTTTATTTTATGGAGCCAAAGACAACTTAATGACTAATATGCGTCTCTATGGCACAACGGAAGTCAAATTGCTAATTGGAATCACATTCCCTTCAAGGTATCCATATTCTGTAATCCAAAAAGCAATACTTGATTTTTAGCTGCTTGTAATATAAGGTGGCAGGATTTGAACAAAATTCTACAATGTAATATTAATTTGTTAACTTATTGTATCCAATCTCAAGGAGTTGCAAAAGCAAAAAACAAGATCTTGACTGTATTAAAGTTATCCTATCAATTTTATTGCCACACTTTAAAATTTACATTTCTATCATTTTTGCGGTTAAAATGATTATTATTCATATGACGGAAGACAGTCAATATCTTACTTTATACAGACACTTTGTAACAGTGGCATATGCTTCTACAGGTCAGCACCAGGTGGGAAAACAACATACATTGCTGCTCTTATGAAGAACACTGGTATTTCCATCTTGGATTGCTTGTTTGTTTCAAAATAATTAATCACTTAATGATAAAGAGATGTGGCAGTTATTGACTGTGTCATCATACCATCTTAGGAAGTATAAACTCACTTACTTATTACTTTTATGGGTGCAAATTTGGCATAGGGTCAGAGTGGCACTTCGGTGACCATATCAGAGAACATTTTGAATAATGGACTTTCTTTGTTTTTATAAAGTTCTTAAATCTTGAATGTATTGAATGCCTAAGGTTGTAGAAGTTGGTTGAAACCCATTGGACTGGTCTTGGCAGTTCTTCCTGCATAATTAGTCATAACATGGGATCACTAGTGAGGCCAGATACTTATAATTTCTGTCAGGTGAAACCCCTTCATGTAACAAGTACATAAATATAAAAGTCGGGAATATGTGACTATGGCTGTTAGGTAGTTCTGGAACATTACAATGGTGGTGGCAAATTAACAATGAGATTTTCCTTTTTTTTATTTTTGAAATTCAAGCTATATAAATCAACTAGAAATTACCCGTGCACATGGTGCATGCGGACCCAAAAAAAATCCACACACCGGAGGCGTTACCAGTGCACAGACGGAAATGAGAGGGAAGTGTGGGTGTGGGTGTTTGGGGGGGAGCATCTGGGGGTAAAAGGTAGAAAATACGGGCGTAAGTGCAAAAAAACACGGGGGCCAAAGTGGAAAAAAGCCAGATGACAAGATGGCATGGCTGCAAATATGAGAAAGATGGAGGAGTTTTTTGGGTGTTATGAAAAAGGAATGACAAGCATGCAAATAATTGAAAAGAATGGGGCATTTCATAGGGTGCTCCAAAAAAAATACCCAATAGTACACCCAAGCCCCCACCCAACCCCAAGTGGGCCCCACCATGATGATGTGGCCAAACCTAGGCCACATCTCTATCAATCTCTTTGTCATAGTAGGACAATGGCACACATGTAATTCCCTCATTTATAGAATAGATATTTATGTAAAAAATCATATTAATTTAACACTTCTTAATTAAAATACTGGACAAATTATATAGATGCCATAAATTGACAAGTCAAATGGAACTGCAAGCAATAATTTGTATTTATGTTTTACTAATTTATTAATTTTTTATTTTTAAGAAACTATTTCTTAGTCTCATATACATATATGGTGTCTTCACCACTTCTAGGATATTTGCGAAATTAAGGATATGTCAAAAGGAGTATCCGACACCTACCGTAAAATATCCCAATATCCAAGTGTCAATATGTATCCAATATTATTGTACCCCCTTGGACGTATGTGTGCAAATATCTTTGCTACTTTATTGTCTCCTCATTTCTTCTACCATAACTTAAGAGTTTTCTGATTGCATTCATTACAAATGCAGTGTTGTACCACATAGATAGTTTATCTATTTATCAAAAGATGTCTTTTACTATTTGCAAACTTGAACGTTAAAGGAATGCATCATAATATTAGATAAACAATTTGATTTTTTGCTTGTTATACAAGCTGATAGTCTTGTCTTTGGACACACATCATTTTTTATTCTTGTATCTTTTTCATGTGATATCTTCTAGTTATTTCTCTGCAGGAATAATTTATGCAAATGAGTTTAAGGAGCCAAGACTTAAGTCGCTAACTGCGAATATCCATCGAATGGGTGTGACAAATACTGTAGTATGCAACTATGATGGGAAAGAGGTGAGTTTCTTGTCTTTTGTGCATGCTTTTGTTACTGAAAAATGGATGCTATTTTTTCCCTTTGGTTTTCATTTTTGATTGGACTACTAAAATTTACCACCAAGGGACACGTCTCTTTGGTCTGTTTTCAGACACTAGGTGGAATGATATTGTTTTTCCCTTGCAAGCAATATTCTTTGGACAGTGAAAAATGCAGCAGGCAACTATGATGGGATGGACATAATTTTCTGAGATCGTTTTTGTTTGTTCCTTAAAAAATAATGGATGCTATTTTTGCTTGTGTATTAAGAATTTGCTATCAGATTACTAAAAAGTTAGATAATAACAGTGTTTTGAAAAGCATTCCAGTCGACTATTTAGGCGCATATGCTCCCTGCCCGATCAGAGGTAGGCGTCATGATTAGGTGGCTTGCCCATACCCAGAATACGTTTGGTTTTTTTTGGGGGGGACCTAGGGCTGTTGACAAACGAGCTTGAACGAGCTTGAACAGAGAACTTGGTTTTGTTCATGAACAAAATCTATGTTCAAGCTCTGTTCGTTTACTAACCGAGTTCTAAAAGCCTGTTGAAGCTTGTTCGTTAAGTTTACCAACGAACGTAAACGAACATTTACCAAGCTTGTTCCGCGAATAGTTCATCGTTCTATTTGTTAAAAAGACTTATCGAGCTTGCTCGTGAACATGTTCAAGAACATGTTCGTGAACACACAATCAATCTTGTTCATGGTTCATGAACAGATTTTCAAACAAACAAACAAACGTCAATTTTTAAATCAGGAATAATAATATTTAACCATAATTGCCAATGACTAAATCAATTAAATAAAAGGATTGAATATTTGCAGGACACAAACAAACAAATCCAGCATAATAGCTCCATAAATCCCATTACAAGTATACATTTAAGCATAGTAAAAAATATAGTATTTGTCTAAATGCAATACAATGTAACGAGCTTGTTGATGAACACCTAACGAGCTTGCTCACGAACATCACTTAACGAGCTTGTTCACGAACACTTAACGAGCTTGTTCACGAACATAAGTGAACGAACACAGTTATGTTCCAGCTCTGTTCGTTTACTAACCGAGCTCTAAAAATCTATTCAAGCTTATTCATTAAGCTTCCCGAACGAACATAAACGAACATGTACCGAGCTTGTTCACTAGTAGTTCGTCGAACGTTCTGTTCGTCAACAACCCTATGGCTTTCCTATTTGAGGCCCATTGCATGTTCTTGCTTCCTGCCACCGGCCTTCCACCGTCTCTGCTCTTTTGAGAGAGGAGGAGAGAGTGAGGAAGATAGGTTTGGGGTTTGAAAACCAAACCCTTATAATATAAACGGGTTGGGTCGACGTGCTGCCATTAAGTTACACCTGCTTTTGAAAGTAAACGGGAGGTGGGCGGGTGATGAAAGGAGGGCGACAACAACGATCAGGTTGGTTCACACACACACACACACACTCTCTCTCTCCCCCCCCCCTTTTGATTTCTCCACTGCCTTAGCGGTGCTTAGGTGTCAAGGCGCTAGGTGGTGTCTTTATCGCCATGCATTTGTTAATGCTTCCTAAAACAATGGATATTCTTGAGAAATGAACCGTGAGCAAGAGACCTAACCCTTAAAATAGAAGCGGTTTGGTTGATGTGATACTATTAAGTTATACCTGCTTTAGAAATGAAGTGGGAGGTGGGTGGGAAACAGAAGGAGGGCGATGTTAGCCCCCCACCCAAAAAAAAAAATTCTGATTTCTCCACTGCCTAGGTGATGCTTAGGTGTCTAGGTGCTAGGCGGTGTCTTTGACGCTATGTGGTGTGCCTATTAAAACATTGGATAATATTATGTATATTACTATGGTAACTATACTCCAAGAGTGATGTATCTTTTGACAGAGTCCTTAGTGGGACAATAATGTTTTTCATTTTTCGCTGAATTTGTTTTTCCTCTTTCTTTCCATTAGAATTAGAATAGGAATTGGGACGTTTAGTTAAATATGTTTATTTAAATATGTGAGTACATAATCTTAGTTCGACCACTTCTAAGCTAACAGCGTAAGTTATTAGGCAGAGGCCAGACTTTCAATTTATCTTCTACATTTTTTCTATTTTCTCCAAATGTGGGACTATTTTTCGTAACACTTTATTTTCTGATTTTCTTTCTTTTTTTTGAGTGAAATGGTATAGAGGGGTGATTCCAGTCAATGGTCACGGTTCCGTGTTTCAAGAAATTTCTGGTTTACTAATTCTATTCTTTTCTAACTGGATGCATTTTCTTTTTTTGCTTTTGAATTGTCGGCACAATTGGAACATCAAATGATTGTCTACCTTTTTTGGGCATGTCTTTTATTTGCTGGTTTTTTGTAATTGATTTTACAGTTTTTGCATTTTAGTTAGTTCACAGCGCTTCATCTATCTGCCCCTCATTCCCTCTCACCCCGAACATCTCTTGCTGTAAGTGAACCCATATTTGCTTGCATGCTTCTGTATATAGTTATTTGCAATATTTTCCGGTATGGTTTGTTGTTAAAGTTGAAAAAAGCTTTTATGTTCTTCTAAGAGCATTTGCGGTTGAAACGTGAAAATAGGAAGGTCTGATTTGTTATTTTGCTAAAAGCCAAAATTGGGTTGCTGAGAGTTCATGTTGGTTATAAGTGTATAGCAGTATAAGAACGACTAATGATTTTTCCTATCCTTGTAGCTACCCAAAGTCTTGGGGTCAAATTCTGTTGATAGAGTATTGATAGATGCCCCCTGCAGCGGCACTGGGGTGAGTTGAATGTCTCACTTTGTTTTATTCTTAATTATTATATATACATCTGTTAACCTAATGCATTATTCTGTTTGCCTTCAAGACCATATGGAAGGATCAAAATGTCAAAACCTCCAAGAGCATCGAGGATCTACAGAACTGTGCGTTTGTGCAAAAGGTAATCGCTCTTTTATGAGCTAAGGGTATTGTTGTCATAACAAAACTGTTTCATCAGATTACGGTGTCTTGGAGAATTTTTTGATTAACATAGTTTCCCATTTATTCAATTTTGTGAAATTCACTGACGAAGTCTCTTAAACAAGAGATGCCATTGCTTTTATATTAAACGTGAGTTCTGTTTTAGGTTTAGGGAGGATTACATAAAATACCCTCACTTTGGGGAAATTTTACGAAAATAGTACTAGCTAATTTTCTGTTACCAATGATGCCTTAAAATTATTTTGTTTCAAGTTGCTACCCTAATGCATTAGTTTCCGTTATTGTTATGAATAATTTACCCACATGATATATAACTTATCTTCCATCTTTTGAACTGAGTTTTTACCCAAAAATTTTCAAATATAAAGGAGAAAGAAAAGAAAGGCGAATAAAGCTTGAAATTAAGTTGCAACCAAACCCATAGCTCCTTTTTATAGAAGGGAAATTTAGGGAAGTTTTTACCCATTTTCCCCCTAAAAAGTGAAATAGAAATGAGAAGCAATTGAAACTTGAAATTAGGTTTCCCAAATCCATAGTTCTTTTTGTTGACGGGGAATTGAGTGATTGGTTGGTTGCTATTTACGGTGGCAAGGATGATGCTCATTATGGAGGAGTAGACATTGCCTCTTTCATGCAATTACTTTTCTGAGATCAGGTAAGTATATACGAACAATTTTCAAATTAGAGTCTCTAAAAAAACTCTGTCATAAAATTGCGGGTTTTATCTTGTGCGTAATTCCATCCTCAAAATTGATTTGACGTCATAAAAAAAATAAAGAGGTTATGTATAATGTATTGGACACAAGTAATAAAACAAACAAAGAGATTATGTATAATGTATTGGACAAAAGTAATCCCTTGATTTGCTGTGACTGGACTAACTTTCTGTCGCTTATCTTAATTGCCATTAAAAAGGCTCTAAAATCATGTCCAGTTGCAGGTTGTTGCATACTGAGAATTTTCTAATTGGGCAATGTAACCTATATTTTATAGCCTTGCATCATTTTTATAGCTACCCACCCAATTTTATTTCTGTGGGATATTTAGTACCGGCATGGTTTCGCCGTATTTGGCAACACCCCCCTATGGTTTCAATTATTAGTAAGACCCCCTTTATGTATCCAATTTGGACTCCCCCGTCCCCTCCAAACAGGGGGAGGGGGAGTCCAAATTGGATACATCAGGAGGGTCTTACTAATAATTGAAACCATAGGGGGGATGATACTAATTATGGAGAAAACACAGGGAGTCGGTACTAAATAACTCGATTTCTTTCTGTAGACCTTAAAGTGCTGTACTTGATACTTTAACTGAGTTTCTCAACGAGGACATAATTATTTGAACCTTGTGAACCTTAATTAGGATAGCCTCTGTAGAAAGTAAGGGGAGCAATCATGTCTGATAGATACATGAATATTTTTTTCCTAACATGCTTGTGGTTAAAATCAAAAGAGAAAAGGTTTTCCCGATGAGATAAGAGGGGCTCCAATTAAGTGAGGAGATGAGGAACATGAGAGAAATTGGGTTCCAGCTAAGTCCAATAAATCAAAAGAACAAGGCATTATTTAATAAGCCAAGTGCCCTCCATTCCACATATTTACGGATTTGTCATCGGTCTATTTTCACTTTGACTCATTGCGTATTTTGCACTTTAACGCCCCTCTTTTACCCCTTTTACACCTGGTTTGGGCTGGGATTTATGCGCTTTGCCCTCCAAAGTTTTTTTTGCAATTTAACCTCTTTTACCTTCGACGATACCCACACACACCCACATAGGAATGACAATATTGCGGGTCGGGGCGTGTATTTAACTACCCAAGCTTACCCCGACTCGTCTACAGGCCGGAGTCGGATGGGTCTTTGGCCGGGGCGGGACGTGTAATTTCTTACTAAAACCGGGTCGGGCCGTGTCAGGCTGGTCGGGTCATGTCATTACTGCCATCCCTATGAATCCCAAATAAAAGTTTTATTTGGGAATTGGAAGAATTGTGATTTATTTGGTAATTTGAAATTTGGCCCAATTGAAACAACAATGGAACAGAGTATGAGTTATGGGTTATGGGCTAACCGCATGGTTCACATCAAAATAGTAAAGTTTTTTAGAACCTCTATAGTTTACCGGGGCATGCCGGGGCGGGGCGAGTTGCATACAAAGCCCAAGCTTGTCTCGACCCGTTTGCGGGCTGGGTCGGACCGGGTCAAAACTGGGTCGGGCCGGTCGGGTCAGGTCATTATTGCCATCCCTACACCACACTTCTCTCTTTTCGGTTGCGCCTGTGCACTACACTGCATCCGGTGTGTTGATTTTGGTATTTTGGCCCAATAGATAATACATGCAACTCACATATGTAAGTTGAAACTACATGTACTACATGTAAAGCACTGGGTATTTTTGTGTATTGAATTGATCATGGGTATTTTTGTTGGTATACCCCCAAAATTGAGGATATTTTTGTGTATTTTTATCTTGCTATAGTTCTGTATTTGTAATGGACATAACATGTATGTAACTAATTTATGGATGTCTTGTAAGTTGTTAAATATATTGTCATTGCAGTGTAATGCAAAATTGTTTAGTGTGATTCTTATCATTTTTGCAAATATATATCTTGCATTATCATGGATAGATAGATAATGTGGTTTGAAAAATCAGCTGATACCAAGACATACCACTCATATCGTATCAGATTTCAAATGTACCGATACGATTCACCTAAAAGAAGCTAATATTAAATAATAATACCTATTGCAAAAGATGTGTGGTTTTAAGTACTAAAAGTTGGAATTTTTAGTTATACCATAAAATGGTTGAAAGCAACGATTGAGGTTTCGTTCGAAACACTTTATTTTCTGTTGTTTCAGTTGGGATCAATGAAACACTTTATTTTCTATTTTCTGTTGTTTCAGTTGGGATCAGTTGGGATCGATCTGAAATGTCGGAAACTCGATTTCGGTTGAATATAGCAAAAATCTTAGAAGAACTTGCTAAAATTAGGAAATCAAACTTAGAATTATGAAACCAAACTGGAACATGGTAAGAAAACAAAACTTGAAGGACATCTCTCAAATCCCTAGCTCTAAACACAAAGGAAAGCAATCCAAAACGAGAAAGAAAGAAAAAAAGAAAGAAGAAAAGGCGAGGAAAGAAATACCTGATATCACCTCCAGCTTATGCTCTCAATCTTGATCTCATATGCTTGTGATCTCGCAACTGAATGAGTCTTATGGTGGTTAGAGTTTGGGATGGAGAGGAGTGAGTGGAGAGAGCCTATACTATTTTTATATTGGGGTTGAACCAGGTCGGGTTGTAACTTTTAGTTGAACTCAACTTGAAAGATAACTTACATGTCAGGTTTGAAATCGGTCAGGTTTGTATTTTGTCGTTTAAACCATATCAGGAATATAGCTGTTAATGTTTGGGCTTCGGTTTAAGCATGTTTTAATCCGATCCAGTAGTTATTTATTTTACATTTTACACTTTAAACCCCTTACTTTTAAATTCTTCTACCCTAATATTTTCAAATGTTACAAATAGTCTAATAAGTTTCAAATTTCACAATTGTAAATAAATACAAATAAATGCATAAAGTATAAATAAATCCGAAATTGAAACTTAGAGCGGAACCAACGAGACTGCTAAAGCATATATTGAAACCAACATATTTTAAGGAACCGAAACCAAAACCAAAACCAAGTTGGTTGAAAGAATCTTATCTAAAGATTAAAATCAAATATTAAAAAGTGATACGAGTACATTTCAACCTTTTGATTTCATATTTGTATCAGGTATACGAAACGGGTCCCTCTTTATGACTTCCGTGTGAAACTTTTAAAGTTTGACCAAGATATGTATATCATTGGGTCATTTCAGTTATAAACGAGGTTAAGATGGATATGTGAAATGAAAATAATTAAAGCTGAGCCGATTGATTATGATACTATTTTTCAAGCAAACAATTCATTGCTAGAGTTGAGTTGGTTGGAGAAAGAGGTTAATAGGTATCGGTCGATTTCGGAGGTAGCCGAGACCAAAACCACTACTGTTTCTTGGTATCGGCCGGAACCCTAGTGTTTCGATCATTTTCGATCGATTCCGGTCGAAACTGGCCAGAACCCTAGAGTTTCGGCTTGAAAACGATGACGTAGATGGTCCAAAATTGAAGAATTAGACGAAGAAGCGGCGGATATAAGAAAAAATTGCAAAAAAGAAGAAAAAGAAAAAAAGGAAGAAGAAGAAGAATTGAACACACCGCCACGCCGAACTCCTCCCTGCCTTGCCACCCGATCTCTTGCCTCGCTGAACTCCTCGCCGTCCTGCCTCGATGATCTACCGAGAGGGAGGGAGGGAGGGAGGGAGAGGCTTGAGTCGCCGTTGGGAGAGTCTGCTATTGTTTTTAAATGTCAAACTTGTAAATACGTGGTATAATGCATAGAGTAAAACAGTCGATGCGCACAACAGCCTCTAGCAGATTTTTTGTGGCAAACCTGTAAATAAGTGGTTTGTTTGTGTGCAAAGCAAAATGGTGGGTGCACAAAGCAACTCCCAGCTATTTTTTGGCAAACGTGTACATACGTGGCATGTGTGTAAAGCAAAACGGTGGGTGTGCAAGGCAAACTTCAGGAATCGATTCATTCATTTAAGTATTTAGTATTTAAGTATCAAACTTTAGGTATTTAGTATTTGATATGATTACAAAATCAAATTTAATTTATCTATTTAGTATTTAGTATTTGATAGTATATGATTAATACTTTAGTTTTTTTAAGTATTTGATAGTATTTGATAGGGTTTTAAGTAGTTAAAACTACCGATATTGAAACGAAACTCATTTCCGAAACCGCCGAAACGGGCAAAACTGATACCGAAACCTAAATTGTCTGGAGACCAAAATTGAGACCGAAACCGAGACCTCAAACCTAATTGTCTAGATTATATAAATAACCATTGAAAAAAATGATGCACTTGCTAAAAACGAAGCTTGCAATCATCACATTGCCAGAGATAAGACAATAGTACACATAGTTCAATTTTTCCAATATGTATCTTACGATGCTCCCAACACAATTGATACTGATTCTTCAAATTATTGGCATATATCATTATCGAAACTAAAATTTCAAACTTTTTGATTCATAACAAAATATTATAAGATTCTAATTGTTGTCTATGATAACCAGTAGCACTTGAGGTTATCAAGAAAAAGTATTGATCATTGGATAGGCCCAATAATATGTAGGGCATTCCACCCAACTTAACTAGTTTGGCATTTGAAAATAATTTGGCACTGTTAAGCTGACAATTATATGGGTACTAGTCATAACCCGTGCCCGCGGGCACGGTGCATTCAAATTTTTTCCCACAAAATCTTTGTCTCCAAAAATATTTCTACAACCAAAATTTAAAAGAACAACAAATTAGCGTAAAAAATGTTAGAGGCACGGCCACCTTTGGCGAGGAACAATAAATTCGGCGCGGGCGCCTTCGGATCTGTGATTGATGGATTAATTGAAACGGACGCCCAAAAAGCTCAGCCCGCCTCTTTGATTGCACATTCCCTGTGTTTTTTTTGGGTTTCAATTTTTTAGACGGGTGTTTCGATGAGTGCAAAAACGGGTGAAAATGAGAATGGTGGGTTTGAGTGTGTGTAGTGTCTTGGGGTTTTTGGTTTTTTTTGCTTGGGGGTGTGATTTTGGGTGTTTGGTTTTGTGTGTGTTTTTGGGGGTTGGGTGGAGTTTTGTGTTTTTTAGGTTTTGGGTTCAAGAAGGTTGTCCCATGTGGCGATGTGACATTGCCACATGGGACAAAGATTCAAAAACCTCCCTCTTTTGTAATATAGATAGTTTGTGACTAGTATATTAGAAGTGCTTAACTAGTTTGGCATTTGAAAATAATTTGGCAATGTTAAGCTGACAATTATATGGGTATAGTTTGTGACTAGTATATTAGAAGTGCTTACATGTTTCTTAGACTTATATTAAAAATACCATATAAATAATAACACGCAAGTGGTAAGAATGGTCATTACATTACTGTTAACTGATCCTAGGTTTGGCTTGTGTGCTCCTTATAGTTAATTTTTTTTGGAGAAACATAAATAAAATTCATGAAAAGTTTGCTATTTTTAGAAGTTTCAAGATAAAATTATTAATTATTTGGTAATTTTTTATGCAATCGAAAAATCCAGGCATTGATTTGTTTCTTGGCAGGTCGCAAATTATCTGTGAATTTTTAAAAATTCATGAATGCCATTGTTGTGTCCGTAACCAAAAGTTGGTGTCTGAGACGCAAAAAATTAGGAGATGATTTAACCATTTGTATTTGTATCAATACTTAAAATGTCTAAATCATTATTCACTAAAAATATATAAGATGAAGTATGTTACTACTCTTTTGACAAAAGCTAGTTCTTCTATTGATGTTTTTAAATATAATTAGATATTTGTATTGTCTTCCAATGACGGTTGTCTTGGTGGTGGCAGTCTTTTACTGCCGTGCCTTAGGCCAATGTGGCCAGGTGTGGCGGCCTACCGTCACAAAATGGCTTGTCGGCTGCCATGCCCGCCATGACAATGTTCGTCCGCAAAGGTGGGTTAGCCGGCCAACTTATTTTCTTTCTTTTTTTCTTCCTAGTTTCTTCTTTCTTTTTCTTCTCCCCCGTCTCCCCCTTCCTCTCCACCAGCTCCATCTTGCAAGCTGCAACTGGCTGCTTAAAAGGGGGCTTGGGAGGATGAAGTGGGGAGGAGGGGAAAGATGAGGAAGAGCGAACATGATATAAGAAATAAAATTTTGTGAAAAAAATCTTTCAAATATTTATTCATTAATAATATTAAAAAATGAAAAAAAAAACACGGCGGTATGACCTGTGGTGGCCCCTCGCCACCTCACTGTCGCCTTTTGTAAAATTGTATGAATAACTACCCAATACATTTACTTAAATGAGCTGGATATTCGTAATTTCAGAAGAAACATGCATATGTAAAAAAAAAAAGCCATGCCCTCAGTTTGGATTTGAGAATCAATAGTCACCTTATGCTGGTGTCGGAGTATAACAATTGTGACTGTTTAATTTGTGACCTCTAATTAGTTGGGCCTCATAACAACAATATATTATCTCTTTGTTTCTATTTCTTAGCAGAAACCAGATAAAAGGTCGATGTCTGTTAGGAAATCCCATTACTTATTAATAACTTGATAGTTTTAACCTTATCACCTGGTCTACACTATCAAATGATTCTTCCTCTGGCTCTCTTTAAGAATGTTCAACTTCAGCAGCCAAAATACATTTAGCTCTATTGTGCTCAATGACATATATTCTTGTAGGTTATATTTTTAATACTACTTCTAAAAATCCAATGATGCCTTTTGCAGCAACTGATTTTAGCAGCAATCGATTTAGTGGACGCTAATTCGAAAACTGGAGGATACGTAGTTTACTCAACATGCTCTATGATGATTCCTGAGGTTCGTTTGATATTGAATGGCTCTTGAAGTATTATAAGTCCATTATATGACTAATATTTGACCCATTGTCGTCCTTTTTACTGTAGAATGAGGCAGTCGTTGATTATGCTCTCAAGAAGAGGGATGTAAAACTTGTGCCATGTGGACTAGATTTTGGTCGCCCAGGGTACGTTAATATCAAAATTTGCACTTTCTTACTAAGCCTTGATTTTTCTAAATGATTTCTTGGTATTCCAGGTTCATACGTTATAGGGAGCACAGATTTCATCCTTCTTTAGATAAAACAAGGCGATTTTATCCCCATGTAAATAACATGGATGGATTTTTTGTTGCCAAGGTAAACATTTCTTTGGAATTTTGTATTATCTGATTAATTTTTTATTTCAGATGCTTGATTTATAAACTTGATTCTGAGTTAAATAGCATGATGATACTTATACTTGACTTCCAACTTGAACCTTATAACATTTAACCGCACTTCTAATGTACTGATGGCCTGGTTAAAACACGTTTACCTACAATTGATTTCTCGTCTTTTTTTGTTTTATGATCAAGATGAATGGTTTGAATTGCCCGAAAATTAATCTATTAACATATATATAAGGAAAATGGGCCTAACCGCACCTAACATACGTGAGGGGCGACAATATCTATCAAATATGTTAATTTTTAGGGATCCAAATCATACATCTTGATCTTCTCTCCCTTAAAATGTGAACGTACCAAAAGTTAGACAATTTAAAGACCCCTAACCCATACTTAAGTGGTTGCAACTTGCAAGTCGTCATGAAACGAATGGTTATTCAATAATACTATTGAACACATTTGAGTGATTGATGAGTAGGGTTGAGGTGTTTAAATTGTATGAATTATTTTGTAAATTTACATTTGGAGGAAAGTAGGTCAAGATGAACGATTTGGATTGCCCAAAAATTAATCTATTTGATAGATATAAACATCCAGTCATGTAAGTTAGGTGTGGTGATGACTTAGGCCCTATTTCCCCCACACAGATGGAAAAATTGTTCATACTCCTTAAAAAGTTATATAATGAGTCTCTTTAAATCACACCATGAACCAAGTTTAGGGGATTTGATCCGTTCATTGTGATCTACATGTCCACTAATGCGTTTTATAAAAAATATGCACTTTCAAATGAACGGTCTCTTAAAAATCAAACGATTGCCGTCTTTTGTTCAATGGTAAAAAAAATATCCAAATCACATGATCCTTTTAGAAAAGGACCGTGATATACGGATCAGATCATCCATAACGTTGCTTCAAGGATTTAATACATGGCATACTACTATGTCTTATACGCCACAACAGAATGGTGTGGCTGAAAAGAAGAATAGAACATTAATGAATGCAGTGAGATGTATGATTTCACATTCTGGTCTCTTTAAGGATTTTTGGGGAGAAGCCATATTGACTGCAAATTATGTTCTGAACAGAATTCCCACAAAATCAGTCGAGACAACATCGTATGAGATATGGAATGGACGTAAGCCCAATTTAAGTCATTTGAGAAATGGGGTTGCGTGTCACATGTTCTCATTCCATATCAGGTTAGAGATAAGTTGGATCTCAAAACCGTAAGATGTGTATTCATAGGATATTCTGAAAAATCTAAAGGATACAGATTCTTCCATGAAAATAAGGGAGTCATTGAAAGTAGAGATGCTACTTTTCTAGAGAATCTTGAAGAAAAGGAACAAATCCAAGAAAATGTGCCACCCTTGTTGGACTTAGATGTTCCGAATGATGACTTGGATATAGTGGACGATGAACCTGTAAATGAGATTATACCTATGGCAAATCAACCAGCTGAACCTGTCCAACCTGCAACCCTTAGTGGCAACAAAAGACACAGAACAACACCCGCGTGGATGGATGATTTTATCTATATCCATGTGAACCATCTTGTTTCTCTGTGGATATTGATATAGATGAGCAAGCTGATCCCTTGAATTATACATATGCAATGAAATTATCTGAGTTTGATCAATGGCTTGAGGCCATGAAAAGGAAGCTTGACTCAATTGAGAGAAATAATGTATGTGAGCTATGTGACTTACCAGAAGAGAGGAAGTCCATAGGATGCAAGTGGGTGTTAAAGAAGAAATATCGGGTTGATGGGTCTATTGATACATTCAAGGCCCGGTTAGTTGCAAATGGATTTACTCAGAAAGCAGGGATTGATTATCAGGATACTTATTCTTCGGTGGCTAAGTTTGCATCCATACAGATAATCTTAGCGATTGTTGCGCATCTTGACTTGGAACTCTACCAAATGGATGTCAAGACTGCATTCCTGAACGGAGAGTTGAAGGAAGTTATATATATGGATCAATCTGAGGGATTTCAGGTTGAGGGACAAGAAGACAAAGTTTATAAATTGAAGAAATCTTTGTATGGTTTAAAACAATCATCTAGACAGTGGTATCTCAAATTTCACAACACTATTATTCAACTTGGTTTCGTTGCAAACAAATTGGATAATTGTGTGTATGTCTTGAAAAGTGGGAGCAGTTTTACGATATTATCCCTGTATGTGGATGATATTTTGCTCATTGGAGATGAATTTGAAGTGTTGAAAAGAATTAAATCAGCACTTTGTAGTGAATTTGAGATGAAGGACATGTGTGATGCATCTTATGTTCTTGGAATACAGATCCTTAGAGATCGGAAGTCTAGAATGTTAAGTTTAAGCCAAGAAAAGTATTTGCATACAATATTGAGGAGATTTGGAATGTACAATTTCAATTCGGCCCCTACACTATTGGTTATGGGGAAGCCGTTAAGTAAAGAACAATGTCCTGGAGAGGGACAAAGTCGGCTGAATGTTCCATATGCTCAGGCTATTGGAAGTTTGATGTATGCAATGCTGTGTACTAGACCAGACTTGGCGTATCCAGTTAGTCTGGTTAGTAGATATCAAAGTAATCTTGGTCCAGCTCATTGGGAAGCTGTTAAGAGGATTATGAAATATATAAAGGGTACGGTGCACCACAAGTTAGTTTATCAAGCAGATTCGCTTGAGGTTTTTGGTTACTCCGATGCAGATTTCGGAGGGACAAAGATAAGAAGTCAACTGCAGGACATGTGTTCGTCTTTGGTGGTGCAACTGTTTCTTGGGGTAGCAAGAAACAAGGTTGTGTAGCGAGATACACACAAGAAGCTGAGTATATAGCTTGTATTATGGCGGCTACTCATGCGGTCTGGATCAGACGGTTTCTATTGGACTTGAATCTCAATTTGGTTGATGGACCAATTGAGATGTACTGTGAAAATCAAGCAGCCATCAGCTTGATCCACAGTGGTGCAAATAGTTCCAAAGGAAGGCATATTGAAATACAATATCATTACATACATGATATGGTGGAAAAGAAAGAAGTCAATGTGACTTATATTCTGACAAGTGATATGATTGCTGATCCCTTGACGAAGGGTATCCCAGCAGGTACATTCATCAAACATGGTTTGATGGGACTTAGAAATATCTAAGTCAAGGAAACTTTCATGAATAATGAAAGGAGACAATCATATATAATGATTGTACTCGGTAAATAAAATGGGCATATCTCACGGATAGTGGGAGTATGTGAAATTACATCATGTGTTATATCTCACGGATAGTGAGAGTATGACCGGAATGCACTTTGGCCATTTCAGACCAGGTGGGAGATGTAAGTTGGTTATGGCCTGATATGGCCAAATTAACTGGTAACCGACCCGATACTCGGTTGAGGATTTTCCTCAACCGAGAGACCAAGTTTCACATGGCCGTTGAGGAAATCCTGGATCGGTTGATGAAATCCGGGGACAGTTGCGGGATGGAAGATATGGTGGTGACCCTATAAATAGAGGAAGGAGTTTCTTTTCTTCAGTATCAAAACGCATTTCAGCTTTCAGCCATATCTGGAATTCCCAACAAAATTTCTTCCTCTCTTTCTCTCATTTCACAGTGGTGCAGATCAAGGCAAGCTCGGTTTTTAATTGGTAGAGAAAAATGAGGGGCCCAATGCTGGTTTGATTGCCTCGGAAAGGAAAACCAAAGATATTGAAACAAAAGTTGAATAAAAAAGGAGACTATTATATAAAAAGAATGAAAAAAATTGTTTGAAAGGCCTCGAGAAATAAGTGGACGTCTGTGCGTGGATAGTGGGGCTATTAATTTGCACAGTGGAAAAATCAAAAGATGTAGGTGCCGGATGTGGGATCCCGGGTATCTTTATCCAAAAGGAATCAAAGAAAAAGACACTGGTCAGTTGATTTGTGATAGAAAAAATTGTGAAGCCTTAATAAATTGCATCTCGGGAAGCCAGCGCCGCAATGGTTGCGCCTCTGCTCTTGCCACCTGTGAGGATTGATGCTGAGCCGCGTCAAGTTCTGTTCTGCGTGGAAGAAGTCAGCCCGCTGTTGCGAGCTATGAGGGCATCTTCGGGTTGCTGGCGCACGGTTCGCCGTGATTTGAAGAGGACATCGTGAAGATCTTCGCGTCGGCACGTGCGGAGAGCTAGCCCTCGAGAAATATGGCAGCGGCACTGTGCTTTGGATGTAGATCGAGAATGTAGCTCCGATACCAATGAGAGAGTGGAAGAAATTTTGTTGAGGATTCCAGATATGGTTGAAAGCTGAAATGCTTTTTGATACTGAAGAAGAGAAACTCTCTCCTCTATTTATAGGGCAACCATCATATCTTCCATCCCGCAACCGTCCCCGGATTTTCCTCAACCGACCCACGATTTTCTCCACGGCCATGTGAGACTTGGTGTCTTGGTTGAGGAAAATCCTCAACCGAGTATCGGGTCGGTTACCAGTTGATTTGGCCATATCAGGCCATAACCAACTTACACATGTTATGATTGCAAGCTGAATCATTAGATAATATACAAGGAGTAGAGTTAACAACATCGAGCAATATTGTGGATGATCTGCTCCAGACATTATCATCTTCGGACTCTAAAATGGTTTGTGTACGGAAAATTGTTTGCTTTGGACATTGTTTCTCTGTTGATCAAATGATGTTATTTGTTCTACTGTTAAAAAATAGTTCATTTTGTAACTGCTTAACGTGTGGTAAAAACATATCGAAAGTACATGTTTTTAAAACAAGTATTTGGATATATATAGATCAAAATAAATGGATTGGATCATAGGATTTTTATGCGATCCACTTGGGTTTGATGATAAAAAGGGGATTTTTATTGATAATTCAGATATGAAATTATCAAATCACTACTACCAATCAACAACTTGCTAAATAACTACTACAAATCGATAGAACAATTAACTAGGGATTAATCTATAAGGGAAATAGGGAAAATCCTAAGACAAATTATCTAATAAACTAAAGAAATAAACTAGATGAGTTTCTTCACAAATCTCACATATCCACATTAGGGCCGACTCAAGGCTTTAAATAGAAAAATATTACAGAAATTGTCAATGTACTAAAATACCTATGTGCCAAAATCCAAGACGCATTATTACTCCGCCCCCGAAAAACCATCTTGTCCTCAAGGTGGTGTGTAAAGTGTGTCGACGTGCTATTCCACGTGCAGATGCTCCTATTCCTCTTCCCCACTAGCTTCCAGCATTACCACGCCTTCTCCATCATCTTCATCGTCATTCGCTATCAGGATCTGAAGAGTACGGTCACCGCACCGGTGCACTGTAGTAAACTTCTTATTGCATTTGAAACACAGACCCTTGGCCCGCTTGTTACGAATCTCTGTCTCCGTCATCCTCCGTGTCTGTCCTTCAAGTCGTGGCTCCACCCTCTTTTTCTTGCTGGCCGATGCTCCGTCTGTGGCTGCTCCTCCCACTGTGGCCATCTTATGTCCCCCTACAGGTTCCTGCTCCCGAAAAGAGGAGCCTCCCCACGCTCCGCGGCCCCTCCTTTCTGAGTCCTGATGATCCTCCACCATCCTTGCCAGAGTCATCATCTCTCGCAGGTCTGCAGGCTGCTAGATTCTTAGCCTCCATCTAATGATGGGTTTCAACCCCTTCATAAAGCACTCTTCCAAGGACTCCTTTGATACCCCACGAAGTCTGCTACATAGCATCTCGAACATCTTGATGTAGTCTCTCACAGTCTCATCCTATCTTAACGCATACAACCTCTCATAAGCTCTCCCAGCCTCCCACCTTCCCTAAACGCTCCAGTAAGAGGGTGGTGAACTCCTCTCACGTACGGAACGGCCTCTACTGCTACCGCTGTGTCCATCGAAACCATCACAGTGCCTCTCCCTCTAAGCAGACTCCCACTGCCCTGAGCCAGTCCACCTCCTGTACCATGGCCACCTCAAAATAACCCCCACACGATATAACCACATCGGGATCCCTCACTTTGAAAACTGGTATCTTCAGCTTTTGCGCCCGATTCTCCTTAGCGAATCCTCCTCTCCTGTGGATGGTCATGACGTCTCGGTTGTATACCTCGCGGTCCTTCATGCACATACCATACGGCTGGATTTCGAGCTCTGCCATCTGCACCATCCCACGGCAGGTCGCCCCAAGCTGCTCCGCCGTCCTGATCGTCACCATGCTATCGTCCATATTTCTTCAAGAGTGCTCTGTGGGGACCCTGATGTTCATCTAATCTCCTGCAATCCCCCAAAAGGCGGGGGAAAATTCGTCGATACTTCAAAAATTGTTGATTTGCTCCGGGTGGCTGAAAGGCTCCAACGGTCCCATTCTGCCACTGAAACGGTGGTGGCTGCGTCTGTCAGGCCCCGTACTGGGCCCACGGGACTTTTGGACATGGGGCAGGGCCCGTCGGCCCCCCTTTTGCGCCGCGGCCACTCTAATTGGGGTGGTGGGGCTTGCCGACCCCAGATTTGGGTCGGCGGGCATCCGCTTGCTGTGGTCGGGGTTGATGAGGCCCGGATTTGGGCTAACAGGCCCTGTCGGCCTGCCTGCAGGTTCGCCGGGCCCCCTCATTGCTGCCGGGGGTCTGTCGGCCCCCGAGGTTTGGTGCACCTCCCGGAGGTGGAGGGGTGGTCGGGTGGGCCCTCCGGCCCTCCGAATCTGTCGGATGGCACTGTTGGAGCGCGTGGAAGCCCCTCGATCTGATGGTCCTCCCTCTCGGCCTCCTCTCTATCTTCCACAAAGTAAGTATCAGCGTCGGCGAGGAGTCCCTCTTCAAAGGTATCATTTTTCTCCTTCCCCTTCACCAAAGTTATCGATACTCCAAAAATTGCTGATTTGCTCCGGGTGGCTGAAAGGCTCCAACGGTCCCATTCTGCCACTGAAACGGTGGTGGCTGCGTCTGTCGGGTTCCGTACTGGGCCCACGGGACTTTCGGACATGGGGCAGGGTCCGTCGGCCCCCCTTTTGCGCTGCGGCCACTCTAATTGGGGCGGTGGGGCTTGCTGACCCCAGATTTGGGTCGGCGGGCATCCGCTTGTTGTGGCCGGGGTTGATGAGGCCCGGGTTGGGCTGACGGGGCCTGTCGGCCCGCCTGCAGGTTCGCCGGGCCCCCTCCTTGCTGCCGGGGGTCTGTCGGTCCCCGAGGTTTGGTGCACCTCCCGAAGGTGGAGGGGTGGTTGGGCGGGCCCTCCGGCCCTCCGGATCTTTCGGATGGCGCTGTCGGAGCGCGTGGAAGCCCCTCGATCTGATGGTCCTCTCTCTCGGCCTCCTCTTTGTCTTCCACAAAGTAAGTATTGGCGTCGGCGAGGAGTCCCTCTTCAAAGGTATCATTTTTTCTCCTTCCCCTTCACCAAAGATTGTTCATTTATACCCGCTTCTAGCTTTTCTCCAAGAGCCGCTATGCTTTGATTTGTTGCCATTGAGTTTTGTTGCATGAACTCCATAAGTTGCGCGAAACGCCGATCCAATTGTTTCGTCGCTTCCTTCCTTATCCCTTAAAGTTCTTCAATTTTGCTCTCAAATTTCTCCATCTTCTTTTCTAACAAATTAATTAGCTCCTTGGATCTCGTGTTTGCCATGGATCTGGTACTTTGATACCAATTGATGCGATCCACTAGGGTTTGATGATTAAAAGGGGATTTTTATTGATAATTCAGATCTGAAATAATCAAATCTTACAACCAATCAACAACTTGCTAAATAACTACTACAAATCGATAGAACAATTAACTAGGGATTAATCTATAAGGGAAATAGGGAAAATCCTAAGACAAATTATCTAATAAACTAAAGAAATAAACTAGATGGTTTTCTTCACAAATCTCACATATCAGTATTAGGACCGGTTCAAGGCTTTAAATAGAAAAACATTACAAAAATTGTCATTTTACTAAAATGCCCATGGGCCAAAATTCAAGCCGCGTCAGATTTATCCATGGTTTGATGCAAGGCGTCTCCTTAGATAATTATTTAAGAAGACACCTTAGAAACATTTTTTCCTTACACACATACACGCATGTATATATATATGTGTGTGTGTGTGTGCATGCATGCATGCATACATGTGCGTGCGTGGTTGTGTGCATGTGCATGCACACACTTGTGGCTATGGTTACCGACTAGTGACAATCATAGTTGCTATCCATGAAATAAATGGAAGATATGTTTCATTTTGATTGCTACATTTTAGTAATATATAGAACGTGAACTTATGACACTTTATCGTAGTGTTTGCTGAAAGAATTATAATACATGCAATTTGTGGATGGATGACTTTTACTTGTCAATAATAATTAGTTTCAGTTTAGAACTGAGGATAATTTCTCAAGAGGACGCTTATTACTATTTGCACAACACACTTAGGTAAATGCTACATTGATAACTCTTTATCTATAGCAATATTGATAACCCTTTATCTATAGCAAAATTGACTGATGTTGAGGTATTTCATGATTGTTGTTTGTTAAAAATTCCCGTCTGACTATGAAACATGGAAACATTCTACACATGAGATCTAGACAATTTGAGGAAATCCCTCATAGGGCAGCAGATTCTCATTTATCTCTGTAGTGAAGTCAATGATTTTGCTTACAAATGGTTTAATGATTTACACTATTTTATTACTTGTCAAATCTACCCACAGTTTAAAAAGATGAGCAATACCAAAGCAGAACATTCTAAACCAGTAGAAAATACAGAACAAGCTGAAGCTATCGATGACAACAAGGGTGCCCAAATGAACATCCAGAGTGGAAAGGTAGAGAAGTTGGAAGGCCAGAAAAAGGATATGAAAAAGAAGAACAGTAAGGGCAATATCAAATATGATCGGAAGGTATTATTGTGTGCTTGATTACATTAATTTGTATGTTCTCTACATGACTTGCTGATATTTAGATGAGACTTTGTTAAGTTCCTTGTTAAAACTGTTGACAGTTGGAGAAGATCAACAATTCCGAACCAGCAGGAACTGGACCTATTAGTCCAGTGGAGAAGAAAAGAGTAGCAGTTACTAATGGTAACGAGGCTTCCAAAAACAGCCCAATGGGGAAAACATGCAAAATAGATTACAGGAAAAAGCATAAGAAGAATATGGCTGCTAAGGGCAGCATACAGAAAGATGGAAAGAAGGATGCAAAGGTGACACCATCAAGAGTCAGATCAACGAAGAAGAGAAAGTTCCCCTTGAGAGAGGAAATTTCACAAGCCAGGTGAGGATTTTGGTGTCATTGCCTTTCGTTTTATTCAACTTGAAGTTTTTAATGTCATGCATACCCATTTTGTGTTGTCCTCTGGGCAATTAGGACATTTTTCCTATTTTTAGTAGAAGTTCTTCACAGCATGGATGAGCTGACATTAGCTTATTGTTTTAAAACTACACACTTCATTTGCTGGCAATTCATCATGTGCATTTGTCTGTTTATTCTTTTCTGTGACTATGCTTATTCCATCCTCAAATGATCTTGTTATTTCACTTTTATGCAATGCGGTAGATGTGTGAAACTGTATACCTCAGCCAGTCAGGAAAAGATAGTGTTTTGGGTTATGCTCATCCAACACTTCAAGTATCGTGTGAATTTTGTGTCAGGGAGCTGGTTCCAGACCCCAATAGTATATTGCATGTGAAGCTTTTATGCTACAATTTCTGACCCTTTTAAGCCAATAATGTACAACTTTTCTGTTAGTTATGTGAAACTTCTCGGTCATGCCTGAAAATGTTACCTTAACTCTTATTATAACATGCTGGTAAGGTCTTTTGTTTGGGAAGCCAGTTGGTATATTGATTATAAATTTTCTATTGAACAGTGAACACCTTGTAAAATGACAAATGATTGTGCAGAAGAACGTGTGAAAACATAATAGTTTATGAAAGTTAAACAAGTGAGAGATGTGCAGATTTTATACAAACCAATGTTTGTTCGTAAACTGACCTGATGGGTTGGGCGGATTTGAAGTAGGGTTCAAACAGGTTTTAAGAGATTCTGATGGATCCAAACTAGTTTGGAGATTGCATCGGAGATTGAAACACATACAAACGAATAAATTCTTCTTCACTCCCAACCGAAAATATGTATGTGATATTAACGGATCTCAGCTTTTATTGAAATGGCCGAGGTACTTCTAATATCATATTTTACATAGTAATCTAAGCGGTTTCGGGTTTCGGGTTGGTTTTAGTTGTGTAAACTTGTTTGATATTTTCTGGACATTTTTAGAATCCGCACAATCCAGTTCGGGTGGGGTTTGAATTCTCAACTCTGGATTTTGGGTGAGGTTTGGACATGATCAGGTTTTGACCTGACACACGTACAGCCCTAATTCAAACTCATACATACGGGTATTTGTATATGGATCTCTTATTAAAGTCTTTACCGTTCAAGAAAGAAAATAATTACATTTATGTATAGAGAATAATGGGGCATCATATGAATGTCACAGGAGGAAAAGTTTACTTTTTGTGGACGCAGAAACATGTTCGTAGACATACTATACTGACCTTTCCTAATTTATTGAATGGGTGCATGTCCGTTCATTTTCCATATTATGTTGTGAATCCCGAACTTGTTAACCATGGTTTCGATGCGACTAGCATGAAGTAACAAACTATAGTTTTGGTGTTTTGATAGTTTTGCTACTTTTCTGTCAGACTTATTTTTGTTGATTTCTTGCAGGGAAGAGAAGAGAAAATCTTTGAAGAGGAGAAAGATTTGAACAGTCAATCAACATAATGATTATGCACTATTCTGGCATGTCAGCCAGTGAACGGCAGCCCGAAGATGTTAAACTGGCACATCTTTGAGCCGAAGGATTGGGGACTGCAGACCAAGGATTTGGCTTCCATCATGTGGTATCATGTCTAACATGGGAGGTTGATCAATGGCCTCACTGCAATTTTGGCTGCAAGGAGTTATGTGTGTAATACTGGAGAAAAGTAACGCTGAAACAATTTCTGATGTTAAGTACTGTTAAATATTTTTGCTTGCCTGTTGTGTTAGAAAGCGCTCCTCTTATTTTTTGGTACACTGCATTGCCTGTCACTGGACAATCATGATCATGATGATCAACAATCAAAGAGCACATATTTGCTATAGATATTTAAGTTCTAACTGCCGATCTGTGATGGTGCCCATAAATCCCTCTCGCATTTTATGTATTCTAGAAAATACCCATGCACGGGGGGGAAAAAAATCGGAGGGAAGAAGTGGGAAAAGAGAAAAAAAGGTTGGGGGTGTGTGTCGGGGAATTGTGTAGGGGTAAAAACGCAATTTAATGTGTTCGAGGGGTGATTTTTGGGGTTTATTAAAGAGATTGGCACACTTGTAATTAAAAGAAAGATGTGCGCTTTTTTTGTTGGGGGAAGCCATGTGGCATGCCACATGGGACAAAGGTGGGCCCATACTTCGTCACATTAGGACGAAGTGCTCATTTGCAATATATATATACTAGTCATAACCTGTGTTCGTGGGCACGGTTCATTTAAGATTTTCCTTCGTGAAATCTTTGTTTTCCAAAACATTATTTTCACGGCCAAAATTTAAAAGAACAACAAATTAGCGTAAAAATATTTAGCGGCACGTGCGTCTTTGGTGCAGAACAACAAATTCGGCGTATGCACGTTCGACACAGAACAACAAATTCGGCGCGGGCGCCTTCGGACGCGACACAGTTCATTTAAGATTTTCCACTGCGAAATCTTTGTTCCCTAAAAAATTATTAAAATTTAAAAGAACCACACATTAGCGTAAAAATATTTAGCGGCACGTGCGCCTTCGACACGGAACAACTATTTCGGCGCAGAACAACAAATTCGACGCGGAACAACAAATTTGGTGCGGGCGCCTTTGGCGCGAAACAACAAATTAGCGTAAAACAACAAATTTGACGTAGAACAACAATTTTGAAAACAGTTGTGTTTTAGTAGAATAGATTATTGCCATAAATATTTATTTAGTAGAATTGTATAACTCACTTGATTACTAAATAAGCTGAGATTGATTAGCGTTGGCAAGCGTTTGGTTAGTTTAAACCCTACCAATCATAACAAATGGTAATAAATATTAAAAAGAGATAGTTAGTGGTTCTTGGGACTGCTGTTTAAAGACGTTATATAAGCTTTGGATAATGTGATGATCATGCAATGTATGAACTACAGCTAGAGAACATATCTTGTAATTGAAGGCTTTAATTTACTCTTAAAGTTGCTAAAACTTGCCGTTAGGCGCGCATGGTTATTTTTTCCAACATCGAATAGAGGTTAGTTTGGGATTCAAATTTTTTGAATTAAATCACAACTCATCACAAATTTCAAATTATTGAGTTTCCCAACCAAATGGATTCCCCCTCATAACTTTCTCAAAACTCATCTCAACCCCACGATCAAATCACAGTCACTCTTTATCTTGTCCTAGTCAGCCATATGATTCAAAAACAGTTGTCAAATTTAATATAGATATGAAGATCTATTCATTATGGGAGTTGCTTTGCGCATATATCGAATTGCTCTGCGCATGACCGCTTTTACTTTTTACTCCGCGCATGACGTATAAAAAAATATTATTTACGTTTCTCCTCTACGCATGACCAGAAGTACCAAAAATACATCTTAAGGCAAAACATCATAAAACCATGAAAAAATCATTGAAAAATCAAATGAAATCCCCAAAAAACTTAGAACATATACGAATCGAATGACAGATGCCTTAGATCGTGATAACACGAAAGTTGATCGAAAAAAGCCGAAATATGAAGATATGGAAATTTCTGTGAAGCAAAATAAAGATTAGTATCAATTTCTGTTTAATAACTTTCACGATATATAAGTGAACATGACGGTCCACAAAATAAAGATTTGTGTTTGAGGGGTGATTTTGTGTTTAATAACTTCCACGATATCTATGAATGATGACTCTGCTGATCATATCAGCGTCGGTTTAATTCTTATATCACGCACAACAGGCAAAATTTTTGCATGTTCTGCGTGGTGAGCAATTTTGTTATACAGAACCAAAATTGCTTTTGCATGTTGTGCGCGGCGAGTAAAAATAAATTCTACAAGCAAAATTATTCAGCGCGCACAACATGCAAAATTTTTGCCCATTATGTATGGCGAGTAAAAAAAAATTCCGTAAGCAAAATTGCTCACTGTGCACAACAGACCATAGAATTTGGATACCGTAACGATTTAATGCGTTCGTTAACAAATAAAAGTTGTTCATTGGTTACTTTTCGTTAACAAATGAAAAGTAACGAAATAGGTGAACGATTTATAGAATTTTTTTTTCACAAACACGATGACCACGCGAATGATAACTAGTTCATTATTTAATTTGTTAACAAACAATCTTCATCACTCTAATCCAAATAATTGTGCGCGGTGAGTAAAAAGCGAAGTGGAGAAAAAATTACTCGGCGCGCACAACATGCAAAATATTTGCTTGTTGTGTGCTGGCAGAATTTTTGCCTGTTGTGCGTGTTGAGTAATTTTGATTCACCGCTTCAGTTTTTACTTACCGCGCACAACTGTTCAAAGTAAGGCGTGTGTATTTCTGGATTTTTCAAAAAGTCATTTTTGTTACTATTCATTTCAAAAAAGCAGTCGTGTGCAGAGCAATTCGGTATGTGCGCGTAGCAACTCCCGTTATGGACATGCAAGACATAAATCATATTACTTTACAAGAAGTATTGTTACACAACATATTTATAGAGTTGCAATTGGAAAAGAAAAAAAAAGAAAAATCACATCTAACATTAACAAATAATATTTTGTTGTGAACGGATGTTGATGAGTTAGTTAGGATCACGTCTTATCTTACACATCCGCTTTGCAACGGGGGCACCGTCCTAGTCGCCCACCGCGTGAACGGCGGGCAGGGCCGCAACCCCCCTCGCCCGCATGTGTCCAAATATAACTCCTTTTATTTGAAGGCAAAAAAAAAGAGCGGGACTATTAGCACCGCATTCATGCGATGCGAGCCTTTGTTTTTTTCTGAATTTGGAAAAAAAATAGTGTTTTTGTCAATTCAATCTCACAACTCTTACCTCTCTTAACTATTTTCAGGTTAAAAATCATCACCTGCACCGCATCTTTGCGGTGCAGGTAGTCCAGCTCAAAAAAAAAAGGGGGAATGTAAGGACGTCATGTGCCCAAGCCAGGCGAATTCAAATGGAATGATGAAGGCGTGGCCAACAGTCGATTGCATGTTCCACGGACCGCACTGCTCGATTAGAACGCTGAGCTGAGTAGATGATGGCTCCCGCCCTCTCTCTTCTCTACAGTTGAAGACCAAGTCAGAGTGCGTGGCCTTGAAGTGATCCATTCGGTCCGGTACAGTCGTACATCGCCCTGGGCCACGTACCCTTTTTGACCTTTTGGTGATCTGTCCTTGTCCCCCTCGCTGCAAATGATGTGACGATGCGACTGTGGCTCGTGATGTTTGATGAGAGCACGTGCCTTCCCCGTTCCTGTGCCACATCGTCCAGCTGTCTGCTCCGGACCCATTCTTCATGCTTCTCGGTTAAGCTAAGCTAATATAATCGTCATCTTAGCAACTCCAGCTGTACTGCAACGGGAATATACATTTCCATGGAGTCACGGCTTGACCGGTTAAACCCGAATGCAATCTCGACTAATCTGACCCAGCTGTTAACCGGATGATCCGGATCGGATACCGGCTGAGATGGTTGACCTGCATCACCTGAACACAATCTGGCTATAATTTCGGCTTAATTTCGGAAAACTATCTCATAATTTTGCTGAATTCCAAAAAAATACCTCTTATTTTGATATAATCGCAAAACTATCTCATTCGATAAACTACCTCATCCTCATATCCCCCCCTCCACACCACCGCTGCCCTTCGCCATCTATCCATCGCTGCCCATCCCAATTCCACCCACTGCCACCCTCCTCCCACTCCCCCCACCGTCCTCATCCATCGCTGACCATCCCCCTTTCACCCACCGCCACCCTCCCCCCACCCTCCGCCCCCCTTCGCCCTCATCCATCGCTGACCATCCCCCTTTCACCCACCGCCACCCTCCCCCCCCCACCCTCCGCCCCCCTCCCTCCACTGTAGCCCCATGCCCCCTCCCCCCCACCATCGCACTCGGCCACCACTTCCCCCCCCACCGTCGCCCTCCACCATCCTCCACCATCCCACATATATCAAAGTATGAGATAGTTCTACGAAATTAAACCAAAGTATGAGTTAGTTCAATGAAATTAAGCAAAGTATGCGGTAGTTTTACGAAACCAAAGTATGAGAGACTTTATCGAAACCTGAAAAGTATGAGTTAATTTTGCGATTATATCAAAATAAGAGGTATTTTTTTTTGGAATTCAGCGAAAGTATGAGATAGTTTTCCGAAATTAAGCCTAAAATTTCTATAAGCGAATCCCTTCATCACGACCTGCCCCAATATATAGACTATAAATGCATATATCTCTCCATAATCTACCCTATCTCCCAATGTTGCCGCTCATCTCTTTCTCCAGTTTCGCGGTTAAAATTTGGGAAGCCTGGACCTTAGACTTGTGTTTTGTCGTTAAGATTTGATGAGTTTGTATTTTAAACTTGTGTAACGATGTTACTAATACCCTGGACTGGGGCCCACGACAGCTGAGGCCCAGCCAGACCTGGCGGTGGGGGCCACTGCGCCCAAGTTCAAAAGATTTAGGTGTGATCAGAGATTACTCAAGAGCGACTAGGAAGGTCGGCCTGACAAAGGTGCTAGCACGGCTCTTTCAAGCAGGTCTACTTTGTTGGATCTCTGCAGATGGCAAACAACACTAGGAGGGGGGTGAATAGTGTTGTATAAAAATAATTCCTAATTAAAAATTACACTCTTCTACAAAGTTGACCAAGTCTCCTAAGGATGTTACTACACTAGGAACTTAATAAACAAACCTAAATACTTACTATTAAAGTGAGATGCACATCGAAAATCTAAGACAAGTGCAAGTAATAGGAAATGAGATATTCGAGACAATGATCACAACGCAACGAAAGCAATTTATCCTAGTTCACCCTCCATGGGTTATGTCCAGTCCCCAAACTCCGTTAGGGTTTAATGCACTAACTTGCCTCTATAATTGAGGGTTTCCAACACGTGCCACTTTTCCAATAAGTGGTCGTTCAATACAACTTAACCTTTCTCAAAGAGGACATCAACACTAAAGGTTTTTCCACCAAAAACAAATTGCAACAGCCAACTTACCACCACACTCTTGCGTGTGTTTTACAAATCTTTTCTTCTGATTTAGTTGTTACACGTATACCCTTTCCTATAGTCAAAAGATTGAAGCTTGATGTGTATTGCGAGGCTATAAGAGAAATCTTCTTTTGATCTCAAAGAAATGAAATAAAGCACAAGAAGATCAAAGAGGAAAATTGATTCAATTTCTTATAAAGCAAGATTCAGGTTGAGATATTTGAAGCCAAGTATGTGCAATAGTTTTTTTGCTTAAAATATTTTCAAAAGAAAAATCAAACTTTGGCCAAGAAAAGAAAACTTTAGAAAGCTTAGAGAAGGCTTAAAATACTTTGAAAATCACTTAAAATTGATCAATAGATGTTGCAAAAACCTCAGCCAACTCTAGCATATATAGGGGTGAAAAACACACCTCCAATGGAAAAATCGATAGCTTTCTGAAAATCACAGAGCTGTGTCGAATATGTCCGTTGGGGCTATAATAGTTGACTCATATAGTCTAGAGAGTCGACTCCTGGTTGGGTAGTCGACTTCTTGGACTATAGTAGTCGACTCCTAAAATTGGACAGAGAGCACCCAAACTTGGTAGTCAACTCCTTCACTTTTAGGAGTCGGCTCCTATGCAGATCCATGAATTTGTATCACTAAGAGGTGTCATACTCAATCTATTACACTTTAAAATATTTTCAAAATAATTTTGCAAGTTCAAAATATTTTACTAAGTGCATGATCCTATGCGCGTGGAGCTTCGATCTCAAGGCAATACAAATATTCTAAAGACTTGGACTAATATTACATCAATATTATACTCTCTTTGGCTTCTTGATGTAGCTGGAGTCCTTTATATCAATGCCTTTGGGTTTTTAGCTTCATTTGCCTTGAATGAGCTTGATTCACACTTTATCTTGATCACGTGCTCTTAGTTTGGTCATCTTCATATCAATATTACCCTCATCCCACATGCTTGGAACTGACTTACGTATCGGAGACGAATCGATGGCCCCCATCTAATCCGTGCTTCTCTCTGTATCTGGTGGGCGGTAAAGGAGCATCTCGGCCCAACAAAAATCTACCCAAGCTCTCAATTGGTGTGGGATCCTTGTACCCAGTGGTGCGAGAGTCTGGTGCATCAACAAACGACTAATCAATAATAAACAAATGTTACGGCTTGATGGCTGGCCTGGAAAATGAAGGCCCAAATAGTTGAAGCCCAAGCAAATAACTCACCGGCCAGCCGAAACAAGAGCGAGCCCAAATAAGAAGCCCGCCCACTAGCAAGAAGCTCGTCCAGCCGAGCGGAAAGCCAGTCCGACAAATCGAGAGAGAGGCTCTCCCAACTCATCAAGTGGGAAGCTCGCTAGCCAAGCGTAAAGATCATCCGATAATGGCAAAGCTCGCTCTGTCGACCGAAAGAAGGAGGTCGGACGGAGGAAGCTTGGGACGCCCAGCTCAGACGCCATGCTCGACTCTCTCCAGGGGCGACCCTTGGCGACCTGGGAGGCATAAATATCTCTCCGACCGAATAACGTAGGGCCACCTATGTCTCCAATTAATGCCGAAGGTTAAAAACGAGAACTGAAGGCCGTCCATCACGTCCCTATTAATTCACAAATACCTCTGACATAGTGACGTATGGCCACCTACGCCTTCAATTAATGCTCGATTAAGGCGGTGCGAGAATATCTCTGACATTCTCGTCGACCCGTCGCATCCCCATTAATGTGCCAGCTAAGCGCCAGCCGGGCTCTAGCTAAGCAGAAGCGACTGCTAATTAGACGACGCTCAACCGACTCTCCACACTATAAATACCGACCTCCAGCCATCGATAAAGGGGTTGGTTAATAGAAATCTTAAAAACTCATTTTATACACAATGCTAGATATCGTCCACATATCTATGCCTTCCACGTAAGCTCACCACGTTAGGTCACTCTACACTAAGATCGGCCAGCGTGTCCCGCCTCCTTCTAACAAGTCACCTACTGACTTTACCATCGAAGAGGCCATGGGTTGACAGCCAACCCAGCCTTTCTGACGAGCTGCTCGTTGTGTAGGAAGCTTGGACATTCTCCCTGTAACGACCCACTCTCGGGGGACCATTACTTATTTGATTACATTTGCAGGTCTGCAGATCATCAGTGAAAACAATACAGACACGATACAGAGATGTACAATAATACTCAAACCAGCATACATTATTATTGTTCATAATTGAAATACAGCACACCACAGCACTCTCACACTGAGTACATGAAAGGAAGTACAGAAAGGAAATGCAGAAAGGAAATACAATATGCACGCCAACTCAACTATATCTAGAAATCAGCAGTCTCTGGGTCAAAACTATGGCTATGCGAACTCAGGAGTACCTACGTCAACCTGTGCATCGTCTGACGGTGCCACGAAGATGGAAACATAGGTAAGTCACAGCAATTCTAGCAATAAAAATAGAGTAGTGCAAAAGTATGGAATAGGCTATGGTAAACAATTAAAGATGATCTTGCAAGTACAACAAGTAAGGTAAGAGCAGACATGCATGCAAGTGCGATAAGCAAAGTAAAAGGTGACTGTACAAGTGCAAAAAGTAACGTACAAGAGCAACAACTGTGGTATGGCATATGCGATATAGTAGTAACAACTTTTTAACCAGCATGTAGTGTGGTAACAATAGTAAGACAAGCAGGTGGATGCAGTAGCAATAAAAGGACAAATAAGTAGTAGTAAAACTAGAAACTACGCGACTTATATAGGAAAGTATAGTGTGCGACCATTGATCCCATCTCCTGCTCAGGGGCGCTCACCTGGGCGGATCTCACTTCACTTTAGGCGGTACAGTTCATTTTAGACGGTCGGTATGGTACGGTGCAATGTGTAGATGGCTCGCGGTCGCTCCCACACTTTCTCTAATATAAGCTGCCACAAAACCTAGTGCAGTGCCAACTACTTTCAAGCATTCAACCTTAATATGATAGTCCAGCATTATGTTGTCATTCGATCACTATTTTTTAATACGGTATGTCAATCAGTTGTTCCAACACGCCATTTCATGTTACATTTTCTGTGATAATTCAGTACGATATTTCTATGGCAATCAATGACTAGTATATGACATGCATCAGATGATGTGAATGTTTAAGCGTGAGCAATCGTACAATAAGTGGATCAATATTACAAACATCAGGATGTGGTAGGCAAGGGTGAACGAGACAAGTGAGTTTTCATGGTGATGAAAAGGTTAAAGTAACTTATTTAAATGTATTTTAAACCAATGGTTGTAAATTGATGATAATTGGAATTTTAACATTGATCCATGCATACATGGCCAGTCAGGGTTGGCCAAGCATGTCACTAGCCCCGTAAGCAGGGTGTCACGCTCCGCTTCCCTAAAATGGAGGCGAGACGTGAAAAGGTCCGCACGAGAGTGGAGCTGTGAAGCCCCAAACCCGATAAGCGTCAATAAAACATAGGCAGGTCCCTGTAACCACAAAGGAACAACAATAATAACACAAGGAGAGACAGAAATAAAATTCTCATATCTCATAATTTGTCCAACATGAAAATTAAGTTCACCATCCAGAAAAGCCACCAGGCTAAAAGAAAGAGTCAAAAGGCCCAGAACAAGGCCAACAAAAGCAACAACGTAACAAAGTATAGGTGCTACGCACCGACAACAAAATAGCAGTCTAAACAAAAGGAAAAGCTCAACGAAGACACTAGGACTGGTCCCCAGTGTCCACGTACTCACCGTCAGACACAAGCTCGGGCTCGGCGTCAGCAAACACCTTGTCCTCAACAAGGTACTCAGGCTCAGGATCTAACATGTGTCACCCAAAAGAGTAAAGGGGCACATGTCAGCAAGTCTAAAGACTTGGGCAAGGAAACTGAAAGTAAGGCAACTAGCAACCTAGCAGTTGTAGTATGCATGACATGGCAGTTATAACATGAGTGCACAAGCAAGGCATGGCGAGACAATAAGTACAAGAGAACAATTATCGGGACAATACAAGAGTAGCCAAGCTACTAACAATCTCAATCATTTCACTAGTCACGTTTCAAGTTGTTTGTAGATGTTTACGCCTTACAGCTGAATGGTTTGACATTCACGCTGATTGGCCGCTTAACACTACCCCAAAACCCAGAGTTTACGCCTTACCACTGCAGTTGCTGATCGGGCAGACTCCCAGTTGATTGGCCGCTTAACTCTTACCCCCAATACCCACATGTAATCGAGCCAGGGTCCCCACACACGAGCTCAGTAAATGAGCCAGGGTTGCCACGCACATGAGCTCGCATTCTAGTTCACGATTCATAAGCAATTGGCGTAGGGGTGCACCTAGCCGGAAACAAGCAATTCGGGCATTGGCTATCAACCAACACATGGCCCGCTTCTGGAACACGAGCCAGGAACACAAGCATTGTAGCGAAGCTACGCAATCACGGGAACACTTAAAGAATGCAATGGCATGACAACTAATTTGCGTACCGTTAATGGAAATTAAACATGACATGGTAATTGTGCAACATGATAATGTCAGATCTAGATTCGTTGTCAAGCTAGTTCCTAAATTCGCACCTAGGCGAGTATCATTTCGTCGCCTAGTCTCTTTTACGCCTACAACAAGCAAATGGCCTAAAACATGGTCTAAACCCTAAGTGGCAAGTTTCACTTGCCTAGCACCGAGGATGACGATCAACGAGGGTTCGTCCCACGGACGCTAATCTACGGGAAATTCGCTGTCATGGAGAAACAATCAACAAACAATATTAATTTCATTATGGTTTCATAAGAACACAAATGGGTTACGCTTAAAACTAAAGAATCGAGCATTACCGTGTAGGGAACGGGAGAATAACGCCGAGCAACCACGGCGACGGAAGAAACGCTCCGGGGAACCTAGGGTTCAGATCTGGAAATGATTGGAGAAGTTTGGAGAAATAGGGTTTTAGGGGATTTTGGGGATTTGATGAGATTTTGAGGAAGATGAGAGGTAGAATGTGTTGAGGGAGAGTTTGGATGATGGATTTTGACTTGGGATGAAGGAATAAGGGTTTGAGGTAGAAGGGGGCTCAATGGGGGAGAAACTAGGGTTTTAGGTCGTGAGGAGGAAGAAGAAAACGTTTGGGAGGGGTTTAAATAGGATGGGATGGCGGCTGCCCAGAAATTAGGGTTTTAACATAGATTAGTCGGTCAAAGAGCAACCACTGACCGACTAGTTTGGGAACTAGTCGGTCGGTTGACCAACGCAGACCGACTAAGTGTAAACAGTAACTCCTGTGCAGAATTAGGATTTAGATTTAGTCGGTCAATGAACAACTGATGACCGACTAGTTTGACAACTAGTCGGTCGAGATATGAACTTAGACCGACTAAGAATGAACAGTACTGATACCAAAATTTAGATGATGTGTTAGTCGGTTAAAGAAGCATTGCCGACCGACTAGTTTGCAACTTAGTCGGTCAACCAACGTTCTTAGACCGACTAACGATAAATAGTAACTCCTGAGAAATTTAGAAAGCCAACTAGTCGGTCCATGAAGGATTGCCGACCGACTGGATCGTCATCTAGTCGGTCGGTGCCACTTCTTACACCGGCTAATGAGCACCAAAAGTTCCGAAATGGAGCGCGAAGCTCCGGAATCGATTCCCAAGACTCCTAGGCTTGATCTAACAATAAGATATGACCGATACAAAGCCCGTCACGAATGACTTGCTCCAAAATCGACGATTTTAAGAAAGAAGCTAGAAAACACGACGATACGATCGAGAATGAAAGTTACGGAGACGAAAACCACATATATAGAGAAAATCCACCAAAACTCATAATATAATATAATAAATCCCGATACATGAAAACCAGTCGTTACATCCTCCCCAACTTAAGAAAAATTCCGTCCTCGGAATTTCCCAACACTCACGTGTCCGGGAACAAAAGTGGGAAACGCTCTCGCATCTCATCCTCATTCTCCCAAGTAGACTCTCCAGGCGAGCCGTGTCGTCACATCACCCTCACAAAGTTGACAACCTTGTTCCGAAGTGACTTCTGACGCCTGTCCAGAATCTGCACTGGATGCTGGTCATACGTCATATCGGGGCGAACGGTAATCTCCGAGAAATCCACAGCATGAGATGGATCGCTAATGTATCGACGAAGCTGCGACACATGGAAAAAATTGTGAACTCCCTCCAAAGATGGCGGCAAGGCTAAGCGATAAGCTACCTCGCCAACTCTCTCCAGAATGTCAAACGGTCCAATGTACCGCGGGCTCAACTTCCCTCGCTTTCCAAAACGAATCACACCACGATTCGGGGAAATCCTCAGAAACACATGGTCTCCCGGTTGAAACTCCAAAGGACGACGTTTAGCATCCGCCCAATGCTTAAAACGGTCCTGAGCAATCCTCAACCTCTCCCGAATGTTCCTGACAATATCCACGGCCTCCACGATCATCTCAGGTCCCAACAACTCCCGATCACCAAGGTCATCCCAACTCAACGGCGATCGACATTTCCTCCCATAAAGAGCGGCGAAAGGCGCCATGCCAATACTCGCCTGGAAGCTGTTGTTGTAAGAAAACTCTACCAGATGTAGATGGTCCTCCCACGAACCCTTGAAATCCAACATGCACGCCCTCAGCATGTCTTCCAAAATCTGAATCGTCCTCTCGGACTGGCCATCCGTCTGCGGATGGTACGCTGTGCTGAAACTCAGACGCGTACCCAAACTCTTCTGCAAACTCTGCCAGAACTGAGATGTGAACCTCGTGTCTCTGTCTGACACGATACTCACAGGGACTCCGTGAAGTCGCACGACCTCCTGCACGATTCACGTTACATCACTATCCAAACTAGGAAAAGGAAATAAAAAAACGGAGAGTAAAAGAATTTACCTCCATATATCTCCTTGCTAGCGCCTCAGTGGGCTGTCCCACTCGGAATGGAATAAAGTGCGCGGATTTGGTCAATCGATCCACGATCACCCAAATCGCGTCATTCTGTTTCGGACTTCGAGGTAGTCCAGTCACGAAATCCATAGTGATGTGTTGCCATTTCCACTCCGGAATCGGAAGCGGTTGTAGCAACCCGGCCGTACGCTGATGCTCCGCCTTCACTTGCTGACAAACCAAGCACTTGGCTACACTCCGAGCCACACTCCTCTTCATGCCATACCACCAATAGTTCAGACGAAGATCCTGGTACATCTTGGTGCCACCAGGATGCACAGAATACGGTGAACTGTGTGCCTCCACCATCAACTCCTCTCTGATATCCCCAGCTGGCACACACAACCTGGCTCCAAACCTCAGCGAGCCATCCTCATGAATCAAAAAGTCAGTCCGCAGACCGGCTTCCACCTGCTCCCGAATCTTCACCAGCTTCGGATCCTCAGCCTGGCCAGCCTTAATCCGATCCATGATCGTTGACTGTACCTGCATGTACATCAACGAAGAAGCCTCCCCAGGAAGAACAATCTCAACACCAGACTCGCAAAAATCCTGCTGCAATCTCCACTACGAGGTCAAAATCATCACCGCTAGAAGCCTACTCAGCGCATCAGGAACAACATTCACCTTCCCAGGGTGATACTGCAAATCAATATCATAATCCGCCATGAGCTCCAATCATCGACGTTGTCGCATGTTGAGCTCCTTCTGAGTAAAAATATACTTCAAGCTTTTGTGATCGGTGAAAATCTTCACTTTCTCACTCAGCAGGAAGTGCCTCCAAATCTTAAGAGCGAACACAACGGCAGCCAACTCCAAATCATGCGTCAGGTAATTCTTCTCATGAACCTTAAGCTGACGAGACGCATACGCCACAACATGCCCGTGCTGATGCAACACACAACCGAGACCCTTGCCAGAAGCATCGTAAAAGATCTCAAATCCACCGCTGCGATCAGGCACAACAAGAATAGGGGCAGTCGTCAACCTCTCCCTCAGAACACCAAAAGCACTCTCACAATGACCTGACCAAACAAAAGGTACATCCTTCCACGTCAACCTGGTCATCGGCTCGGCAATACGGGAAAAGTCCTTAATGAAACGCCGATAGTAACCAGCAAGTCCAAGGAAACTCCGAATCTCAGATGCTGAAGACGGAACAGGCCACTCTCTGATGACCCTAATCTTCTCGGGATCCACAGAAATACCATCTCCAGTCACCACATGCCCGAGAAAAGCAACTCTATCCAGCCAAAACTCGCACTTTGAAAACTTAGCATACAACCGATGCTTCCTCAACATCTCCAACAACGTCCTCAAGTGCGATGCATGCTCTTCCTCCGACCTCGAATAAATCAGAATGTCGTCAATAAAGATAGCGACAAACTTATCCAAAAAGTCGTAGAAAATCAGGTTCATCAGATTCATGAAAACTGCGGGTGCGTTAGTTACGCCGAAGGGCATAACCACAAACTCATAGTGTCCATACTTCGTCCTGAACGCTGTCTTCGGAACATCTCCCTTCTTCACCTTCAACTGGTGGTAACCACTCCTCAAATCCAATTTAGAAAACACACTCGAATCTCCAAGCTGATCAAAAATATCATCGATGCGAGGCAACGGGTATTTATTCTTGATGGTCACCGCATTCAACCCCCGATAGTCCACGCACATGCGACGCGAACCATCCTTCTTCTTCACTAGCAGCACTGGTGCTCCCCACGGAGACACACTAGGGTTGATATAACCCTTCTGCAAAAGCTCATCCAGCTGCTTCCGCAATTCCTCCAACTCAGCGGGTGCCATACGATACGGCGCCTTCGAAATCGGCTGCGCTCCCGGAACAAGATCAATAGAAAATTCTAGAGCTCAATCAGGTGGCAAACCAGACATCTCCTCGGGGAAGACGTCATCAAAATCACGCACCACAGCTGGCCACTCCAACTCCATCTGCAAAGCCACGACCTCCACCGGTCTGGCCCGAAATCTGACAGGACCAAGCGAACTGCTACCACGGTTGAACTCAAATACTGGATGTCCGGGAATCTCGAACACCACCTTCTTCCTCTGACAGTCGATCGTAGCATAGAAGCTCGCAAGCCAGTCCATCCCAAGAACTGCATCGTAGTTAATGATGTCGTGGACAATGAAATCAGCGAAAAGCTCATGTCCACAGACCACCAGCGAGTAAGAATTGCAACCACGATGCACCGAGACCACGCCATTCCCTGTAACGATATTCCAACTCTTGGGAAGAGGGGACGTCGACAAGGAATGCCTCTCCACGAAGCTCCGAGAAATAATGCACATCGATGCACCAGAGTCAAAGAGGACTCGTGCAGGAAATGTGCACACCAAAACCACACCTAACAAGCAATTAACAATCAAACCCTAGTCTAGCAAACAATCACGTTCAAGCAAACAACACAATCTAACAATTAAAACCAGCTAGGAAAGTAACAACTAGATTGAGGATTACCTGCGATAACCTCATCCACAGCCTCGCTCTCCACAGCGGTCATCAGAAAAGCCTGCCTCCTCGGCGGAACAGCCTACTGGAAAGCCTGCCTCTGCGGGACAAGAGCTGCTCCACGTCCAGCAGGAACAGACACTCGCTGCTGCAATGGCTGTGCTGCAACAGGTGCCCTCCGCAGCTGATTCGCATGCCGACAATCCTTTGCGACATGAGAAGCATCATCACAAACCAAACACTGGCCCAGAAACTTCCTATACTGATCCTTGATGTGGCCAGGCTTACCGCAGAAATGGCAAGTCTTCTGAACAGGCCCTCCTGGCCTCTTGAACTGAGCTGGCTGATTAGGCTTGAAACCAGGCCTAACCACCGCCATGGCCTGCTCCATAGGCCTCTTCCCAGCACCAGAAACATGTCCTCTCCTCTGACTCAGGTTCAGCTCCTGCCTCCTTGCAGCGACCAGAACCTTCTGATAAGAGTCCAGATCGGAGGATGACACAAAACTCTGGAGCTCCAAAGCAAGTCCCTGCAGGAACCTCTGAGCCCTCTCATCAGCATCCTGCACCATCTTCGGTGCGAACCGGCTCAGCCTAGTGAACTCTTGGTGGTACAGGTCCACCGTCAAGCTCCCTTGCTTCAGATCAATAAAGCGCTGCAGCATCTCCTTCATGGCAGCCTTCGGAAAGAACTCCTCATCAAACCTGGACTTAAAGGTAGTCCAAGCTATCGGCTCCACCAACATCTTCTCTTCCGCATCCCACCAGTTCCGAGCATTATCCTTAAGTTGCCTCTTCGCCAAATCAACCCATCCAGCCGGCGTGATCTTGGCCATCTTCAAATTATCCTCAATGTTCTGAATCCACTCATCGGCAACCAGAGGACCCTCAGACCCATCAAAATATGTGGGACCCAGCTCCCGAAATTGCTTCGCTCCTGGCTCAGAGCGAGGAACATCCGAAAGAGCCCGGGCAGCTCGAGCAAGTGGAGCATTCTGGACTTGCAGGAGCACGTCCTGCTGCACTTGCATCATCTGGAGCATCATCCGCATCATCTCACCGTTGGTTGGTTCCCGCTCAGGCTCCTCATCATGAGGGAGCGCACCACTACCTCCACCACGGGTGAATCACCTTCCTGCCATCTAATGACACAGAAAACGAAGCAGATTAGACTCATAGCTTATGACTCGGACGTCGAACTTAGTTTATTGGACATTCTAATATTATTATCGTTATTCCGATAATCGCAGTTACAGAAGAGGACCTGCGTGGGCCACCAACAAAACCTGTCACGCCCCGCTTCCCTAAAATGGAGGCGAGACTTGAAAAGGTCCGCACGAGAGTAGAGCTGTGAAGCCCCAAACCCGATAAGCGTCAATAAAACATAGGCAGGTCCCTGTAACCACAACGGAACAACAATAATAACACAAGGAGAGACAGAAATAAAATTCTCATATCTCATAATTTGTCCAACATGAAAATTAAGTTCAACATCCAGAAAAGCCACCAGGCTAAAAGAAAGAGTCTAAAGGCCCAGAACAAGGCCAACAAAAGCAACAACGTAACAAAGTATAGGTGCTACGCACCGACAACAAAATAGCAGTCTAAACAAAATGAAAAGCTCAACGAAGACACTAGGACTGGTCCCCAGTGTCCACGTACTCCCCGTCAGACACAAGCTCGGGCTCGGCGTCAGCAAACACCTCGTCCTTAACAAGGTACTCAGGCTCAGGATCTAACATGTGTCACCCAAAAGAGTAAAGGGGCACATGTCAGCAAGTCTAAAGACTTGGGCAAGGAAACTGAAAGTAAGGCAACTAGCAACCTAGCAGTTGTAGTATGCATGACATGGCAGTTATAACATGAGTGCACAAGCAAGGCATGGCGAGACAATAAGTACAAGAGAACAATTATCGGGACAAGACAAGAGTAGCCAAGCTACTAACAATCTCAATCATTTCACTAGTCACGTTTCAAGTTGTTTGTAGATGTTTACGCCTTACAGCTGAATGGTTTGACATTCACGCTGATTGGCCGCTTAACACTACCCCAAAACCCAGAGTTTACGCCTTACCACTGCAGTTGCTGATCGGGCAGACTCCCAGTTGATTGGCCGCTTAACTCTTACCCCCAATACCCACATGTAATCGAGCCAGGGTCCCCGCACACGAGCTCAGTAAATGAGCCAGGGTTGCCACGCACAGGAGCTCGCATTCTAGTTCACGATTCATAAGCAATTGGCGTAGGGGTGCACCTAGCCGGAAACAAGCAATTCGGGCATTGGCTATCAACCAACACATGGCCCGCTTCTGGAACACGAGCCAGGAACACAAGCATTGTAGCGAAGCTACGCAATCACGGGAACACTTAAAGAATGCAATGGCATGACAACTAATTTGCGTACCGTTAATGGAAATTAAACATGACATGGTAATTGTACAACATGATAATGTCGGATCTAGCTTCGTTGTCAAGCTAGTTCCTAAATTCGCGCCTAGGCGAGTATCATTTCGTCGCCTAGTCTCTTTTACGCCTACAACAAGCAAATGGCCTAAAACATGGTCTAAACCCTAAGTGGCAAGTTTCACTTGCCTAGCACCGAGGATGACGATCAACGAGGGTTCGTCCCACAGACGCTAATCTACGGGAAAGTCGCTGTCATGGAGAAACAATCAACAAACAATATTAATTTCATTAGGGTTTCATAAGAACACAAATGGGTTACGCTTAAAACTAAAGAATCGAGCATTACCGTGTAGGGAACGGGAGAATAACGCCGAGCAACCACGGCGACGGAAGAAACGCTCCGGGGAACCTAGGGTTCAGATCTGGAAATGATATGAGAAGTTTGGAGAAATAGGGTTTTAGGGGATTTGATGAGATTTTGAGGAAGATGAGAGGTAGAATGTGTTGAGGGAGAGTTTGGATGATGGATTTTGGCTTGGGATGAAGGAATAAGGGTTTGAGGTAGAAGGGGGTTCAATGGGGGAGAAACTAGGGTTTTAGGTCATGAGGAGGAAGAAGAAAACGTTTGGGAGGGGTTTAAATAGGATGGGCTGGCGGCTGCCCAGAAATTAGGGTTTTAACACAGATTAGTCGGTCAAAGAGCAACCACTGACCGACTAGTTTGGGAACTAGTCGGTCGGTTGACCAACGCAGACCGACTAAGTGTAAACAGTAACTCCTGTGCAGAATTAGGATTTAGATTTAGTCGGTCAATGAACAACTGATGACCGACTAGTTTGACAACTAGTCGGTCGAGATATGAACTTAGACCGACTAAGAATGAACAGTACTGATACCAAAATTTAGATGATGTGTTAGTCGGTTAAAGAAGCATTGCCGACCGACTAGTTTGCAACCTAGTCGGTCAACCAACGTTCTTAGACCGACTAACGATAAATAGTAACTCCTGAGAAATTTAGAAAGCCAACTAGTCGGTCCATGAAGGATTGCCGACCGACTGGATCGTCATCTAGTCGGTCGGTGCCCCTTCTTACACCGATTAATGAGCACCAAAAGTTCCGAAATGGAGCGCGAAGCTCCGGGATCGATTCCCAAGACTCCTAGGCTTGATCTAACAATAAGATATGACTGATACGAAGCCCATCACGAATGACTTGCTCCAAAATCGACGATTCTAAGAAAGAAGCTAGAAAACACGACGATACGATCGAGAATGAAAGTTACGGAGACGAAAACCACATATATAGAGAAAATCCACCAAAACTCATAATATAATATAATAAATCCCGATACATGAAAACCAGTCGTTACACAGGGTGATCCAAACTTTGGCGCAAACGATCCTAGACACCGAGTGGTACCAATGTGTCACGACTCGCTTCCCTAAAATGGAGGCGAGGCGTGAGAAGTCCGCTCAGACTTGGAGCTGTGAGGCTCCAGTCTGTAAAGCGTCTGGAATAACCAAGTATAGGTCCTTGCAAATGCGATACAGAACAAAAATAATAATAAAGAAAAGAGACATATAAAATTTATTCCAATCTCAGAACGTCCACAATAAATTCCAACATCGTAGAAAAGCCACCAGGCTAAAAAAGAAGAGTCTAAAAGGAAAGTACAAGAGTCTGAAAAGAGGCCTAAGGCATGGCCAACATAATACGTAATATCAACAAGAAAAGAGAGGTGCTACGCACCGACAGCCTAACAACGACTAAGTAGGAAACAACAACAGCGAGAAGGAGCTCTAGGACTGGTCTCTAATTTCCTCGAACTCAACACCTGCAACCTGCTCGTCCTCGACGACCAACTCTGGCTCACAATCTAACATATGACACCCAAAAGAGAAAAGGGGCACATGTCAGCAAGTATATTAGAGACTTGTGCAAGGAAACTAAAAGAATGAAACAACCCAGCAGTTCTAAAAGTATGCGATGACATGGCAGTTTAAGATATGAATGCAACAAGTAGTAAAGTGCGTCAAGTACGACATGGCAACAGGTTATACATGGCAACAAGTCGTACATGGCAAGGGAAATCATTCACATGGATTTTTACAAGTCAAGTAAACATGTCGTGCTCAGAGTTTACGCCTTACAACTGAAGTGGCTGTACGGGCACACTTCTACGCTGAGTGGTCGCTTAACCCTACCCCTCCACGTGTAATCGGGCATTGGCTTTTGACCAACACATGTAGCCCGCTTCTGGATCACGAGCCAGGAAATACATTTAGCATAGGGTTGTGCCTGCAACGCAGGTGCCTAGCCTCAACAAGTCAGGCATTGGCTTTTGACCAACACATGTAGCCCGCTTCTGGATCACGAGCCAGGAAATACATTTAGCATATGGTTGTGCCTGCAACGCAGGTGCCTAGCCTCAACAAGTTGGGCATTGGCTTTTGACCAACACATGTAGCCCGCTTCTGGATCACGAGCCAGGAAGTGTATTTGGCATAGGGTTGTGCCTGCAACGCAGGGGCCTAGCCTTGACAAGGAAGTATGTAGCGTGTGCTACGAATGTAACATTCAAGCATGGATGACATGGCATGGCAAGTTATAATTTAAGAGCGTACAGATAAGGAATTTAAACGTGACAGGCAGAGCACAAGTAAAGAGCATGCAGTTATGAAAATTAAACGTGACAGGCAGAAATGCATGAATGACATGGCAGGGTGTCAGATCTAGCTTCGTTGTCAAGCTAGATCTTAAAATTACGTCTAGGCGAGTATCATTTCGTCGCCTAGTCTCTTTTACGCCTAAAACAAGAAATGGCCTAAAGCACAGCCTAAACAAAAAACTGGCAAGTTTCACTTGCCTGCAATCAACCGTTCTGCAAATATCGTCCAACCAGTCCAGTATACCTATGTGCTCAGGTCCACCAGCATACAGTCCCAAATTAAGTTATCTTTATTAGTGAATTACCCGACAATAAAATTACCGATTTTTATCTTGTTTAACATGGATGGGTTAGGGGTCCTAAGTGTTCAGAAATTTACCCTTACACGACGCGAGAGCTACACTGGCGTCGGGTAGCGACGCTAGGGGTTGGAATAAATAGAACGCGCTCCAAATCCAGATTCCAATTAAGATTCCATGCTCGCCAATTCTCGGACAGTGACCAGATCAGCGAGCAAGATTCCAATCAGCGGGTAGGCGGTCGGTATACGTTTTTACGACTTCCGGGAAGCCGTAACAACGAACCGGGACGAACGGTTCGACGTACACGAAGTCTACGACATTGAGCGTCATAGGGGATGCTCGTAATGTCGGAAAACACCCCTATTAGGAGTAGAGGGCTGTCGGAAGACCCCAACAGCGAGAGGGTACGGCGAGATCTCAGCGACGCGTCGATACGTCGCTAAAAATGCAAAACAGCGGATGCCCTCGCTGTTTCCAGGCAAGGCGGCCTGATTATAGCCGCGGGAGGTGCAGGGGGCCAAGAGGGGTCGACGGTGGAGGGGAGAGGTGGCCTGCGGCGGCGGCTGCAAGATGCTGCAGCTGCAGCTGCGAGTTTCACGGCCGCAAGAGGCAGCTCCGGCGGCTTTGCGGCGGAGCAGCGGGCCCCACGGCAGCCTGAGGGGAGGAGATGGTCGGGGAAAGGAGTGGGTGGCCGTCGGCGACGGGTTTTGGTCGGAGAACGCAAGAAGCAGCGGCTCGGGGATGGGTTTGCGTGAAATATGTATGGGGGTGGCGGCGTTGCGTGAGTTTGCTGTGAAAGCAAAAGAATCCTAGGGCTATTATTAATAGGGGAAGGCTGAGAACGTGGCTAGGGGCTCTAGGGCTTTTAGTTAGGGTTATTTCAATAGGAAATTTATTTTAAAGAGTTATAATAAACTATCAAAAGCCCAACTACTCCCTCTCTCTCACCCTGTGTGGGTTTGTGTGCCAAGTGGGGAAAAAATAAGACTAAGTCAAAAGTCAGATATAATTTATTATTAATCAATTATTAGGGATTAATCTAGGTAAAACTTAGGCTAAAAATATAATAGGTTGGGCCAAAAAGTGAAAGTAGGTCAAACGAAGCCCAAAAATAGTAAAATAAATACTGGGGTGACCGGGACGACGAGAGAAAGAGGACAGAGAAGACGGATCACAATTTCGACGACGAGAAACAAAATTAAAAATAAAAAGGCCACGCGACAAAAGTGAAAATCGCGACGTCTCATCCAATAGGATCAAATCGTGAGAGAACGACACGTGAAATGACGTTCCAAAATAATTCCACAATTTAATACTCTTCGAGAGGGTCACAACGACATATCACATCAAAGGGTTCGGATACAGACAAAGTCTAAAATAAATACGTGCATGAACAAGACCACGTGCACGACAAAGCGTACAAAGGATACGGGGTCCAACGGCGACTGTAACCAAGTTGGACACACGTCGGGGGTCGGCTTGCGAAGGATGCAACCAAGGTGCTACGGCCCTATCGACTCAATGACACGACACACACACACAAAGCAACAAAACCAATCAGGTACCCGAAATTGCTATACGTACAGCCGTATAACGAATAGTGAGTACCGGCCGTTACATCCTACCCACCTTAGAATAAAGTCTGTCCTCGGACTTTCTAACTATAAATATATCTAGTCACTCTAGTAGCTACCCCAAATCATATCACATTATAGTTCAAACCAGATATAGTTACTACAAGTGCTTATATATGCACTAGGTAGTCAAGCAGTAACACTACTAACATGTATATATTTACGCCCATTCTAAACTTACACCTATCATAGTCAGTCAAATTCATACACGTACTTCAATCATTCGTATAATCACGTACATCCCTATATAACTATTAAACACTTATTACATACCATGGTGCACATACTCACAACCAATTAAATAGTTCACACCAGCAGATACCATCGTAATACTCCACGTTTAGATAACTACCTATGCACAAAACAATAAGGATACACTACTCCCTATATCTCCTAGCATACATCCAATACCAAACAGATCAACACATGCAGTCACACCATACCATTATTAAATCAAGTTTACTATATCTAATATACATTCACCATTACTATAATTTCACAATTTTATAGTCATTTAAATGCATGCAAATATTTCACCATATATTCACAACACATACGGTCCTATAACTATATTCACGATAAGCCACACATACCATAGTCACCAACCTATAACTAAGCACATACTTACCCGTGCATGGTGCACATCCACACACGCTAACATTCCATTCATATATACTAATCATACCACTATATACTCAGCACATCTACACACCTAGTTTAGCTAGCACACATACGTTCACACAGGCAAGTCCTTAGCAAATAATTATACCACAAGACCAACACCCATAACTATATACTGGTATAGCGACCCACAATCATGTGCGTAACACAACCAGGCACAAACAATCCTATCACTATGCATACATCATCCATCGCTATATTCATGGTACTACACGCTACCACAGATATATGTAACGATATACTTAGAGTATACCCACTCAAGCTTGAGTGGGACTCAAAACACATATCTGAATACTCTATATACGTAACACGTATCTATACATATACTAATACCACTCCAATGTATACACATCTACCAACATAGCCATATACATGCCATAATGTCAATCACACTTAATATTTAGTCAGGTAACACCACATAGTTCATTCACTTTATATACTATAATAATATTACAGACATCAGCACACGTATAATTATGATACACTCCCTAATACATGCATTCATCGTATAGTTGATCGCGCCCCAGATACACACCCGGGACGAGACTCGCTAGTCTTACCGCAAGCGGACGGTGTAGCGGCGAGCGGGTATCGAACACGAGGAGGGCAAATGACGGTGTCTTCTTCAATTCACCTGGCTATAAGAACAGTCGAGAAATATTCGCAATAAAGCGGTCACAGTCGTTCAATCGTATAAAGAAAATATCCAATTAATAAAAACGCCTAGGGATAAGAAATCCCCGCTACAAACCGTATCTCGTCATTGTGATTCGTAGGTTTCACAATTGCTAGACTTGAAATTCAGGTGAACTAGTTGCAACTAAATGTAGAACCAAGCTCACGCTCTCGCGCTATTGTCGGTCTATAGCAAACCTAGGGTAGGGTCCAATCTCTTGCAAACCCTAACCTAGGCAAGCTAGCGTGAAGAACAACATCATCGTTCAATCGTATCTCGAGCCCACTCTCGTGCAAACTCGAGCTACGACCTAGGTTGGGATAGTTCCTACCCGTCCAATCTCTTGCAAATGGGTATTGGTATAGAATTGCAATCGAAAACCCTAGTTTCGGTCCAATCTCTTGCAAACCGATTCCAGAGAAACCCAATTGTAACCCAATTCGAATTTCTAGGGCTTCCTATCGAGTTGGGATCCAATCTCTTACAAATCCCAATCGGTATGAATCCCTAGCTATTCGTATTAAATCAATCCCAAACTAACCCTAATCAATTCTAGCAAGAATTTCACCAATTCATTACAAATTAGAAATAGGGTTCGTAGGGTTTATCCCTACGCCCTAAGACGATAAAACTACTCACGATTCATAATGCAAATCATTAGAAATTCAATAATAAAAACAATAGAATTCATTGCAATAGACAATATATCAATAAAAATGAGGTTTTTGATAGAAAGAGAGACAAACCAATGAAGATTCAATAGCATACAACAAAATAGAACTTTTTATCTCCATCCAAAGAACTAAATCTAATCTCCTAAAAAGTAATCAAAAAGGGCTGCCAAAATATGAGGAAAAGCTCGCTAAACTAGGTTAAAAACTGGGGTTAAATACCCCCCAAAATCACCCAAAAAACTGTGACAAAATTGCCCCTGCGCAGCTTGAAAATCGTACTTTACGCTACAGGCAGCGCGGCTCACTCGGCCGAGTGACAAATGTCACTCGGCCGAGTGACAGACCCTGACGGATTCCAGTAAGTCTGGACTTTTGGGGGTCGTCTCCTCGGGAGTCACTCGACCGAGTTACTTTCTTCACTCGATCGATGTGATTTCTTCACTCGGCCGAGTCGGAACTCGGGGCTGACTGACGGATTACAGTAACTTGGGAATTTTGGTTGCCATCATCTTGATGCCACTCGGGCGAGTGGTGTATCCGTGCTCGGCCGAGTGGTCTGGCGATGCTTGGCCGAGTACACGCTGATATGGAGTCTGTTGCGTGTCCGATCTGGCCGGCCGAGCGGGCCGTCGATGCTCGGCCGAGTGGCATGCTGAAAATGCCTAATCTTCGTATTTTTTGCTTCCTCGTCGCTCCTACGATGTTCTTTCTTCTTCCACTCCTCTCCAATCGTAGAATTCCCCTCAAAAGAGTCACGGGTGACACTCCGGAGTGGGTGCATCTCAGAATCACTCCAAATCGCTCCAAATCTCCTGAAATACGACAAAAACAAGAAATCGTGAAAAGCATCGCAATATTGTCGAATAATCGTGAAAAACACGATATGGGCGATCTAAATGGCATGCAAACAAGCAGAAAAAAGGTGTAAAATATGGAGTGATCAAAATCCCCCAAGCTTACCTCTTACTCGTCCTCGAGGAAGATGAGTAAAAAGGGAGCCCGGTGGATACAGATAATGGGAACGATGGAAAAATGGAAAATGAAAAATGAAAAACAAAATAGAAAACGAAGAAAGAAGTTGCTAGATCATATTTCTCAGGACGTGGGTTTTGCTTACTCATATAACACACATCGAATATAAAACACATGTCAAAGACTTTTATCTCGATATCATAGTATAATGGTGCATTTGAAATAGAAAACCCAAGAATATCAATATAGCATGAAAAATGGAATAATTCTAGAATTAACATCGTCTGGAGCATCTAAAACGGTATACAAAATCGTAGATCACACACTTTTCAATTGAATGCTTTCTATAAGGAGTATAAGAGATATCACACAATAGAGTAGTAAGAATAGAAAAGTGTGGTTTTCTTGATATGAATGCTAAGCGCAGATTTCTGGATTTCGTGAAACTTTTAGCAATCTCACCGAGTATAAAATATTACTTAGCCTAGGTTGTCATGCACCGTCATGTAGTCACTCTCTCACACATCATTGGATCCCCTCCCCCAAGCTCATCCATAACCGTGGTGGCATAAACAAAACAATATTTACATTCCCCGTTTCTTTTGAAGCTCCAAAAAAAAGAATAAAAATAAAAACAAAAAGAGGGAAGAATGAGAGAAAGAGTATGAGATGGGATCGTTATGAACTTCTTTTATCTTTTCTTTTCTTTTTTTTCGAATAACATATATACACAAATGATCCCAAATCAAAAGAGAAGGATATACAAGTATTTTTTTCTTTTTGGTTTTGGGGAATTTGGAGCATGGGATATAATAACGGAGGGAATGCCAATAATAGAATTGCTAAGGGGAGATTCACCAATGAATTTAAAATAGAGAAATAATGTTCAAGATATGTGGAGAAAGAAATAAATGTATCTCTCGGTTCACTCTATAGGACGTGCATGACAACTTCAGCAGGGTAATTTAATCTACTCAGTTTAATCTCAAAAAGCACACTAGTCCAGATTTATCAATGCTAGCAAACATTCAATCAACCTAAAGTGAATCGTACAAATCTTGCAATAAGAAGTGATATGAGAAAAGAAAGCAGTACTCCAGATATAAGCAATCAATGCGTGAATCTTGGTGTGTTTTCTACGATAGCATACATATGAGTTATCAGACATCAGCTAATAATAGATTTTCATCCATTTTCATACGGAAAAAGAAGTGGGTTACTATTTCTAAATGCAAAGTAGAACATAGCATATGATATCAAAAACAAAAGCTATGACATGACAAAATTAGCATGCATATTGAGAAAAGCTAACACCACGTCATCGTCATCACAGAAAAATCATCTCTAGCAAAAGATGAAAGAAATAAAGATAAAAGAAAACAGAACTATTTACAATGCAGCACACAAAGAAAACAAGAAAAACGTGATGCATGGTAAAGAAAATGAAAAAGTGATGAAAAATGGGTGCAAAAGCGGAAAAAACGTGAAAAAACTAAAAATAAAGGCGATAAAAGCAAAAAGTGTGAGAACTCACTCCCCCAAGCTGAAGTGCACAGTGTCCTCAATGTGCAAAGTGTGGCACACCGAGAGACGTGAAATGGGTGGGGTGGGTGAGGATGCATGCATGATAAACAAAAAAGAAAAATAAACAGAAAATATGATGCGGATGTGATGCATGCAAAGATCAGAGTGATGCAGATATGTGTCACCAAAAATACACTCCCTCTCTCCCAAAAAGATATAAAATGATGTGATCAGAACATGGACCAAAATAGTGAGGGGAGGAGGTGGGGGCAAAAAACTCCAGGACCAGCAAAAAATGGGCAGCATAATCGACAAAAAATATCAATGGCATCAAGGGTGTGCCTAAGCTGGTGGTGCTGCACCATCTCCGTCCTGTGGCGGAGGTGGAGGTGGAGGTGGTGGTCGAGGTGTCTGCTGGGTGGGTGGGTGTAGTGGAGGCAGTCGCGCCAGGATCTGATTCAGGCAAGCCTGAATATCGGGAAGCATGGTGACGCGGGACTGCACGGAACTGACCGTGGTAGAGAGAGCACTGAAGTCTCCTCGGAGTCCACTAACAGCCCCCTCAAGAGCACGAAGGCTCTGAAGTAGAGTGTCAGGGGGTGGTGGAGCCGAGGGACGCACAGGTCGAACAGGTGATGTGTGGGACTGTCTCTGGCGGGAAGCGTATAGGATGGGGCCAGTAGGGTAGTGTGGGAGTGGTGCTGTGCTCAGGAAGTGATGCCCAGCCTCGGTGTGAGGTTGGGACGCAGGCTGGGTCGAAGCAGAGGCAACAACAACAGAAGTGGAAGGCAAAATGGGCAACGAGGTAGCAGGAGAGGTCAGTGACACAGGTGTGGGGACAGACGTCACGACACTCTCGGTGAAGACAGCGGCAGTGGGGTCAGAAGGGCCAACGGCCGGGGTGGCCGTGGACAAAAGTGAGGTCAGGACCGCCACTGCGGCGGTGAAGGAAGTCTCGCCAGTCTCTAAAATAGTGGTGGGATGCTCGGGGCTAAGAGATGTGATATGCTCAACGGACATAGGCTCAGCGGTGGTGGTGGTGGTGGTGGACTCAGCAATGGTGCTCCCGACACCGACAGAAGTGTGGACAGAAGTGTCGGGAGGTGCAGAAAGTGCAGGCGCGGGCTGAGGGATCACGGGGTCAACAGGTGGTGCAGGGGGTGCAGGTGGTGCAGGCTCAGCATCCTCAGCCTCAAGAACGTAGGCAGCGGGGATAAGGAGATCCATCATTGGAATCCAATCCACGTGGGCCGGTCCTATGTGTGTCCGAGCGAGGCTCGGAAGAACCATGTAGTCAGCACTAAAGGGGCCGTGCAACCACACCCAGTGCCTGCGACCGTGGGGATGAAGCATCTTCATCTGGGCCATAACATCTATCGAAAGTGCAGTGGGGCCCGGGGCTCGTCGAAGGTCGTCAGGTAGGTCCACGCCGGTCATAAGGGCTAGAAGCGTAATCAGACCACCGCAACAAATAGGTGAGCGAGCGCTCACCGAAATAATGATGCGGTCTAAGAACCAACTAGCGATATCAATCTCATCGGCGGGGACCAGGTCGTCGCTACCCCTATCCAGAACTCTAGGGCGAGTCATCGCGTATAGCATGTAGAGCTCAGGTGTAGACATCGTCCCAGGCTTGTACCTCGCCAAAAAAGTAGTCGCCATGAGGCGCTGTGCAATCCAGAGGCAGGGGTGCAGGATGGCTGAGGCCTTGGCCCTACTAGGGTCAAAGCCAAGATGGGATCCCGTGATCCGTGTCCAGAAGGTGGAGGTGTCGAACGATGGGGGTGGGATGTGCATGGGTGCGTAGGCACGGTCGGGGACTGGGATAGGAGGCCACTGGAAGAATGCACGAAGCATGTCGAGAGTGATCTCGCACTCTCGATCCATCAGGCGGAATGTGCATCCTCCAGGGGTCCGGTCAATCGAGCTCAGGACCTCTAGTGTCGGACGGATAAAAGTATCCACCGACAAAGCAAGAAAATCACGCCATCCCACGTTGTCGTACAACGTGAGAATCCCCTTGAGTACCCTTAGGCGGTCAAGGTCAGTTAAGTGTGCGAACTGATCACTCCATATTTTACACCTTTTTTCTGCTTGTTTGCATGCCATTTAGATCGCTCAAATCGTGTTTTTCATGTTTATTCGACAATATTACGATGCTTTTCACGATTTGTTGTTTTTGTCGTATTTCAGGAGATTTGGAGCGATTTGGAGTGATTCCGAGATGCACCCACTCCGGAGTGTCACCGACGACTCTATTGAGGGGTATTCTGCAATTGGAGAGGAGTGGAAGAAGAAAGAACGTCGTAGGAGCGACGACGAGGCAAAAATACGAAGAATGGGCACTTTCAGCATACCACTCGGCCGAGTGAAGGATTCACTCGGCCGAGCATAGACAGCCCGCTCGGCCGGCCAGATCGGACACGCAACAAAGCCAATATAAGCGTGCACTAGGCCGAGCATCGTCATACCACTCGGCCGAGCACCGAGTCATCCCTCGCCCGAGTGGAGCCAAGACGACGGCATCAAAAATGTTGAACTCTCTGGAATCCGTCAGTCAGCCCCAAAGGCCGACTCGACCGAGTGACGAACGACCGTCCGCCCGAGTGAAGAACGCCCACCGGCCGAGTGAAGAAAAGTCACTCGGCCGAGTGAAGAAAAGTCACTCGGCCGAGTGACTCCCAAAGAGACGACCCCCAAGACCCCCAACTCTCTGTAATCCGTCAGGGTCTCTCACTCGGCCGAGTGACATTTGTCACTCTGCTGAGTGAGCCGCGCTGCCTGTAGCGTAAACTGCGATTTTGAGGCTGCGCAGGGGCATTTTTGTCAGGGGTTTTTGGGCGATTTTGGGGGTATTTAACCCCAGTTTTAAACCTAGTTTAGAGAGATTTTTTAGAACTTTTACAGCCCCTTTTTGATTAACTTTTTAGGAATTAGATTTAGCTTTTAGGGAGGAGAGAAAAGTGATATTTTGTTGGATGCTATCTTGTTCTTCATTGGTTTGTCTCTCTCTCCCTCAAAAACTCCATTTTTATTGATATTTTGAATATTGCTATGAATTCCATTGATTTTGTTTGTGAATTTCTATTGATTTGCTTGATGAATTGTGAGTAGTTCTATCGTCTTAGGGCGTAGGGATGAACCCTACGAGCCCAATTTCAAATTTGTGATGAATTGGTGAAACTATTGCTAGGATTGATTAGGGTTAGTTTGGGATTGATTTAATACGAATAGCTAGGGATTCATACCGATTGGGATTTACAAGAGATTGGATCCCAACTCGATAGGAAGCCCTAGATATTCGAATTGGGTTACAATTGGATTCCTCCGGAATCGGTTTGCAAGAGACTGGACCGAAACTAGGGTTTTCGATTGAAATTCTATACCAATAACCGTTTGCAAGAGATTGGACGGGTAGGAATTATCCCAACCTAGGTCGTAGCTCGAGTTTGCACGAGAGTGGGCTCGAGATACGATTGAACGATGACGTTGTTCTTCACGCTAGTTAGCCTAGGTTAGGGTTTGCAAGAGATTGGACCCTACCCTAGGTTTGCTATAGACCGACAATAGCGCGAGAGCGTGAGCTTGGTTCTACATTTAGTTGCAACTAGTTCACCCGAATTTCAAGTCTAGCAATTGTGAAACCTACGAATCACAATGATGAGATACGACAAGTGGCGGGGATTCCCTATCCCTAGGCGTCTTTATTAATTTGATATTTCTTTTATACAATTGAATGACTGTGACCGCATATTTGCGAACATTTCTCGACTATCCTTATAGCCAGGTGATTGAAGAAGACACTGTTATTAGGCCTCCCTGTGTTCGATACCCGCTCGCCGCTACACCGTGCACTTGCGGTAAGACTACAGTGTCGCCGCTCCGGGACGTGTATCCGGGGTGCGATCAAGTTTTTGGCGCCGCTGCCGGGGACGGCATTTTGACGGAGTTCGATTTGGATCACCAGGTTATTTTTTTTCAATTTCTTTATTTATTTCTTCATTCTTTTCTAACTCTGTTTACAGCCCTATTTTGCAAGCTCTCCCGAAATTTTCCACAAGATCTTAACATGTAAAATGGGGGATGCAATTCCAATGACTGAGTCTGGCCAGGGAGATGATGAATCTTTTGCGGAGCTCCTTAAGGAACTAATTGGTGAGGTCCATGCTATCGGAGCTTTTGCTATTAATATCGAGGACCCCGTCGAACAATTGTTTTCTAGCTTCGTGATGGATCAAATCTCCCCGGATGGGACTATTGGGGGCGATATCAGAGTTGATGTGAGGGACGACAATCTATATTTTGAAGGCGATAGAACATGTGTCGAAGAGTACTACACTCCCGAGGAATACTTCGAACAAACCGATATTCAGGGAGATACACTCTACGACCCCCACTCTTGCATTTATGAATCTGCTGACGTATTTCTTGATCTCAGGAACGAACCGGAGCAAGGTGGTGGTCCTATCGATGCAAGCGCAGAATTGGAGAACGTCTATTCAGATACACCGTTCACACTAGGAAGCGAATCTGAGCCTCCACTCGAGAGTGAGCTAAACTCAGATGTTAGAGGAGAAGCCAAATTCACACAAGGTGACGAAGCAGAGGGTACGACACCCTTTGAGGTAGAGCTTAAACAATTACCGCCGAATCTAAGGTATGCTTTTTTGGGTAGTAAATTGACCTTCCCGGTGATTGTTAATGCCCACCTTGGCCAAGATCAACTTGAAAAACTATTAGAAGTCCTTAGGGATCACAAGGATGTCCTTGGCTACACTATCTCTGATCTTAAGGGAATAAGCCCTAGGCTATGCACGCATAGGATCCACTTGGAAAACACTGAATCCACTTCTATTGAGCCTCAAAGGCGGTTGAATCCGAATATGAAAGAGGTAGTCAAAAAGGAAATCCTAAAATTGCTTGAGGCCGGAATTATCTACCTTATCTCTGACAGTAGATGGGTTAGCCCCGTTCACGTCGTCCCCAAGAAAGGGGGGATGGCCGTTATAAAAAAATGAAAAGGGAGAGCCCATTTCTACACGCACTGTCACGGGATGGCGGATGTGCATTGATTATCAAAAACTAAATAAAGCCACCCGAAAAGACCATTACCCACTACCCTTCATAGATCAAATGCTTGAACGGCTTGCTAAACATAAATACTTTTGTTACTTGGATGGGTATTCGGGGTTTTTCCAAATCCCTTTGCATGAAGATGACCAAGAAAAGACTACTTTTACTTGTCCTTATGGCACTTACGCCTACCGTAGAATGCCCTTTGGCCTTTGTAATGCACCCGCCATCTTTCAGAGGTGCATGACCTCCATCTTTTCCGACTATATTGAAAATATTATGGAAGTTTTCATGGATGATTTCTCAGTTTATGGAAGTGAGTTTGATTCTTGTTTGGCTAATCTTGCCAAAGTTCTTAAAAGATGTCAGCAAAATAATCTTACTCTTAATTGGGAGAAATGTCATTTCATGGTCACCGAAGGGATAGTGCTTGGGCACCTTGTCTCCTCAAGAGGGATTGAGGTTGATAAGGCGAAGATTGAGGTAATCAAGAAACTCCCTCCTCCTATTAATGTTAAGGGCATTAGGGGCTTTCTTGGTCATGCGGGGTTCTACCGCCGCTTTATCAAGGATTTCGCCTTGATTGCCCGGCCCCTTACCTCCTTGCTAGCTAAAGATGCTGCATTTGTTTTTTCAGGAGAATGCTTGCGGGCGTTCAACACATTGAAGGAAGCACTAATTTCTGCGCCCATCATACAACCACCGGATTGGAGCCTTCCCTTTGAACTCATGTGTGACGCAAGTGACCAAGCCATTGGAGCGGTATTGGGGCAAAGGAAAGATAGAAAGCTTCATGCAATATTCTATGCAAGCAAAACGTTGGATGACGCACAGAAAAATTACACAACTACGGAGAAAGAGCTTCTAGCGGTCGTGTATTCCATTGAAAAGTTCCGCTCATATCTCCTTGGATCCAAGGTAATTGTCCACACCGACCATGCGGCATTGAAGTATATCCTAAACAAGAAAGAGGCCAAACCTAGGTTGATAAGGTGGATACTTCTATTGCAAGAGTTTGACTTGGAAATCAGAGATAAGAAGGGTACGGACAACGTTGTGGCGAATCATCTATCTAGGCTTATTCGTGACAAGGAGGACGAAAGTTTGCCCATCGATGACTCCTTTGTTGATGAGAGGCTATACGCCATAAGGACAGGAGAAGTTCCTTGGTACGCGGACTGTGTAAATTACTTGGCTTGTGGGATTAAACCATGCGGGATGCCCATACAGCAAAAGAGGAGATTTATGCATGCGGTCCGTAGCTATTTCTGGGAAGATCCGTATCTCTTTAAGATATGCAAGGATGGGGTTATCTGGAGATGTGTTTCTAAGGAGGAGGCCACCTCCATTATCTTGCATTGCCATGGTATGCCATGCGGGGGACATCACGCCGCTTCTAAGACCACCGCTAAGATATTGCAGAGTGGATTCTTTTGGCCAACCATGTTCAGAGACACGCACGACTTCGTCAAGGCGTGCGATAGATGCCAACGGACCGGGAATATTTCCAAACGAAATGAGATGCCAATGAAGCCCATTCTAGAGATTGAGCTATTTGATTGTTGGGGAGTGGACTTCATGGGGCCATTTCCGTCAAGCAAGGGTAACAAGTATATCTTATTGGCCGTGGACTACGTCTCCAAATGGGTAGAAGCCATCGCCACCCCTACCAATGATGCGAGGGTTGTCTCCAAGTTTTTCAAGCAGAATATTTTCCCGCGCTTTGGGGTGCCCCGTACTTTGATAAGCGACGGGGGAAGTCACTTTATAGAAAACAAATTTGAAGCCTTGTTGAAGAAGTACGGGGTAAACCATAGGATTGGCATGGCCTACCACCCTCAAACGAGCGGACAAGTGGAGGTTTCAAATAGAGAAATCAAGCGAATTCTTGAAAAGACCATAGATCGATCTAGAAAAGATTGCTCCATGAAGTTAAACGATGCTCTATGGGCATATCGCACGGCCTTTCGCACCCCGATTGGCACCACACCGTTCCGACTTGTTTATGGGAAAGCTTGTCACCTACCGGTAGAGTTGGAGCACCGCGCGTATTGGGCCATCAAGACCCTCAATTATGACTATAAGAGTGCGGCGGTGAGGCGACTCTTGGACATCAACGAGTTTGACGAAATTAGAAGAGATGCCTACGAGAGCTCAAGAATTTACAAAGAAAGGACCAAGATTCTCCACAACGCACGCATAACTGTCACGGACTTCAAGGTCAGAGACAAAGTCTTGCTATATAATTCCCGACTCCGACTATTCCCCAGGAAGTTGAGGTCACGGTGGTCCGGACCCTTCACCATCAAGCACATACAACCGGGAGGAGCTTTTGAATTGGAAGGGAAAGACGGAGCCACGTTCAAGGTGAATGTGCAACGTCTAAAGCATTATTCCGAAGGAGTCCCTATGGGCGAAGTAAATAGAATATATCTACTCAAGGGACGGCCGGATGACCTTTCATACCTCCTCGACGAGGTCATCGAAGAGGCGATCCCCCACTCCATCGGTGCACCCCACAAAGATAGCTTCGAAGAAGGCCTAGATTTGGCTAAGGAAGAGAAGATGGAGCACTCCCCCGATATCTCCATGGCGATTGATGATGGTGACGCTGATGTCGCGAGAATACGGGAGCTCTGCAAGCTCTCGAAGTTGAGGACTCCGAAGAAAGCTCCACCGATACGACGATCGGTGTCACCGACAAAGTCGAAGACCGGAACAAGCTCTAGCTTGGGGGAGCCACCCCCCAACATTGCCCATGACGAAGGGGTGCTGAGGAAGACCACACACCACCATGATCCAAATCTGAGCGGTCTTCCCGACAAATTCGACGGGTGCATCTCATATGCACCCAACATCCTGCGCTAAATTGAAAATTTAAAGGGGTCGAGCTCAAGACCTTAAACGAGCGATTGTCGGGAGGCAACCCGACAGTTATCGCATTATTTCTATTTTAGTTTTTAGTTTTTATTTTTGTTTTAGACTTTATTAGTGTTTTTGAGTCGTTTGCCCGAAAAAATTGTGACAACGGGTCCTATTTTCTTTGACAGGAGGAGGAGGAAAGGATATCTATCATAAGGAGGATGACCAAGGCGAAGAAGAGCGCTCTAGGAATATGCTCGAGGCTTAGGAGGAAGAAGAAACCACCTGGAGGAAGAAAAACAGAGAGTAGAGCCAAAACGGAGCCCCGAAGCAGGAAACATAGCCTCACTCGACCGAGTACCATAGTCACTCGGCCGAGCAAAGAAAGCCGTCCGCCCGAGTGGCGCACCAACGAGGGAAGTCTGCTGTACCCAACTCTCTGTATTTTTTTGTGATTTCAGTATAAACTGCCACTCGACCGAGTATATTTCTTCACTCGGCCGAGTGAAACTGATACACTCGTAGGGCGAAAATTGCCGAGTAGCTTGTGCCACTCGGCCGAATGGACTTTTTCCACTCGGCCGAGTGTTGCAAAGACACTCGGCCGAGTCGTAAGTGGCGAAGAGTTTTTAAAAAATCCTTTTCCGTTACGTCACTCGGCCGAGTGACAGAGTCACTCGGTCGAGTCGTAATTTCACTTATATAAGGCGAACTGGCTCGGCGCGATTTTCGAAACGCCCAAAATCACTTTTCTCGCCCGAGCCCACGACCCTTCAGCTTCCCTCGCCCGCGACGCTACCCCCCTCGCCCGATTCAAGCCGCCGCCGGCCCCGATCGCCGACCCACCGCCGGCGACCGCTCCGGCGACCACCCCCCCCACCGCCGGCGACCCTCCTCACCGCCGGCCAAGCTCCGGTAACCCCTATTTCGCGTTAAATCCTATTTTCTCCCCATTTTTGATGATCCGAGTACCCATTGAGCCCCTAACTCAAATAGATTTCTGTATTTATCTGTTATACCCCATCTCCCCCATGTATTTTGAATTTTATACGCTGATATCATTGTTTGATGCGCAGGCTATCTTGGGGGAGCTTAGGGGAGCTTTCGGACGCGCTATTGGCTTCGTGGAGGCGGTGTCTTCGCACCTGCCCGCTGTTTTGCTCTCGCGGCGTGTTCAGGTACCTTCGTTCCATTATTTTTGGTACGCCGCATTTTATATTAGCTGGGTGAGCACTCAGGGCACACATGCCGCCCCGTACACGGCCACACACTCGGGGAACTTCCGCCAAGCGGAAGCGGACGGATGAGCCCGGCCCCTCCCACGCTAGGGAGGACTCCCCTCCACCTTCACCACCTCACCCCACACAGCCATTACCAGCCGACCCCATCCACCCGCAGCCACTTCCAGTCGACCCCGTTCACGCACAGCCACCACCGGCTCCCGTTGTCGGGCCGCTGGGGATTACGTTCAGAGACGACGCACAGCGCGTCCGATTTGAGCGTATCACCCAGCGCCCGATAGTACCCTCCAGGTTCGCCCATTTAGCATACCTAGACCGCCTGGGGGTACTTGAGGGGATGCTCACGTTGTACGACAACGTGGGTTGGAGAGATTTTCTGTCTATGTCGACGGACACCTACGTCCGTCCGACACTCGAGGTACTCAGCTCGATCGCCCGGACCGATGAGGGATGCTCCTTTAGACTCATGGATCGAGAGTGTCAGATCACTCTCGATATGCTTAGAGCATTCTTTCAGTTGCCCGCAGTCCCCGCGCCCGACCGAGCCTACGCTCCCACACACATCCCTCCCCCATCTTTCGATTCCCATGCCTTTTGGGCCAGGATCACGGGTTTACCACACGCCTTTGACCCCAGTCAGGCCAAGGCCTCAACCATAGTCCACCCCTGCCTCCGCATAGCATAGCGCCTTATGGCGACCACCTTTCTAGCGAGATACGAGCCTGGGACGATGTCCACGCCTGAGCTCTATATGCTCTACGCGATGACTCACCCCAGAGTTCTGGATAGGGATGGTGTTGCGATGGTCCCCACCGTTGAGATTGACGTCGCTAGCTGGTTTTTGGACCGCATCATCGTATCGGTGGGCGCTCGCTCCCCGATATGTTGCGGCGGACTGATCACCCTGCTAGCCCTGATGACCGGCGAGGACCTTCCGGTCGACCTGCGTCGACCTTCGGGCCCCACTTCACTTTCGATAGACGTCATGGCCCGGATGAAGATGCTTCGTCCGCACGGCCAGCGGCACTGGGTATGGTTGCACGGTCCCTTCGGTGCTGACTACATGATCCTCCCGATCCCCGCTCGGACACACATAGGACCAGCACACGAGGACTAGCTTCCGACGATGGATCTCCTGATCCCCACCGCCTACGTGCTCGAGGCCGAGGAGGCTGAGCAGGCACCCCCTGCACCTGTAGACCCTGTGCTCCCTCAGCCTGAGCCTACACTTTCTGCCGCTCCCGACACCTCTGTCCACACTTCTGCCAGTGTCGAGAGTACACTTGCTGAGCCGTCCTCCACGCCCACCACGTCTACCACCACCCCCACCACTATTGTGCCCCTGTCGGTTGAGCCCCTCACCTCTCTGCTGCCCGAGCGTCCACCCACCATACTGGAGAGCGGCGAGTCTTCCTTCGCTTCCGTCGTGGAGACCCTATCCACTTTGATCTCCGCTGGGGTTTCACCTTTTGGACCCCACACTTCCTCCCCAGCGGTCGACCTTTCTGTCTCCACGGCAGCCGTCCTATCCGAGAGTGTCGTGACGTCTGTTCCCACGTCTGTGTCACTGACCTCTCTTGTCGCCTCGTCACCGTTTTTGTCTTCCACTTCCACTGCTGCTGCTTCCACCTCACACCAGCCTGCGTCCCAGCCTCGCACTGAGGCTGGGCATCCACTAGTGAGCACAACCCCCTTTCCACCCATGCCTGCTGTCCCGATCACCTACACTGCCCGTATCAGACAGCCCCGACCTGCTCAGCTTAGACCTGTCCGTCCCTCCGCTCCACCACCCCCTGACGCCTTAGTTCAGAGCGTTCGTGCTCTTGAGGGGGCGATGAGTGGACTCAGGAGCGATTTTAGGGCTCTGTCTTCCACAGTCACCGCCATGCAGCACCGCCTCGAGTTACTTCCCGGCATTCACTTTTGCCTGACCCAGATTCTCGAGCGACTGCCACGACCACCACCACCCACCCAGCAGACACGTCCACCACCACCACCTCCGCCTCAGGACGGAGATGGCGCAGCACCACCAGCTTAGGCACACCCTTGATGCCATTGATATTTTTTGCCGTTATGCTGCCCATTCTCTGCTTGGTTCTGATGATTTTTGCCCACCCCCTCCTCCCATCACTATTTTTGTCCACATTTTGATCATATCATTCTATATCCTTTTTCGGGAGTGAGGGAGAGTATTTTTGGTGACACACACATTTCTGCATCACTCTTATCCTTGCATGCATCACATTCGCATCATATTTTTCATTTTGTTATTATTATTTCTTTTTATCATGCATGCATACCCACCCCCCACCCATTACCTGTCTCTCAGTGTGCCACACTTCGCACATTGAGGACACTGTGCACTTTAGCTTGGGGGAGTGAGTTCTCACACTTTTTGCTTTTATCACTTTTATTTTTAGTTTTTTCACGGTTTTCCACTTTTGCACCCATTTTTCATCACGTTTTTTCTTTTTTACCATGCATCACGTTTTTTTTCTTATTTTCCTTATGTGCTGCATTGTAAATATCTTTGTTTTTCGTTTATCTTTACTTCTTTCATCTTTTGCTAGAGATGACTTTTCTATGATGATGATGACGTGGTGTTAGCTTTTCTCTATATGCATGCTATATTTGTCGTGTCATAGCTTTTGTTTCTGATACATATGCTATGTCCTGTGTTGCATTTAGAAATAGTAACCCACTTCTTTTTCCGTATGAAAATGGATGAAATTCTATTATTAGCTGATGTCTGATGATTCATATGTATGCTATCGTAGAAAACACACCAAGATTCACGCATTGATTGCTTATATTTGGAGTACTGCTTTCTTTTCTCATATCACTTCTTATTGCATGCTTGGTACACTTCACTTCGGGTTGATTGAATTGTTGCTAGCAATGATAAATCTGGATTAGTTTACTTTTTGAGATCAAACTGAGTAGATTAGATTACCCTGCTGAAGTTGTCATGCACGTCCTATAGAGTGAACTGAGAGATACATTTATTTCTTTCTCCACATATCTTGAACATAATTTCTCTATTTTAAATTCATTGGTGAATCTCCCCTTAGCAATTCTATTATTGGCATTCCCCCGTTATTAAATCACATGCTCCAAATCCCCCAAAACCCAAAGAAAAAAATACTTGTATATCCTTCTCTTTGATTTGGGATCATTTGCGTATATGTTGCCATGAAAAAAAAGAAAAAAAAAGAAAAAAAAGAAAGAGAAAGAGAATAAGAAAAGAAAAGATAAAAGAAGTTCGAAAACGATCCCATCTCATATACTTTGTCTCTTTCTTCCCTCTTTTGCTTTTATTTTAGTTTTCTTTGATTTTTGGAGCTTCATAAGAAACGGGGATGTAAATATTGTTTTGTATATGTCACCACGCTTATAGATAAGCTTGGGGGAGAGAATCCAATGATGTGTGAGAGAGTGACTACCTGACGGTGCATGACAACCTAGGCTAAGTAATATTTTATACTCGGTGAGATTGCTAAAGTTTTACGAAATCCAGAAATCTACGCTTAGCATTCATTTCATGAAAACCACACTTTTTCTATTCTTACCACTCTATCGTGTGATATCTCTTATACTCCTTATAGAAAGCATTCAATTGAAAAGTGTGTGATCTACGATATTGTATACCACTTTAGATGCTTCAGACGATGTTAATCTTAGAATTATTCCATTTTTCATGCTATATTGATATTCTTGGGTTTTCTATTTCAAATGCACCATTATACTATGATATCAAAATAAAAGTCTTTGACATGTGTTTTATATTCGATGCATGCTATATGAGTAAGCAAAACCCACGTCCTGAGAAAAATGATCTAGCAACTTCCCTCTTCATTTTCTACTTTGTTTTTCATTTTTCATTTTCCTTTTCTCCATCGTTTTCTTTATCTTTATCCACCGGGTTCACTTTTTACTTATCTTCCTCGAGGACGAGTAAGAGGTAAGCTTGGGGGATTTTGATCACTCCATATTTTACACCTTTTTTCTGCATGTTTGCATGCCATTTAGATCGCTCAAATTGTGTTTTTCATGTTTATTCGATAATATTGCGATGCTTTTCACGATTTGTTGTTTTTGTCGTATTTCAGGATATTTGGAGCGATTTGGAGTGATTCCGAGATGCACCCACTCCGGAGTGTCACCGACGACTCTCTTGAGGGGTATTCTGCAATTGGAGAGGAGTGGAAGAAGAAAGAACGTCGTAGGAGCGACGACGAGGCAAAAATACGAAGAATGGGCATTTTCAGCATACCACTCGGCCGAGTGAAGGATTCACTCGGCCGAGCATAGACAGCCCGCTCGGCCGATCAGATCGGACACGCAACAAAGCCAATATCAGCGTGCACTCAGCCGAGCATCGTCATACCACTCGGTCGAGCACCGAGTCATCCCTCGCCCGAGTGGAGCCAAGACGACGGCATCAAAAATGTTGAACTCTCTGAAATCCGTCAGTCAGCCCCAAAGGCCGACTCGACCGAGTGACGAACGACCGTCCGCCCGAGTGAAGAACGCCCACCGGCCGAGTGAAGAAAAGTCACTCGGCTGAGTGACTCCCGAAGAGACGACCCCCAAGACCCCCAACTCTCTGGAATCCGTCAGGGTCTCTCACTCGGCCGAGTGACATTTGTCACTTGGCCGAGTGAGCCGCGCTGCCTGTAGCGTAAACTGCGATTTTGAGGCTGCGCAGGGGCATTTTCGTCAGGGTTTTTTGGGCGATTTTGGGGGGTATTTAACCCCAGTTTTTAACCTAGTTTAGAGAGATTTTTTAGAACTTTTGCAGCCCCTTTTGATTAAATTTTTAGGAATTAGATTTAGCTTTTAGGGAGGAGAGAAAAGTAATATTTTGTTGGATGCTATCTTGTTCTTCATTGGTTTGTCTCTCTCTCCCTCAAAAACTCCATTTATTGATATTTTGAATATTGCTATGAATTCCATTGATTTTTTTTGTGAATTTCTATTGATTTGCATGATGAATTGTGAGTAGTTCTATCGTCTTAGGGCGTAGGGATGAACCCTATGAGCCCAATTTCAAATTTGTGATGAATTGGTGAAACTAATGCTAGGATTGATTAGGGTTAGTTTGGGATTGATATAATACGAATAGCTAGGGATTCATACCGATTGGGATTTGCAAGAGATTGGATCCCAACTCGATAGGAAGCCCTAGATATTCGAATTGGGTTACAATTGGATTCCTCCGGAATCGGTTTGCAAGAGATTGGACCGAAACTAGGGTTTTCGATTGAAATTCTATACCAATACCTGTTTGCAAGAGATTGGACGGGTAGGAATTATCCCAACCTAGGTCGTAGCTCGAGTTTGCACGAGAGTGGGCTCGAGATACGATTGAACGATGACGTTGTTCTTCATGCTAGTTAGCCTAGGTTAGGGTTTGCAAGAGATTGGACCCTACCCTAGGTTTGCTATAGACAGGCAATAGCGTGAGAGCGTGAGCTTGGTTCTGTATTTAGTTGCAACTAGTTCACCCGAATTTCAAGTCTAGCAATTGTGAAACCTACGAATCACAATGATGAGATACGGCAAGTGGCGGGGATTCCCTATCCCTAGGTTTCTTTATTAATTTGATATTTCTTTTATACAATTGAACGACCGTGACCGCATATTTACGAACATTTCTCGACTATCCTTATAGCCAGGTGATTGAAGAAGACACTGTTATTAGGCCTCCCTGTGTTCGATACCCGCTCGCCGCTACACCGTGTGCTTGCGGTAAGACTACCGTGTCACCGCTCCGGGACGTGTATCCGGGGCGCGATCACGAACCTAGAGGGTACTACCGAGCGATGGCAGATACGCTCGAACCGGGCGCGGTGTACGTCGTTTCGAAATGTGATCCCCATCGGCCCGACAACGGGAGCGGGTGGAGGGACAGGATCGGCTGGGATAGGCTGTGTAGGTGGCGGTGGCGGTGGCGGGCTAGGTGGAGGGGAGTCCTCCCTAGCGTGAGAGGGACCGGGGTCATCGGTCCGCCTCCGCTTGGGAACGGATCCCCGCGTGCGCGGCCTAGTACGTGGCGGCATGTGTGCCGCGAGACGTGTCCCAACTAAATAAATACTGCGGCGTGCTAAATAATGGAACGAATATACCTGAACACGCCGCGAGAGCAATAAGTGATGCGTGCGAAGAGACGCCTCCGCCGCGAAGCTAAAAGCTCGTCCGAAAGCTCCCCAAAGCTCCCCCAAGATAGCCTGCAAATCAAATGAGCAAATCAGTCGATAATATTCAATATGTATGGGGGAGATGGGGGATAATAGATATATATGAAAATTAATTTAGATTTTGGGCTCAACGGGTATACGGATCAAGAGAAACGGGGTGAAAATGGGGTTTTGGGGCAAACTGAGGCGATAGGGGGCGGTGGAGGGGCGGCGCAGGCTAGTTGGACGGTGGCCGGCGGTCGGCGCGACTTGGGGAGGTCGGTCGACGGTCGATCGAGGGTGGTTCGCTCGATTCGGGCGCAGCGGGTGCGGAGCAGCAGCCGAGGGAGGCGAAGAGACGAAGGCTCGGTCGAAAATTGGGTAAATTTGGGGTTTTAGAAAATCGCGCCCGCTTCCGACCTTATATACAAATTGTTACGACTCGGCCGAGTGACAATGTCACTCGGCCGAGTACGTAAACCAAAAATTTTCAAAAAATCTCGTTCCCACTTACGACTCGGCCGAGTAGCTTTGCTTCACTCGACCGAAGGGAGCAACTCCGTTCGGCCGAGTGGCACCGCCACTCGGCAATTTTTAGGCTCGGAGGGTATCTGTTTCACTCGGCCGAGTGACAAGTCACTCGCCCGAGTGGTAATTAAAACTAAAACTTACAGAAATTGACAGAGAGTTGGTCTGCAGAAACTTCCCTGTTTGGTGCTCCACTCGGCCGAGTGGAGTCTTTGCTCGGTCGAGTGGCATATGCTACTCGGCCGAGTGCCTTGCTGTTTTCTGCATCTGCACTCTGTTTTTGCTCTGGTTTCTGTTTTTCTTCCTCTAATCTGTTTCTTCCTCCTCCTAAGGCCTGAACGCATTCCTGGAGTGCTCTTCCTTGCCTCTATCTTCCTCCATATGATTGATCTCCTTTTCTCCTCTCATGTCATAAGAATTAAGACCAGCTGTCAAGATTTTTATAGGCAATTGACTCTGGACACTAGCAAAGTCTAAAACAAAAATAAAAACCAAAATAAAAATAATGCAAAAACCATCGGGTTGCCTCCCGACAAGTGCTCGTTTAAGGTCTTGAGCTCGACCCCTTTGGATTTTCAAATTAGCGTAGGGATGTTAGGTGCGTATGAGATGCACCCGTCGAATTTACCGGGAAGACCGCTCGGATTTGGATCGTGGTGGTGCATGGCCTTCCTCAGCGCCCCTTCATCATGGGCAATGTTGGGGGATGGCTCCCCCAAGCTTGAGCTTGTTCCGGTCTTTGACTTCGCCGGTGACTCCGATCTTCGAAGCGGTGGAGCTTTCTTTGGATTCTTCAATGTCGAGAGCTTGCAAAGCTCTCGTATTCTTGTGACTTCAGCGTCGCTATCATCGTTCGCCACGGAGCTATTGGGAGAGTCCTCCAATGTCTCTTTTTCGCTCAAATCTTGGCTTTCTTCAAAGCCGTCATCATGGAGTGCTCCTATGGAGTGGGGGATAGCTTCTTCTATTACCTCGTCAAGGAGGTATGAAAGGTCATCTGGCCGTCCCTTGAGTATAGATATATTCTATTTACTTCACCCGTAGGGACTCCCTCGAAATAGCGCTTGAGCCGTTGTCCATTCACCTTGAATGTGGCTCCGTCTTTACCTTCTAACTCAAAGGCTCCTCCCGGTTGTATGTGCTTGATGGTGAATGGTCCGAACCACCGTGATCTCAACTTTCCGGGAAATAGTCGGAGTCGGGAATTATATAGCAAGACTTTGTCTCTGACCATGAAGTCTATGACAGTTATGCGTGCGTCGTGGAGAATCTTGGTCCTTTCTTTGTAAATCCTTGAGCTCTCGTAGGCATCTCTTCTAATTTCGTCAAGCTCATTGATGTCTAAGAGCCGCCTCACTGCCGCACTCTTATAGTCATAATTGAGGGTCTTGATGGCCCAATACGCGCGGTGATCCAACTCTACCGACAAGTGACAAGCTTTCCCATAAACAAGTCGGAACGGCGTGGTGCCAATGGGAGTGCGAAAGGCCGTGCGATATGCCCATAGAGCATCGTTTAACTTCATGGACCAATCCTTTCTAGATCGATCTACGTTCTTTTCAAGAATTTGCTTGATTTCTCTATTCAAAACCTCCACTTGGCCGCTTGTCTGAGGGTGATATGCCATTCCAATTCTATGGTTTACCCCGTACTTTTTTAACATGGCTTCAAACTTGTTTTCTATGAAGTGGCTTCCCCCGTCACTTATCAAAGTATGAGGCACCCCAAAGCGTGGGAAAATATTTTGCTTGAAAAACTTGGAAACAACACTCGCATCATTGGTAGGGGTGGCGATGGCTTCTACCCATTTAGAGACGTAGTCCACGGCCAATAAGATGTACTTGTTACCTTTGCTTGATGGGAATGGTCCCATGTAGTCCACTCCCCAACAATCAAATAGCTCAATTTCTAGAATGGGCCTCATTGGCATCTCATTTCGTTTGGAAATATTCCTGGTCCGTTGGCATCTATCACACCCCTTGATGAAGTCGTGGGTGTCTCTGAACATGGTCAGCCAAAAGAATCCACTCTGCAATATTTTAGCTGTAGTCTTGGAAGCGGCGTGATGTCCCCCGCATGGCATACCATGGCAATGCAAGATGATGGAGGTGGCCTCCTCCTTAGAAATGCATCTCCGAATAACCCCATCCTTGCATATCTTAAAGAGATACGGATCTTCCCAGAAATAACTACGGACTTCATGCATAAATCTCCTCTTTTGCTGTGTGGGCATCCCGCATGGTTTAATCCCACAAGCCAAATAATTGACAAAGTCCACATACCAAGGAACTTCCCTGGGCCTTATGGCATATAGCCTCTCATCAACAAAGGTATCATCGATAGGTAAACTCTCGTCCTCCTTGTCACGAACAAGCATGGACAAATGATCTGCCACAACGTTGTCCGTACCCTTCTTGTCTCTGATTTCTAAATCAAACTCTTGTAATAAAAGTATCCACCTAATCAACATTGGTTTGGCCTCTTTCTTGCTTAGAAGATACTTCAATGCCGCGTGGTCGGTGTGGACAATTACCTTGGAACCAAGGAGGTAGGAGCGAACCTTTTCAATGGAATAGACGACCGTTAGAAGCTCTTTCTCAGTAGTTGTATAATTTTTCTACGCGTCATCCAATGTTTTACTTGCATAGAATATTGCATGAAGCTTTCTGTCTTTCCTTTGTCCCAATACCGCTCCAATGGCTTGGTCACTTGCATCACACATGAGCTCAAATGGAAGGCTCCAATCCGGTGGTTATATGATGGGTGCAGAAATTAGTGCTTCCTTCAATGTATTGAACACTTGCAAGCATTCACCTGAAAAAACAAACGGGGCATATTTAGCAAGCAAGGAGGTAAGAGGTCAGGCAATCAAGGTGAAATCCTTGATAAAGAGGCGGTAAAACCCCGTATGACCAAGAAAGCCCCTAATGCCCTTAACATTAATAGGAGGAGGGAGTTTCTCGATTACCTCAATCTTCGCCTTATCAACCTCAATCCCTCTTGAGGAGACAAGGTGCCCAAGCACTATCCCTTCGGTGACCATGAAGTGACATTTCTCCCAATTAAGAGTAAGATTATTTTGTTGACATCTTTTAAGAACTTTAGTAAGATTAGCCAAACAAGAATCAAACTCACTTCCATAAACTGAGCAATCATCCATGAAAACTTCCATAATATTTTCAATATAGTCGGAAAAGATGGAAGTCATGCACCTCTGAAAGGTGGCGGGTGCATTACCAAGACCAAATGGCATCCTACGGTAAGCATAGGTGCCATAGGGACAAGTGAAAGTAGTCTTTTCTTGGTTGTCTTCATGCAAAGGGATTTGGAAGAAACCCGAATACCCATCCAAATAACAAAAGTATTTATGTTTAGCAAGGCGTTCGAGCATTTGGTCAATGAAGGGTAATGGGTAATGGTCTTTTCGGGTGGCTTTACTTAGTTTTCTATAATCAATGCACATCCGCCATCCCGTGACAGTGCATGTAGAAATGGGTTCTCCTTTATCGTTTTTTATAACGGTCATTCCCCCTTTCTTGGGGACGACATGAACGGGGCTAACCCATCTACTGTCAGAGATAGGGTAGATACTTCCGGCCTCAAGCAATTTTAGGATTTCCTTTTGACCACCTCCTTCTTGTTGGGGTTCAATCGCCTTTGAGGCTCCATGGAGGTGGCGTCAGTGTTTTCCAAATGGATTCTATGTGTGCAAAGCCTAGGGCTTATTCCCTTAAGATCAGAGATAGTGTAGCCAAGGACATCCTTGTGACTCCTAAGAACATCTAGGAGTCTCTCAAGTTGATCATGAGTGAGGTGGGAGTTAACTATCACCGGGAAGGTCAATTTATTACCCAAGAAAGCATACCTTAGATTCGGTGGTAATTGTTTAAGCTCTACCTTAAGAGGTGCCGTACCCTCTGCTTCATCAGCTTGTGTGAGTTTGGCTTCTCCTTCAACATCTGAGTTTAGCTCATGTTCGGGTGGTGCACTCTCGAGTGGAGGCTCAGATTCGCTTCTTGGTGAGGACGGTGCATCTGAATAGACACTGCACAATTCGGCGTGGACATCGATAAGACCTCCACTTTGCTCTGGTTCATTCCTGAGACCAAGAGATATGTCAGTTAATCTATAAATGCAGGAGTGGGGGTCATAGAGCGCACTTCCCTGAATATCGGTATGTCCAGTGAATTCCTCGGGGATGTAGCACTTCTCGATGCATGATCTGCTGTCTTCAAAATATAGCTTGTCGTCTCTCACATCAACTCTGATGTCACCCCCAATTGTCCCATCCGGGGAGATTTGATCCATCACGAAGCATGCAAATAATTGTTCGACAGGGTCCTCGATGTTAATAGCAAAAGCTCCAGTGGCGTGGACCTCATCAACAAGTTCCTTAAGGAGCTCTGCAAAGGATTCATCATCTCCCTGGCCAGACTCAGTCATTGGCATTGCATCCCCCATGTTACCTGTTAAGATCTTGTGGAAAATTTTGGGGGAGCGTGCAAATTGGGCTGTAAACAGAGTTAGAAAAGAATGAAGAAATAAATAAAGAAATTGAAAAATAACCGGGTGATCGAAATTGAACTCCGTCAAAAACCATCCCCGGCAACGGCGCCAAAAACTTGATCGCGCCCCGGATACACACCCGGGACGAGACTCGCTAGTCTTACCGCAAGCGCACGGTCTATCGACGAGCGGGTATCGAACATGAGGATGGCAAATGACGGTGTCTTCTTCAATTCACCTGGCTATAAGAACAGTCGAGAAATATTCGCAATAAAGAGGTCACAGTCGTTCAATCGTATAAAGAAAATATCCAATTAATAAAAATGCCTAGGGATAGGGAATCCCCGCTACAAACCGTATCTCGTCATTGTGATTCGTAGGTTTCACAATTGCTAGACTTGAAATTCAGGTGAACTAGTTGCAACTAAATGTAGAACTAAGCTCACGCTCTCGCGCTATTACCGGTCTATAGCAAACCTAGGGTAGGGTCCAATCTCTTGCAAACCCTAACCTAGGCAAGCTAGCGTGAAGAACAACATCATCGTTCAATCGTATCTCGAGCCCACTCTCGTGCAAACTCGAGCTACGACCTAGGTTGGGATAGTTCCTACCCGTCTAATCTCTTACAAACGGGTATTGGTATAGAATTGCAATCGAAAACCCTAGTTTCGGTCCAATCTCTTGCAAACCGATTCCAGAGAAACCAAATTGTAACCCAATTCGAATTTCTAGGGCTTCCTATCGAGTTAGGATCCAATCTCTTGCAAATCCCAATCGGTATGAATCCCTAGCTATTCGTATTAAATCAATCCCAAACTAACCCTAATCAATTCTAGCAAGAATTTCACCAATTCATCACAAATTAGAAATAGGTTTCGTAGGGTTCATCCCTACGCCCTAAGACGATAAAACTACTCACGATTCATAATGCAAATCATTAAAAATTAAATAATAAAAATAATAGAATTCATTGCAATAGACAATATATCAATAAAAATGAGGTTTTTGATAGAAAGAGAGACAAACCAATGAAGATTCAATAGCATACAACAAAATAGAACTTTTTATCTCCATCCAAAGAACTAAATATAATCTCCTAAAAAGTAATCAAAAAGGGCTGCCAAAATATGAGGAAAAGCTCGCTAAACTAGGTTAAAAACTGGGGTTAAATACCCCCCAAAATCGCCCAAAAAACTGTGACAAAATTGCCCCTGCGCAGCTTGAAAATCGCACTTTACGCTACAGGCAGCGCGGCTCACTCGGCCGAGTGACAAATGTCACTCGGCCGAGTGACGGACCCTGACGGATTCCAGTAAGTCTGGACTTTTGGGGGTCGTCTCCTCGGGAGTCACTCGGCCGAGTTACTTTCTTCACTCGGCCGATGGGATTTCTTCACTCGGCCGAGTCGGAACTCGGGGCTGACTGACGGATTACAGTAACTTGGGAATTTTGGTTGCCGTCGTCTTGATGCCCCTCGGGCGAGTGGTGTATCTGTACTCGGCCGAGTGGTCTGGCAATGCTCGGCCGAGTATACGCTGAAATGGAGTCTGTTGCGTGTCCGATCTGGCCGGCCGAGCGGGCTGTAGATGCTCGGCCGAGTGACTCCTTCACTCGGCCGAGTGGCATGCTGAAAATGCCCAATCTTCGTATTTTTTGCTTCCTCGTCGCTCCTACGATGTTCTTTCTTCTTCCACTCCTCTCCAATCGTAGAATTCCCCTCAAAAGAGTCACAGGTGACACTCCGGAGTGGGTGCATCTCAGAATCACTCCAAATCGCTCCAAATCTCCTGAAATACGACAAAAACAAGAAATCGTGAAAAGCATCGCAAAATTGTCGAATAATCGTGAAAAACACGATATGGGCGATCTAAATGGCATGCAAACAAGCAGAAAAAGGTGTAAAATATGGAGTGATCAATAGTCACGCACATGTAACATATATATATTCACACCATATCCTTCTACCTATAATTAGTATACCAACACATCTACTTCATACATAGTTAAGATATGCAATAGTCGTGTATACCTCATGGTATACACGCATACAACATCCCGTAAAAGCAAGCAATACCAATCAAAATTATATTCCTACTACCATATGTATATCACATATATACTCATGCAGCAATACATAACTTCTTACGTCTAAGCACAATACATATCTACGTACAAGCACACATTCATACGTACCAACATATAGGTCATATAATAGACTTACTCACTTAACTATAAGTACACCTATTACCATTACACCTAATATACACACGACTTATTAATATATTATATACCAAGCATCTCCAAGCTACTTACACTACTAGTATATACCCCAAAACAATTTCCAATATCTATACAGACATCCCTAAAGTGGTATAGCTATCCGCACAAATATAATAACACCACCATATATACAACTTCACACATATATCACGAAGAGCACTGATTATACATACATAGTACAAGAGTCAATTATTAATACCTTAAGGGTAGCACGCTCATACGGGTCCACACACTCCACCTATATGCATGCACCACGGCATAACAACTTATACTAATGGGCCCACCAAACTATACTATGGTTGACACAGGCAACGACAAGCACTAATGGCTAAACAATAGGAAGAAACCGAAGCCAAAAACATAACGGAGGAAAGATCGAAAAGCACGAGTTCAGATAGGACGACGATAAGAAGACCGCTTGGTTAGGGGAAACATGGTATAATTGTGATTGTTTAGGTGGGAAAGAAAGATGTAATATTACCCTCATAAGTTACCGGGAATAGGACGTAAATGGTATAAGTTAAAACACTAAAGATATAAAATGGTCATAATTGAAAAGTTGGAGTTCTCTTTCGCCTAGGAAAATATTTAGGAGTTGGTAAAATAAGTTGTTGAATTAAACTTGTGTAGTTTATATATAGTAGAGGAGGAAACGGTATTTTGAATTATTGAAATGTCATTATATGAAGAAATTAAGATATTTACGCGATTGTGGAAGACATAGGTTAGTAAATATGATAAGATAATAATTTTAAAGATTTCAGCGAAAAATTTCGAAATTCGGAGAATGTATGGAGTCTTGAATGCATGTTGAATGTTTTCAAATAACTTAAACCAGAAAAGAAATTCAAAAATAGATAACATTGAAAATATTCATCGAATGGTCAGGATAGTAATGGAGAAGTTTCAACGATCGACGATGGTGTCATGTAGATTCACGTGATTCGAAGGGAAGGAAGTGAATCAAACAAAACGTAAATATGAAGGGAAATAATTTAGTGAAACTGCTACGATGGAGTTCTACGGTCGATAACACGAAAGTGTAATGATCAGGAAAAATGATGGAAGCAGTGTTCTAATTACCGGGTCGACTGAAGACCAAGAGAAACTTAACATTAAGACTCTCTAATGAACTAAACCGTAATAGAGATCTCTGGAAAGGGTCCTAAGAGAAATTAAAATTACGTTCTGCTGGGCCCGAAATCGATGAACCCAAGTGAACGACTAAAGGAATTCTAGAAGTTGATCATGGTTAGAGCTAGACAGGAACCACTAAGGTAACTCCTAAGACGATTATATCAATTTCTAGCATGGATTCTAGCTAACAATCAGGGTCTTCTAACTAGCATGAACAGGCGTCTAACTAAGTCTTACTATAGTCCTGATCTAATGGATTCCCTACTAAGCTGAGACAGATGTTTGGGCAACACGTCTACCAGCCACCTAAGACATAGGAAACGATAAAAATTAGACTCAAGGCTTATGATTTGGATGTTTTAATTTATTTAATGGACGTTCTATAATTATTATCGTTGTTCCGATAATTCACAGTTGCAGTGACATGCATAGGCCACCAATAAAACCTGTCACGACCCGCTTCCCTAAAATGGAGGCGAAGCGTGAGAAGTCCGCTTAGACTTGGAGCTGTGAGGCTCCAGTCTGTAAAGCGTCTGGAATAACCAAGTATACGTCCTTGCAAATACGATATAGAACAAAAATAATAATAAAGAAAAGAGACAGATAAAATTTATTCCAATCTCAGAACGTCCACAATAATTCCAACATTGCAGAAAAGCCACCAGGCTAAAAAAGAAGAGTTTAAAAGGAAAGTACAAGAGTCTGAAAAGAGGCCTAAGGCATGGCCGACATAATACATAATATCAACAAGAAAAGAGAGGTGCTACACACCGACAGCCTAACAACGACTAAGCAGGAAACAACAACAGCGAGAAGGAGCTCTAGGACTGGTCTCCAATTTCCTCGAACTCAACACCTGCAACCTGTTCGTCCTCGACGACCAACTCTGGCTCACAATCTAACATGTGACACACACAAGAGAAAATAGGCACATGTCAGCAAGTCTACTAGAGACTTGTGCAAGAAAACTAAAAGAATGAAACGACCTAGCAGTTCTAAAAGTATGCGATGACATGGCAGTTTAAGATATGAATGCAACAAGTAGTAAAGTACGTCAAGTACGATATGGCAACAGGTTATACATGGCAACAAGTTGTACATGGCAAGGGAAATCATTCACATGGATTTTTACAAGTCAAATAAACATGTCGTGCTCAGAGTTTACGCCTTACAGCTGAAGTGGCTGTACGGGCACACTTCTATGCTGAGTGGTCGCTTAACCCTACCCCTCCACGTGTAATCGGGCATTGGCTTTTGACCAACACATGTAGCCCGCTTCTGGATCACGAGCCAGGAAATACATTTAGCATAGGGTTGTGCCTGCAACGCAGGTGCCTAGCCTCAACAAGTCAGGCATTGTCTTTTGACCAACACATGTAGCCTGCTTCTGGATCACGATCCAGGAAATACATTTAGCATAGGGTTGTGCCTGCAACGCAGGTGCCTAGCCTCAACAAGTCGGGCATTGGCTTTTGACCAACACATGTAGCCCGCTTCTGGATCACGAGCCAGGAAGTGTATTTGGCATAGGGTTGTGCCTGCAACGCAGGTGCCTAGCCTTGACAAGGAAGTACGTAGCGTGTGCTACGAATGTAACATTCAAGCATGGATGACATGGCATGGCAAGTTATAATTTAAGAGCGTACAGATAAGGAATTTAAACGTGACAGGCAGAGCACAAGTAAAGAGCATGCAGTTATGAAAATTAAATGTGACAGGCAGAAATGCATGAATGACATGGCAGGGTGTCAGATCTAGCTTCGTTGTCAAGCTAGATCTTAAAATTGCGTCTAGGCGAGTATCATTTCGTCACCTATTCTCTTTTATGCCTAAAACAAGAAATGGCCTAAAGCATGGCCTAAACAAAGAACTGGCAAGTTTCACTTGCCTGCAATCAGCCGTTCTGCAAATATCGTCCAACCAGTCCAGTCTACCTATGTGCTCAGGTCCACCAGCATACAGTCCCAAATTAAGTTATCTTTATTAGTGAATTACCCGACAATAAAATTACCGATTTTTATCTTGTTTAACATGGATGGGTTGGGGGTCCTAAGTGTTCAGAAATTTACCCTTACACGACGCGAGAGCTACACTGGTGTCGGGTAGCGACGCCAGGGTTGTAATAAATAGAAGCGCTCCAAATCCAGATTCCAATTAAGATTCTACGCTCGCCAATTCTTGGGCATCGATCAGATCAGCGAGCAAGATTCCAATCAGCGGGTAGGCAGTCGGTATACGTTTTTACGACTTCTGGGAAGCCGTAACAACGAACCGGGAGGAACGGTTCGACGTACACGAAGTCTACGACGTTGAGCATCGTAGGGGATGCTCATAACGTCAGAAAACACCCCTACGAGGAATAGAGGGCTGTCAGAAGACCCCAACAGCGATAGGGTACGGCGAGATCTCAGCGACGCGTCGATACGTCGCTAAAAATGCTAAACAGCGGATGCCCTCGCTGTTTCCAGGCAAGGCGGCCTGAGAACAGCCGCGGGAGGTGCAGGGGGCTAAGAGAGGTCGACGACAGAGGGGAGAGGTGGCCTGCGGCGGGTGGCAACGGCAGCGGCGGCGGCGATCGCTGCAGCTGCGAGTTTCACGGTCGTAAGAGGCAGCTCCGGCGGCTTTGCGACGGAGCAGCGGGCCCCACGACGGCCTGAGGGGAGGAGATGGTCGGGGAAAGGAGTGGGTGGCTGCCGGCGACGGTTTTTGGTCGGAGAACGCAAGAAGCAGCGGCTCGGGGATGGGTTTGCGTGAAATATGTATGGGGGTGGCGACGTTGCGTGAGTTTGCTGTGAAAGCAAAAGAATCCTAGGGCTATTATTAATAGGGGAAGGCTGAGAACGTGGCTAGGGGCTCTAGGGCTTTTAGTTAGGGTTATTTCAATATGAAATTTGTTTTAAAGAGTTATAATAAACTATCAAAAGCCCAACTTCTCCCTCTCTCTCACCCTGCGTGGGTTTGTGTGCCAAGTGGGGAAAAAAATAAGACTAAGTCAAAATTCAGAAATAATTTATTATTAATCAATTATTAGGGATTAATCTAGGTAAAACTTAGGCTAAAAATATAATAGGTTGGGCCAAAAAGTGAAAGTAGGTCAAACGAAGCCCAAAAATAGTAAAATAAATACTGGGGTGACCGGGACGACGAGAGAAAGAGGACTGTAATGACCACTTTTCGTGGTACGTTGTTCGTGCACGTGCTTTTGTCCGTGCACGTGCTTGTTTTAGACCTTGTTTATTTGTGAACACTTTCGTGTGATATGCCGTTGTGAGCGTCTCTGAGAGTATTAAATAGTGGCACTAATTTGGAACGACGCTTCTCGAGTCGTTTTCCCACAATTCAATCTTACTCGATGAGACGTGTCGATTTTCACTTTTGACGGGAGACGTTTCTAATTTTAGTTTCGTCGTCCGACGTCGAAATTGAGATCCGTCTTCTTAGTTAGCTCACACTCGTCATCACGATCACCCCAATATTTATTTTATAATTTTTGGAGTTTATTTGACCACTTTTATATTTTTAACAAGGTTTATAATATTTTTAATAATTTATTTTTAAATTAATTTCGGCCAAATAAAATTTATTTGAGTTTTAAACGTTTTAAAGAAATTTTGAGCCAATTTCCAGCTCATTTGGACCAGGTCAAATCCTTGGGTGAGTTGGAGAAGTTGAATTTCAAATTTTAAATTATTTTAAACTTCTAATCCTATTAGATTTAGCCCTAGACCCAGTCAACCCATCTACACTATATAAACAACCCCTAGGAAGACCTATTTTCGCAAGAAATTAGCCCTAGCCTCTTCCAAAACCCAAATTTGACGTTGCGACGATTCGTCGAAATGTTGCGACGAACAGCTGCCGCTCCGACCAAAGAAACGGCCTCCGTTCGCCCGCTCTGACCGATAGCCATCCCCGCATCCAAGCCCGCTCGCATCGCAGCACAGCCGCCCGCCCCGTTCCCCGCTTCGACCGAGAGAAGCCCTCGGTCTGACCGAGAGCTTCCCCCGCTCACGCCCCGCTCCGCACCGCTCGCATCGCCCGCTCTGTCGCTCCGCATCACCCCGTGTCTGACCGGGGCGCCCGCCCGCAGCGCCGCTCTCCGCTTCGTTGCAACGTTGCAAACGTTGCAACGCTTTGTCGCCCGCAGCGACCGACCCGATCGCCCGCAGCGACCGACCAAACCCCCCGCACCAAGGCCCCGCCGCACTGCTGCACACCCCAAGCGCTGCAACCCCCGCATCCCATGTGTCTGACCGACGGAGCTCCCCACACCGAGGCTGTACGACCGAGAGCCACTCGTCGCAACCCCGCATCCGTCGCACCACTTGCCTCCGTGGGCCCCCCAAGTTCTCCAGAGGTATTGCGGGTCCCCCAAAGGTCCCTAGGACTACTGTGGGCCCCACCTAGGTGCGTTCTCTTTGACGACTTGCCACGTACGACGTCGTCACACGTCGTAGCCCGTCGTCGCACGTGCTAGCTTTGGAATCTGGAATCGTCGCCCGGGTTGATTGCTCTGAAATTTCCAGCGAGGAATCTAATTGGAATCTGGACTTGGAGCGCGATCTTTTATTCCAAACCCCGGCGTCGCTACCCGACGCCGGTGTAGCTTTCGCGTCGTGTTGAGGTAACACTTTGCACCCCTAGGACCCCCAACCCAATGCATGCTAATCAACACTAAAATCAGTATTTTTAAAGTATTTTAAAATGTTTTAAATTCACTAATCAAGATTAATAATATGGACTTTAGGCCGGTGGACTTGTGCACGTAGGATAATTGTGATTTTGGACTCTCTTGGACGGTGTGCTCAGACGTTGTACTTGCAGGCAAGTGAAACTTGCCAACTCTTGTGTAGGGCCATGTTTTTAGGCCACTTCCTTGTTTTCAGCGTAAAAGAGACTAGTCAGTGAAATGATAGCTGGCTAGACGCCTACTTGATCTAGTTTGACAACGAAACTAGATCCGTCACCTAATTGATCTAGCTTGACAACGAAGCTAGATCCAACCCTTTAAACTTGTTGTTCATGCATACTAAACTATCATGTTTACTTTCCTTAACTGTACGTACTTTTAACTGCCATGCATTGCATCTTACATGTCATCCAAATTGATTGTTGCATCGTAGCACACGCTACAAAATACTTGTACAAATCCGTGTTTCCGTGTTCCTGGCTAGGTGCACCCCTAGGCCATACTTGTTTAAAACACTTCCTGGCTCGTGGTCCAGAAGCGGGCCTCATGTGTTGGCTGAAAACCAATGCCCGATACACGTGGAGGGGTAGGGATAAACGGTCACTTGAGCTTAGGAGTTGGCCCGATCAGCCACTCTAGCCAAAAGACGGAATCTCTGTGCACGAGGTGCTTACTTTCCTTGTCTTGAACTTGTCTTGTGTATGATTCATGTAATACTTGTCATACATGCCATGTTTAAATGCCATGCTCGTACTTTACTTTACTTTACTTTACTTTACCTGTTGCACTCATACTTTAACTGCCATGTCATTGTATTCATGCTAGAACTGCTAGGTTGCTTTACTTTTGCATACTTCCAGTTTCCTTGCACAAGTCTCTTGTAGACTTGCTGACATGTGCCCCTTGCTCTTTTGGGTGTCACATGTTAGACCCTGAGCCGGAGACCGCTGCTGTGTACGTGATGTTTTGCTGACGCTGAGTCCGAGTCCATGATTGCCAAGAGGAGTTTTATGGACACCGGTGACCTTTCTTGGTGATTTTGCTGAGTTTCTTTTGTTTTAGGCCTTTTGTTAGTTGTTGGTGCTGGCACCTTTGTTTTTTACGTTGTACTTTTGTTGGCCATGTTTGGGCCTGTAGACTCTCTTTTATTTCAGCCTGGTGGCTTTTCTGCGATGTTGGAATTTATATTTATGGATATTCTGAGATTATTCTTTTGTCGCATTTCAATATTATTATCTTTGTTTCGTTCGCGTTGCAAGGACCTACAGTTTTAAATTTGATTGACGCTTATCGGACTTGCTGCTTTGTAGCTTCAAGTCTGAGCGGACCTTCTCACGCTTCGCCTCCATATTTTTGGGAAGCGGGGCGTGACAGGTTTTGTTGGTGGCCCATGCAGGTCCAGTCTTGCAATTGCGAATTAACGAAACAACGATAATAACGGAATGTCCATTAAATAAATTGCAACATCCGAGTCATAAGCCCTGAGTCTAGTCGTTTTCCTACGACACTAGGTGGTAAGAAGACTTAGTTAGACGTCTGTGCTTGCTAGTTAGAGGCCTCTGATTGTTAGTTAGACCCCCTGTCAGCAATTGATTTAATCGTCGTAGGAGTTACCTTAGCGGTTCTTGTCTAACTCTGACCATATTAGACCTCCTAGAATTTCCTTCTGTCGTTCGTTTGGGTCCATCGAATTCGGACCAAGCTGAACGCAATTCCTTACCGTCTAATCTTTAGAAGTCCTAGCGCTTAGTTTTTAATCTTTAGTTGGTCGATCGTAGGAGTTTTCCCCGTAGACTCTCCTGATTCATAACCTAGGCGTATGTATGTTTTGACCATCCGACCAATTTCCTTGCCTCGATTCACGAGATCACCGCATGACGACCGTTGTCAATTTTCAAACCTTTCCGTTCCAAATCTTGAACCTTCTGAAAGAATTTTTCAATCTTCTCTTCCACTAAGTTTAACTTTGTTCAAAATTTTAATATACTTTATACTCCCTCATTGATTTAAATTTTTTTAAAACGTCTGTCGGAATTTTTGAATACTAGATTATAGTATTTTCCCAGCCTATGTTTTTCGTACTTATGCAACTGCGTCGTCCCTTCATATATTAATTTTATTCTGAATCGTACTTTTATTCAACTTGTAATTTTCCCTCCTGATATATGCCATTCATATACTTTTCAAGACACATGGAATTTCAGCTTTCAGCAAGTTGGTTTTGCTCGTCGTTTTCGCTACTTCAGATTTTTGCAAAATTACTATTTTCATAACCACTTCCTGATTTAGACCCTCTCTGATTTGATTTTAAAGACTTGCTATTCGATCTTGATAATTCTTATACTAAGTCGTTAATATTATTTTTCCGTGCACCATACATACTTTCAGTTATTTTTATATCCGTACCAGACTTGTTGTGCTCGTATATTAAGAACCTTGTGTAACTCTGTTTCTCATTTTTGGCAAACCTTGGTTCTCTAAAAGTAGTTTCAAATTGATTATTTTCAATTTTCCATAGCCCAAAGTTTTGAAAGCATTTAACCTGATTTTAAATCCTTCCGTTGCTTGAGTCCATTCTTTGACTTTCAAAACTTTTGACAACATTATATTAAATTACTGCCGTATAATATCTTCAAAAATTACGTCTTTAATGTCCGTACGAATGATTTACTTTCCTTTCTTAATGATTTGCGATAAGCCAATAAAACAGTTCCTCTTATTATGAATATTCGACTCAAATTTATTTTGAACAACTCGTTTTATCGATCTCCAAATATTTCTTTTCAGACTGGGATTTCAACTTTGGAAGAACGACAGTTTTCAAAATCCACGTATTTTAGCTTATGCTATTCACCCTATTTTCTTTTCTGTGTTCTATTTAAGCATCACTACATCTCCTTTTCCTTCAACCTAAACATCACCATTGAGCCAATGTTTTCCCTAACCAAGCCGTCTCCTTGTATTCGTCCTATCTGAACTCGTGCTTATCGATCCTTCACTCGTCACGCTCTCGACCTCTCTTTATTGCTTAGACCTTAGGGTCCGTCAATGTCTGTGTCAACCCTTAATTGTTAGTAGGCCCTTGGACCTTGTGAGGTAGTCGTAGTGCACGTACCTAAGTTGTGTACGTGGGCTTGAATGAGTGTACCCCCATAGTATATTGATGCTTGCCTATTGTGTGGAATATATATATATATACTCGGAGTTATTCGTGATAGTATGAAGTTGTTGTGTGTTAGTAGTAATAGATTTTTGTGTGGATAGCTATACTATACTAGGGATGCCTGTGTATAGAAGAGTTAGCGTTGAAATATCTAAGTTGTGTATGTAGTAAGAGATACTTAGAATGGTTGAAATAATTTGATTTGGTGAAGCTATGAGTATGATAGGTGTGATAATAATAAGTGAACGTATAGATAAGTGAGTAGGCCTATCGAGTGACCTATATACTAGTATGTGTGAGAATGTGCTCGTAGGTAGATATATATTGTGCTTGGACGTAGGAAGTTATGTTTCGTTGCATGAGTATATAAGTGATATACATATGGTAGTAGGGTTAAAATTTTGATTGGTATTGTTTGCTTTCGCAGGATGTTGCATGCGTGCATACCGTGAGGTATACACGACTATACATCTTAATTTTGTATGTATAGGTGTATTATTATACTAATTATAGGCAGCAGGCTATGGTGTGAATATATATATATATATATATATATATATATATGTTACATGTGTGTGACTATACGATGAATGCGTATGCATGTATTAGGGAGGGTATTATAAATATATGTGTGCTGATGTCTGTATTACTATTATTATGGTATATAAATTGATTTAACTATGTAAGTATTACCTGACTAAATATTAAGTGTGATTGATTTATAGAATGTATATGGTTGTATTGGTAGGTGTATATATATGGGAGTGGTATCAGTATAGGTATAAATGTCGTGTTACGTATATAGAATATTCTGATATATGTATTGAGTCTCACTCAAGCTTGAGTGGGTATACTCTAAGTACATTGAATGTATGTCTGAAGTTTGAATATAGCGATGTTTGATGTATGTATAGTGATAGGAGTGTTTGTGCCTGGTTGTGTTACGCACATGATTGTGGGTCGCTACACCAGTATATAGTTATATGTGTTGGTCTTGTGGTATAGCTAATTACTAAGGACTTGCTCGTGTGAACGTATGTGTACTAGCTAAAACTAGGTGTGTATGTGTGCTAGTTATATAATGGTATGATTGGTGTATGTAAATGAAATGTTAGCGTGTATGGGTGTGCACCATGCACGGGTAAGTATGTGCTTAGTTATAGGTATTGATGACTATGATATATGTGGCGTGTCGTAAATACAGTTATAGGACCGTACGTGATGTGAATATATGGTGAACTATTTGCATGTATTTGAATGACTATATATTGTGAAAACGATAGTGGTAATGAATGTATATTAGATATAGTAAAATTTGACTTAATAATGGTATGGTGTGACTACATGTGTTGATGTGTTTGGTGTTGGATGAATATTAGAGGGTAGTATACCCTTGATGTTTGTGCATAGGTAGCTATCTATACGTAGAGCAATGATTGTATTTGCTAAGTGAAAGACTATTCTTATGTGAGTATCTGAACTATTGTTTTGTGAGTAGTAGTTATATAAGGGATGTATGTTTATATACATGATTGAAATACATGTATGAAGTTGACTGACTATAATGAGTATAAGTATATGACGTACGTGAATATATATAAATATATATACGTGTGGTAGTATTAATGTTTGACTACCTAGTGCATATATAAGCACTTGTAATGACTATACCTGGTTGAATTATAATATGACTTGATTGGGGTAGTTACTTGAGCGCTTAGCTATATTAGAAAGTCCGAGGACGGACTTTATTCTAAGGTGGGGAGGATGTAACGACCACTTTTCGTGGTACGTTGTTCGTGCACGTGCTTTTGTCCGTGCACGTGCTTGTTTTAGACCTTGTTTGTTTGTGAACACTTTCGTGTGATATGCCGTTGTGAACGTCTCTGAGAGTATTAAATAGTGGCACTAATTTGGAACGACGCTTCTCGAGTCGTTTTCCCACAATTCAATCTTACTCGATGAGACGTGGCGATTTTCACTTTTGACGGGAGACGTTTCTAATTTTAGTTTCGTCGTCCGACGTCGAAATTGAGACCCGTCTTCTTAGTTAGCTCACACTCGTCATCACGATCACCCCAATATTTATTTTATAATTTTTGGAGTTTATTTGACCACTTTTATATTTTTAACAAGGTTTATAATATTTTTAATAATTTATTTTTAAATTAATTTCGGCCAAATAAAATTTATTTGTGTTTTAAACGTTTTAAAGAATTTTTGAGCCAATTTCCAGCTCATTTGGACCAGGTCAAATCCTTGGGTGAGTTGGAGAAGTTGAATTTCAAATTTTAAATTATTTTAAACTTCTAATCTTATTAGATTTAGCCCTAGACCCAGTCAACCCATCTACACTATATAAACAACCCCTAGGAAGACCTATTTTCGCAAGAAATTAGCCCTAGCCTCTTCCAAAACCCAAATTTGACGTTGCGACGATTCGTCGCAACGTTGCGACGAACAGCTGCCGCTCCGACCGAAGAAATGGCCTCCGTTCGCCCGCTCTGACCGATAGCCATCCCCACATCTAAGCCCGCTCGCATCGCAGCACAGCCGCCCGCCCCGTTCCCCGCTTCGACCGAGAGAAGCCCTCGGTCTGACCGAGAGCTTCCCCCGCTCACGCACCGCTCCGCACCGCTCGCATCGCCCGCTCTGTCGCTCCGCATCACCCCGTGTCTGACCGGGGCGCCCGCCCGCAGCGCCGCTCTCCGCTTCGTTGCAACGTTGCAAACGTTGCAACGCTTTGTCGCCCGCAGCGACCGACCCGATCGCCCGCAGCGACCGACCCGATCGCCCGCAGCGACCGACCAAACCCCCCGTACCAAGGCCCCGCCGCACTGCTGCACACCCCAAGCGCTGCAACCCCCGCATCCCATGTGTCTGACCGACGGAGCTCCCCGCACCGAGGCTGTACGACCGAGAGCCACTCGTCGCAACCCCGCATCCGTCGCACCACCTGCCTCCGTGGGCCCCCCACGTTCTCCAGAGGTATTGCGGGTCCCCCAAAGGTCCCTAGGACTACTGTGGGCCCCACCTAGGTGCATTCTCTTTGACGACTTGCCGCGTACGACGTCGTCGCACGTCGTAGCCCGTCGTCGCACGTGCTAGCTTTGGAATCTGGAATCGTCGCCCGGGTTGATTGCTCTGAAATTTCCAGCGAGGAATCTAATTGGAATCTGGACTTGGAGCGCGATCTTTTATTCCAACCCCCGGCGTCGCTACCCGACGCCGGTGTAGCTTTCGCGTCGTGTTGAGGTAACGCTTTGTACCCCTAGGACCCCCAACCCAATGCATGCTAATCAAGACTAAAATCAGTATTTTTAAAGTATTTTAAAATGTTTTAAATTCACTAATCAAGATTAATAATATGGACTTTAGGCCGGTGGACTTGTGCACGTAGGATAATTGTGATTTTGGACTCTCTTGGACGGTGTGCTCAGACGTTGTACTTGCAGGCAAGTGAAACTTACCAACTCTTGTGTAGGGCCATGTTTTTAGGCCACTTCCTTGTTTTCAGCGTAAAAGAGACTAGTCAGTGAAATGATAGCTGGCTAGACGCCTACTTGATCTAGTTTGACAACGAAACTAGATCCGTCACCTAATTGATCTAGCTTGACAACGAAGCTAGATCCAACCCTTTAAACTTGTTGTTCATGCATACTAAACTATCACGTTTACTTTCCTTAACTGTACGTACTTTTAACTGCCATGCATTGCATCTTACATGTCATCCAAATTGATTGTTGCATCGTAGCACACGCTACAAAATACTTGTACAAATCCGTGTTTCCGTGTTCCTGGCTAGGTTCACCCCTAGGCCATACTTGTTTAAAACACTTCCTGGCTCGTGGTCCAGAAGCGGGCCTCATGTGTTGGCTGAAAACCAATGCCCGATACACGTGGAGGGGTAGGGATAAACGGTCACTTGAGCTTAGGAGTTGGCCCAATCAGCCACTCTAGCCAAAAGACGGAATCTCTGTGCACGAGGTGCTTACTTTCCTTGTCTTGAACTTGTCTTGTGAATGATTCATGTAATACTTGTCATCCATGCCATGTTTAAATGCCATGCTCGTACTTTACTTTACTTTACTTTACTTTACTTTACCTGTTGCACTCATACTTTAACTGCCATGTCATTGCATTCATGCTAGAACTGCTAGGTTGCTTTACTTTTGCATACTTCCAGTTTCCTTGCACAAGTCTCTTGTAGACTTGCTGACATGTGCCCCTTGCTCTTTTGGGTGTCACATGTTAGACCCTGAGCCGGAGACCGCTGCTGTGTACGTGATGTTTTGCTGACGCTGAGTCCGAGTCAATGATTGCCAGGAGGAGTTTTATGGACACCGGTGACCTTTCTTGGTGATTTTGCTGAGTTTCTTTTGTTTTAGGCCTTTTGTTAGTTGTTGGTGCTGGCACCTTTGTTTTGTACGTTGTACTTTTGTTGGCCATGTTTGGGCCTGTAGACTCTCTTTTATTTCAGCCTGGTGGCTTTTCTGCGATGTTGGAATTTATATTTATGGATATTCTGAGATTATTCTTTTGTCTCATTTCAATATTATTATCTTTGTTTCGTTCGCGTTGCAAGGACCTGCAGTTTTAAATTTGATTGACGCTTATCGGACTTGCAGCTTTGTAGCTTCAAGTCTGAGCGGACCTTCTCACGCTTCGCCTCCATATTTTTGGGAAGCGGGGCGTGACAAGGACAGAGAAGGCGGATCACAATTTCGACGACGAGAAACGAAATTAAAAATAAAAAGGCCTCGCGACAAAAGTGAAAATCGCGACGTCTCATCCAATATGATCAAATCGTGGGAGTACGACCCGTGAAATGACGTTCCAAAATAATTCCACAATTTAATACTCTTTGAGAGGGTCACAACGATATATCACACCAAAGGGTTCGGATACAGACAAAGTCTAAAATAAATACGTGCACGAACAAGACCACGTGCACGACAAAGCGTACAGAGGATACGGGGTCCAACGGCGACAGTAAAACCAAGTTGGGCACACGTCGGGGGTCAGCTTGCTAAGGATGCAACCAAGGTGCTACGACCCTATCGACTCAATGACACGAAACACACACAAAGCAACAAAACCAATCAGGTACCCGAAATTGCTATACGCACAGCCGTATAACGAATAGTGAGTACCGGCCGTTACACAATGTTAAGATTGCCAATGATTACATCTGTTCTATCGATTATGTTAACAAACAGTATGGTAGTTCCCTATTTAGATCTCTACTACTATGATAGTTAAACCAGGACCACTATTGACCTTCTTATTGAAAACCAGAAAGTTAAGAACCCTTTTTCAGATCGACTGGACCAAAGCAAAGTGGATGCTAAAACATTTGAGGATAAAGACAAGTCCAACAAACATGGAATCCAAAATTGTTGGTTTACGTGAACAATTGTTCTGCAGTTTATTATCTCCCTAGTTAATTAGGTCTCTAGTCATTTGTTCAGGTCAATAGCCGTTCTGAGGCTATATGTGATGTCCTAAGTTCATACTAGTACACTTACTTAATTTCTAAAACTAGAATTAGAGTGACTTACCGGTTTGAGGATAGTTGAAGTAGGCCGAGGCTAGAGCTAGGGGTGCTCGTGCTCAAGAAACGGTACCTGCAAACATAAGAAGTCACTGGTTAAGAGTTATACTATTTCTGTCTATTTATCGAACTCAGTTGTATTTTTATTATAGTTTATAAAACTCGTCAAAGTACGTACTCATATTTTTTAGATAGGCTAGAAGTGAGTAAACTAATTTTATGTAGGAAGAAAATATTTTTCTGAAGCTCATTGGTATTTTTAATAATTTTTAAAAACTTAGAATCGATTAAAAACTAATTTTCTAAATTATAAAATACGTATCTTAAATGTTGAATGATTAATTCAGAGTGAACGACACGTCGAAAATCATCAAATAAGCTGTCAAAACGAGCGTCTCGTTTAGTACTACAACATATAAATTTCTTGTACGTCAGTGTACGTGAAATAATTAAGATATTAATTTTTAAATGAAAACATCATAAAAAATATACTTGCCTGATCGTGATGAAATTAGTTCCAGTACGTCCGGGACGTCACGCTCGATTTTCTGGACATGGTTTGTATTTTTCGGGTTATTATAGGATTTATTATGAATTAAACCAATTTTCTCTTATATAATATACTATTATACTCATATATACGCGAGTATATACGTGTATATATATATATGTATAAAATACTATATCACCGTATCTCTCACTCTCACGCAAATAGCAGCGCGCACCTTAGCTAGGTGATGAAGGCGGAGGGCGTGGCGGTGCAGCTACTGAGGAGGTGGCGGATCGGGGTGACCGGAGGCAGAGGCAGAGGCGGAGGCGAAGGAGTAGACGGCGACGACGGAGCAGTGGCTGAGCAGCGATGGAGATCAAGGCGGAGGAGGAGAACGGGAAGTAGTGGAAGGGGTTTGCTGGGTGCTGTGGCGTCGCTGGTCACCGGTGACGGTGGCGGAGATGTCCGGTGAGATGGGTGGTGGAGGGAGGAGCAGGCGGCGACACTTGACGACGCTTGAGGTGAAGGGAGGCGACGTTGGAACGGTGGCGAGGTGAGGGGAGAATGGAAGCATTGGAGGCTGCTGCGGGCTCTCGTGAGCTTCGTCAGAACAACGAAGGGAGGAGTGGCGCCTGAGGATGGCGGCGACGTCGCCGACGGTGACTCGAGGGGCTAGGGCAGTGATGGAATGGAGTTGGGGTCATCGGTTGTCGGAGATATGTTGAGCAGAAGCGGGGTAGCGAGGAGCTTTGGCGGAGCGTCGTCGTTGGTGTCGTGGAATGCGGAAGGGCGGTGGCAAAAGCGGGGTTGACGTCGGAAGGGAAGTGGGGGAGGGTGGAAGATTGGGCAGCGGAAGTGGGTGGTTGGGATGCTGTTGGTGGAAGCTTGGGCTTCGGTGATCGTTAGGACTGATGGGGGAGGCGTCAACGCTATAGAGGAGCGGGCGAGAGTGGCTGAAGTGGAAGGAAAGGCGGAAACAGTGATGGGCAACGTCGGTAGTCCGCCGGAGGGGAGAGAGTGGAAGGGGAGAGGGTGAGGGTGAGCGGGATGCATGGGGGTTTGAGAGGGAGAGAGCCGTGTGTGCTGTAAGAGAGAGAGAGAGAGAGAGAGAAGAGAGAGAGAGAGAGAGGGGGGGGGGAGAGAGAGAGAGAGAGAGAGAGAGAGAGAGAGAGAGAGAGAGTTGTGATTAGCAAAACATGATTAGGGGGTATTTATAGCCTAATAGATTCATGTACCCACTATTAACCCATTTATGCCTTACTTATGGTAGGTTAGAAATTTTGACTAAGCTTAGAAAAATATTAAAACGTGGAAACGTGTTAATGGGGGCTAAAGTAATTAGTAAATGGATTAAATTAATTAGTAACTAGGATAAATTAATTAGCAAATAACTACTATATGATTATATTGAAATATCATTTTTTATACAAACGACTCCGAAAAATTACGAAAAAATAGCCACGGGTCCGTATTGTCGTGGAAATCATGAAAATGAAGTCAAATTTAAGGTTTGAGTGACAAAAAATAAAAAAAATACTTTTACTCATTTTTGAAATCGTTTGAAATTGTCTTTCTTACCAAAAAACATGCACTATAAAAACTGGTCGTTACACTCCCAAGCAGTCGGCGACCTTCGAGCGATCTTGAATTCGGTGTTTTAGCCGCTACTAAAACCCAATTAACCTGTAATCATCGTATCCTTGATTCCCAATACATAAATCTCATTGTTAGGTGGATTTGACTCGCAACAATTCTCGTCGTCTGTGGGAACGAAGGGTTACACCCATATCAGGCTCCATACATACTTGCTGTAATTCCCTCCATGGCAAGTCACCCCACGTTACCCCACCGCCACCTCCATGAAAGCCGGGACGAATCGAGGCACTAATCAATGACACTTTGAGGCCGCCCTTGGCTGAGGAGCCTCGTTCTCCCGGGAGAACTCCCCTGCTGGATCTGCCCCTTGAGGGGTCCGCGGTTGTCATATAGGCCGTGGCTCGCAATGTCCATGCGAACTTCGCGGCCTTCACTAAGCTTATGGAAAAACTGTCGTCGCCAGACCCGTGGGGTCCCCTTCGCTTGAAGGCCCCCTAGACATCCGAATGTGAGGCGGGACCTCCTCCCCCAGTTCGAAGAGGACACAGCCGCTCGACAAAGGCAACTCGGCGAGGAAGATGTTGTTCGACCACGACAGCTGACTGTCGTCACGAGGGAGAGGCTCCGAGAGGGGAGCCGAGGAGTTTCCCATGAGGCGGCCCAGTGAGTACAAAATTCCCCTAGGCCAAATCTCGCCGCTGAAATTCATCGGCGTGGGAGTTCATGGAGACCGAGATAAAAAGAACACTCGCATCGGAGTAGAAGCCCCCGTTGGTCAGGACACCGTTCTCCTAGGCGTAATGATTGGCGACGACGAAGCCGCGACCAGAATATGACCCATATGGACCGAGAGAGGGACACCCCTGAGCGCCGAGGTGACTCATCCGGTGGTTCTAATCAGCGGCGAGTAGGCCAGGGCAGTCGAAACATCTCCCGGAGGTCACCTACGCCTCCCCTACCCCGAAGAGGCCAACCCGCTGACCAAGAGGGTGATCTCAACCCAAGTGCCTCATAAGTTCAAACTCACCCAGTTCGAACTGTATGATGGTTCGGTGATCCCCTAGAGCATGTGCAGTGGTAACTGACGTGGGTGTATATTTTATATATACACGCACGTCTTCTTTGTGTTTTTCCGTTATTTCCCGCCGTCTCGTACTCATTTTCTCGTGTTTTCTTGTTTTCTTTCACTTTTCCGTGTTTTTGTATGTTTGCAGGAGTTTGACAGCATAGGGGACACATAGCGAAGATATCATAAGTCCCTGGAGCAACGGGAGGAGTCACGCGTGATCCAGGGGGTCAAACGACAAAGATCTCCATCTTTCAGCTCCTCACCCGATCGGTTGGATACGCCAACTGATCGGGTGATGCACGCGTGCACGACCCGGACAGCCGCTGAAGCAACGAGAGTGTCAACCGACCAGGTCGGAGACCGGTTCAGCCCGACTGTTCTCTCTGGAAAATTGGAGCTGAAATCCAACCGATCGGGTGATCTTCACCCGATCGATTCACCTGTAGCCGTTTCCTCGAAGAGATGACCCGGAGAGCTCACCCGACCGCCAGCAAACCATGCCAAAACTTCCGAAGTTACTGTCTTTTGGGTGACGATTCCAACCGATCGGTTGATTTATCAACCGATCGGTTCACCCGACGATGCCAAGATCCAAACGGCTAGAAGCTTCTGCCAACTGACCGTGTCGCCTAACCGGGTGAAGTCCTGAAGATCGCTGTCGAAGTTCGCAGCAGGTCACCCGATCGGGTGATTCTTCACCCGATCAGGTGATGTCGTTTTCTATATATAGTAGCCATAGGTTTCCAAAAACGGAGAGTTGTATTTTTTTACTGTTTTTCTCTCTTGTGACGGCTGTAATTTCTTTGTTATTTGTAAGTGTTCCGATCTTAACCAAACTTTGATATTATATTAATTGCATTACTATTACTTCATTCCGATCGTCTGATTATGTTTTTAACGGTCGATTTTTATTTAGATTGCCTTTTACCTAAAATGTGTGAGTAGTTCCCTAATCTGGGATTTTGGTGGAAACCCCTTCATGGGTTCTCCCTAATGCGTCCATAGGACTAGGAAATCGATAGGGATTAGGAATCTATCGGTTACGCGGGGTGTTTTATTATCATCGACGGGAAAAAGACCGCCTTTGACCGTTGGGCCAAGGGGGAATAAACTTGGCGGTTGACTCCCTAGCCATAGCTCACGCCCTTAGCGTAGACATCGAATCCTAGCACACGGGAGCGACATGATGAGATGTTGGGAGTTATCGTTGCGAGCTTAGTACTCCCGGAGTCAGTCAGTGTCAATGGACATGGGAATACCCATTGACCGAACCCGGGTAGTCCGGCGTATCATCCTGGGCACCGACCAGAATATCGGGCCCATGGGACGCTGGTATCACTCTTAGAGGCAACGTCTCACTAATAGACCCTAATTCCGATCGTTATCCTATCCGTCAGCTGTGTTAGCGAGAATCACATGATAGGGTGGTGTAACGACCACTTTTCGTTGTACCTTGTTCGTGCACGTGCTTTTGGCCGTGCACGTGTTTATTTTAGACTTTATTTGTTTGTGAACACTTTTGTGTGATATGCCGTTGTGAACGTCTCTGAGAGTATTAAATAGTGGCACTAATTTGGAACGACATTTCTCGAGTCGTTTTTCCACAATTTAATCTTATTCGATGAGACGTGGCGACTTTCACTTTTGACGGGAGACGTTTCTATTTTTAGTTTCGTTGTCCGACGTCGAAATTGAGATCCGTCTTCTTAGTTAGCTCACATTCGTCATCACGATCACCACGATATTTATTTTATAATTTTTAGAGTTTATTTGACCACTTTTATATTTTTAACAAGGTTTATAATATTTTTAATAATTTATTTTTAAATTATTTTCGGCCAAATAAAATTTATTTGAGTTTTAAATGTATTAAAGAATTTTTGAGCCAATTTTCAGCTCATTTGGACGAAGTCAAATCCTTGTGTGAGTTGGAGAAGTTGAGATTTAAATTTTAAATTATTTTAAACTTCTAATCCTATTAGATTTAGCCCTAGACCAAGTCAACCCATCTACACTATATAAACAACCCCTAGGAAGACCTATTTTCGCAAGAAAATAACCCTAGCCTCTTCCAAACTCAAATTTGACGTTGCGACGAATCGTCGCAACGTTGCGACGAACTTCTGCCGCACGACCGAGGAAAACAGCTCCGTTCCCCGCTCCGACCGAAGCCCCGCTCCGCACCACAGCCGCTCCGCACGTTGCAGCAGCCGCCGCTCCGTTCCCCCGCTCCGACCGAGAGAGGCTCTCGGTCAGACCGAGGGCTCAACCCGCACAGCACGCCCGCACCAACCCCGCTCCGTTCGCCCGCCTCCGCTCGTGCCTGACCGAGCGGGTCGCCCGCACCGACCGACGTTGCAACGTTGCAACATTGCAACGTCGCAGCCCCCGCATCCAAGCGCCTGACCGAGCCGCCCTACCACTCCGACCGAGAGGAAACCCCGCTCCAAGCACGCCCCCGCACCGCTGCACCCCCCAAGCGTTGCAACCCCGCATCCTCTGCGCCCGACCGACGGATCTCCGCGCATTGGCTGTGTACGACCGAGAGCCATTCGTCGCAACCCTGCACCCGTCGCACCACTTGCCTCCGTGGGCCCCCCAAGTTCTCCAGAGGTATTGTGGGTCCCCTATAGGTCCCTAGGACTACTGTGGGCCCCACCTAGGTGCTTGCTCTTCGAGGGATTGCCGCGTACGACGTTGCGACACGTCGTAGCCCGTCGTCGCACGTGCTAGCTTTGGAATCTGGAATCGTCGCCCCGGTTGATTACTCTGAAAATTACAGCGAGGAATCTAATTGGAATCTGGACTTGGAGCGCGATATTATTATTCCAACCACCGGCGTCGCTACCCGACGCCGGTGTAGCTTTCGCGTCGTGTTGAGGTAACGTTTTGCACCCCTAGGACCCCCAACCCAATTGCATGCTAATCAAGACTAAAATCAGTATTTTTAAAGTATTTTAAATGTTTTAGAATTCACTAATCAAGATTAATAAAACGGATGTAGGCCGGTGGACTTGTGCACGTAGGATTATTGTGATTTTGGACTCGTTGGACGGTGTTGCTCAGACGTGATATTTGCAGGCAAGTGAAACTTGCCAACTCTTGTGTAGGGCCATGTTTTTAGGCCACTTCATTGCTTTTAGCGTAAAAGAGACTAGTCAGTGAAATGATAGCTGGCTAGACGCCTACTTGATCTAGTTTGACACGAAACTAGATCCGTCACCTAAATGAACTAGCTTGACAACGAAGCTAGATCCAACCCTTTAAACTTGTTGATCATGCATACTAAACTGTCATGTTTACTTTCCTCACCTGTACGCTTTACTACTTGCCATGTCATGTCATCCAGGCATTGAATGTCGCATTCGTAGCACACGCTACATACTTGTACTTGCTTGTCCCGGGCTAGGTGCACCCCTATGCCATACTTGTTACAAACACTTCCTGGCTCGTGATCCAGAAGCGAGCATTCCCGTTCGGGGGTAAGGCCCTGGCTCGATACACGTGGAGGGGTAGGGTTGAGCGACCAATCAGCGTAGAAGTGTGCCCGTACAGCCTCTTCAGCTGTAAGGCGTGAACTCTGTGCATGAGGTGCTTACTTTCCTTGTCTTGTACTTGTCTTGTGAATGATTCATGTAATACTTATCATCCATGCCATGCCATGCTCGTACTTTACTTGTTGCACTCATTACTTTAACTGCCATGTCATTGCATCATGCTAGAACTGCTAGGTTGCTTTACTTTTACCTACTTTCATTTTCCTTGCACAAGTCTTCCAGACTTGCTGACATGTGCCCCTTGCTCTTTTGGGTGTCACATGTTAGACCCTGAGCCAGAGACAGTTGTTGAGGACGAGGTGTTTGTTGACGCTGAGCCTGAGCCTACGTTCGTCGAGGAGTACGAGGACACCAGAGACCAGTCTTAGTGACTGTGGAGTTTGCTTTTGCTTTAGGTTGCTGTTAGTTGTCGGTGCTTGCACCATTTCTTTGTTTGCGTACTTTGTACTTTTGTTGGCCATGCTGGGGCCTCTTTTAGACTCTTTTATTTTAGCCTGGTGGCTTTTCTGCGATGTTGAAATTTATTATGGATATTCTGAGATTTATTCTTTGTCTCTTTTCCTTATTATTATCTTTGTTTCGTTTCGCGTTGCAAGGACCTGCAGTTTAAATTTGATTGATGCTTATCGGACTTGCAGCTTTGTAGCTTCAAGCCTGAGCGGACCTCCTCACGCCTCGCCTCCACATTTATGGGAAGCGAGGCGTGACAGGCTTTGTTGGTGGCCCATGCAGGTCCTTCTTGCAATTGTGAATTAACGGAACAACGGTAATAACGAAATGTCCATTAAATAAATTGCAACATCCAAGTCATTAAGCTATTGAGTCTAATTTGTTTGTTCGTTTTCTATGTCATTAGATGGCTGGACGACGACAGACCCGATCTGGTAGTGGACCCAATCGTGCTGAGGAGTCGGATAGAGAGCCCACCAATGCTGAGATCATGAGGATGATGCATCAGATGATGCAGGTGCAGCAGGGCATGCTCTAGAACACCCAGAGTGCCCCTCGCTTCGAGCCAGGAGCGAAGCAGTTTCGGGAGCTGGGCCCGACCTACTTTGATGGATCTGAAGGACCGTTGGCTGCCGAGGAGTGGATCAGGAATACCGAGGATAATCTGAAGATGTCGAAGGTCAACCCGGCTGGATGGGTTGACCTGGTGAAGAAGCAGCTTAAGGATAATTCCCGTAACTGGTGGGATGCAGAGGAGGAGCTGTTGATGACACCGATACCTTGGGCTACTTTCAAGTCTCGATTCGATGAGGAGTACTTTCCGAAGGCTGCCAGGAGGGAGATGTTGCAGCGATTCATTGTGCTGAAGCAGGAGAATCTGACGGTGGACCAGTACCACCAGGAGTTTACTAGGCTGAGTCGCTTCGCGCCGAAGATGGTGGAGGATGCTGAGGAGAAGGCTCAGAGGTTTCTGCAGGGCCTTTCCCTAGACTTGCAGAGCCTGATGTCTACGACGGATATGGAGTCATATCAGAAGTTGCTGGTAGCTGCTCGGAGACAGGAGAGGATTGCGAAGCTGAAGAGAGGACAGATTTCTGGAGCCGGGAAGAGGCCTATGGAGCAGGCCAGAGGAGTGGCTAGGCCTGGGTTCAAGCCTACCCAGCCAGTGCAGTTCAAGAGGCCAGGTGGGCCTACCGTGAAGACTTGCCATTTCTACGGCAAGACTGGTCACATCAAGGAGCAGTGCAGGAAATTTCTGGGGCAGTGCCTGATCTGTGGAGATGCTACTCATGTAGCGAGGGATTGTCGGCGTGCGAACCAGCTGAGGAGAGGACCTGATGGAGCACAGCTACAGAGGGGACCAGTTGCAGCCCAGCCCTTGTAGCAGAGAGCACCTGTACCTGCTGGACGTGGAGCGCCTCTTCTTCCGCAGAAGCAGGCGTATCAGCAGGCTGTTCAGCCAAGGAGGCAGGCGTACTTGATGACTGCAGTGGAGACCGAGGCTGTGGACGAGGTTATCGCAGGTAACCCTCTGTCTAGTTGTTCTTTCCTTAGTTAGTTTTGATTGTTAGATTATGGTTGTTGCTTGCATATGATTGTTTGTTAGAATAGGGTTGATTGTTAGTCTGTTTGTTAGGTGTGATTTTGGTTTGCAAGTTTCCTGCACGAGTCCTCTTTGACTCTGGTGCATCGATGTGCATTATATCCCGGAGCTTCGTGGAGAAGCATTCCTTGACGACTTCCCCTCTTCCCAAGAGCTGGAACATCGTTACAGGAAATGGCGTGATCTCGGTGCATCGTGGGTGCAATTCTTGCCCCTTGGTGGTTTGTGGACATGAGCTTTACGCTGATTTTATTGTCCACGACATCATCAACTACGATGCAGTGCTTGGAATGGATTGGCTAGCGAGTTTCTATGCTACGATCGATTGTCGGAGAAAGAAGGCGGTGTTCGAGATCCCAAGACATCCAGTGTTTGAGTTCAGTCGAGGTAGCAGTTCGCTTGGCCCTGTCAGGTTTCGGGCCAAGCCGGTGGAGATTGTTGCCATGCAGATGGAGCAGAGTAGACCAGCTGTGGTACGTGAGTTCAATGACATCTTCCCCGAGGAGATGTCTGGACTGCCACCCGATCGAGCTCTCGAGTTTTCGATCGACCTTGTTCCGGGAGCGCAGCCTATTTCGAAGGCGCCATATCGTATGGCACCAGCAGAGTTGGAAGAGTTGCGTAGACAGCTGGATGATCTTTTGCAGAAGGGTTACATCAATCCCAGTGTGTCTCCGTGGGGAGCACCGGTGTTGCTGGTAAAGAAGAAGGATGGTTCGCGTCGCATGTGTGTGGATTACCGGGAGCTGAATGCTGTGACATCTTTGATCAGCTTGGAGGATCGAGGGTGTTCTCTAAATTGGATTTGAGGAGTGGTTACCATCAGCTTAAGGTGAAGAAGGACGACATCCCGAAGACAGCGTTCAGGACGAAGTATGGTCACTACGAGTTCGTGGTTATGCCCTTCGGCGTAACCAATGCGCCCGCAGTTTTTATGAACTTGATGAATCTGGTCTTCTACGACTTTCTAGACAAGTTCATCGCCATCTTCATTGACGAAATTCTGATCTATTCGAAGTCGGAGGAAGAGCATGCAACACACTTGAGGACAATGTTAGAGATCTTGAGGAAGCATCGTTTGTATGCTAAGTATTCCAAGTGCGAGTTTTGGCTGGATAGAGTTGCTTTTCTCGGGCATGTGGTGTCTGGTGATGGAATTTTTGTGGACCCCGAGAAGATTGTGGCTATCAGAGAGTGGCCGGTTCCGCAGTCAGCGTCCGAGATCCGGAGTTTCCTTGGGCTTGCAGGCTATTACCGACGTTTCATTAAAGACTTTTCCCGGATTGCTGAGCCGATGACCAGACTGACGCGGAAGGATGTGCCATATGTTTGGTCTGATGATTGCGAGAAGGCTTTTGGTGTCCTGAAGGAGAGATTGACGACTGCCCTTGTACTTGCTGTGCCTGATCGGAGTGGAGGATTCGAGATCTTTTGCGATGCTTCTGGCAAGGGTCTTGGATGTGTGTTGCATCAGCATGGGCATGTGGTTGCGTATGCTTCTCGTCAGCTTAAGGCTCATGAGAAGAATTACCCGACACATGATTTGGAGTTGGCTGCTGTCGTGTTTGCGCTCAAGATTTGGAGGCACTTCCTGCTGAGTGAGAAGGTGAAGATCTTCACTGATCACAAAAGCTTGAAGTATATCTTTACACAGAAGGAGCTCAACATGCGACAGCGTCGATGGTTGGAGCTCATGGCTGACTATGAGATTGACTTGCAGTATCACCCTGGTAAGGTGAATGTGGTTCCGGATGTGCTGAGCAGACTTCCAGCGGTGATGATGTTGACCTCACAGCGGAGATTGCAGCAGGATTTTTGCGAGATTGGTATCGAGATTATTCTTCCTGGAGAGACCTCTTCGTTGATGAGTATGCAGATACAGTCGAGGATCGTGGATAGGATCAAGGCTGGACAGGCTGGAGATGCTAAGCTTGTGAAGATTCGGGAGCAGGTGGAAGCCGGTCTGCGGACTGACTTTTTGATTCACGAGGATGGTTCGTTGAGATTTGGAGCCAGGTTGTGTGTGCCAGCTGGAGACATCAGGGAGGAATTATTGGTGGAGGCATACAGTTCGCCGTATTCTGTTCATCCTGGTGGGACCAAGATGTACAAGGATCTTCGTCTGAATTTTTGGTGGCATGGTATGAAGAGGAGTGTGGCTCGGAGTGTAGCCAAGTGTTTGGTTTGCCAACAAGTAAAGGCGGAGCATCAACGTACGGCAGGGTTGCTGCAACCGCTTTCGATTCCGGAGTGGAAGTGGCAGCACATCACTATGGATTTCATGACTGGACTACCTCGGAGTCCGAAGCAGAACGACGCGATTTGGGTGATCGTAGACCGATTGACCAAATCCGCGCACTTTATTCCCTTCCGAGTGGGACAGTCTACTGAGACGCTAGCGAGGAGATACATGGAGGTAAATACGTTTACTCTCCGTTTCTATTTCATTTTCCTAGTTTAGATAGTGATGTAACGTGAATCGTACAGGAGATCGTACGACTTCACGGAGTCCCCGTGAGTATCGTGTCGGACAGAGACACGAGATTCATATCTCAGTTTTGGCAGAGTCTGCAGAAGAGCTTGGGTACGAGTCTGAGTTTCAGCACGGCGTACCACCCGCAGACGGATGGCCAGTCTGAGAGGACGATTCAGATCTTGGAGGATATGTTGAGAGCGTGCATGTTGGACTTTAAGGGATCTTGGGAGGATCATCTCCATCACGTTGAGTTTGCCTACAATAACAGCTACCAGGCGAGTATTGGAATGGCGCCTTTCGCCGCGCTATATGGAAAGAAATGACGATCGCCACTGAGCTGGGATGACATTGGAGATCGGGAGCTGTTAGGACCGAAGATGATCGTGGAGGCCGTGGATGTTGTGAGGAATATTCGGGAGAAGCTGAGGATTGCGCAGGACTGTTTCAAGCATTGGGTTGATGCTAAACGGAGACCCTTGGAGTTTCAGCCGGGCGACCATGTCTTTCTGAAGATTTCTCCGAACCGCGGAGTTAGTCGATTTGGGAAGAGAGGCAAGCTGAGTCCGAGGTTCATTGGACCGTTCGATGTCCTGGAGAGAGTTGGAGCTGTGGCTTATTGCTTGGCGTTGCCACCGTCGCTGGTGGGAGTTCACGACGTATTTCACGTATCTCAGTTACGTCGATACGTTAGTGATCCATCCCATGCTGTGGATTTCTCGGAGATTACGGTTCATCCGGATCTGTCTTATGATCAGCAGCCAGTTGAGATTCTGGATCGTCGACAGAAGCAGCTGAGGAATAAGACCGTCGACTTGGTTCGTGTGCAGTGGCATCACGATTCCCCTGGTGAGTCCACCTGGGAGCGTGAAGATGAGATGGGAGAGCGTTTCCCGCACCTTTTCCCGAGCAGTGCTTGATGTTGATTCCGAGGACGGAATCATTTCTAAGGTGGGGAGGATGTAACGACCACTTTTCGTTGTAACTTATTCGTGCACGTGCTTTTGGCCGTGCACGTGTTTATTTTAGACTTTATTTGTTTGTGAACACTTTTGTGTGATATGCCGTTGTGAACGTCTCTGAGAGTATTAAATAGTGGCACTAATATGGAACGATGTTTCTCGAGTCGTTTTTCCACAATTTAATCTTATTCGATGAGACGTGGCGACTTTCACTTTTGACGGGAGACGTTTCTATTTTTAGTTTCGTCGTCCGACATCGAAATTGAGATCCGTCTTCTTAGTTAGCTCACATTCGTCATCACGATCACCCCAATATTTATTTTATAATTTTTGGAGTTTATTTGACCACTTTTATATTTTTAACAAGGTTTATAATATTTTTAATAATTTATTTTTAAATTATTTTCGGCCAAAAAAAATTTATTTGAGTTTTAAACGTATTAAAGAATTTTTGAGCCAATTTCCAGCTCATTTGGACCAAGTAAAATCCTTGTGTGAGTTGGAGAAGTTGAGATTTAAATTTTAAATTATTTTAAACATCTAATCCTATTAGATTTAGCCCTAGACCAAGTCAACCCATCTACACTATATAAACAACCCCTAGGAAGACCTATTTTCGTAAGAAAATTACCCTAGCCTCTTCCAAACTCAAATTTGACGTTGCGACGAACTTCTGCCGCACGACCAAGGAAAACAGCTCCGTTCACCCGCTCCGACCGAAGCCCCGCTCCGCACCACAGCCGCTCCGCACGCTGCAGCAGCCGCCGCTCCGTTCCCCCGCTCCGACCGAGAGAGGCTCTTGGTCAGACCGAGGGCTCAACCCGCACAGCACGCCCGCACCAACCCCGCTCCGTTCGCCCGCCTCCGCTCGTGCCTGACCGAGCGGGTCGCCCGCACCGACCGACATTGCAACGTTGCAACGTCGCAGCCCCCGCATCCAAGCGCCTGACCGAGCCACCCTACCGCTCCGACCGAGAGGAAACCCCGCACCAAGCACGCCCCCGCACCGCTGCACCCCCCAAGCGTTGTAACCCCGCATCCTCTGCGCCCGACCGACGGATCTCCCCGCATTGGCTGTACGACCGAGAGCCATTCGTCGCAACCCTGTACCCGTCGAACCACTTGCCTCCGTGGGCCCCCCAAGTTCTCCAGAGGTATTGTGGGTCCCCCATAGGTCCCTAGGACTACTGTGGGCCCCACCTAGGTGCTTGCTCTTCGAGGGATTGCCGCGTACGACGTTGTGACACGTCGTAGCCCGTCGTCGCATGTGCTAGCTTTGGAATCTGGAATCGTCACACCGGTTGATTACTCTGAAAATTACAGCGAGGAATCTAATTGGAATCTGGACTTGGAGCGCGATATTATTATTCCAACCCCCGGCGTCGCTACCCGACGCCGGTGTAGCTTTCGCGTCGTGTTGAGGTAACGTTTTGCACCCCTAGGACCCCCAACCCAATTGCATGCTAATCAAGACTAAAATCAGTATTTTTAAAGTATTTTAAATGTTTTAGAATTCACTAATCAAGATTAATAAAACGGATGTAGGCCGGTGGACTTGTGCACATAGGATTATTGTGATTTTGGACTCGTTGGACGGTGTTGCTCAGACGTGATATTTGCAGGCAAGTGAAACTTGCCAACTCTTGTGTAGGGCCATGTTTTTAGGCCACTTCATTGCTTTTAGCGTAAAAGAGACTAGTCAGTGAAATGATAGCTGGCTAGACGCCTACTTGATCTAGTTTGACAACGAAACTAGATCCGTCACCTAAATGAACTAGCTTGACAACAAAGCTAGATCCAACCCTTTAAACTTGTTGATCATGCATACTAAACTGTCATGTTTACTTTCCTTACCTGTACGCTTTACTACTTGCCATGTCATGTCATCCAGGCATTGAATGTCGCATTCGTAGCACACGCTACATACTTGTACTTGCTTGTCCCGGGCTAGGTGCACCCCTATTCCATACTTGTTACAAACACTTCCTGGCTCGTGATCCAGAAGCGAGCATTCCCGTTCGGGGGTAAGGCCCTGGCTCGATACATGTGGAGGGGTAGGGTTGAGCGACCAATCAGCGTAGAAGTGTGCCCGTACAGCCTCTTCAGCTGTAAGGCGTGAACTCTGTGCATGAGGTGCTTACTTTCCTTGTCTTGTACTTGTCTTGTGAATGATTCATGTAATACTTGTCATCCATGCCATGCCATGCTCGTACTTTACTTGTTGCACTCATTACTTTAACTGCCATGTCATTGCATCATGCTAGAACTGCTAGGTTGCTTTACTTTTACCTACTTTCAGTTTCCTTGCACAAGTCTTCCAGACTTGCTGACATATGCCCCTTGCTCTTTTGGGTGTCACATGTTAGACCCTGAGCCAGAGACAGTTGTTGAGGACGAGGTGTTTGCTGACGCTGAGCCTGAGCCTACGTTCGTCGAGGAGTACGAGGACACCGGAGACCAGTCTTAGTGACTGTGGAGTTTGCTTTTGCTTTAGGTTGCTGTTAGTTGTCGGTGCTTGCACCATTTCTTTGTTTGCGTACTTTGTACTTTTGTTGGCCATGATGGGGCCTCTTTTAGACTCTTTTATTTTAGCCTGGTGGCTTTTCTGCGATGTTGAAATTTATTATGGATATTCTGAGATTTATTCTTTGTCTCTTTTCCTTATTATTATCTTTGTTTCGTTTCGCGTTGCAAGGACCTGCAGTTTAAATTTGATTGACGCTTACGGACTTGCAGCTTTGTAGCTTCAAGTCTGAGCGGACCTCCTCACGCCTCGCCTCCACGTTTTTGGGAAGCGGGGCGTGACAGGTGGAAACCGAAATCGCAGGTTTCCTTTATTATTGTTTAACCCCTTACCTATGATTTGTGACAAACCATCATTTGATTCGGGCTAGCTGACCCCTAGGGTGAATTCGGTCCTTTCTGACACAAGCACAACCACGCCTCCATGTGTTCGACCCCCAAGCCACACTACAACACCGTGCGCTTGCGGTTATAAATATTTAAATTTCACGCCCCCAATCACATATTATTGCACACTTGCATGCACACACAACGTCGGGGGACGTCAAGTTCTATGGCGTCGTTGCCAGGGAGGCAACGTGCTTGTTATTTTAGGATCTCATGAACCCTTAAGTCTAGCTCACATCCCTATCTCGCGATAATTTTTTCATTCTTCTTTTTCATTTTTATTTTCTTAATCTTATTTTCTATTTTTATCTGTTTCTATCCCACTTTTGCTTCACGGGTGTTTGTTGCTTTTCATGCGCAGGAGTTCAAGGAGTCTCGACGACTTGATTCCTGTTGATCCGGAGATAAACGCCACCCTGAGGCATCTGGCCGCAGAGAAGAGAAGAAGAGAAGAGCCTGAAACCATGGGGGAGAACACACCACCTCACAAGTCCCTGCTGGAGTACTCGATGCCATCCATCGAGTCCACCTCCGCCATCCGTCCTCCTGTTATTACGACGCAAAGCTTCGAGCTTAAGCCGTCTTTGGTGACGTGGATCCCGCAGGATCAATTCTCTGGGGCACTGTCACGACCCGCTTCCCTAAAATGGAGGCGAGACGTGAAAAGGTCCGCACGAGAGTGGAGCTGTGAAGCCCCAAACCCGATAAGCGTAAATAAAACATAAGCAGGTCCCTGTAACCACAAACGGAGCAACAATAATAATAAAAGGGGAGACAGAGATAAAATTCTCACATCTCATAAATTGTCCAACATGAAAATAAGTTCAACATCCAGAAAAGCCACCAGGCTAAAAGAAAGAGTCTAAGGCCCAGAACAAGGCCAACAAAACCAACATCGTCACAGTATAGGTGCTACGCATCGACAACAAAACAGCAGTCTAAACAAAAGAAAACACAACGAAGACACTAGGACTGGTCCCCAGTGTCCACGTACTCCCCGTCAAACACAAGCTCGGGCTCGGCGTCAGCAAACACCTCGTCCTCAACAAGGTACTCAGGCTCAGGATCAACATGTGTCACCCAAAAGAGTAAAGGGCACATGTCAGCAAGTCTAAAAGACTTGGGCAAGGAAACTGAAAGTAAGGCAACTAGCAACCTAGCAGTTTTAGTATGCATGACATGGCAGTTATAACATGAGTGCACAAGCAAGACATGGTGAACAATAAGTACAAGAGAAAAATTAACGGGACAAGACAAGAGTAGCCAAGCTACTAACAATATCAATCAATTCACTATTCACGTTTCACTGTTGTTTGTAGATGTTTACGCCTTACAGCTGAATGGTATAACATTCACGCTGATTGGCCGCTTAACACTACCCCAAAACCCAGAGGTTACGCCTTACCACTGATGTTGCTGATCGGGCAGACTCCCAGTTGATTGGCCGCTTAACTCTTACCCCCAATACCCACAAGTAATCGAACCAGGGTCCCCGCACACGAGCTCAGTAAATGAGTCGGGGTTGCCCCGCAGAGGAGCTCGCATTCTAGCTCACGATTCATAAACAATTGGCGTAGGGGTGCACCTAGCCGGAAACAAGCATTTCGGGCATTGGCTATCAACCAACACATGGCCCGCTTCTGGAACACGAGCCATGAACACAAACATTGTAGCGAAGCTACGCATTCACGGAAACACTTTAAGAATGCAATGACATGACAATTAAATTGCGTACCGTTAATAGAAATTAAACATGACATGGTAATTGTGCAACATGATATATGTCGGAACTAGCTTCGTTGTCAAGCTAGTTCCTAAATTTGCGCCTAGGCGAGTATCATTTCGTCGCCTAGCCTTTTTTACGCCTACAATAAGCAAAATGGCCTAAAACACGGCATAAACCCTAAGTGGCAAGTTTCACTTGCCTAGCACCGGGGATGACGATCACGAAGGTTCGTCTTGCGGATGCTAATCTACGGGGAAATCGCTGTTAAGGGGAAACAATCATCAAAACAACATCCATTCATTAGGGTTTCATAAAAAAATACCAATAGGTTATGAAAACATCAAGAGATCAATTTCTTACCGTGAGGAGGCGAAAGAAACACTCCGGAGAACCTAGGGACCAGATCTGGAAACGAATGGTGAAGTTTGGAGAACTAGGGTTTTTGGGGGATTTTGGGGATTTTGATGAGATTTTGGGGAAGATGAGGGGTAGAATGTGTTGAGGGATGGTTTGGATGATGGATCTTGGGCTTGGAATGAAGGAATAAGGGTTTGAGGAAGATGGGGGCTCAATGGGGGAGAAACTAGGGTTTTTGGGTCGAGTGGAGGAAGACGAAAACGTTTGGGAGGGGTTTAAATAGGATGGGCTGGCGGCTGCCCAAAAATTAGGGTTTTAACACAGATTAGTCGGTCAAAGAGCAACCACTGACCGACTAGTTTGGCAACTAGTCGGTCGGTCGACCAACGCAGACCGACTAAGTGTAAACAGTAACTTCTGAACGAAAATAAGATTTAGATTTAGTCGGTCGATGAACAACTACTGACCGACTAGTTTGACATTTAGTCGGTCGGTGAACGTTCTTAGACCGACTAAGAGTGAACAGTACAGATACTAAAATTTAGATGATGTGTTAGTCGGTTAAAGAAGCATTGCCGACCGACTAGTTTGCAACCTAGTCGGTCAACCAACGTTCTTAGACCGACTAACGATAATTAAACAGTAACTCCTGAGAAATTTAGAAAGCCAATTAGTCGGTCCAAGAAGGATTGCCGACCGATTGGATCGTGATCTAGTCGGTCGGTGCCCCTTCTTACACCGGCTAATAAGCACCAAAAGTTTCGATACGGAGCGCGGAGCTCCGGGATCGATTCCTAAGACTCCTAGGCTTGATCTAATAGTAAGATACGACCGTTATGAAGCCCGTCACGAATGACTTGCTCCGAAATCGACGATCCTAAAGAAGAAACGAGAAAACACGACGAAACGATCGAAAATGAAAGTTGCGGAGACGAAAACCACACATGAGGAGAAAATCCACCAAAACATATATTATATTATAATAAATCCAGATACATGAAAACCAGTCGTTACAGGCACCCATGGAGAGCCCCATCGAACATCTGGACTCCTTCCTCGATAAATGTGACACCTTCTGGATAAATGGTGTCACAGCTGAAGCTATCCGTCTGAAGTTATTCTCCTTCTCTCTGCGGGATAAGGCCAAGCTGTGGCATAGGAGGAAGGACCCGAATACGTTCAACACTTGGGAGAAGCTTTCAAACGCTTTTCTGACGTAGTTCTTTCCTCCGGGGAAGACCATGAAGCTAAGGAGTAAGATCTCCTCCTTCTCCCAAGCCAGCCACGAGTCCCTGCATGAAGCTTGGACAAGATTTAAAGAGATGCAGCGAAGATGCCCTCATCATGAGCTTCTCAAGTGGCAGATAATTAATCTGTTCTACAACGGATTGATGGATGATTTAAAATCTTCGATGGACGCCGCTGCTGGGGGTCCTTCATGTCCAGAAGTGATGAAGATGCCGTGAACATATTAGAAAATATGGCATCGAACAATGAGCGGTGGTGTGACGAGAGAGCCACACCTAGATCTGGGGGTATCTACAGGGTCGAGGACGTCGACAAATTATCTAGCAAGTTTGACTTGCCGTCGACCCAGATCTCAGCACTGATGGTAGGAGCCGGTGGTGCCGGTACACAACATATTGCGGCGGTGGAATCCGAAGTCATTGGAGACTTCGAGGGTGGAGACATCTCACCACCATTGGACCAAGCGAGCGCACTATTCTATAATCCTACGAGGAATGCACCGTACCCTCCATGGACTAGCTCCAACCCGGCATACTCTCCAAATAACCGGAACCACCCCAACCTTAGCTACCGGGCACCGTATCAGCAGCCGCCGCCTCAGCAGCAGCAACAACAGATATATCAGCCGGCTAGGCCTCAGCAACAGCAGTTTCAGCCGCAGCAGCAATTTCAACAGTAGCAGCTTCCATAACAGTATCAGTAGTACCCCCCAAGGAACCAGCAGCCCGTTCAGCAGTAGCAGCAATATGGCCAGCAGAGGGCCATCTCTTCGGTTAAGTCCCTCTTGACTTAATACATTACCAACTAGGAGAAGATAAATTCGAAGCTGGAAATAGAGCAGAGGGCTCTCACGGATCAAGTAACCCAACTGGGGTTACAAGTGGCGAACCTTCAAAGGTCGCAAAATCTATTGCCGCCACAACCGGAAGTGAACCCGAGGGGAGCAAACCAGACTTTGGCACTCACGCACGAGCATGCAAATGTATCTGCTATCGTGTTGAGGAGCGGAACACAAATCCCCACAAGAGTGCCTCCAAAGAAATCGGAAGCACCGTTGGTCGTAGAGCGACCAATTGAAAAAGCCAAAGACAACGGTGCTTCGTCGCCAAGGCCAACGACTCCGGAGGGAGTTCCTGAAGAGGAGAAAAAGAAAGACGAGGAAGGGATCCTCAAAGTATTCAAGCCCGTTGTGCCTTTTCCACAATGGCTAGCCCAAGCCAAGATAGATGAGAAGTATGGCAAATTCTTTGCCATGGTCAAGGATCTAAGCTTGCAAATCCCCTTCCTCGAAGCCATCAAGACGATTCCCTCCTACGCAAAATTTTTAAAGGATTTGGTGACAAGAGGGTCCAGAAAGGAGAAGGTCGTATTAACGGCGGAATGCAGCGCTCTCATTCAGAGAGCAAATCTGCCTAAGCTTAAAGACCAGGGGAGTTTCTCTATCCCTTGTGCGATCGGGGAGGTAAAGATCCATCGCACGCTCATCGAACTTGGAGCGAGCGTCAGTTTAATGCCACTGTCATTGTATAAGAGGATAGGGATGGGCGACTTGGAGCCCACCGGTATGACCCTGCAGCTTGCAGACCATTCGGTCAAATATCTGGTGGGGGTTGTAGATGACCTCCCTGTCAATGTAAGTGGGATGCATGTGCCAGTGGACTTTGTCGTCATGGACATGCTTGAAGATGAGCACACCCCCATCATCCTTGGACGACCTTTCATGGCCACTACCGGCGTATTAATAGATGTGAAGAATGGGAAGCTTTCCCTTAACGTCGGCAACGAAAAAGTCGAGTTTGACATAGGGTTGTCAATGAAGCACCCCAATCCCCCGGATGATCCAAGATGCAATATGCTGGAGTTAGAAGAAGAGGGAGTTGTGGAAGCAAGCTCATGGGAAATTCTTTCAAGAAATCCCTCCGATAGCTTGGGGGACTTAGAAGAACATGTCGGCCCAAAGGAAGATGATGTTTTTGGGAAAGCGGATGCGGTACATACGGTCCCTCCCGGATTTCAAAAATTTCCTTCGACGAGGAGGAAAGGGAAAGTGCCCATGGGGCTCACCGGGGATGAGATCCGGATCCTGAAACGAGTGGCAGTAGACGCCAATATAAGGGAGAAGCCTCCGGATTCCATCAACGGAGGGAGAGTTATCGAGCAAGTTTTCTTGTCACCACCGACGACACCGAAGGGCGCCAACTCTGAATCTGAAGCGATGCCGACTTTAGGGCATCACCCCCGTCCGCCTTGAATATCACCTACGGGCATCGAGCAAACGACGTTAAATAAAAGCGCTTCATGGGAGGCAACCCATGCTCGAAACTTTTTTCTTCGTTTTAAGGATTATTTTTAGCTTTATTTTTTTCTATTTTAATAATTAAATCCAGCCGCGGGATCATCCGTCGAGAAACTTAGGCCATTCGTGAATTTTTGCAGGAAAGAAGCCCTCACCCGACTGGGTGACCAATCAACCGATCGGGTGAGACGTATCAGACAATGGCCGTATCTGTTCTCCAACGAACCGATCGGGTGAAGCAATGTGAGACCGGGTGGCAGATCGTGTGAGCTGGGCCGAAGTCTCGAAAATTTTTGGGAATTGATCAACCGATCGGTTGATACAAAGAATGGTCGGGTGACTGACCGGGTGAGCTGTACTAAACTTTCAGGAAAAATTGTGAAGCGGCCAACCGATCGGGTGAGTTATCACCCGATCGGTTCACCCGTAGCATCTTTTCAGCAAAAATTTTGACCTAATTATCAACCGATCGGGTGAAAACTCACCCGATCGGTTCGACTTAAACCCTATAAATATCCCAAATCCACCCGTTCATTTCCCCCCTCGCCCGATCTCGTGCTCTCTCGCCATTTCGACTTCCTCTCCCTCCAACCGGCCTCGTTTCTCCCTCAACCGACCACGCAACCCTCTCAATCGATCTCTCCCCTCTCTTTTTCCATCTTTCCATCGATCTCTCTCTCTCTCTTCGATTTCACCCCATAAAAAACCCTAATTTCTGCCCAAACCCCCCCATTTTCGAAATTTGCTGAAAAGAGTTGCCGCGGCTTCACACTTCTCCCCATTGCGTTGCGTTGGGACATTTACGAGCGAGGATCTTCATCTCGATCGGGTAACTTCGCTCCTTAGCTCAATTTTATATTTGCCCTAGAAATTTCTATTTGCTCGATTGCCTGTGTGTGTGTACATTCATCACATCTTGCATACACTCACTCACACACGCTCACATGGCCAAAGATAAAGATAAGGGTAAGAATATCATGCGAGAGGAGGGGTCATCTCGCAAGAGATGCAAAACTACACGTCCACCACACCCACGCCCTCCTCCTGCACAACCTGCACAACCCCAACCCCAACCCCAACCTATCGTCCCAGTTGAGGACCCACTGATGGGCCTGCATGGCTACCGCTTTAGGAACCAGGAGCATAAGGATTTCTATCATAGACTTGATGCTCGGGGGCATCTATCGACCAAATTTGCCCACACCCAAACGCTTATCGATCTCGGTGTATTCATCGAGGTCGAGACTCTCTTCGCAAATTTAGGTTGGTTGGCTTTACTAAACGCCTCCGCGGTGTCCTACCCCTCCCTCACCCTCGAATTTTTATCCACACTTGTCTGTGAGTCGGGCCGGTCGTCATATTTCGGGTCTGTAACCAAACCATTCGAACCCAACTGGATATCATTAATAACATCTTTGGTTTCCCCATCCTTGGGAACAACGCTATCCGTTCCTACGGGTATCCCCCCGAATTTGACATCGATCAGTTTTGGTTTTGCCTCACCCTACACGATCCGTATCCCCGAGGTAAGGCCAAGGCCTCCTCCATCATTCACCCCATCTTCCGTCTGGCCCACCGAATCATATCATGCACGTTTTTCCCCAGGGATGAGTCAGGTACCGTGACCATCCCTGATCTCTTCATTCTATGGGCCATGACCTTTCCTTTCGTTCGGGGCGATGACGGGATTTCTTTTAGGGCCCCTGTTGTTCCCGTCCATGCCGGCGATTGGCTTATTCACAAGCTTCTTGAGATTAGCCGAGCCGGCAAGGGAAATCTTTGTTGTGGGGGCCTTATCACGATCATAGCATCTTCCCCCCAGTTCAACATTGTCATCCCTCGAGATCTGCCCACTACCGCAGGACCCTCACGTCTAGATCTAGATGTCCTGCGGCATATTCACATGATTAAGCCCCGCCCCGATGGCCGCTTCACCTTCCATTACGGGCACCCCCCAGCTCCCTATACCATTCTGCCTAACCCCGCTCGCATGACCATCCATTTTGTGGCAGACTGGACTTTCCCACCTGATCCTGAGTTTCTTGCGGGGTTGCGCCTTCCATTCATCCCAGGCGCACCTAGACCACCTTCCCCTGCCGCCCAATTAGGCGAGTAGGACATTCCTGCATCCCGAGGAGACTCCGGGGCTGGTCCTAGTCATGTCATCCCAGCTTCTGTCCCGATCACCACTGTCGCCACCTCTCCGGTCCGCACTACCACTACCTCCTCCTTTCGTCGAGCCACTTCCGCTCGTCTCGCTCTCGAGACTGAGCTGGCTTCGCTTCGCGCTATCGTTGCATCCTCCACCCCCTCGGACCCATCCCCTTCGATTTTCTCTCACCCATGCTTCCTCGCACTTGAGAGGAACGTGGCCGCCATCCTCCGCCTTCTCACTCACGTCCACGGACCACCTCCACCCACACCACACCCCTCACCGCCACCTTCACCCACTCGACGATTTTCACCTCCCACATCACATTCTTAACCTCCACCATCACCCCCTAGGTGACCATCCCCTCCTACCACCACTTCCATTCCCACCACCTCATCTACTCCCACCGTTTCCATTCCCTCCACTGTCGTCCCCACAGATCCACCACCCTCCACTTCCGTCACTCCATATGTGCACCGCAAGAAATTGCAGGTACGATCGCGTTCACTTCCCCCTCCATCCTCACCTACCCCAATACCCCCACCACCCACCACCACATTGGTCGCCATTTCACTTCCACTCACCGTCATCACCTCCACACCACCCATCGTCTACACTTCCTCCACACCCACTGATCCATCACCTCGACCACTTTCTCCACTTCTCCGCACACCAGTCACCTCTCCCGCACACTCTCCCACATCCCCTACTTCTTCCACTGAGGAGGACGAGGATGATTCCTCTCCTGCTTTTTGATTTCGTTTTGTTTTCTGACCTCCCCCTTGCATATCTCTGCATTTCCATGATCTTATCATTTTGCTAGCATTGGCACGTCTAGCTTGGGGGAAGTCAATTTTTCTGTGTGTCGTCGTGTGATGTTTTTCTATGTGTGTTTGTTTATTTGTCGTAGTGTGATTTTCTATTTTTATTTTCCGTTTATATGTCGTGTAGTGTGATCTTTATTTTTATTTTTATTTTTTCAGTTTCGTATGCGTGTTTCTCTTGTTTTTCGTGTCTTTTTGTGAAGGTGCGTATTCCCCCCCATTTTCATTGCCCTCCCATATTCACTTTTATTGCATTGAGGGCAATGCAAGTTTCAGCTTGGGGGATTCGCACTTCTTGCATCATTTGTGTCGTTTTTCTCCGTTTTTGAGTCGTTTTCCATTGTCTTTTTCTTTTTCTTCTCATCTTTTTATCTCTTTCTCCTAGAGATGAACCCTATGATGAATTGCCACAAAAATCACACACACACCTAGCAAGGCTTCGATAATCACGTTCACTAACCCTAGGAAGCCGAGTCCTCTTGCATTTCATGCATCGTGGGTCCACTTAGCTTTTTTGTGAGTCGTGTGTCGTGACTAGCGTTTGGTGTGCTTCTACTTTGTGACTTTGTTTTATATACCTATCCAGGAATGACCCCTAGATTATCATGCTTCGATTTGAATATGCGGTATTTGCCTCTCTTATCTATTTTTGTATGCATGAATATATATATATTGTATGCTTCATTTCGCATGTGTCGGGATTCCACAGTTAGGACTAGGATAACCCATTTTAGCCTATGCTCTGATTAGCGAAATATCTCCCTTGCCCAAGTTTTTAGAATCCGATTTCTTTTTGATTTTACTTGGTGCAAATCCCCTCGTCGTGTACCGTTCTCCCACTTGGGAGAGTACACATGTATATATCCCAGAATCCCAAAATCCAAAAAAAGAGAGAAAAGAAAAACCCAAAAAGAAAAGAAAAGAGAAAAGAAAGAAAAAAATTATGTATAGCCAAAAATCCAAAAAAATACATATATCCAAAACCCAAAAAAATGTGTGTGAATATTTCCCTACCTATCGAGAATAACGGGAAGGCGAGAATTTGCACCGAGTGTTTTACTCCACATCATCTCAACCCCCATCGCTTTCGAAAACACTTGGAATATGGAATTTCTAGCTATTATCTAGGCGATAGTGTGGTGATGCCCGAGTCCCTAGCTGTGGAGTCCCTGACACATGATGCGTTTCTATTCTCATACTCTTCTCATGCATGCTTGAGCTATATATTCACCGCTTATTTCGAATCGAATCGATATTTGGGTCATTTCTTGGATTTGTGTATATGGAGCTTATTGCACGATGTAGATAGTGACACCGACTGCTAGCACACGACCACACTCACTCGCGCTTCACGGTGTGGGCCCACGGCACTTGTCTGGACTCGTATTCCTTGGTTCAGTGATGTGATTTTTCGTTTGCTTGCTTGGTGTGTCGTTTTTGATTTTGTTGGCCCTGACGGGCAATTTAGGATTTAGAGTTTTCTTTTTCTCTCATTCTCTATATTTTCTCCCTCCGAGCTTCTACTCTCACTCGTCTTTCTCGAGGACGAGGAAGGGTTCAGCTTGGGGGATTTTGACGTGTGTGTATATTTTATATATCCACGCACGTCTTCTTTGTGTTTTTCCGTTATTTCCCGCCGTCTCGTACTCATTTTCTCGTGTTTTCTTGTTTTCTTTCACTTTTCCGTGTTTTTGTATGTTTGCAGGAGTTTGATAGCATAGGGGACACATAGCGAAGATATCATAAGTCCCCAGAGCAATAGGAGGAGTCACGCGTGATCCAGGGGGTCAAACGACAAAGATCTCCATCTTTCAGCCCCCACCCGATCGGTTGGATACGCCAACCGATCGGGCGATGCACGCGTGCACGACCTGGACAGCCGCTGAAGCAATGAGAGTGTTAACCGACCGGGTCAGAGACTGGTTCAGCCCGACTGTTCTCTCTGGAAAATTGGAGCTGAAATCCAACCGATCGGGTGATCTTCACCCGATCGGTTCACCTGTAGCCGTTTCCTCGAAGAGATGACCCGGAGAACTCAGCCGACCGCCAGCAGTCCATGCCAAAACTTCCGAAATTACTGTATTTTGGGCAATGATTCCAAACGATCGGTTGATTGATTTATCAACCGATCGGTTCACCCGACGACGCCAAGATCCAAACGGCTAGAAGCTTCCGCCAACCGACCGTGTCGCCTGACCGGGTGAAGTCCTGAAGATCGCTGCCAAAGTTCGTAGCAGGTCACCCGATCCGGTGATTCTTCACCCGATCGGGTGATGTCGTTTTCTATATATAGCAGCCCTACATTTCCAGAAACGGAGAGTTGTAATTTTTTTACTGTTTTTCTCTCTTGTGACGGCTGTAATTTCTTTGTTATTTGTAAGTGTTCTGATCTTAACCAAACTTTGATATTATCTTAATTGCATTGCTATTACTTCATTCTGATCATTTGATTATGTTTTTAACGGTCGATTTTTATTTAGATTGCCTTTTACCTAAAATGTGTGAGTAGTTCTCTAATCTGGGATTTTAGTGGAAACCCCTTCGTGGGTTCTCCCTAATGCATCCATAGGACTAAGAAATCGATAGGGATTAGGAATCTATCGGTTACGCGGGGTGTTTTATTGTCATCGACGGGAAAAAGACCGCCTTTGACTGTTGGGCCAAGGGGGAATAACCTTGGCGGTTGACTCCCTAGCCATAGCTCACGCCCTTAGCGTAGACATCGAATCCTAGCGCGAGAGAGCAGCAGGATGAGATGTTGGGAGTTATCGTTGCGAGCTTAGTGCTCCCGGAGTCAGTCAGTGTGAATGGACATGGGAATGCCCACTGACCGTACCCGGGTAGTCCGGCGTATCATCCTGGGCACCGATCGGAATATCGGGCCCATGAGACGCTGGTATCACTCTTAGAGGCAACGTCTCACAATAGACCATAATTCCAATCGTAATCCTATCCATCGGCTGCGTTAGCGAGAATCACATGATAGGGTGGAAACCGAAGTCCCAGGTTTCCTTTATTATTGTTTAACCCCTTACCTACGATTCGTGACAAACCATCATTCGATTTGGGCTAGCTCACTCCTAGGGTGAATTCGGTCCTTTCTGACACAAGCACAACCACGCCTCCCTGTGTTCGACCCCCAAGCCACACTACAACACCGTGCGCTTGCGGTTATAAATATTTAAATCTCACGTCCCCAATCACATATTATCTTGCATGCACACACAACATCGGGGGACGTCAGTACCGAGGAGTCATGGAGATTCACGAAGCGGATGACACGCTCCTTTGCCGGGATTTTCAGATGAAATTGAGAAGTCAGTTGTAGAGTGGTACAACGGCTTACCCGACCGATCCGTCAACCAGATCGGCGACCTTTCCCACAAGTTTTGTCAGCAGCCCTGACGTGCGTTTATATTTTATATATTCACGCATGCCTTCTTCGTGATTTCTTGTCGTTTTTTGATGTTTTGTATCTATTCTTTTGTGATTTTTAGTTTCTTTCTTTTCACTTTCATTGTGTTTGCGTGTACTTGCAGGAGATTGCCAGCGCAGGGGACTTATAAAGCAAATATCATGAGTCCTCGAAGCAACGGGATGTGCCACACGAGATCCTGAGGGCCAAACGTCAAAGTGTATCATGTATCAGCCCTCAACCGATCGGGTGGACAGACCCACCCGATCGGTTCGTGCACATGTATCTGACCCGACGAGGAGCAAGCTATGAAGAAGACCCCAACCGATCGGTTCTGCGATCGGTTGGATGCCACAGTCCTCTCTGTTTTTGAAGCTGAACTCCAACCGATCGGTTGACTTGTCAACAGATCGGTTCACCTGTAGCTGATCTTACCAAGCTCAAGAGCCGAACAACTTCACCCGATCGGTTCAGTGATCGGGTGAAGTATCTCAGAGCTGAAGACCAAGTCAAATGGTCGCCTCAACCGATCGGTTGATGCTTCAACCGATCGGTTGAGACGTTTATTTTTGTCTTCTTGTGGAAATATTCCCTGGCATCTTGCCAAATGTATATATAGCCCTAGGTTTCCCAGAAAATGAGAATCCCAAGTTTTTAACAGTTTTTAGGGATTTTGGCTGCTGTTAATTAAACTTGTTTTGTAAGTTTCTTGATCGCTTTGATACTTTTAATATTGTGTTAATAATATTGTTTGCTTCTCTAATCTATTGCCTGATTATCTTTTTGATGGCTGAAATTTGTGTTATTGAATCTATTGCAATGATTAGTGAGTAGTTTCATAATCTGGGACATTGGTGGAAGCCCTTTCATGGGTTCTCCCTAGAACGACCATAGGATTAGGGTTTCGATAGGATTTAGAAATTTAGATGGTTACACGGGGTGTTTTATCGTCTCTGGCGGGAGAAAGACCGCCTTTGACCGTCGGGCCAAGGGAAAATAAAACGGGAGTTTGATCCCCTAGCCACAGCTCACACCCATAACATAGACATTGATTCCTAGCGCATGGGAACGGCAGGATGAAATGTCGGGAGCGATCGTTGGGAGCTTAGTGCTCCCGGAGTCGGTCGGTGCAGGACATGGGAATGCCCACCGTCCGAACCCGGGTAGACCTAGCGTATCTTCCTGGTCATCGACCGGAATATCGGGCCCATGGGACGCTAGGTATCACTCTTAGAGGCAACGTCTCACCACTAAACCCTAGAATCCGATCATATTCCTAACCGTCGGTCGTAATAGAGAGAACACATGATAGAGAGGAAACCAAAGTCCTAGGTGACTTTTTATATCTTATACCTTTCATAGTTTCATATCGTGACAACCCACCAAGCGATAGGGCTAGCTCACCCACCGGGTGATCCGGTTCCTGTTTGATAACAAGCACATCACACGCCTCCCCGTGTTCGACCCCCAAGCCACACTACAACACCGTGCACTTGCGGTTATAAATTTTTAATCCTGGTATCCCCGTTCTGACTTTATACATTGCCAAATTTAGGGGACGTCAAGCTTTATGGTGCCGTTGCCGGGGAGGCAACGTGCTTGTTTCAGTTAGGACCCATTTACCGTCGAGACTAGTTCATATCCCAACCCCGTGATAATTTTCACATTCTACACACTTTTTAATTTTACTTGGAGGTATTGTATATGTTCGTTGTATAGGGTTGGTAGACTATGTCTCTATACCGCCATCATCATTTCTTACCTCTCCATTCATACGACTTGTGCTATTAAAGTGTTCTCTATCCTTGCAGTCCTCTGTCTCTCCATTTTTTACAGATTTTCTACTCTACAGCAAGAATGTTGTATGCCGTTTCAGGTGATATCTGGGCACATGCACCCCACGCCAGCTGTTTGGCCCAAAGTCTGGCAGGATCTCTAAACATCTCGAGCATCCTATCCTTTCTGTCAGCTGTAGTAGAAAATCAAAATAGGAATCATGATATCCAGCAGCAACCCAACACGACATTCTTTTTCTCTTCTGATGATGCGATGCTTATTGACATACCCAGTATAGACTTCAGTGAGGGGGATCTACACACCAATGTGGGAATTTGTCCGAAGGATCATATGGCCGGACTTGTCGAGTGCGGTGAGCATGAATCTATCTTTTCCTTGCAGACCTCTACAGAGCACCCTGGAGTTTGGGACTATTATGAAACTGAAGGTAGTGGTGGAGAACTGTCTACTATTGAGACCTGTTTTCGTGTTGAAGCCTTTTTGCCGAATAATTATCATACTCTTAAGATGAAACCAGAGTCTTCCTCCATGGTCTTCTCATCACCTTGCGAGGCTTCGCCCCACGAACCCATGGTTGAAAGTGAAGTTCTGGATGTTGACATCTCGGAGATCCAAGAAGAGACTCTTTCGTTGGAAGATGCACAGCTTGAGAAATATGTATCGGAGCCACACGAAGTCCAGATGAAGGAGTTACCTCCGGGATTGAAGTATGATTATTTGGGGGAGGATTCAAAGCAACCGATCATTGTGAACTCTTCGCTACCCGAAGACCAAATGACCAAACTGCTTAATGTTCTGAAGAAATTTAAGAACATTTTTGGGTATGCAATTGAAGACTTGAAGGGAATAAGCTTGGGGCTTTGCTCGCATAGGATATTACTTGAAGATGAGCAAGCCACTTCCATCGAGACACAACGAAGATTGAACCTCATTATGATGGAAGTAGTTAAGAAGGAGATTGTTAGACTTCTCCGGGCCGGGATTATCTACCTTATTTCAGACAGTCATTGGGTTAGCCCGGTTCATGTTGTGCCTAAGAAGGGAGGGATGACAGTCATTCGTAACGAGAAAAATGAGCTTATACCTACAAGGACAGTCACCGGTAATCGGATGTGCATCGATTACCGGAAATTAAACAAGGACACGAGGAAAGATCATTATCCCCTCCCTTTTATTGATCAGATGCTCAAAAGACTGGCCAAGCACAACTATTTTTGATTCATGGATGTATACTCTGGCTTTCTGCAAATCCCCATCCACAATGATGACCAAGAAAAGACCACTTTTACATGTCCGTTCGGGACGTATGCTTATAGAAGGATGTCGTTCGGGCTCTGCAACACCCCGGCTACATTTCAAAGATTGATGTCGGCAATTTTCTCCGATTTCTCCCAGGACAAAATGGAGGTCTTCATGGATGATTTTTCCGTCTATGGAACAGATTTCGACTCGTGTCTCCGAAACCTAGCTAAAGTTCTAAAAAGATGTCAAGATAAAAGGCTAGTTCTAAATTGGGAGAAATGCCACTTTATGGTTCACGAAGGAGTCGTATTTGGGCACATTATCTCTTCAAGAGGGATTAAGGTAGACAAAGCAAAGGTAGATGTGATCGAAAAGCTTCCGCCTCCACTTAACCTTCGGGGAGTCCGTGGTTTCCTAGGGCATGCCTGATTCTACCGCCGTTTTATAAAGGACTTCTCTAAAATTTCTAGGCCCTTGACTCAGCTCCTCGTGAAGGATACACCTTTCGTCTTCGATGACAAGTGTATGGAAGCTTTTTGCCGCTTGAAGCAAGCCCTTATTTCTACACCTGTGATTCAACCGCCTGATTGGAGTCTGTCGTTTCGAATTGATGTGTGACGCTAGCGACTATGCAGTTGGGGCCGTCTTGGGGGCAAAGGAAAGACAAAAATCTGCATGTCATCTATTATACAAGCAAGACACTTGACGAAGCTCAAAAGAACTATATGACGACGGAAAAGGAACTACTAGCCATCATCCATGCTATGGACAAGTTCCGGTCATATCTTATGGGTGCTAAAGTTATTGTGCATACTGATCACGCCGCCCTCAAGTACCTTTTGAGCAAGAAGGAGGCCAAGCCGCACCTCATAAGGTGGATTCTCCTTCTCCAGGAATTTGACTTGGAAATCAAGGACAAGAAAGGGGCGGAGAATGTCGTGGCCGACCATCTATCTAGGTTAGCTATTCTCGACTCGAAAGCCACTCCTATTGATGACTCACTACCTGACGAGCATCTTTTCTCTATCTCATCTGCTTGGACTCCATGGTATGCCGACATCGCCAACTATCTGACTTGCGCCATCGTCCCCCACAATGTGAGTTATCAGCAAAATGAGAAGGTCTTCCACGAAGTCCGGAAATTTTATTGGGATGACCCTTATCTGTACAAGACTTGCAATGATGGAGTGATACGGAGATGTATTCCCAAAACAGAGGCGACCTCAATAATTTCTCATTGCCATGACCAACAATGTGGAGGACATGTGAGTACATATAAGACCACGATGAAGATTCTCCAGAGTGGATTCTATTGGCCGACTCTCTTCAAGGACACTTATGCTTATGTCCAGGCCTGCGACAAGTGCCAGAGGACGGGGAACATCTCCAAGAGAAACGAAATGCCACATAATTACATCTTGGAGGTCGAGATCTTCGATGTTAGGGGAATTGACTTCATGGGGCCGTTTTCTTCTTCTTCTGGTAGCCAGTACATCTTGGTAGCCATGGACTATGTATTCAAATGGGTGGAGGCGATAGCTAGCCCCACGAATGATTCCTGGGTGGTGGCCAAATTCTTGAAAAGCAACATCTTCCCGAGATTCGGCGTGTCTCGAGTCCTGATTAGCGATGGAGGGAGCCACTTCATAGAAAAGAAATTTGAATCCCTTTTAAAAAAGTACGGAGTGCAGCACCGAGTCAGTCGTGCTTATCACCCACAGACTAGCGGCCAAGTGAAAGTTTCAAACAGGGAAATAAAGAGCATCCTGGAGAAGATTGTGGCTAGCTCTAGGAAGGATTGGTCATCGAAACTTTTAGATGCACTTTGGGCTTACATGACTGCATTTAAGATTCCGATCGGCACGACCCCTTACCGACTTGTCTACGGGAAGGCATGTCATCTACTTGTGGAATTGGAGCATAAGGAATTTTGGGCTGTCAAGAATCTGAACTTTGACGCCAAAGAGGCAGGGAGCCACCGACAACTCCAGCTGAATGAACTTGACGAGATCCTGCTCGACGCATACGAGAATGCCCGGATATACAAAGAGAAGTTGAAGCGGTGGCACGACAGGCGCATCTTAAAGAAAGAATTCAAGGAAGGAGACCTAGTTCTCCTATTCAATTCTAGACTGAGATTCTTTCCCAAAAGCTCAAGTCTAGATGATCGAGATCCTACCGAGTCACCAAGGTCTTCCCGCATGGAGCCATCGAGATCATGGGAAGAGATGAACCGTTCAAGGTCAATGGGCAACGTCTGAAGCACTATACAATCAGTGAGCCCACAATCTCTCCAGTCAGAGACTCGACGACCAACAACTCAGCTGCAAATCCTTCGGATCCGAATTGATCACTAACTGAGGAGTCGAGCAAACGACTATAAACAACACCGCTTCATGGGAGGCAATCCATGTTCTAAACTTGTGTCGTTTTATCTTTGTTTACCAATTTTTGTGAATAAATACTGCTGTGGGGAATTTCGTTGAGATACTTAGATGATTTTTTATCTTTGTACAGGAATTGCTCCAATCGATCGGTTCAAGCATTAACCGATCGGGTGGTTAGTTTCAGTAAGTGGCTAATTTCTGAAGAAGAGCGAACCGATCGGTTGATGAAATAGGCGATCGGGTCGTAGATCGGGCGAAGATGACAGAGGTCTTGAGAAATTTTTGGGAACAGTCAACCGATCGGTTGATAGAAGCGGCGATCGGGTCGCTGACCGGGTGGAGATGACAGAGGCCTCGAGAATTTTGGGGAGCGGTCAACCGATCTGGTGAAATCTCACCCGATCGGTTCACCTGTAGCTGTTGATTCACAAGGGAATTTCAAAAAATGACCCAACCGATCGGGTGAACTTTCACCCGATCGGTTCGCCTAACCCTATATATATAACCCCCTTACCCGATTTCATTCCACCCGACTTCCAAAATTTCCATTCGCACGGTTCACCTCTCCTTCTTCCAAATCGATCTCCTCCATCACTCCCTCTACTCCTAAAATCACTCCTCCACTTCCTCCCATACTCCCCACTATCAAAAACCTCCCATCGACTACATTCAACCACAAATCACACAAACCCTAGCCCTAACCCCCAATTTTCGAAATTTCAGTTCTTGTTGGATTAGTGTGCGACGGCTCTCCAAATCACTCCATTGTACATCATGGGATTTAGAGGGGAGCATCTGGCTTGGAGTCGCGTCATTGCTGGTAACCTCTTTCCAAGCTTTATGTTTCTTTTCTTATGTGAAATGTCTTGATTTTGTGTCTGTCTACTACATTTGTTATATCATCTTTGTAGACACCCTCCCCATGTTATTGTTTATCCCCTATATCACTACCATGTCTAGGAAGGAAAAAGATCCAGCATCATCATCACGCAGACACTACCTGCACGGCCCTTTTACCCTTCTTTTCTTGGCATTAATCCTTCATCTGAAGAACAATCCACACGCTTGCACGCCCTTCTTCATCGCCCCATGCGACCCACCCTTTTTGCTGATCGCCCCACGCTCGAATCTCTCGGACTTTTGAGGCGCGTCGCCAAACTTTTCGAATGCATTGGGTGCGATTTCCTTCTGCGTGCTTACGCCCACACACATCGGAATCTCACACTCGAGTTCCTTTCTTCTCTCGAAGTGTACGATTGGGGATTCGCTTTTCGCATTTTCAATTCCGATTTTACTATGACGTTTGCCGAGCTTAACAATTCGCTGAATTTCCCTCACCACGATCATTATGTTGAATGTTCAACTCATGATCGGTCTGATATCTATTCTTACTTTTGGGACGATGGTGTTTGGAAACTATTCACCCGGTATCCCGCCTTTTCATCGGGGGCACTTGCCTCCTATATCATACACCGATGTTACCGCTTCACCCACGGCCTCTTTGCCAACACCCTCTTTTCCCGCGTGGATGTTTCCACGGTGTCTAGGGACGAGTTTTTGTTTCTTTATGCCATGTCTCACGACAGGATCCGTGGACATGACCCATTGCCCATTAACACCGCCCATTGGATCATCCACGAGATTTTATCTGTTAGCCGTGCAACTTCCGGACCAATTTGTTGTGGTGGGATGATCACCCTAATTGTCAGTCATTTTTTGAGGCTGCCATCTGACCTCCAAATTTTACCGGGATGAACCCGTATCGATCGCGACTACTTGATCGATATCGGTATGATCACTCCTTTTGGTCGCGAACGTGCAGTCTACCTTTATAGTCCTGACAATACTCCTTTTGCCGTCCTTCCACCATCATCTCTTGAGCGGATCCCCATTCGCACTTCTCATTTACCGTGGGAATTTTATCCGGATCCTTGGTATTCTGCACTAGTACATTTTCCACCCTTGGATCCTCCCGATTGGCACCCAAATGTCAGTTCACCTGGTGCCATCATTATCCATCACGATCCACCGATCAATTTTGATGCACCTGTGATCCAGCCTGTTGCCCCTCCTTCTCCTGTCGGCACACCTTCTCCATCGTCCTCACCATCTTCTTTCGTCCACTATTCCCCACCCACCTCACCATCTCCCTACAATTCTTTCGATAGCAGCTTAGATTGATTCTCCCCCTAGCCATTTGTTCTGCATCATCTTGATCATATCTTTTTTCTAGCATTGTCATGATCAGCTTGGGGAAAATCAATTTTTGTGTGATTGTTGTCGTGTCATTTGTTTGTCGTGAGCTTGTTTATATGTGTTCGTGTGCATGTGTTTTGTATAGTTGGTTTGAGTGTTTATTCTCTTTATTTCTCTATGTCTCATTTTGTATGTTTTTCATGTTTTTCCCTTTTTCGTTGTCAGTGCGTACTTCCCCCCTTCTATCGTTGCCCTCCCGCTCTTACTCCTATTGAATTGAGGGCAATGCAATGTTCAGCTTGGGGGAGTCGCACTTTGTGCGTCGGTTTTGTCTTTTTCTCGTTATTTTTGAGTCGTTTTCATCGTATTTTTCTTTTTCTTTCTTTCTTTTTTATTCTCCCTCTCCTAGAGATGACCCCACATGATGATCTGCAACGGAACCACACACACTTAGCTTAGCTACGATAATCACTTTCACTAACCCTAGGAAGCCGTGTCCTACTCCATTTTATGCTCCGTGGGTTCACTTTGCTTTTGTGTGAGTTGTGTGTTGTGACTAGCTAGTTGGTGTGCTTCTACGTTGTGATTTTGTTTTATATGCCTATCCTTTGTTGACTCCTAGACTATCATGCTTCAATTTCGAATATGCGGTATTTGCCTCCACTGTCTATTTTTTATGCATGAATAATATACATATATTACTCTTCAAATCGCATGTGTCGGGACTCTACCAATAGGACTAGGATAACACATTTTGCTTATGTTCTGATCTGCGAAATTTTTTTCTTTTGCCAAGTGTCTAGAATTCGGGTTCTTTTTTGTTTTACTTGGTGCATCGCCTCGTCGTGCATCGTTCCCCCATTTGGGGGAGTGCACACTTTTCATTACCCCACTTCTAGAAAAAGGGGGAGAAAAAAAGAAAAGAAAACAATATGTATAGCCCAAAAATTCATGATGTGAATTTTTCTCCTACCGCCATGAATAAAGGGAAGGTGAGAATTTGCACCAAGTGTTCTACTCCACACATACTAAACCCCCTTCGATTTCGAACACGCTTGGCATAGGAATTTTCTAGCAATCATCTAGGCAGTCGTGTGGTGAAACCCTAGTTCCTAGCAGTAGAGTCCCCGACAAATGATATGTTTTCTATTCCTATTCTATTCTCATGCATGCTTGAGCTATTATTCACCGCTAATTCAAATTGAATCGATATTTGGGTCATTCCTTGGGTACGTGTATATTGAGCTTTATTGCACAATGTAGATAGTTACACCGTCTGCTAGTTCACGACCTCACTCACTCGCGCTTCACTGCGTGTACCCACGACACTTGTATGGACTCATATTCCTGGGTTTAGTGATATGCTTATCACATGCTTGCTTAGCATGGCGTGTTTGATTTCGTTGGCAATGACGGGTGATCTAGGATTTTCTTTTCGTTTTCTGATTCTTTCTTTCCATTTTTTCCCTCCGAGCTCCTACTCTCACTCGTCTTCCTCGAGGACGACGAAGGGTTCAGCTTGGAGGATTTTGACGTGCGTTTATATTTTATATATTCACGCACGCCTTCTCCGTGATTTCTCGTCATTTTCCGTTGTTTCGTATATATTCTTTTGTGATTTTTAGTTTCTTTTCACTTTCTTTGTGTTTGCGTGTACTTGCAGGAGATTGCCAGTACAGGGGACATATAAAGCAAATATCATGTGTCCCCAGAGCAACGGGAGGTGCCACACGAGATCCTGAGGGCCAAACGTCAAAGTGTATCATGTATCAGCCCTCAACCGATCGGGTGGACAGACCCACCTGATCGGTTCGTACACATGTATCTGACCCGACGAGGAGCAAGCTATGAAGAAGACCCCAACCGATCGGTTCTACGATCAGTTGGATGCCACAGTCCTCTCTGTTTTTGAATCTGAACTCCAACCGATCGGTTGACTTGTTAACGGATCGATTCACCTGTAGCTGATCTTCCCAAGCTCAAGAGCCGAACGACTTCACCCGATCGGTTCAGTGATCGAGTGAAGTATCTCAGAGCTGAAGACCAAGTCAAACGGTTGCCTCAACCGATCGGTTGATGCTTCAACCGATCGGTTGAGACATTCTTGTGGGAATATTCCCTGGCATCTTGCCAAATGTATATATATCCCTAGGTTTCCCAGAAAACGAGAATCCCCAGTTTTTAACAGTTTTTAGGGATTTTGGCTGCTGCTAATTAAAATTGTTTTGTAAGTTTCTTGATCGCTTTGATACTTTAATATTGCGTTAATACTATTGTTTGCTTCTCTAATCTATTGCTTGATTATCTTTTTGATGGCTGAAATTTGTGTTATTGAATCTATTGCAATGATTAGTGAGTAGTTTCCTAATCTGGGACACTGGAGGAAGCCCTTTCGTGGGTTCTCCCTAGAACGACCATAGGATTAGGGTTTCGATAGGATTTAGAAATTTAGATGGTTACGCGGGATGTTTTATCGTCTCTGGCGGGAGAAAGACTGCCTTTGACCGTCGGGCTAATGGGAAATAAAACGGGAGTTTGATCCCCTAGCCACAACTCACACCCCTAGCGTAGACATTGATTCCTAGCGCGTGGAAACGTCAGGATGAAATGTCGAGAGCGATCGTTGCGAGCTTAGTGCTCCCGGAGTCAGTCGGTACAGGACATGGAAATGCCCACCGTCCAAACCCGAGTAGACCTAGCGTTTCATCCTGGGCATCGACCGGAATATCATGCCCATAGGACGCTAGGTATCACTCTTAGAGGCAACGTCTCACCACTAAACCCTAGAATCCGATCGTATTCCTAACCATCGGTTATAATAGAGAGAACACATGATAGGATGGAAACCAAAGTCCTAGGTTACTTTTTATATCTTATACCTTTTGTAGTTTCATATCGTGACAACCCACCAAGAGATAGGGCTAGCTCACCCACTGGGTGATCCGGTTCTTGTTTGATAACAAGTACATCACACGCCTCCCCGTGTTCGACCCCCAAGCCACACTACAACACCGTGTGCTTGTGGTTTCAAATTTTTAATCCTGGTACCCCCATTCTGACTTTATACATAGCCAAATCTAGGGGACGTCAGGCTCGACGGAGAAGGAGGAAGGCCACATACTATCTATTTACAGTAGTCCAGAAGGAGGGGAAGACTATCCGAAAGTTCTTGAAGTGCTTCAATGAAGAAAGGCTCAGTGTGACAAGCTGCAAAGATGCGCTCATCATGACGGCCTTCAAGAAGGGGTTGGCCAATATGAGTCTACTCAATCTCTATTCCACGATCCACCGATCAACATCGATGCCCTCTTCGCCCAGGGGAGAAGTTCATGCTTTGGCCGGACTTCTCAGAGGTGTGCCCCTGGAGATGAGGACAAAGCCCACCATAAGAAATCAACAGAAGTACTGTCGATATCATCGAGACCATGGGCATGATACCGATAAGTGCTACACCCTGAAAATAGACATTGAGCAGCTGATTCAGGACATGCATCTCAGAAGATTCGTCGGCGAAAGAATGTCGGGGTGAGAGGGAGAAGCACACGCATGAGTCGTTTGGCTGACCCTAGACCAGAACACCGAGAAAATTGCTCATTAAATGACCGAGCCGGTCATGCATGTGAATGTAATATGCGGCAGACCGGTCTTGGGCGGCACATCAGCATCGGCTCGGAAGACGTATGCTCGATAGGTCATGGAGGTGGACACTGGTGTAGGGGCAAAGCGAAGCAGGGTAGCCCGTTTACCTTCTCCTTCTCTGACGACGACCTAGAGGGGGTCGAGCTACCACATGAAGACACCATCATCATCGAAGCTTTCATTGGGCCGACCATCATAAGCCGACTCGTGATCGACACCGGGAGCTCGTGCAACATCTTATTCTTGTCCATGATCGAGAAGATGTGGCTGCAGGATGTAGATCTGAAGCCATGCTTGGGCCCAATCGTGGGCTTTACCGGCCATTCGGTGCCCACTGTTAGAGTGATAACCTTGCTCTGACCCCGGGGAAGAAACCGAAGGTCGTCACTCGGATGACGCAGTTCGTTGTCGTCGACGTTGACTCGGTGTACAACGACATTATTGGGCGGCCTTACATAACTGCCATTGAAGCTCTTCCCATGCTCCTGTATCAGATGGTGAAGTTCCAAACTCTGTAGGGAGTTGGACAGGTGCGAGGATGCCAGAAGCTCTCCCGAAGCTGATGCGTCAGCTCCACCAAGAACAAAAGGACCGAGCAAGCCCTGTATATCGATCTCTTTGACGATCGGGAGGATTTTGTTGATCGATGGTTGACTCTAATGGAGGACGTAGAGGAGGTGTCAGTGGCGGAGGAAGGGGACAAAATCGTGTCTATAGGCACAAAGCTGCCTGCTGAGCTGAAGGCGGGCTTGTAGACCTCCTTCGGGAGAATGCAGATATCTTCGCATGGTCACCCATAAATATGCTCGGAGTCGACCCAGCGATGATCACCCACGAGCTACATGTATATATGGATGCTTGCCCCATCCGACAGAAGAAGCGGAGCATGTGAGGACAAAAGATGCGAGTTACAGGCAAGGAGATAGATTGGTTCTATGAGGTCCGATTTATCCGAGAAGTCAACTACCTAGACTGGCTCGCCAATGTGGTGATGGTGAAGACGCCCAGTGGAAAATGTTGTATGTGCATGGAATTCACCGACCTCAATAAGGCATGCCCGAAGGACAGCTTCTCTCTGCCGAGGATCGACCATTTGGTGGACAACGCCTTCGGGTACGAACTACTGTCCTTTATGGACGCCTTTTTTGTTCACAATCAGATTCAAATGGCACCGCACGATGAGGAGAAAATGTCATTTGTCACTGATCGGGGATATTCTGCTACACAAAGATACCGTTCGGACTAAAGAATGCTGGGGCGACCTATCAACAGATGGTAAACAAGATCTTCCATCACCAGATCGGAAGGAATCTCGAAGTATACAATGATGACATACTGTTCAAATCAAAGAAGGTCGAGGATCATCTCGTCGACCTTGAGGAGACTTTCCAAAAGGTGCGACGCTACAACCTACGGCTCAACCCGGCCAAGTGCCTATTCAGCGTCCAGTCTGGGAAGTTCCTCGACTTTATGATCACCAAGCGAGGGATTAAGACAAACCCCGACAAGATATCTGCCCTCATCATATGAGCAAACCGAGGATGATCAGAGACTTACAAAGGCTGCATGGGTAGATCGTCGCATTGGGAAGATTCCTGTCAAAGTCTGCCAAGAGGTCCCTTCCGTTCTTTAAGGTCTTGCAGAAGGCCCTTAGAAGAAAGGTGCGAGGAAGGAAGTCGAGTGGGACGACTCTTGCACCCAAGCCTTTGGCGAGCTGAAAGCTTATCTGCAAAGCCCACCATTGCTCGCAAAGTTGGAAGAAGGAGAGCGGCTCGGCCTCTATCTTGCTGCCACCAAGGAATCCGTCAGCTCAGTCCTAATCAAAGAAGATGGAGGCATACAGAGGCCGGTTTACTAAGCCAGCAGAGTGCTTCGAGAGGCAAAAACCCGCTACAACCCCATAGAGAAGTTTGCCTACTTCTTAACCCTGACGACAAGGAAGCTCAGACCCTACTTATAGGTGCACACCATCTTGGTCTACACCAACTCGTCACTCGAGAAGAATCTGAAGATGTTGGAGAGATCGGGCCGGATGATGAATTGAAGCATCGAACTTAGCGAGTTTGGCATCGTCCACAAGCCCATGGCGATGATCAAGGGTCAGGCACTGGCAGACTTCGTGGTGGAATGCACGGTCGAAGAGCTTCCTGGAGCTTCGTCGGATGCTCAACCGGGCGCTGAACAACAGAAGCCCACCGTCGAGAACACCCCCTCAACATCCACCCAACACAAAGGCGAGCGATGGATTGTCCACATAGATGGATCGACCACGAGCTCGGGGAGCGAAGCTAGTATCGTGATAGAGACCCTTAAAGGGAACTTACTGGAGTATGCACTCCGCTTCAATTTTTCAGCGACCAACAATGTGGCGGAGCACGAGGCTGCCCTTAATGGGCTGAAGCTCTACCGAGTGCTTTGGGCGACGAATGTGCTGATGATTAGCGATTCGAGGCTCGTCGTCCAACAAATTCATGGATGTTTCGAAGCTAGGGAGGACTGATCGCTCCCGGATATACACCCAGGAAACAATTGTAGTTTTACCATAAGCGCACGTTGTAGTGGCGAGTGAGTATCGAACACGAGGAGGGACTACTGCTGGTACTCTATCTTAATCACTAAGCTATTGGTGGAAAGGAGATTTTATAATGTTGGTGTCAATATCGTTCAATTAACAATTTCAAATCAATATAATAAAAGTGTCAAGAGCTAGGGAATCCCCACTACGGATTGTCATGCATCATTGTGAATCATGAATCTAAATATTACTAGACTTGGGTTGAGGTGAACTAGTCGTAACTAAATAGAGAACCAAGCTCACACTCTCGCGCTATTATAGGTCTATAGAAACTTAGATCAGGGCCCACTCTCGTGCAAACCCAAATCTAAGCCACTAGCATGAAGATCAACATCATCGTTCGATCGCAACTCGAGCCCACTCTCGTGCAAACTCGAGTTACTGTCTAGATTGTGATAGCTCGTATTCGTCCAATCTCTTGCAAATGAATATGGGTATAGATTTATAATAAAAATGCTTGCTTTGGTGCAACCTCTTGCAAACCAAACCTAGTGAATCTCGATTATAAATCTAAATCGAATATCTAGACCTACCCATCGATCAGAGCCCAATCTCTTGCAAATTCTAGATCAATCGAAATTCCTAGCTATCCGTAATAAATCAATCACAATCCAACCTTCTAGCAATTCTAGCAACAAAGAAATTCATTCATCACAAATATAGCATTAGATCCATAGGGTTCACCCCTATGCCCTAGAACAACGGATCTACTCATAATTCATCGAAGCAATAACAAAATCAATGATAGATAACATATTGTAATTCAGATTTAGAAGAGAACAATTCATAAAAGTGCAAGAATTCAAAAGAAATAGACAAACCATATCTGAGTTCTCCAATCTCCCAAGCGGAATTACAATTAGAATTAATCTAAAATCACTATTCTGGTCTCTCCCTAAGCTAGGATAAAAACTGGGCTTAAATACATGCCCAAAACGTCCAAAAAATCCTGACAGAACTACCCCCGCGCAGCCCAAAACCCTAATTTTCGACTCAGGCTAGTGGCGCTACTTGACCGAGTGGAAATCCAACTCGGCCAAGTGCGAGACCCAAATAAAAATAGAGAAGTCGGTGGGTTTGGACACTCTGGCACTCTGTGTCACTCGGCCGAGTGGAGTTCTTCACTCGGGTGAGTGGACTTCTCTACTCGGCCGAGTGGGTCTTCTGCTGCACTCCCCTAAATTCCAGAGAGTCTGCTTCGATTTCCTTCAGAAGTCCTTACTCATTCGGACGAGTGGAGTTCTATACTCGGCCGAGTGAAATTAACCACTCGGCCGAGTGCATTGCGACACAAGGTATCTTCGTATTAGTCGTACTCGGCCGAGTACGTTCCTTCACTCGGTCGAGTGGGCTGTGTTACTCGACCGAGTGGATTGTATCTGGAAGCCACTCTTCTCTTCCTCGCCTCCTCTTCGCTTCTATCGATCTTCTTCTTCTTCCGCTCATCGTCCAGCGTCGTTAGCTCCTCAATAAGGCCATGAACGATGCTCCGGCACGCAGGCAAATCCCTTAAGCTCATTTTTACTCCCGATCGCTCCATATTTCCTGAAATCTGATAAAAACAAGAAATAGTGAAAAGCAACGCAATATCGTCGAATAATCGTGAAAAGCGCGATATGGGCGATCAAAATGGCATGCAAATATGCAAAAAAAGGTGTAAAATATGGACAGATCAAAATCCCCCAAGCTTGCCTCTTACTCGTCCTTGAGGAAGATGAGTAAAACGACGAACCCGGTGGAAAAAAATAAGGAAAATGAAAAAGGAATATAGAAAAGAAAACAAAGAGGGAGATGCCAGATCATTCTCTCAGGACATGGAGTCTCTTACTCAAATAACACACGATGAATCAAACATGCTAGAGATTTTTACCTCGATATCACATCATATATAGGCGCATTCGATATAGAAACAAATAACGTCAAAACGATATGAAGTATGAAATCATTTTAGAATTAGCATCATCTAAAGCATTTAAAATGATATACATAATCATAGATTGCACACTTTTCAATTGATCGCTTTCTGCTTGGAGTAAAAGAGGTATCACACATTATATAGTGATGAGAATAGAAAGAGATGGCATTCATGAAATGCATGCCAAATTTTCAATTCATGGACTTCGTTATACTCTAAGTAATCTCCCTAAGTATCAAAAATTACCTAGCTTATGTCATCATGCACATATAAGTGGTCACACTCTCACACATCATTGGATCCCCTCCCCCAAGCTTATCTATAAGCGTGGTGGCATCAAATAGAACAATCGACCTTTCCCAATTTTTTGAAGCTCCAGAGGAATAAAGGGAAATAAAAAAGGAAAGAAGGAAGGATTGTGTATATACAAATGTACTTATTTTTGTTTTTTCTCTTTTTATCGTTTTTTCCTATTTTTTTCAAACCAATATACACAATAACAATCCCAAATCAAAGATTGAAAGATATGCATGTATTTTACTTTTGATTTTGGGGGTAATGGAGCTTGGACTTTTTAGCATGGGGAAGATGCCAATATAAGATTCACTAAGGGGAGATTCAACAACGATTATAAGTATAGAGATGATGTTCAAGATATGTGGAGAAAGAAAAATATGTAACGCTCAGTTCACTCTTTTTGTATTTGCACGACAACTTTCAGCAGTGTAATGTAATCTACTCAGTTTGATTTCAGAAAGTAAACTAATCTAATCATATCAAAAAGGCATACATTCAATCAACCTGGAAGTTGAGCTTACAGTTTCATGCAAATAGAAGTTATAGTAGATAACTGTAACGACCACCTTTCGTTGTGCGTTGTTCGTGCACGTGCTTTTGGCCGTGCACGTGTTTGTTTTAGACTTTGTTTGTTTGTGAACACTTTCGTGTGATATGCCGTTGTGAACGTCTCTGAGAATATTAAATGGTGGCACTATTTTGGAATGACGTTTCTCGAGTCGTTTTCCCACAATTTAAACTTATTCGATGAGACGTGTCGATTTTCACTTTTGACGGGAGACATTTCTATTTTTAGTTTCGTCGTCCGACGTCAAAACTGAGATCCGTCTTCTTCGTTAGCTCACTTCCGTCACCACGATCACCCCGATATTTATTTTATAATTTTTGGAGTTCATTTGACCACTTTTATATTTTTAACAAGTTTTATAATATTTTTAATAATTAATTTTTAAATTATTTTCGGCCAAATAAAATTTATTTGAGTTTTAAACGTATTAAAGAATTTTTGAGCCAATTTCCAGCTCATTTGGACCAAGTCAAATCCTTGGGTGAGTTGGAGAAGTTGAATTTCAAATTTTAAATTATTTTAAACTTCTAATCCTATTAGATTTAGCCCTAGACCAAGTCAACCCATCTACACTATATAAACAACCCCTAGGAAGACCTATTTTCGCAAGAAATTAACCCTAGCCTCTTCCAAAACCTAAATTTGACGTTGCGACGATTCGTCGCAACGTTGCGACGAACTTCCACCGCACGACCGAGAGAATAGCCCCAAAATCCCCGCTCCGACCGCTGGCCGCCCCCGCACCCAGCTTGGCCCGCATCGCACCGATCCGTTCCCGCTCCGACCGAGGATTCCTCTCGGTCTGACCGAGAGCTCAAGCCCGCACAGCCGCATCCCCGCTCCGCACCAACCCTCCGCATCGACCCCCGCTCTGTCGCCCCGCTCTGCCCGCGTCTGACCGAGGCCATCGCCCGCACCGACCGAAGGCTGCAACGTTGCAACGGTTGCAACGTTGCAACGACCCGCCTAGCGCCCGACCGGTGATGTCTCCCGCTCCGACCGAAGCAAAGCCCCACACCAAGCCCCGTCCGCTGCTGCGACCGACCAAGCTCTGTGCAGCGCCCGTTCCTAGCACCAGACCGAGAGGGCTCCCCGCATTTGGCTGAGTACGACCGAGAGCAAACGTCGCAACCCCGAACCCGTCGCATCGCTTGCCACCGTGGGCCCCCCAAGTTCTCCAGAGGTATTGTGGGTCCCCCAAAGGTCCCTAGGACCATTGTGGGCCCCACCTAGGTGCTTTCTCTGTGACGATTCGCCGTGCACGACGTTGCGACACGTCGTAGCCCGTCGTCGCACGTGCTAGCTTTGGAATCTGGAACCGTTGCTCCGGTTGATGCTCTGAACTTTCCAGCGAGGAAACTATATTGGAATCAGGACTTGGAGCGCGTTCTCTTATTCTAACCCCCGGCGTCGCTACCCGACGCCGGTGTAGCTTTCGCGTCGTGTTGAGGTAACGCTTTGCACCCCTAGGACCCCCAACCCAATGCATGCTAATCAAGACTAAAATCAGTATTTTTAAAGTATTTCAAATGTTTTAAATTCACTAATCACGATTAATAATATGGACTTTAGGCCGGTGGACTTGTGCACGTAGGATAATTGTGATTTTTGGACTCATTGGACGGTGTGCTCAGACGTCGTGCTTGCAGGCAAGTGAAACTTGCCAACTCTTGTGTAGGGCCATGTTTTTAGGCCACTTCCTTGCTTTTAGCGTAAAAGAGACTAGTCAGTGAAATGATAGCTGGCTAGACGCCTACTTGATCTAGTTTGACAACGAAACTAGATCCGTCACCTAATTGATCTAGCTTGACATCGAAGCTAGATCCAACCCTTAAACTTGTTGTTCATGCATACTAAACTGTCACGTTTACTTTCCTTACCTGTACGCACTTTTAACTGCCATGCATTGCATCTTACATGTCATCCCAGTTGATTGTTGCATTCGTAGCACACGCTACAATACTTGTACTCCTTGAATACTACTTCCGGGGAACGGGCCTCATGTGTTGGTCAAAAGCCAATGCCCTGTTTCCTTGTCTGGCTAGGTGCACCCCTAGACCAACAAAATAAAACACTTCCTGGCTCGTGTTCCAGAAGCGAGCATTCCCGTTCGGGGGTAAGGCCCTGGCTCGATACACGTGGAGGGGTAGGGATAAACGGTTACTTGAGCTTAGGAGTGGCCTGATCAGCCCTCTAGCCAAAAGACAGAATCTCTGTGCACGAGGTGCTTACTTTACTTGTCTTGTACTTGTCTTGTGAATGATTCATGCCATGCCATGCTCGTACTTTACTTTACTTTACTTTACTTTACTATACCTGTTGCACTCATACTTTAACTGCCATGTCATTGCATTCATGCTAGAACTGCTAGGTTGCTTTACTTTTGCATACTTCCAGTTTCCTTGCACAAGTCTCTTGTAGACTTGCTGACATGTGCCCATTGCTCTTTTGGGTGTCACATGTTAGACCTGAGCCAGAGACCGTTGCTGTGTACGTGATGAGTTGCTGACGCTGAGCCTGAGTCCATGTCTGCCTAGGAGGAGTTTTGTGGATGTCAGTGATCTTTCTTGGTGACTTTTGCTGAGCTTTCTTTTGTTTTAGGTTTGTTGTTAGTTGTCGGTGCGTAGCACCGTTGTTTTGTACGTTGTACTTTTATTGGCCATGTTGGGCCTTTAGACTCTCTTTTATTTCAGCCTGGTGGCTTTTCTGCGATGTTGGAATTTATATTTATGGAGATTCTGAGATTATTCTTTTGTCTCATTTCATTATTATTATCTTGTTTCGCTCGCGTTGCAAGGACTTGCAGTTTTAAATTTGATTGACGCTTATCGGACTTGCAGCTTTGTAGCTTCAAGTCTGAGCGGACCTTCTCACGCTTCGCCTCCATGTTTTTGGGAAGCGGGGCATGACAGGTTTTGTTGGTGGCCCATGCAGGTCCGGTCTTGCAATTGCAAATTAACGAAACAATGATAATAACGGAATGTCCATTAAATAAATTGCAACATCCGAGTCAGAAGCCCTGAGTCAAGTCGTTTTCCTACGACACTAGGTGGTAAGAAGACTTAGTTAGACGTCTGTGCTTGCTAGTTAGAGGCCTTTGATTGTTAGTTAGACTCCCTGTCAGCAATTGATTTAATTGTCGTAGGAGTTACCTTAGGGGTTATTGCCTAACCCTGACCATATTAGACCTCCTAGAATTTCCTTCCGTCGTTTGGTTGGGTCCATCGATTTCGGACCAAGCTGAACGCATTTCATTACCGTCTAGCTCCTTAGAAAGTCTTAGTGCCTAGTTCCAAATCTTTAGTTGGTCGACCGTAGGAGTTTCCGTAGACTTTCCTGATCCATATCCTAGGCGTATGTATGATTTGATCATCCGACCAATTTCCTTGCCTCGATTCACGAGATCGCCTCATGACGATCGTCGTCAATTTTCAAACATCTCCACTGCAAAACTTGAACCTTCTGAAAGTATTTTTTTCAATCTCCTCTTCCACTAAGTTTAAATTTGTCCAAATTTTTAATATATATATCTTATATTTCATACTCCTTCGTTGATTTAAAATTTTAAAACTTTTGTTGAAATTTTTGAACACTAGTTTACAATATTTTTCCAGCCTATGTTTTTCGTACTTATGCAAATGCGTCGTCCCTTCATATATTAATTTTATTCTGAATCGTACTTTTATTCAACTTGTAATTTTCCCTCCTGATTTATGCCATTCATATACTTTCAAGGCACATGGAGTTTCAGCTTTCAGCAAGTTGGTTTTTTTTGTTCGTCGTTTTCGCTACTTCAGATTTTTGCAAAATTACTATTTTCATAACCACTTCCTGCTTTAGACCCTCCCTGATTTGATTTTAAGGATTTGCGATTCGATCTTGAAAATTCTTATACTAAGTTAATATTATTTTTCCGTGCATCATACATACTTTCAACTATTTTTATATCCGTGCCAGACTTGTTGTGCTCGTATATTAAGAACCTTATGTAAATCAGTTTCTCATTTCTGGCAAACCCTGGTTCTCTAAAAAGTAGTTTCAATGTTGGTTATTTTAAATTTTCCATAGCCTAAAAGTTTTGAAAGCATTTAATATGAGTTTAAATTCTTCAGTTACTTGATTTCATTCTTGACTTTCCAAAACTTCTTGACAACATTATATTAAATTACTGACGTATAAATTTTCTAAACTACGTCCTTAATATTCGTGTAAATGATTTTACTTCCTTTATATGATTTTATATAGATCAATGGACCATTTTCTCCTATTATGAATATTCGACTCAAACTTATTTTGAACAACTCGTTTTATCGATCTCCAAATATTTCTTTTCAGACTGGGATTTCAACTTTGAAGTACGACAGTTTTCAAACTCCAAGTATTTTAGCTTATGCTATTCACCCTATTTCCTTTTCTGTATCCTATTTAAGCATCACTACATCTCCTTCTCCCTCAACCTAAACATCACCATTGAGTCTATGTTTCGTCTAACCAAGCTGTCTCCTCGAATTCGTCCTATCTGAACTCGTGCCTATCGATCCTTCCCTCGTCACGCTTCCGACCTCGACCTCCCTCTATTGTTTAGGTTTTAGTGCTCGTCAATGACTGTGTCAACCTAAATTTGTTAATTAGGACTTGGACCCTCGTGATGTTGACGTTGTGCACGTACCTAAGTTGTGTACGTGGGCTTGAATGAGTGTACTCTCCCATAGTATATTAATGGCTGCTTATTGTGTGTTATATATACTCGGAGTTATTCGTGATAGTATGAAGTTGTTGTGTGTTAGTAGTTATAGATTTTTGTGTGGATAGCTATACCATACTAGGGGTGCCTGTGTATATAAGAGTTAGAGTTGGAATATCTAAGTTGTGTATGTAGTCAGAGATACTTATAATGGTTGAAATAAATGATTGGTAAAGCTATGTGTATGTTAGAGTGATAATAATAAGTGTACGTATGGTTAAGAGGGTAGGCCTATTATGTGACCTATATACTAGTACGGGTGAGTATGTGCCCGTAGGGAGATATATATAGTGTTCGGACGTAAGTAGTTATGTTTTGTTGCCTGAGTATATATGTGATATACATATGGTAGTAGGATTATAAATTTGATTGGTATTGCTTGCTTTTGTGGGAAGTTGCATGCGTGCATACTGTGAGGTATACACGGCTATTGCATGTCTTAATTATGTATGCGTGGATGTGTTAGTATACTAATTATAGGTAGTAGGCTATGGTGTGAATATATGTGTTACATGTGTGTGACTATACGATGAATGCGTATGCATGTATTAGGGAGGGTATTATAAACATATGTGTGCTGATGTCTGTATTACTATTATTATGGTATATAAATTGATTTAACTATGTAAGTATTACCTGACTAAATATTGAGTGTGATTGACTTATGGTATGCATATGGTTGTATTGGTAGACACATATATATATATATAATGGAGTGGTATCGGTATAGGTATAAATGTCGTGTTACGTATATAGAATATTCTGATATGTGTATTGAGTCTCACTCAAGCTTGAGTGGGTATACTCTAAGTATATTGAATGTATGTCTGAAGTTTGAATATAGCAATGTTTGATGTATGTATAGTGATAGGAGTGGTTGTGCCTGGTTGTGCTACGCACATGATTGTGGGTCGCTACGCCAGTATATAGTTATAGGTGCTGGTCTTGTGGTATAGTTATTTACTAAGGACTTGTTGTGTGAACGTATGTGTATTAGCTAAACTAGGTGTGTAGATGTACTGGATATATGATGGTATGATTGGTGTATGTAAATGAAAAGTTAGCGTGTATGGGTGTGCACCATGCACGGGTAAGTATGTGCTTAGTTATAGGAATTGATGACTATGATATATGTGGCGTGTCGTAAATACAGTTATAGGACCGTATGTGATGAGAATATATGGTGAACTATCTGCATGCATTTGAATGACTATATATTGTGAAACTACAGTGGTGATGAATGTATATATATATATATATAGTGAAACTGGATTTATTTATGGTATGGTGTGACTACAAGTGTTGATGTGTTTGGTGTTGGATGAATACTAGGGATTATTAGAGGGTAGTATACCCTTGATGTTTGTGCATAGGTAGCTACATATAGGTAGAGCAATGATTGTATTGGCTAAGTGTGAGACTATCCTTATATAAGTATCTGAACTATTGTTTTGTGAGTAGTAGTTATATAAGGGATGTATGTTTATATATATGATTGAAATACATGTATGAATTTGACTGACTATAATAGGTATAAGTGTATACGTATGTGAATGTATATATATACGTGTTGGTAGTGTTAATGTTTGACCACCTAGTGCGTATATGAGCACCTGTAATGACTATACCTGGTTTGAAATATAATGTAACTTGATTTGGGGTAGTTATTAGAGCGACTAGATATATTAGAAAGTCCGAGGACGGACTTTATTCTAAGGTGGGGAGGATGTAACGACCACCTTTCGTTGTGCGTTGTTCGTGCACGTGCTTTTGGCCGTGCACGTGTTTGTTTTAGACTTTGTTTGTTTGTGAACACTTTCGTGTGATATGCCGTTGTGAACGTCTCTGAGAATATTAAATGGTGGCACTATTTTGGAACGACGTTTCTCGAGTCGTTTTCCCACAATTTAAACTTATTCGATGAGACATGTCGATTTTCACTTTTGACGGGAGACGTTTCTATTTTTAGTTTCATCGTCCGACGTCAAAACTGAGATCCATCTTCTTCGTTAGCTCACTTCCATCACCACGATCACCCCGATATTTATTTTATAATTTTTGGAGTTCATTTGACCACTTTTATATTTTTAACAAGTTTTATAATATTTTTAATAATTAATTTTTAAATTATTTTCGGCCAAATAAAATTTATTTGAGTTTTAAACATATTAAAGAATTTTTGAGCCAATTTCCAGCTCATTTGGACCAAGTCAAATCCTTGGGTGAGTTGGAGAAGTTGAATTTCAAATTTTAAATTATTTTAAACTTCTAATCCTATTAGATTTAGCCCTAGACCAAGTCAACCTATCTACACTATATAAACAACCCCTAGGAAGACCCATTTTCGCAAGAAATTAACACTAGCCTCTTCCAAAACCCAAATTTGACGTTGCGACGATTCGTCGCAACGTTGCGACGATTCGTCGCAACGTTGCGACGATTCGTCGCAACGTTGCGACGAACTTCCACCGCACGACCGAGAGAACAGCCCCAAAATCCCCACTCCGACCGCTGGTCGCCCCCGCACCCAGCTTGGCCCGTACCGCACCGCTCCGTTCCCGCTCCGACCGAGGATTCCTCTCGGTCTGACCGAGAGCTCAAGCCCGCACAGCCGCATCCCCGCTCCGCACCAACCCTCCGCATCGACCCCCGCTCTGTCGCCCCGCTCTGCCCGCGTCTGACCGAGGCCATCGCCCGCACCGACCGAAGGCTGCAACGTTGCAACGGTTGCAACGTTGCAACGACCCGCCTAGCGCCCGACCGGTGCTGTCTCCCGCTCCGACCGAAGCAAAGCCCCGCACCAAGCCCCGTCCGCTGCTGCGACCAACCAAGCTCTGTGCAGCGCCCGTTCCTAGCGCCAGACCGAGAGGGCTCCCGCATTTGGCTGAGTACGACCGAGAGCAAACGTCGCAACCCCGCACCCGTCGCATCGCTTGCCACCGTGGGCCCCCCAAGTTCTCCAGAGGTATTGTGGGTCCCCCAAAGGTCCCTAGGACCACTGTGGGCCCCACCTAGGTGCTTTCTCTCCGACGATTCGCCGTGCACGACGTTGCGACACGTCGTAGCCCGTCGTCGCACGTGCTAGCTTTGGAATCTGGAACCGTTGCTCCGGTTGATGCTCTGAACTTTCCAGCGAGGAAACTATATTGGAATCAGGACTTGGAGCGCGTTCTCTTATTCCAACCCCCGGCGTCGCTACCCGACGCCGGTGTAGCTTTCGCGTCGTGTTGAGGTAACGCTTTGCACCCCTAGGACCCCCAACCCAATGCATGCTAATCAAGACTAAAATCAGTATTTTTAAAGTATTTCAAATGTTTTAAATTCACTAATCAAGATTAATAATATGGACTTTAGGCCGGTGGACTTGTGCACGTAGGATAATTGTGATTTTTGGACTCATTGGACGGTGTGCTCAGACGTCGTGCTTGCAGGCAAGTGAAACTTGCCAACTCTTGTGTAGGGCCATGTTTTTAGGCCACTTCCTTGCTTTTAGCGTAAAAGAGACTAGTCAGTGAAATGATAGCTGGCTAGACGCCTACTTGATCTAGTTTGACAACGAAACTAGATCCGTCACCTAATTGATCTAGCTTGACAACGAAGCTAGATCCAACCTTTAAACTTGTTGTTCATGCATACTAAACTGTCACGTTTACTTTCCTTACCTGTACGCACTTTTAACTGCCATGCATTGCATCTTACATGTCATCCCAGTTGATTGTTGCATTCGTAGCACACGCTACAATACTTGTACTCCTTGAATACTACTTCCGGGGAACGGGCCTCATGTGTTGGTCAAAAGCCAATGCCCGGTTTCCTTGTCTGGCTAGGTGCACCCCTAGACCAACAAAATAAAACACTTCCTGGCTCGTGTTCCAGAAGCGAGCATTCCCGTTCGGGGGTAAGGCCCTGGCTCGATACACGTGGAGGGGTAGGGATAAACGGTTACTTGAGCTTAGGAGTGGCCTGATCAGCCCTCTAGCCAAAAGACGGAATCTCTGTGCACGAACGGCTTACTTTACTTGTCTTGTACTTGTCTTGTGAATGATTCATGCCATGTCATGCTCGTACTTTACTTTACTTTACTTTACTTTACTATACCTGTTGCACTCATACTTTAACTGCCATGTCATTGCATTCATGCTAGAACTGCTAGGTTGCTTTACTTTTGCATACTTCCAGTTTCCTTGCACAAGTCTCTTGTAGACTTGCTGACATGTGCCCCTTGCTCTTTTGGGTGTCACATGTTAGACCTGAGCCAGAGACCGTTGCTGTGTACGTGATGAGTTGCTGACGCTGAGCCTGAGTCCATGTCTGCCTAGGAGGAGTTTTGTGGATGTCAGTGATCTTTCTTGGTGACTTTTGCTGAGCTTTCTTTTGTTTTAGGTTTGTTGTTAGTTGTCGGTGCGTAGCACCGTTGTTTTGTACGTTGTACTTTTGTTGGCCATGTTGGGCCTTTAGACTCTCTTTTATTTCAGGGTGGCTTTTCTGCGATGTTGGAATTTATATTTATGGAGATTCTGAGATTATTCTTTTGTCTCATTTCATTATTATTATCTTGTTTCGCTCGCGTTGCAAGGACCTGCAGTTTTAAATTTGATTGACGCTTATCGGACTTGCAGCTTTGTAGCTTCAAGTCTGAGCGGACCTTCTCACGCTTCGCCTCCATGTTTTTGGGAAGCGGGGCGTGAAATAACAAAGCAGTACTCCAAGATTATTAGGCAATCAATGCATGAAGCTTGGTGTGTTGCCATGAGCAGTACTCCAAGATTATATAACGAAGCTTGATTAATTATTTTTCCTTCATGGAATTGCCGTTAATATGCTATACCTGAAAATTTTCAATTTCCATGATTAATATCTCGAACTAGTTTGAATATATTTCATGCATGCTAATGTGATGGAAAAAGCTTAAGTATACACGATTTTTAAGAATAGTTTTCAAGTTGAAGAGGGATTTGGCCTCTGTTATTAATGTTTATATTCAAAAATGGGTTTTGAGTTGCTTACAAGAAAAGAAAGGAAAAGAAAAAAATTTTGAATGAAAAGAAAAATGAATGATGAAAAATGACTAAAGAAGTATGTCACTAATAAATAACTTGGTTGGCTCGAGTAGTACAGTCCGAGGGGTCCTTCTTGGCCTAATGCCCTATAATCGTCTGATTTGGGAGCCATTGACCGGAAACTCACTCATTTGATGGAGCGATCCAAGTTATACCTTTTTTCTGCGAATGTTGCTTGATGCGCGTTACGCGGAACGAATAAAAGAGAAGAAATGGTGAATATACTAAGCAACTTCAATACCCATGTTTTGAATGATTATTTTGATAGGCCAATTCCTTGGAAACACGAAAACTAGTTTATAACGACGTGTTATACTTTCGCTTGCGCAAAACGATGCTTGCATGTTATCCTTTCATACTAAATTAGAGAAAATTACATGTGATTGATTTTGTTCATGGATGTGTATATTGATGGCCAAGACCATGTTGGATTGCGTATTATTGAGCCACGCCATGAGCAATTTGAAAGAACTTATTGTTTTATTACTCATCCGTATTTATCGCTATTTTTGCTAGAGACTAGCAAATCGCTAGTTGGGGGGTGTGATTCGGGTTCAATATTACATATTTAACCCCCCATTTAGCCCTATTTTGTGCTCTCATGATGCTAAATTTATCTCTAATTCATACGTATTTTCTACACATTTATTTATTAGAGAAAACACACTAATTGAGTACAAAACAGCAATTAACGATGCAATTCTGCACAATTTATATTTTTCCTAGTACCGTCTCGATCTCACGATTCCAACGAATATTTATTTGTATTTTTCTGAGATCTGTGCTAATTACTGTGTATTTTTGAATGCAGAATACATTTTAAAAGAAGAAATACGTTGGAAATACGAGAAAATACGTCGCCGCCCAATCAAACGCTGCCACGTGGCAGCATCAGAGCAATTTCCGCCGTATCCAACGGCACAGACGTGCGGGCGACGTGGCATTCTTTGAACCATTCGATCAAGATCGGACGCCCAGCATCGAAGCTTGCTGCAGCTCCTCTAGGCGAGCTCTACACCATTGGATGGCGATCCAACGGTCGCCAGCGCAAATCGAATATCAGGCGACGTGGACGCATCGGAACCGTCAAAGCACGATCCAACGGATGATCTTCATTCCGCGGGCGATTCGACGATCGCAGCGGCTTAGAGCAACGTGGCCGTCTCAGATCCGTCCGATCAAGATCATGCGGCTGATATTTTCCCCGAAGCGAACGAGAAGCGGCGATCGTTACGAGGCGACGTGGCTGAATCCTCACCGCACAGATTCGATCTGACGGACGTGAGCTCCCCCGCATTTTGAAAAGAAAGCGGGTGCGTACCGAGCGACGTGGCTCGCGGAGAGGCGTGAGATCGGCATCGTACGGCTGAGAGCGAAGGCGAGGCGAAATGAAGCGGGCGCCGAGCGAAACTCCGACCCGAATGCCACGTGTCAACGCCTCGTTAAATCCCGCATTTGATAAGCGGCTGAGGTTTGATCCGCTTTAGATGAGCGGTCTGGATTGATTCGGGCGCGTAAATGGAGCGGGTTTGGAACCCGTTAAGCAACCCAAACCCGCAATCTTATTATATAAGCGTATTTAGGGTTTTTTGGGCGTATTCAAGCAGATTGGGGCGTATTTTGGACGTATTGGAGGCTCTAGAAGCCGTATTTTCCCCCTGAAAAATTCTGTAAAATTTCAGAGGCTTGTTTCTAATTTCCAGAGAGTTTTGAAGACTTTTCAGAGAGATTTGGTGATATTCTCTTCAACTTTAGCTTGTATTTGGGTGTTTTAGCTTGTATTTTGCCTCTAAACTTCCGTATTTTGCTATTAAACCTATGAATTCTGATCTGAAAATTGTTTATTCTGATATTATGAGTAGCTAAATTGTTATTGTGCATGGTTTGGAGTAGTTAGGGGCTATGATTTGTGTTAGTTTGGTTGAAATTCCATGTGCTTAATCGTTAAACGTCGCTAAAATTGTAATCTTTGTTCGTAAATCGACTTTTTTAGATTCCAAAAGAATTAATTTAGTTGATGATCGCCCCAAAAGGGCGAGCTTTGATCTCCCCAAAAGGGAGTTTCATATCGTAGTTTTGATCTCTCCAAAAGAGAGTTTCATATCGTATTATAATCTTAGCGACGATCTTTTTGAATATTGTGTTTGAACCCCCAAAAGGGCATCTTCCGGTGAATTGCTCCCAAAAGGAGAATTCATTGAGTTATATTAGGTATTTTCCGGTGAATTGCTCCCAAAAGGAGAATTCATTGCGTTATACCTATCAACCAAATTAATACGAATCGTTGACCCTAACGAACCCATACCATGTGCAAACTTTTTATATATATTTTCTTACACGTATTTCCTCGTTCAACACCATTCACATCATCACCTAAAGTGGTTAGTTTCTTTCCGTAGGATTTCTATTTGATTTGAGCTGTGGTTGCAACAGATTTCTTCCCGTGGATTCGACACCTGGACTCCCAGGTTTTACTACTTGTACGGACTCTTGCACTTGAGAGAGAGCACCTTTTTGGTCCCACCATTACTCCGACAGTGGCTAGGAAGGGCCGTCCAAGTATCAACGATGTATCCCCCTCTTCTCTAATGTCCATCACCACGAATTCGCATGACAAGCAAAGTCCACCCAGTACTTGCAGTAGGACATTTTCTGCTATCCCCACCGGCCTTGTGATTCGTCCATCGACCAGTTGTATCTTCATATCCTTGGCCTTGAGGTCGATCCCCATATTCAGTTTCTTGAATATTATGAGGGGTATGAGGCTCACGCTTGCTCCCAAATCTACTAAGGCTTTTTGTAGGGGGACTCCTCCAAGCGTGCAAGGAATTCAGAAGCTACCAGGATCTTTCAAATTGGTCGGCATATTTTCCTGGTTAGTGAACCACGTACCTTGCTCGGCTAGCATGACCCTTTCCGTTCGCTTCTTTCCCGTGATCAAATCCTTAAGGAACTCTGCATATGACGAGATTTCGACGATTGCATCTAAAAATAGGATGGTCAAGCTCACTCCTCGCAAGTACTCCAAAAATTTAACAAGCCTCTTCTCAATTCTTGCTTTCACCAACCGTTGTAAAAATGGTACTGGTGGAACATAGGTTTGCTCTTTTCGTGGCTCATCCATTTCAGATTTTTCATCATTATTCGCCTCCTTTGGACTCTCCTCTTCATTGACTGTCTCCTTCTCAACTGAAATTTCCTCCCTCGGTTCCTTAGCTTGAATCATGGTGGGAGTAGTGTCCTTCCTACCTCTTGTAGTTACCGCTATGACCGTATTGATGTGGCCAGTGTTGCTCCGTGGGTTTTGTTCCGGTTGAGCAGGTAATTGTTGGTTAGCCTTGTTGAGCAATATGAGTTGCTCTGCCAATTGTGCCATGACGGTATTGAGGGATTCTTGTTGAGCCGCTAATTTTGCGTTAGTCTTCTCTTAATTGGCCATGAATTCTTCAACCCTTACTTTGTGCTCCGACCTTGGTGGCACTTGTGGGGGGTTGGGTGCCCTCCATCATTGATTATATCCCGGGGGTCTATAGGGCCCCGCTTGTTGCCTTGGTGGGTAGTTTTGTTGTTGGGGTGACCTTTGTTGATATTGTTGTTGTTGAGGAGGCCGGGCTTGTAGTTGTTGCAGCGGTGGTTGTTGTTGTGGTGGAGTCAAGGCTCTATCATTGTTGGCGTATGAAAATCCAGGGTGACCCCTAGTGGCCGGGTTCACCCAATAACCTCTAGTACCTGCAACGTATTGAGCGTGCTCCATAGCTTCGTCTCCTTGCTCCCCTCCAACGAACATTACTTAGCATTGATCCTGCCAGTCGCTTATGCTTCCTTAAGATGTAAATGCGTTGGAAGATCCATGTGGCTCGCTCATCAACTTTTCTAGCCTCTCTACGGCTTTATGAAGAGAATCAAATTTGGTAGAGAGTTTTGCCACCGCTTTTGCCTCATAGATGCTCGCCGGCTTTAAAGATGACGAAGATTGTCCCCTTTTATCGGCCCATTACTGATTATTTGAGGCCATCTCCTTAATCAAGGCCGTAGCGTCATCCGGTGTCTTTGCCAAAATGGCTACATTGGCCGTGGCATCAATTATTTTCTTTGTGCTTGGTTGCAATCCATTGTAGAAGTTATGCACTAGCTCCCACAGTTCAATGCTATGGAGTGGACATTGGTGTTGGAGATCCTTGAAACGCTCCCACGCCTCATATAAAGACTCTTGAGGGCCTTGCTTGAAGGACATCAAGGCTCCTCGTATCTTCAAAGTCTTTGATGGTGGATAGAACTTGTTAACAAAAGCGCTCGCTATCTCATCCCAAGTAGTGAAAATCCCCTCGGCTTACGTCCTCAGCCAATATAAAGCCTTATTACGCAGAGTGAATGGAAAGAGACGCAGTTGAATAGCATCTGCCAGCACGCCTGGCATCTGGAAGGTGGTGCACTTCGCCAAGAACATTTGCAAATGGTAGTGTGGGTTCTTTTGAAGATTCCCTTGGAATGGGTCTTGTTGCATCAACACTACGAGTCCCGTCTTCAACTCAAAGTTCTTGTCGACGCCAACTCCGGCATAGCTAAAGAAGAGGTGGTAGACGTGGTCATAGGCCGTAGCCAATCTCGGATGGAGACAAGCCTAGCCATACGTTGTGCTAGCTCCTCTGGTGTTTCCGGTGTAGCCATATGATTTTCCTCTATAGTAGATCTCCACTCGGCTCTAAGCTTCCTTACCGTCTGCTCGATCTCAAGGTCAAATAATATGTCTCATTGGCAAGCCTTTGATCTCGTGTACATGCACAGAAAGAGAGAGTCTAGATAGAATTGTTAGCATAATAGAGGAATAAAAGAGTGAAAATAAGAAATAAAAATAAAAAAGAAAAAATAGCTAGGTAAAGAAAATAAAATACAGTTACCTCCCAGGCAACGGCGTCAAAAACTTGATCGCTCCCGGATATACACCTGGAAAACAATTATAGTTTTACCGCAAGCGCACGATGCAGTGGCGAGCAGGTATCGAACATGAGGATGGACTAATGACGGTACTCTATCTTAATCACTAAGCTATTGGTAGAAAGGCGATTTTATAATGTTGGTGTCATAATCGTTCAATTAACAATTTTAATTCAATATAATAAAAGTGTCTAGAGCTAGGGAATCCTCACTACGGATTATCATGCATCATTGTGAATCATGAATCTCAATATTACTAGAGTTGGGTTGAGGTGAACTAGTCGTAACTAAATAGAGAACCAAGCTCACGCTCTCGCGCTATTGCAGGTCTATAGCAACTTAAATCAGGGCCCACACTCGTGCAAACCCAAATCTATGCCACTTACATTAAGACTGACATCATCGTCCGATCGCAACTCGAGCCCACTCTCGTGCAACTATCTAGATTGTAATAGCTCGTATTCGTCCAATCTCTTGCAAACGAATATGAGTATAGATATATAATAAAAATGCTAGCTTTGGTCCAATCTCTTGCAAACTAAACCTAGTGAATCTCGATTATAAATCTAAATCAAATATCTAGACATTCCCATCGATCAGAGCCCAATCTCTTGTAAACTCTAGATCAATGGAAATTCCTAGCTATATGTAATAAATCAAACACAATCCAACCTTCTAGCAATTCTAGCAACAAAGAAATTCATTCATCACAAATATAGCATTAGATCCATAGGGTTCATCCCTATGCCCTAGAACAATGGATCTACTCACAATTCATCGAAGCAATAACAAAACCAATGATAGATAACATAATGCAATTCAGATTTAGAAGAGACCAATTCATAAAAGTGCAAGAATTTAAAATAAATAGACAAACCAGATCTGAGTTCTCCAATCTTCCAAGCGGAATTACAATTACAATTAATCTAAAATCACTATTCTGGTCTCTCCCTAAGCTAGGATAAAAACTGGGCTTAAATACATGCCCAAAACGTCCAAAAAAATCCTGACAGAACTACCCCTGCACAGACCAAAACCCTAATTTTCGACTCAGGCTGGTGGCGCTACTCGACCAAGTCGAAATCCCACTCGGCCGAGTGCGAGACCCAAATAAAAACAGAGAAGTCGGGGGTTTTGGGCACTCTGGCGCTTTGCGTCACTCGGTCGAGTGGAGCTCTTCACTCGGGCGAGTGGACTTCTCTACTCGGCCAAGTGGGTCTTCTGCTGCGCTCCCTAGAATTCCAGAGATTCTGCTTCGATTTCGTTTAGAAGTCCTGACTCACTCGGGCGAGTGGAGTTCTCTACTCAGCCGAGTGAAATTAACCACTCGACCGAGTGCATTGCGGCACAAGGTATCTTCGTATCAGTCGTACTTGGCCGAGTACGTTGGCTTGTATCTGGAAGCCACTCTTCTCTTCCTCGCCTCCTCTTCGCTTCTATCGATCTTCTTCTTCTCCCGCTCATCGTCCAACGTAGTTAGCTCCTCAATAAGGTCATGAGTGATGCTCCGGCACGCGTGAAAATCCCTTAAGCTCATTTTTCCTCCCGACCGCTCCATATTTTCTGAAATCCGAAAAAACAAGAAATAGTGAAAAGCTACGCAATATCGTCGAATAATCGTGAAAAGCACGATATGGGCGATCAAAATGGCATGCAAATATGCAGAAAATGGTGTAAAATATGGACCGATCAAGGACCTGATGAAGTGTTATCTAAAGTGCACCTGGGCCGAGCTCCTAAAGTTCAGAAGAGCAGAGATCAGGCATCTGCCCCGATCAAACAATCTCCAGGTCGACACACTCTCAAAGTTGGCATCTTCTTCTCTGGCCGAGATACGGAAGGCCATCTACGTCGAGAACTTGCTGATAACAAGTATTGAAGAAGGCGAGCTGTTATGCTTCGGCCAGGAGCCAACGTGGATGAGTGCAACGCCCCGATCCCCAGGATACCTAATAAGTACGAATACGTATCAAGTATTCCTGAAGAGGCGGGTGCTACGAAGAAAAATACAAAATTTCAACACAAGCAGGTCCACTGAGCACTGCTGGGATAGTACCTACAATGTTCCCAAAGCACAACCAAACAACCAATAACATAACATAGAAAGTAACACAGAGGAAAACTGCACAACAACTAAACTCAAGGAAAGGTCTGATTTATATACATCATCCATCTGTACATACATCCATCATGAACAACTCGCCACTACCCAAACAAAACCCCAAAAGTACAAACACCCTCTCCTCGCCCCTCGCCATCCCAAAGTAACTCATCCACAGAACTCCACTGCTCCACTTCCTAGCCACCAACCAACTCCAACATCTAAACCTGTAAAGTCAACGGTGGGGCACGTCAGAGCGTAACCCAGTAGGAATACCATACCCAACTAGCCCTTACATGAAGTGTGGAAAGGGTGCACGTGAGCAGGCAGTGTGTATGACATGTCATAAATATCTACTGCAATGAAGGAAGTAACAACTATAGTATGGATATGTGGGAGCGTGCACGTACAACAGGCAAGGTGTATATACTAGCATAATGTACAAGAGTCAACAAGTAACAAGTACAACATTTATAATGAGCAACCAAGTGATAATAGTAAACCAAGGAAACTGGTAACATGGAACCCCCTCTCACTTCCACGTACTTAAGCTTCATAAATGAAAGCAAACCACCTCCTTTTCCAATATGCACCCATCTCAAGCAATTCATGCATTCATGGCAACAATCATCCATACAAGGCAACATTCACATCTATAACCACAAGTCACACATACTGCTCAATGATGCCATGATGCATATGAAACACAAAGCAATTGCTATGAGATGCAATGCAATGCAATGCAATGCAATGGGATCCCATGAATGAGCCGGTGTGCAAGTGTATCGTGCACCTACTCCGTTATCATGTGGAGCCACCTAATGGTATCAAGAGGATGCCCACAGCGACTTCCCCCGCCTCCTACCATGGCAACTTTGTCCATGCCCGTGCACTCCACCTTCGTGTCCCTAATATGAACATATCCAAACTTGCTTTCTTTTCCCCATATCAACGCCTCTTGAAGGCCAACATTGTTATCAGCAATTAATCACCAAGATATTGAACATAAATGAAAATTAACAACTTTATGAACATGAGGTGGCAAAATAAACAACTGATGAATCATGTAGCAATCATATAATGATGCCGCAAAACATGGACATCCATAATTGAACACAAACAACACATTCATGCCACACAGTTCCTGGAAATAACAGGACATCTCCAAACAGAGGCATAATGCTCCAAATATTTGTATCAAACATGCCCATACAATACAAATGAAAGTTGTAGATATATGTGTTGTGGAGTCATAGTTAAATTTTCAAAAGGAAATTCCCTCTGTGTAATTTATGGTGAATTATTTGGTGAGAATTGTCGAATCTGTTTTTCAGACAGATTCTAAGGGCTGTAAAGATTGCTAATTTCGGACATGTTACAGCTAGAATCTCAAAAATGTGCACTCAAAGAAAGTTATAGAAAAAATTGTTATCTTTCCAACGAGACTAAGATCATCAATTCCTATGGAGTGTGTAGGGACTGATCTACTTTTTACCAAGCTGTGTCCAGACTAGATCAAATTCCGACAAGTTGTAAAGATAGAATTTTTAACCCTATTTCCAGTTCAAATTGGTAAAAGTTTACAATATAAAAGTTATAGATAACACTCCAATCTTTAAGCCATAAAAATTTCAGAGTAAACTCAATTCTAGATTGGAAGGACTAAGCAAAACAATCAGCATGTAAATCTGTCCAGATTTGCTCACCGCACAAAACCACCCAAAACTCAGGATTGCTCACCGCGCACAACCATAAAAAACTCAGGATTGCTCACCGCGCACAACCATGCAAAACTCAGGATTGCTCACCGCGCACAACCATACAAAACTCAGGATTGCTCACTGCGCACAACCATACAAAATCCAGAATTGCCACCCAACCTTAATTACAAGTATGCCATTACTTCTCACACTCTCATATTAATTATAAGAATGCCACTAATCTTAACCCCTTTCACACTAGCCTCTCTACACCAATCCTACACACCCATTCACACACATACACATACCATCACATAATCTCCTTCATGCATCACATACCCATGCATGACCTCACTATTCCTGCATGTATACTACATGCACGATCAACCACCTAAATCACACACAAATATGTACTAACTTGCATACAAGCATATACACGATACATAGTACACAGATATACACTCTATATTCACATAAAAGCATAGACCCTTCGTATATGGCACTCTGGGCCATTACAATGAGTCCGATTATAACCTACTTGGAGACCAGGGCCTTGCCCGAAGACTGGCTAGAAGCACGGAAGATCAAAAGGTGGGCCTTGATGTTCGTAATCTTCGGCGGCGTGTTTTATCAGAAGCATCGCACGAGTTACGATGTTTTGCCTTATTTGAAATGCCTCGGGCCCACCAGAGCTGAGCAGGTCGTCTACGAGATACATGAGGTCTCTGTAGGAATCATTATGGCGGTTGAACCATAGCACACAAAGCGATCCATCAGGGTTATTACTGGCCAACCATATTGGACGACGCGACCAAGTATGTTAAGCGGTGCGAGGAGTGCCAAAGATTCTACAAGCATACCACTGCCCCCACCGACCGACCAGATTCCAATCATTAGCACGGTCCTGTTTGCCAAATGGGGCCTCGACATCCTTGGACCGTTCCCACCTGCGTCGGGAGGAAGGAAGTACCGCATCACCGCCATTGACTACTTCACCAAATGGGTTGAGGCAGAGCCACTAGCGTGCATCACCTGGAAGGAGATGAAGAACTTCGTCTAGAAGTCCATTATATGTCTATTTGGGATATCCCGCTCTATAGTGACGGATAACGGAAAGCAGTTCGACTGTTTGGACTTCAAAAGTTTCTGCTCAGACTGGGGCGTCAACCTCCACTTTGCCTCTGTGGCACATCCACAAAGAAATGGTATGGCAGAAGCGACGAACAAATGCATCCTTGGCCCCTGAAGAAGAAGACCGACAGCGCCCACGGATCTTGGCCAGGTGAATTGCCCGGCATCCTTTGGTCCTACCGCAAGACCTACAAAGCTTCGACCGGTGAGAACCCCTTCATGCTCGCCTATGGAGCAGATGCCGTCATTCCGATGGAGGTCGGTGAGGAATCCCTCCGGCTCAGGTACTTCAACGAAGAGGACAAACTAGAAGGCCTCGACATCAACATCGAGCTCATCGATGAGGTAAGGGACCGGGCTCTGACAAGCCTCATCAAGCATAACCAGAGGATGGCCCAGCACTATAACTCCCGCGTAAAGAAGCGAAGCTTTAGGGTCGGCAACTTCGTCCTCAGAGATGCGACCTTCAAACCAGAGATCGCCCGCCGAGGAAAGCTGCAGCAAAGTGAGAAGGCCCCTATAAAATAATCAACATTGTAGGGCCTGCGACCTACATATTGACGACAATGGAGGGCGAGGAGTTAGCTCACCCATGGAATTCTGAGCACTTGCTCAAATATTATCAATAAAATGTGTCCTAAATTATTGTCTCAATGTGAATTTCAGCTCCTCCCCAAAAACGAAACACTTCCACGTAGGCCGGCCTGATCGTTGGGAGCAAGCTACCACGCCACGAACAAAGATCTGGTGTAGGCTACGGGCTGTACCCCCGATTAGTCGCCCAAGGGCTTGGTGCAGGCTATGGACCTTGACCTTTCCCTATCAGAGATCCAGGGCGAGCCACGGGCTGCGCCCCCGATAGGCCGCCCAAGGGCTTGGGGGCATGCTACATGCATTGCCCCTTCCCGAACAGAGATCCTGGGCAGGCAACGGGCTGCGCCCCTGATAGGTCGCTTAAGGGATTGAGACAGGCTACGGGCGTTGCCCCTTCCCTAACAGAGATCCGGGGCAGGCTAGGGGTTGTGCCCCCGATAGGTTGCCCAAGGGCTTGGGGCAGGCTACGGGCCTTGCCCCTTCCCTATCAGAGATCCGGGAAAGGTTACGGGCTGCGCCCCCGATAGGTCGCCCAAGGGCTTGGGACAGGCTACGTGCCTTACCCCTTCCCTATCAGAGATCCGGGGAAGGCTACTGTCACGCCCCGCTTCCCAAAAACGTGGAGGTGAAGCGTGAGAAGGTCTGCTCAGACTTGAAGCCACAAGGCCCCAAGTCCGATAAGCGTCAAAAATTACGAAGTAGCAGGTCCCTGTAGTGTGACTCAGAACAACAATAAAAATAATAGAGAAAGAGACGATAATCAAAATCATCAACTCAGAGTCCAGATATAAAATTTTGACAACAGAAAAGCCACCAGGCAACAAAAAGAGAGTCCAAAGAAAAGGCCTAGCATGGCCAACAAAAGAAACTAACAACAACGGTGCTACTCACCGACAGCAACACAACCAACAAAAGAAGGACGAAGGAGCACTAGGACTGGTCACCGGTGTCCTCGTACTCAAAGTCAGCAACGGGGTCGGGCACGAACTCCACGGACTCGTCACCCTCAATTGCAACCTCTGGCTCAGCAACTAACATGCGTCACCCAAAGAGAAGGGGGCACATGTCAGCAAGTCTACAAGACTTGTGCAAGGAAACTAAAGGAGGTAAAAAGCAACTAGCAATCCTAAGTATACTTGACATGGCAGTTAAAAGTAAGAGTGCAACATGTATAGTAAAAAGGTACAAGCATAGCATGCATGTCAAGTTTGCAAGGAACATACACAAGGACTAGTACAAGTAAAGTAAGCACGTCGTGCACAGAGATACCGCCCTTTGGCTAGAGTGGCTGTACGGGCCAACTCTTATGCTCAAGTGACCGTTTATCCCTACCCCTCCACGTGTATCGAGCCAGGGCTTTACCCCTGAACATGGAATGCTCGCTTCTGGGTCACAAGCCAGGAAGTGTTTTTAACAAGGATGGCGTAGGGTTATGCCCGCATAACGGGTGCCTAGCCGGAAACACGGAAACACGGATTGTACATGAAATTGGTAGCGTGTGCTACGATGCAACATACAAGTCATTGGCATGAAAGAATGCAATGCATGGCAGATATTCAATTTAGTTCGCGTACCGTTAAAGGAATTTAAACATGACAGGCAATTTTATGAAATGGAATGACAAGGGAAATTCTAGCTTCGTCGTCAAGCTAAAATTCGAATTTGCGCCTAGACCGCTATCATTTCACGGTCTAGTCTCTTTCACGCTAAGACAAGGTATTGGCCTAAAAACATGGCCTAAAGTAAGGTTGGCAAGTTTTCACTTGCCTGGTACCGAAGTTGTTGTTCGACGTGAGTCACGAGATCGGTGTCCTACGGTAATAGGGTTCGCTGTTTTGGCACGACAACATTAGAACGATCACCAAATCAGATTTCATAAGAGGATCCTACATCGTCTAATGAATCGATTTTAATTAGGTTTACTAATTACAGTGTAGGTTAAAAGAGAATAAGAGATAGATCCACTAACCGTAAGAGTAGCGAGCGAAAGATGCCAAAACAGATCTGGCTTCGGAGACGGAAGAATGATCCCGGAAAGCTACGGCTAAAATTCGAGATCCGGCGGCCTAGGGTAGGTGACCGGCGCAAGAATCGACGAGAGGGAAGCTACGAGGAGGAAGGAAATGGCTTGAGGGAAGTTGGGGATGATTTGGGGAAGCTATTGGCTCAGAAAGAATCAAGAAGGAATGAAAGAATCGAAGGGATTAAATAGAAAACGAAACGACGGCTGCGACTTAACCTAGGTTTACTGGGTAGTTTAGTCGGTCAGAGAAGGGTGGTCGACCGACTAGTTTAGGATCTAGTCGGTCGGTCGTCTAACTTAGACCGACTAAAAGCCAATCCGTGAATAGGGTTGGTACAGGTAGTCAGATTTAGTCGGTCTGCGAAGGCCCGTCGACCGACTAGTTTAGGATCTAGTCGGTCGGTGATCGTTCATAGACCGACTAATAGAGAAATTAGATAGATATTAAGCACTGAGAATTAGTCGGTCAAGGAAGGAATCTTAACCGACTAGTTCAGGGACTAGTCGGTCGGTAATTGTTCTTTGACTGACTAACCATAAACAGTAACTTAGATGGTACAGTTGGACTCAGAATTAGTCGGTCTGAGTACAAATCCTGACCGACTAGTTTGGGAACTAGTCGGTCGAAGAATGAACTTAGACCGACTAAACGTAAACAGTAACTAAGCTGAAATTTACTGACAAGAATTAGCCGGTCAGAGAAGGATTGCCAACCGACTAGATGGCAATCTAGTCGGTTGGCTCTCCTTCACGAACCGACTAAGATGCAGCAAAAGTGCCGAAACGAAGCGCGAAGCTTCGGGAAGATTTCTTTGGCCTCTAGAATCACCCTAACACTAAGATTAAGAAGTTATGAAGCTATTCGTAAGGATTTCTAACGGAAAAACACACAAGGAAGGAAACATCCAATATTATTAAAATAAAATAGTCATTACAAAAACCGGTCGTTACATCCTCCCCACCTTAAGAAAAATTCCGCCCTCAGAATTTCCTAACACTCACGTGTCAGGGAACAAAAGTGGGTAGCGCTCACGCATCTCATTTTCTCTCTCCCAAGTAGACTCTCCTGGCGAGCCGTGTCGCCACATCACCCTAACAAGATCGACGGTCTTGTTTCGAAGTGACTTCTGACGCCTGTCCAAAATCTGTACGGGCTGCTGGTCATACGTCAGATCAGGGCGAACGGTGATCTCCGAGAAATCCACAGCGTGAGATGGGTCGCTGATGTACCAACGAAGCTGCGACACATGGAAAACATCGTGAACTCCTTCCAAAGATGGCGGTAAGGCTAAGCGGTAGGCCACCTCGCCAACTCTCTCCAGAATGTCAAACGGTCCAATGTATCTCAGGCTCAGCTTCCCCCGTTTCTCAAAGCGAATCACTCCTCGATTCGGGGAAATCTTCAGAAACACATGGTCACCTGGCTGAAATTCCTTCGGATGTCGTTTAGCATCAGCCCAATGCTTAAAATTCGGGGAAATCTTCAGAAACACATGGTCACCTGGCTGAAAAATGGACCTGCATGGGCCACCAAAGAAACCTGTCACGCCCCGCTTCCCAAAAACGTGGAGGCGAAGCGTGAGAAGGTCCGCTCAGACTTGAAGCCACAAGGCCCCAAGTCCGATAAGCGTCAAAAATTACGAAGTAGCAGGTCCATGTAGTGTGACTCAGAACAACAATAAAAATAATAGAGAAAGAGACGATAATCAAAATCATCAACTCAGAGTCCAGATATAAAATTTTGACAACAGAAAAGCCACCAGGCAACAAAAAGAGAGTCCAAAGAAAAGGCCTAGCATGGCCAACAAAAGAAACTAACAACAACGGTGCTACTCACTGACAGCAACACAACCAACAAAAGAAGGACGAAGGAGCACTAGGACTGGTCACCGATGTCCTCGTACTCAAAGTCAGCAACGGGGTCGGACACGAACTCCATGGACTCGTCACCCTCAACTGCAACCTCTGGCTCAGCAACTAACATGCGTCACCCAAAGAGAAGAGGGCACATGTCAGCAAGTCTACAAGACTTGTGCAAGGAAACTAAAGGAGGTAAAAAGCAACTAGCAATCCTAAGTATACTTGACATGGCAGTTAAAAGTAAGAGTGCAACATGTATAGTAAAAAGGTACAAGCATAGCATGCATGTCAAGTTTGCAAGGAACATACACAAGGACTAGTACAAGTAAAGTAAGCACGTCGTGCACAGAGATTCCGTCCTTTGGCTAGAGTGGCCATACGGGCCAACTCTTACGCTCAAGTGACCGTTTATCCCTACCCCTCCACATGTATCGAGCCAGGGCTTTACCCCCGAACATGGAATGCTCGCTTCTGGGTCACAAGCCAGGAAGTGTTTTTAACAAGGATGGCGTAGGGTTATGCCCGCATAACGGGTGCCTAGCCGGAAACACGGAAACACGGATTGTACATGAAATTGGTAGCGTGTGCTACGATGCAACATACAAGTCATTGGCATGAAAGAATGCAATGCATGGCAGATATTCAATTTAGTTCGCGTACCGTTAAAGGAATTTAAACATGACAGGCAATTTTATGAAATGGCATGACAAGGGAAATTCTAGCTTCGTCGTCAAGCTAAAATTCGAATTTGCGCCTAGACCGCTATCATTTCACGGTCTAGTCTCTTTCACGCTAAGACAAGGTATTGGCCTAAAAACATGGCCTAAAGTAAGGTTGGCAAGTTTTCACTTGCCTGGTACCGAAGTTGTTGTTCGACGTGAGTCACGAGATCGGTGTCCTACGGTAATAGGGTTCGCTGTTTTGGCACGACAACATTAGAACGATCACCAAATCAGATTTCATAAGAGGATCCTACATCGTCTAATGAATCGATTTTAATTAGGTTTAGTAATTACAGTGTAGGTTAAAAGAGAATAAGAGATAGATCCACTAACCGTAAGAGTAGCGAGCGAAAGATGCCAAAACAGATCTGGCTTCGGAGACGGAAGAATGATCCCGGAAAGCTACGGCTAAAATTCGAGATCCGGCGGCCTAGGGTAGGTGACCGGCGCAAGAATCGACGAGAGGGAAGCTACGAGGAGGAAGGAAATGGCTTGAGGGAAGTTGGGGATGATTTGGGGAAGCTATTGGCTCAGAAAGAATCAAGAAGGAATGAAAGAATCGAAGGGATTAAATAGAAAACGAAACGACGGCTGCGACTTAACCTAGGTTTACTGGGCAGTTTAGTCGGTCAGAGAAGGGTGGTCGACCGACTAGTTTAGGATCTAGTCGGTCGGTCGTCTAACTTAGACCGACTAAAAGCCAATCCGTGAATAGGGTTGGTACAGGTAGTCAGATTTAGTCGGTCTGCGAAGGCCCGTCGACCGACTAGTTTAGGATCTAGTCGGTCGGTGATCGTTCATAGACCGACTAATAGAGAAATTAGATAGATATTAAGCACTGAGAATTAGTCGGTCAAGGAAGGAATCTTAACCGACTAGTTCAGGGACTAGTCGGTCGGTAATTGTTCTTTGACTGACTAACCATAAACAGTAACTTAGATGGTACAGTTGGACTCAGAATTAGTCGGTCTGAGTACAAATCCTGACCGACTAGTTTGGGAACTAGTCGGTCGAAGAATGAACTTAGACCGACTAAATGTAAACAGTAACTAAGCTGAAATTTACTGACAAGAATTAGCCGGTCAGAGAAGGATTCCCGACCGACTAGATGACAATCTAGTCGGTTGGCTCTCCTTCACGAACCGACTAAGATGCACCAAAAGTGCCGAAACGAAGCGCGAAGCTTCGGGAAGATTTCTTTGGCCTCTAGAATCACCCTAACACTAAGATTAAGACGTTATGAAGCTATTCGTAAGGATTTCTAACGGAAAAACACACAAGGAAGGAAACATCCAATATTATTAAAATAAAATAGTCATTACAAAAACTGGTCGTTACAGCTACGGGCTGTGCCCCCGATAGGTCGCCCAAGGGCTTGGGGCAGGCTACGGGCCTTGCCCCTACCCTATCAGAGATCCGGGGAAGGCTACGGGCTGCACCTCCGATAGGTCGCCCAAGGACTTGGGGCAGGCTACGGGCCTTGCCCCTTCCCTAACAGAGATTCGGGGAAGGCTACGGGCTGCCCCCCGATAGGTCACCCAAGGGCTTGGGGAAGGCTACAGGCCTACCCAGTGCTCTCCGGACTGTGCCCCCTCCCTGTCGAGGCTCCGCTTCTATGCGTCGCCCCCAAGGTTGAATCACTACTCGGTTTAGGGATGACCAACGCTCTCCAATAAGGGGCATCACCAACCTAATTGCATGAGTAAGTTCTCAGCAAAATTTTTCTAGAGTGTCTACTCAACATTTGCCTTTCCTTAACCTGAAGCTCGTCTACGCCGAATGTTGGGGGCATACATAGGGTGGGACAAGGTGTACGACAACAAACGACAAATTTTTACAACATAGGGTTGGACAAGGTGTACGATAACAAATGACAAATTTTTACAACAAACAACAAATTTTTTATTTAATGGTCACTCTGATTACACATCATTCTTACAAAAAGTCATTCGAACTTAGACCAAAACAAAAAATGACAGGAGAAGTTCGGCCCTAACATCGGCCCGACATCGATATCTCGCCCTCCCTGACTACGCCTCCGCCTGCCCCTGCTCGTCGCCAGCCAGAGTGGAAGCCTCCCCCTCATTGTCGGAGACCGACGACAACCGGGAAAAGTCGATCTCCAAGTTGGGGTAGTACTTCGCCATCCCCTTCTTGAATCTCTCAAAGCCTGTCTCCAGGCCCTACTTAAAACCCTCGGCCCTGGTCTCCGCCAAAGCGGGGATGAACTCCTAGAGCTGGTACTGGCTGACGGCCTCCAACTTGATCGCCTCGAGGTTGATATTCTCCATCTCCTCCACCCGCCTCTTAAGCTCGGCGATCCTCTTCCGGCTGGCCTCCCTCTCCCTGGCAAGGGTATTCTCAGCGGTGACCCTCTGGACTTTTTTGCCCTTGGCCTTCTACTCAGCCTCCTCTCTAGCTTTGTCCAGCTTGGAGATCGTCTCCTTCTGGACCACATAATAACTCCAGAGGGTCGCCAGCTTGTCCTCCAGGGCCTTATTCTTCTCCTTGGCCTCCTTCTTCACGGCCTCAAGCTCGACCACCTTTCTCGCAAGGGCACACTTGGCCCTGCTTTCCACTACAGAGTGACGTTGGAGGGACACCAACACTACGACCATCTACACAAAAGGAGTAAGGGACGTGAGCGTGTATCTTCTGAGAAAAGCGGTATCTTGAGTAAGAAGAGCGATGAACCTGCATTTTGAGCCAAACAGCCGTATCGCAGAGCCTCTCCGTGTTAACATTTTCTAGAGACTCTCGGTCCTTGGGTAGCATGCTATTCTTGGCCAGGCGGGCCGCAACCCCGGCCTCGTCAAACACCGATTCACAGGCACCCACTGGGTATAGTGGAGTAGCGGTCTCCCCTGTCGAAAGAGCGAGGAGCGCAGCCTTCTTCGAATTGAAAACAGCAAGTGCTGCCTCGCAGCTCGGGTGGGCTGGCTTTCCTAGCCCTGATGGCTGGCATCCATAGGGCCAGCGATCCACTGCCACCGCCTGCCCGGTCTGGGCCGACCCGGCCGAAGAACCCGGAGTTGCGACCAATGGCGCGACCAAGCTGGTAGAGGTAGCGCCAGTCACAACGACTGATGAGCCCTGGGACGCCATAGCCGTTGTGGTGACCAGCTGCTCTTGGGGTGGGTCGAGGTCGATGGGAGGGCCCGATGCTGCCATACTCGTCCGGGAAAGAAGAGCAGAAGGTGTGGCCTCCACTATTGTCGTCTTGCTCCACTCCACCTTCTCGGCCCAAGAGGTGCTCGCCCCCTCCTTGCCTCACTTTTGGTCGACCTTGGCCAAGCCCTTGGCTGCCTGCTCCTTGGCCATCCTCTTCATCTACACCCTCGAGAGACTCATGGCCGCACATACAAAAAAACGATAGATCAGGGTGAGCAAATCATGGGTGGATCATGAAGCTCAGATTACCTTCAAGCCAGACGTGCTTTACTATCTGCTCGTCTGTGATCATGCCCTGAAAGTCCCTGCTTTCCTTGGGGATGTCCTCCAAGATCCTGTCGTTCTCTTGGTCGGCTGCCCCGAGGACCACTTCATTGTTCATCGAGGGATTCAGTGTCTCCCAGTTCAACCTCAAAGCTAGGTCCTCGGGCATCAAGACAAAGACGAACTTCTCTTTCTAATCTTTTGTAACGGTCGCTTTTCGACCAGGTGTTTTTCAGCGAGTATTTTCTTTTTCGTACGCGTATTTATTGTGACCTTCATTTGTATCCTAAACACGTGAAGTTATATATCGTTGTAACCCTCAGAGAGAGTAGTTGTTTGTGGAATTTTTTATGAACGTCATTTGACGGGTCATTCTTCCACAAATCAGCTTTGAATGAAGAGGTGTCTTAACCTTCAGACTTTGACGTTTGGTTATTTATTTTTTATTATCGTTTTCTGTGAACCTAACTCGTGACCGACCATCGTATTCTCGATCCTCTCGTCGTCACGATCATTCCGATATTTTTCTTGTATTTTTTGGATGTCGTTAGACTGACCCGTCAACTGTAAAATGATAATATAATTAATTAGCCCTAAGCTAATTCAAATTCAAATCCTAATCCCTAAATCAAATCTAATCTCTTTTGGATCCTACGTATCATGCCAAATATTCCTAGGCTGTTTGCCATACTAAGTATACCCTCTCCCTCTCACATACTCTCTCCCACCTATCCCTTAAGTCCACTCCTTTTCTCCCATTTTAGCAAACTCTCCTTGATTTAAATGTATCACCCTAGGGTTTCTCTAAACCCAGCTGCCAACCCCCTTGGAACCGCTGGCCACCCCTCCCTTCTTCCCCTTCTCGCGTCCATGCACCCTAGCGCGCGCTCCGTCCTCTTCCCCTCGAACTGCTGGCACCTCCCCTTAGCCACACGCCCGGCTACCTTCCGTCCACAGCAGCCACTGTCAGCCCCTTATATACCTGCACAGCAGGCCATGCAACCTCCCCTCATTAGGGCAGCCCAGCTGCTGGCACCTCCTAGGTTGAAGCCCCCTTCTCCCTTCACAGCCCTACCGGCCTCCCCCTAAGCCGCAAAGCCCCTCTTCCCCTTAAAACTGCCAGTAACCCCCGCTCAGACCCCCTCCGGCCTCCCTTCCCTCGTTGCGGCCACCCTCTGACCCGACAGCCGGCCAACCTCCAGCCCTGCCGCCGGCCCCCTGTACTTCCCCGTGCTGTTGCCCGCTGCCCGTGCTACCGCGCGCAACTCTGTGGCGTGCCACCGTCCCGTGCCTCTCCACACGTCCCCTCGCTGCCGTGGTGACTTGTTGCCATTGCTGCTCTCCGTCTCGCTGTGCTACCCGTAGCCGAGGCATCCCCGATGATCCTTACTGTGCTACCCCAAGTCGAGGAAGCCGAGTACCGCAACCGTTCCCGATCAGACATCAGATCTCGCTCGAGCATCATACTGGGTTGGTCCCACTACTCGTAGCAACCCAAACAATATGTCATTGAACCCTAAATAAAAATCGACAACTTAACTCACTAAATTTATTTTACGCTCCTTTAAAATAGTGTGCTAATCTAGAATCGACGATCGGACTTTTTAACTGTGTACATAGGGTAGAATCGTCGAATAGGCTGAACAATCAAATTTGATTTGAAACTGATAGGATAGCCACGGTCAACTTAGAGACAACTTAATAGGATTTGCTAAACTGGTCCTGACCCCGCATTGACTTGTGACAGCGGACTTTGACTGACACGCTACCCGCGAAGAGGCGCTTCCGACAGACGTTCTTCTTGCCACCACAGGCAAGTGCCCCCACTTGCGTAGTTGCGGACACGCTTAGGCCATCTCTCTTTAAATTGTAATAGTATGAACAAGAGAACCAGACGTGAAATAATAGCGTCCGGGACCCCCTCACGATAGCCTAGACTTGACAACGAAGTCTAGGTATAAATTGCTATAATTGTTATGCTAGGAACTATCTGTATGTATGTGCGTATGGACCCCCAGAATGAAAAGAACATACTTTACTGATGACATGCCATGTAACATCATTCACGTAATGTTTTACACAGCCTGCGGACAATAGGGCACCCTCCAAGATAGAGAGAGTGACCCCTTGTATGGATAACCTGCGTGAACCCAACACTCACCAAGATAGAGTGAGTGACCTTGGCACCTGTGGGGGAATAGGGCACTCTCCGAGATAGAGAGAGTGACCCCTTGTACTGATTAACCTACGGGAAGCTCGGCACTCACCAAGCTAGAGTGAGTGGCCCTGCAACCTGTGGGGATAGAGGCACTCATCAAGCTAGAGTGAGTGGTGCTTGTACAGTCTTGTCTTGAGCACTTGGGGTGTGGTTGGGTTGAGTGGCCACCAGGTTAGAGAGTTTGGTCACTTTCTAATCTGAAGGCGTGAACCCTTTTGGTGTCGAGTCGCTTGGTGTCACACAGTCTTGTCTAGTCTTGTCTTATAGCCGGTAGCGCACGCTACGGCTATTGCCTTACACGTTTACTTTCTGCACAGTCTTTACTTTCCTTGCATATTTATGTATAACTGCCATGCTGTTGCAACTCTCATGTAATCAACCTTAAAATGTTGTCTTTAAATTCCTTTACACTTGCAGTAGAGTCTTCTCACCTTTTCCTTGTAGACTTTACTTGACGTACAGCTCCTTTCTCTTGGGTGTTGTACGTCAGGTACTGAGACGGAGTACATAGATGAGCCGACTTTACTTGAGGACTTGGAGCTGGAGGACGTTGACCTGGAGTACGTTCCAGACGAGGACCAGACTTAGAGGTCCCTCATCGTTGCTGTCTTACGAAGGTTTACTGCTTTCTAGTTTGGATGCGTAGCACCAATTCACTTCTTGCCTAGGTTGGGTGCGTCGCACCATTAGTTTTCTCTTTCTGCAGTTGTAGCCATGCTTGGGCTTCTTTTTAGACTTGATGTATTTCTGGATGTTATCTCTTTAATAATGAATGCAGTTTTCTTTCGAGTACTCTTATCTTATTGTTTTATATGCAAGAACCTGTAATTAAATGGTATCTCTACAGATGCTTATTGGGCCCGAGCCTCACAGCTCCGGCCCATGCGGACCTTCGTCTCGTCCTCGCACCCATTTTGGGAAGCAGGGCGTGACAACTTTTAGTGGTGGCCCATGCATATCATGCGAAAAGTTCAGAAAGATAAAAATACCCATATTCATTTAATATCCATTTTAACATGTGCAAAGTCTAATGATCCCTAGTTAGATTAGTGGCACCTTGTTTGACCTTAGCTTTATCTTTTGTATCTTAGGCATCATCTTAGTGTCATCTTATCCGGCACTAACTTTGTTCGACTCCAGTGCATCTATGTGCATCATAACCCGAAGATTCGTGACAGAGCACTTAATTCCCACCCATACACTTCCAAAGTGTTGGGACATCACTACAGGAAAGGGAGTGGTGACTGTTTGTTTGGGATGCCTATCGATTCCGTTGGTGATCAGTGGACATGAGCTTTATACCGACTTCATTGTCCATGATCTACCACATTTTGATGTTGTTCTTGGTATCGATTGGTTGGGAGATTTCCATGCTTCGATCGATTGTCGCAGCAAGAAAGTGGTGTTCAGGATTCCAGGCCACCCGGAGTTCGAGTTCCTCAGTAGAGAGCGATCGCTTGGGCCCGTTAGATTCCGGGCCAAGCCGGAGGAGTCGATCGTTGTCGCCATACAGATGGAGACCAGTAGACCAGCAATCGTCAGTGACTTCGACAACGTCTTTTGGGATGATATTTCTGGGTTGCCACCCAATAGAGCTTTAAAGTTCAGCATAGAGCTTATGCCGGGAGGGCAACCTATTTCAAAGGAGCCGTATCGAATGGCTCCTGCAGAGCTTGAGAAGTTAAGGAAACAGTTGGATGAATTGCTGCAGAAGGGATTCATACATCCTAGTGTGTCACCTTGGGGTGCACCAGTCTTATTAGTGAAGAAGAAGGATGGATTCCGCAGGATGTGTGTGGACTATAGAGGCTGAATGCAGTGACCGTGAAGAATAAGTATCCGCTTCCCCGGATTGATGATATTTTTGACTAGCTTGGAGGTTCGAGGGTTTTCTTGAAATTGGATTTGAGGAGCGGGTACCATCAGTTGAAAGTGAAGAAGGACGGTATTTCGAAGACAGCATTCATGACAAAGTACGGACACTATGAGTTCGTAGTCATGCCGTTTGGTGTGACCGACGCTACAGTAGTGTTTATGAACTTGATGAATTTGATTTTCTACGACTTCCTGTATAAGTTCGTCGTCATCTTCATCGACGACATTCTTATTTACTCGAAGTCTGAAGAGGAGCATAGCCGTCATCTGAGGACAGTGTTGGAGACACTGAGACGTCATAAGCTGTATGCCAAGTATAGTAAATGCGAGTTTTGGTTGGATAGAGTCACATTCCTGGGACACATGGTATCCGGTGATGGCATATCTGTAGATCCGGAGAAAGTCAAAGCAGTCAGCGAGTGGCCGACCCCGCAGTCAGCATCAGATATCAGGAGTTTTCTTGGATTAGCAGGCTACTACCGTCGGTTCATCAAGGATTTTTCGAGGATTGTAGAGCCGATGACAAAGATGATGAGGAAGGATGTGGAGTTTGTTTGGTTAGAGGATTGTGAGAAGGCTTTCAGTAATTTGAAGGGGAGGTTGACCACAGCATCGGTTTTGGCTGTACCAGATCAGAGTGGAGGCTTCGAGATTTATTGTGATGCATCAGGCAAGGTTCTCGGATGCGTCTTGCATCAGCACAGTCACGTGATCAGGTACGCTTCTCGGTAGTTGAGGAATCATGAGAAGAACTACCCGACGCACGATCTGGAGTAAGCAGCGGTGATATTTGAAGTGAAGATCTGGAGACACTTCCTGCTGAGTAAGAGCGTGAAAGTTTTCATTGATCACAAAAGCTTGAAGTACATTTTTATGCAGAAGGAGCTTAACATGCGTCAGAGGAAATGGTTGGAGCTGATGGCAGACTATGCGATAGATCTGCAGTATCACCCGGGGAAGGTGAATGTAGTGCCAGATGCTTTGAGTAGACTTCCCGCAGTAATGATGCATACTGCCGACTGGAGAGTACAGCAGAAGCTGAGAGGGATGAACATTGAAGTTGTCCTACCAGGAGCGATCATTTTGTTGATGAACTTGCAGATTCAGTCAACGATCGTGGATCATATCAAGGCAGCTCAGGCAGGAGACCTGAAGCTACAGAGGATCAGAAGACAGGTAGAAGAGGGACTTCGGATGGAGTTCATCATTCATCAGGATGGATCCCTGAGGTACGACAGTAGACTCTGTGTACCTGCAGGTGACATTAGAGATGAGCTGTTGAATGAGGCACATATCTCACCTTATTCCATACATCCTGGAGGCACGTAGATGTACACGGACCTCGGTCTGAACTATTGGTGGATTGGCATGGAGAGGAGTGTGGCACGAAGCATTGCCAAGTGTTTGGTATGCCAGTAAGTGAAGGCGGAGCACCATCGGACAGCAGGATTGCTACAACCGCTTTCTATTCCGGAGTGAAAGTGACAACACATCATGATGGATTTCGTGATAGGCCTACCTCGGAGCCCGAAGCAGAACGACGCAGTCTGGGTGATCGTTGATCGATTGACCAAGTCTGCGCACTTCATTTCATTCCGAGTGGGACAGCCCACGAAAGTCTTGGCGAGGAAGTATTTAGAGGTAAAGATATTTTACTTCTCTATTTATAATTCCTCCTTGAGTTTAGATCGTGATGTAGATCGTGTACGTGCAGGAGATTGTGTGGTTACATGGAGTTTCAGTGAGCATCGTATCTGACAAAGACTCGAGATTTACATCTCAGTTCTAGAAGAGTCTGCAGGAGAACCTTGGTACGAGTCTGAATTTCAGCATGGCGTATCACCGATGGCCAGTTAGAGAGGACTATTCAGATGCTGGAGGATATGCTGAGAGCTTATACGCTCAATCTGAAGGGTTCGTGGGAAGATCATCTACACTTAGTGGAATGCTCATACAACAACAGCTACCAGGCAAGCATTGGCATGGCACCTTTTGCTGCCCTATATGGAAGGAAATGTCGATCACCACTGAGCTGGGATGACATCGGAGACCGAGAGCTGTTGGGTCCGGAGATGATTGTAGAAGCTGTAGATGTCGTGAGGGACATCAGGGATAAGCTCCAGATTGCACAAGATCATTACAAGCATTGGACAGACACCAAGAGACGACCTTTGGAGTTTCAGCCAGGAGATCATGTCTTCCTGAAGATTTCTCTGAACTACGGAGTCATTCGTTTCAGGAAGAAGGGAAAGCTGAGTATAAGGTATATTGGACCGTTTGACATGTTGGAGCGTGTGGGAGCAGTGGCTTATCACCTTGCTCTGCTACCATCTTTGGAGGGAGTTCATGACGTTTTCCACGTATCTCAGCTTCATCGATATGTCAGTGACCCATTGCACACTGTGGATTTTCAGAGATCACGGTTCGATCGGACATGACCTATGACAGCAGACAGTGCAGATTTTGGACCGTCGGCAGAAGCAGTTGAGGAACAAGGTAGTCGACCTAGTGAGAGTGATGTGGCGTCACGAATCACCTGGAGAGTCCACGTGGGAGTGCAAAGAAGGGATGAGAGAGAGCTACCCGCATTTATTTCCTGAGCAGTAGTTGATGTAGATTCCAAGGACAGAATCATTTCTTAAGGTGGATAGGATGTAATAGTCGCTTTTCGATAGGGTGTTTTTCAGCGCGTATTTTCTTTTTCATACGCGTATTTATTTTGACCTTCATTTGTATCCTAAACGCACGAAGTTATATATCGGTGTGACCCTCAGAGAGAGTAGTTGTTTGTGGAATTTTTTATGAACGTCATTTCACGGGTCATTCTTCCACAAATCAGCTTTGAATGAAGAGGTGTCTTAACCTTTAGACTTCGACGTTTGGTTATTTATTTTTTATTATCGTTTTCCATGAACCTAGCTCGTGAAAAACCAACGTATTCTCGATCCTCTCGTCGTCACGATCGTCTCGATATTTTTCTTGTATTTTTTGGACGTCGTTAGACTGAGCCGTTACCTCTAATATGATAATATAATTAATTAGCCCTAAGCTAATTCAAATTCAAATCCTAATCCCTAAATAAAATCTAATCTCTTTTGGATCCTACGTATCATGCAAAATATTCCTAGGCTGTTTGCCACACTAAGTCTACCCTCTCCCTCTCACTCACACTCTCTCACCTATCCTTTAAGTCCACCCCTTTTCTCCCATTTTAGAAAACTCTCCTTGATTTAAACATATCACCCTAGGGTTTCTCTAAACCCAGCCGCCAACCCCTTGGAACTGCCGGACACCCTCTCCCTCCTTCCCCTCCTCGCGTCCACGCACCCCTGCACGCGCTCCGGCCTCTTCCGCTCGAACTGCCGGACACCCTCTCCCTCCTTCCCCTCCTCGCGTCCACGCACCCCTGCACGCGCTCCGGCCTCTTCCGCTCGAACTGCCGACACCTCCCCTTAGCCATGTGCCCGGCCACCTTCCATCCACGGTAGTCGCTGCCGGCCCCTATACCCACACAGCAGGCTGCGCAACCTCCCTTCATCATGGCAGCCCAGCCGCCAGCCACCTCCCAGGCCGAACCCCCCTTCTCCCTTCACAGACCTACCGGCCGCCCCCTAAGCCGCAAAGCCCCTCTTCCCCTCAAAACTGCCGGCAACCCCCGCTCAGACCCCTCCGGCCTCTCTTCCCTCGATGCGGCCACCCTTTAGACCCGACAGCCGGCCAACCTCCAGCCCTGCTCCCGGCTCCCTCTACTTCCCTGTGCTGCTGCCCGCTGCCCGTGCTACCGCGCACAACTCTGTGTCGCGTCGCCGTCCCGTGCCTCTCCGCGCGTTCCCTTGTTGCCGCGGTGACTTGTTGCCATTGTCGATCTCCATCTCACTATGCTACCTGTAGCCGAGGCGTCCCCGACGATCCTTACTGTGCTACCCGCAGTCGAGGAAGTCGAGTACCGCCACCGTTCCTGATCCGACGTCAGATCTCGATCGAGCATCATACTAGGTTGGTCCCACTACTCATAGCAACCCAAACAATATGTAATTAAACCCTAAATAAAAATCGAAAACTTAACTAACTAAATTTATTTTACGCTCCTTTAAAATGTTGGGCTAATCTAGAATCGACGATCAGACTTTTTAACTGTGCATATAGGGTAGAATCGTCGAATAAGCTGAACAATCAAATCTGACTTGAAACTGATAGGATAGCCACGGTCAACCTAAAGACAACTTAATAGGATTTGCTAAACTGGTCCTGACCCTGCATTGACTTGTGACAGCGGATTTTGACCGATACGCTACCTACGACGAGGCACTTCCGACGGACGTTCTTCTTGCCACCACAGGAAAGTGCCCCCACTTGCGTAGTTGCAGCCATGCTTAGGCCATCTCTCTTTAAATTGTAATAGTATGAACAAGAGAACCGAACATGAAATGATAACATTCGGGACCCCTCATGATAGCCTAGACTTGACAACGAAGTATTGGTATAAATTGCTATAACCGTCATGCTAGAAACTATCTGTGTGTACGTGTGTGCGTGTGGACCCCCTAGAATGAAAAGAACATACTTTACTCATGACATGCCATGTAACATCATTCACGAAATGTTTTACAGAGCCTGCGGGCAATAGGACACTCTCCAGGATAGAGAGAGTGACCCCTTGTATGGATAACCTACGAGAACCCGGCACTCACCAAGATAGAGTAAGTGCCATTGGAACCTGCGGAGAATAGGGAACTCTCCAAGATAGAGAGAGTGACCCCTTGTACAGATTAACCTACGGGAAGCTTGGCACTCACCAAGCTGGAGTGAGTGGCCCTGCAACCTGTGGGGATAGAGGCACTCATCAAGCTAGAGTGAGTGGTCCTCGTACAGTCTTGTCTTGAGCACTTGGGGTGGGGTTGGGTTGAGCGGCCACCAGGTTAGAGAGTTTGTCCACTTTCTAAGCTGAAGGCATGAACCCTCTTGTTGTCGAGTCGCTTGGTGTCACACAGTTTTATCGAGTCACTTGGTGTCACATAGTCTTGTCTAGTCTAGTCTTGTAACCGGTAGCGTATGCTACGGCTTTTGACTGCCACGTTTACTTTCTGTACAATCTTTACTTTCCTTGCATATATATATGTATAACTGCCATGCTGTTGCAACTCTCATGTAATCAAACTTAAAATGTTGTCTTTAAATTCCTTTACACTTGCATTAGAGTCTTCTCACCTTTCCATTGTAGACTTTACCTGACGTACAACTCCTTTCTCTTGGGTGTTGTACGTCAGGTACTGAAACGAAGTACATAGACGAGCTGGCTTTACTTGAGGACTTGGAGCCAGAGGGCGTTGACCTGGAGTACGTTTCAGACAAGAACCAGACTTAGAGGTCCCTCACCGTTGCTGTCTTACAAAGGTTTATTGCTTTCTAGTTTGGATGCGTAGCACCATTTCACTTCTTGCCTAGGTTGGGTGCGTCGCACCATTAGTTTTCTCTTTCTACAGTTGTAGCCATGCTTGGGCTTCTTTTTAGACTTGATGTATTTCTGGATGTTATCTCTTTAATGAATGCAGTTTTCTTTCAAGTACTCTTATCTTATTGTTATGAACTTTTATATGCAAGAACCTGTAATTAAATGGTATCTCTATAGACGCTTATTGGGCCCGAGCCTCACAGCTCTGGCCCTTGTGGACCTTTGTCTCGTCCTCGCACTCGTTTTGGGAAGCGGGGCATGTCATCTTTTACCTTGCCCGACAGATTGAGAACAAGAGGACGTCCCCTCCTCGCACAAATATAGTAGAATGCCCCTTTGCACTTGGCTTCGAAGAAATACTGAAACAACGGCAAGATCAGACTTATGCCACTGCCTGAGCAAAAGACGAGAAAGCCAACCATGGATTTGATGGAGTTCGGCATCAGTCGAAAGAGGGGGAGTTCGAGGAAGTGTAGGACGGGCAGAAGAAATGGGTGGAGAGGGAACCTGAGCCTAAGAGCAAAGGTTTGGGCATAGACCCCGACCTTGTGATCTCTTGGGGAGCTTAACTGCTCGTAAAACTCGGGGATGTGGACAGAATAGGTCGGCCTTGTTGGGGGATATGCCCTCAGATCATTTGTATTTGATGCAAATGAAAATTTAAGCTTAGATATGGACTAATTTGCATATGATGCAAAGAGATTAAATGTGTCTTAAATTATTTAAGATTATATTTAATTAAATTTACGCATTGAAAAGGTTGCCTGTGTGACGGGAACATCCTGGTCTAAATACTGGTTCAAACCGCGTCAGAAACGGAGTTCAAATGAGCCCAATAAGTTTATTTAAAAGTGTTTAAATAGAGAGCCCAAAATAGACCCAAAGAATAAAGCCCACAACTTTAAATTGCAGAATTTATTTATGTATGGATAGCAGCCTTGGGCCCAGCCCAAAGGCCAGGCATCTTTCGATTCCTGCCGCAAAGAAAAGCAAAGGGGGGGCGCCACGTGGTGCCCCCGGTTGGCCACAGCCAGCCGCCCAAATGGGCACCAGGCGAAAACGCGGGCCCGGGCACGTGCATGCCCGTGCAATGCACGGGAACACTGCGAACGCGGAGGTGTGTGCAGTGCATGGGCCTCGGGGCACGTGCGCTGCACGCGCCTGGCATAGTGGGGCCCGCACGTAACCATAGGGCTGCGTGCTTTTTGCAGTGGCTAGGTTGTGTATTTTGGGTGGGGGTTTTGGCATACTTTGACGCGACGTTTAGAGGATCAAACGGACTCGGATTGACGAGCCATTTTTTCCTACGCGTTCACCGTTGAACACCCTTCGAATTGATAGGTTGTATCAATCATGAAGCTCAATGGTGAGGGAGTTAAAATTCACGGAAGTTTGGCCTTTGTGAAAGTGACGTCCCCCTAGTTTGTGGCATGCAGATGTGTGCAATTGGATATTGTGGGCGTGAGATTTAAATATTTGTAACCGCAAGCGCACGGTGTTGTAGTGTGGCTTGGGGGTCGAACTCAGGGAGGCGTGGTTGTGCTTCTCTCAGAAAGGACCGGATTCACCACATGGGTGAGCTAGCCCGAATCGGTAGATGGGTTGTCACAGAAATAGAATGCAAGGGATAAACGATATAAAGGGAACCACGGGACTTCGGTTTCCACCCTATCGTGTGATTCTCGCCAATACGACCGGCGGATGGGATAACGATCGGAATTAGGGGCTAATGGTGAGACGTTGCCTCTAAGAGTGATACCAGCGTCCCATGGGCCTGATATTCCGGTCGGTGCCCAGGATGATACTCCGGACTACCTAGGTTCGGTAAGTGGGCATTCCCATGTCCATTCACACTGATTGACTCCGGGAGCACTAAGCTCACAACGATAACTCCCAACATCTCATCCTGCTGCTCTTGCGCGCTAGGATTCGATGTCTACGCTAAGGGCGTGAGCTATGGCTAGGGAGTCAACCGCCAAGTTTATTCCCCCTTGGCCCAACGGTCAAAGGCGGTCTTTTTCCCGTCGATGACAATAAAACACCCCGCGTAACCGATAGATTCCTAATCCATATCGATTTCCTAGTCCTATGGACGCATTAGGGAGAATCCACAAAGTGGTTTCCACCAAAATCCCAGATTAGAGAACTACTCACACATTTTAGGTAAAAGGCAATATAAATAAAAATCGACCGTTAAAAACATAATCAGATGATCGGAATGAAGTAATTGCAATGCAATTAAGATAATATCAAAGTTTGGTTAAGATCAGAACACTTACAAATAACAAAGAAATTACAGCCGTCACAAGAGAGAAAAACAGTAAAAAATAACAACTTTCGTTTCTGGAAACCTAGGGTTTATATATATAGAAAACGACATCACCCGATCGGTTGAAGAATCACCCGATCGGGTGACCTGCTTCGTTAATCGGCATCGGTCTTCAGAACTTCACCCGGTCAGATGACACGATCTGTTGATGGAAGCTGCCCGTCGTTTGGATCTTGGCGTCGTCAGGTGAACCGATCGGTTGATAAATCAACCGACCGGTAGGAATCGTCGCCCAAAAGAAAGTAACTTCAGAAGTTTTGGCACGGTCTGTTGGCGGTCAGGTGAGCTCTCAGGATCATCTCTTCGAGGAAACAGCTACAGGTGAACCGATCGGGTGAAGATTGTAATGCCCTACGTAGCTACTGCACAAGTACTAGAGGGGGGGTGAATAGTACTTTTAAAATAATTAAGAAGATAATTCCTAATTATCTTGCAAACTTCAACCAACAATGCGGAAATGTAAATGTGACAACAAAGAAATGCAATCGCAAACAAAACAATATAACGGGTTCGGATCCACCCAAGTCTCCCCGACTTGTTCCCAGTGTTCCTACGTCCCAAACACTCGGATCCCCTCCGGATACTTGAGTTAGAAACCTCTAACTCAAATTTGCACTATGAAATACTTGTAGAAAACCTCTACAAGATCAAATCATACACAAATGAAATTGTGACTCCCACAAACCGGGATTACAAACAAACTCTCACAACCGAGAGTAAAACTTGCAATATTCAAAGTAAATTGTGTTGGATCTGGATCGTAGCCTAGAGGGGGGGTGAATAGGCTAATAAAAAATTCTCGTGCAACCCATGAGAAATCCCACGCAATTATAAGCACAGACAGAGCAATAAATAGCAATCACGGAATACGCACAGATATACCCTGGTTCGGTCGTCCCCACGACCTACTCCAGCCCCGAAAGCAACTACTAGATAGATATGTAATCAAGTACAGCTACAATGTGTCAAGATCCCAAATCTACTCTCACCTAGCTCGTACGCACACCACGTGCTCTACACTATCAATCTAGTCAGATGCTCTCCCCCCGTGACGACTCCCAAGTCGTCAGGTCCCCAAAAGTAACACAAAAAGTAAAGTTTCCCCTACGAGGATCAAACACAACAACTACACAAAATAATGATAAATTGAGTTTAGAAATCTCAGTTTGTGTAGCGGTGATGTCCTCGTCAATCAGCACGGGTCAGATCACGTCTGACGTAGATGTAGTCTCTGATGTCTCCTCAATAGTTCGGCTCCCCTCTTAATGAAACTTGCGCACTCTACCAAAAGTTGAAACTTACGACACGCAGAACAAAGAGAGAGTGCGGCTCTCAGATTTTTGATTTGTTGTGCATGCGCCCTCGAAAGTCAGAACCTGCGATGTGCCCAAAAGAAAAAATCAGAACTAGCGGCTTATGGTGTCAAGTAAATAATCATTCAGTAAAGCTTTTGGAGTTTGAGAATTTGGTTGACTTCCCTTTAATGGCCGGCCTGAGACTTTGCAAAACAAGAAGAGAAAGATGTGCACGGCAGCTTCTATATATATATATATTTTTCCTTCAAAAACAATGACTCACAGGCTTTCACAAAAAACAATGAACGAAGAAGCCCCCTGAATAAATTCGGCAGCCACCAATGATTAAAGAAGGGGTCTCCTATATTATCAGCTCTTTGAAAATGATATTATATGTATACATAACCTTAGAGGAGATCAACACAAATAAATGCCTGGGCTTGGGATTTTCAAAAGCACCAAAGAAAATAAAAGATCCCACCTTGGCTGCATCAGGTTGCGGCTCTCCAAGACAAAAGTTAAGAAGATTAGATAATATCCCTTTTGCACAATGACTGATTTCGTTGATTGCCTGGGCTTGCAAGCTTGGGTTCTCCAACAACAATTCGGCCCTGGGAAATAGTCAATATTGAGAGAGATTAATTATAGAGAGAGATTAAACAATTCGGCCTTGGGAGAAATTTGATTGAGGTCTAAAGAATTTTCGTTGCCCTCTCATCAAAAAGAAACTTTTGTGCCTTGGTCAAAAGAGAAAATGTGGCTGCCACTTCCTGATTAAAACAATGGAGAGGGGAAAGTCTTTTTGCTCTTGGGAATTGTTAGGTTAAAAAAAAGTGCGGCTCACTTGTACCCAGGTTTCGGCTGCCCCCTTTTCTAAATGATGATGCTCTTCTTTTTATTTTATTTTTTTTTGGAAACTTGCGGCACATGCTAGGTTTTTTGAGATGCACAAAAAAACAGAGGTCTCAATTAGAAGGATTCGGCCCAAGAGCATTTGCAATCTCCCTGATAATTTTTCACTCAAAATGCAATATGTCAAGGCCGGCCTGTAAAGAAAAAAGACCACAAAAAATATTGGCTAACCTTGCACAATGACCAATCATATATAAGTACGTATGTAAGTATATACTAAAACTTGGTACTTCCCTGTTCTCCTTGCACATTCCCCAAATCCTTTATTTGAATTAATCGCACGTTCGCCGTTCCTGAAACACTTAACACACACGTTAAAACGTTCACACTCGTTTGTCATCATCAAACTAAAGGTCCTAGATCGTTGCGTCCAACAAATTGAAATATGAAATTCTTACCACAAAAAAACCTATGCCTTGAGTAAAACTTACGATTTAGGGCAAAGAGGATTTTGGGGAAGATGAGTGGCAACAAACCCTAGCTCCAAGTAGATGACCAGTAATGGGAGCCTAGGTGGATGTTGGTGACCTAGAATCAAGCTCTTGGCTTGGAAGGCTCACAATCAATGAATCTCTCTTTTGAAATAAGAGTGAGGGAGAGATTCTTGAATGAAATGAATGAGCTTTGAATGAGAATGAGCTTTCAATAAATATCAGCCTTGAATGCTATGAAAGCAGCACTCCAAGTATATATAGGATAGAGGAAAGAGAGAGTAAAATTCGTGGCATTTAATGCTCCAACGGCTCTATTCTGAAGCAGACTAGTCGGTCAAAGAAGGATCACTGACCGACTAGTTCATCAACTAGTTGGTCGGTGATTCAACATGAACCGACTAACTGAAGAACAGCCAAAAGTTAAAGTTCAGAAGATAGGGAACTAGTCGGTCCAAGAAGACTTGCCAACCGACTAGTTTCTCAACTAGTCGGTCGGTGAGTGTTCTTTGACCGACTAAGAGTCAAAATAGTATAGGCTGAAATCAAGTTGAACTAGTCGGTCTGAGAACAAATTCCAACCGACTAGTTTCTCAACTAGTCGGTCGACAAACGTTCTTAGACCGACTAATGATAAACAGTAGCTCAGGCGAAAAACTGTACACAGAACTAGTCGGTCTAAGAAGGATTCCTAACCGACTAGTTTCACAACAAGTCGGTCGGTGAACCTTCTTGGACCAAATAACTGTAAACAGTAAAGAGCTGAAATTAGTCAAGGCATTCTAGTCGGTTCAAGAAGCATTGCCGACCGACTAGATTGCCATCTAGTCGGTTGGTTCTTCTTCTTGAACCAACTAACATGCACAAAAAGCCGTGAAATGAAGCGCGAAGCTTCGGAAAAGTTTGTATGGGCTTTTAATAAGATCCTAGCTCTAAGATAGGAGCGTTATGAAGATTAAAACATAAGACCTACTTAAGGCTTAACATTCTACGAAACGAAGCTAGAAGACTATAAATAAAACTTGACGAACCGTCTTCAAATGCTTCGATTCGAATCTCTTGACTTCAATAATGATCCTTGAGCTTCAACAAAGCTTCAAGCATACGATCACGCGCTTTGAGAAGTCTCGAGACGTCGCTTTTGATGTTTATAGAAATTTGGCGACGATCTCCATAACTGCGCTCACAAAGAGTTAGTTCACGATATTAATGTTTGCTCATCATCAAAACCAAATCCAGGGAATCAATACTCAACAAAGATCACCCGATCGGTTGAGTTTCAGCTCCAATTTCCAGAGAGAACAGTCGGGCTGAACCGGTCTCTGACCCGGTCGGTTGACACTCTCGTCACTTCAGCAGCTGTCCGGGTGGTGCATGCGTGCATCACCCGATCGGTTGGCGTATCCAACCGATTGGGTGGGGGCTGAAAGATGGAGATCTTTGTCGTTTGACCCCTAGGATCACGTGTGACTCCTCCCGTTTCTCCGGGGACTTATGATATTTTCGCTAAGTGTCCCCTATGCTGTCAAACTCCTGCAAACATACAAAAACACGGAAAAGTGAAAGAAAACAAAAAAACACGAGAAAATGAGTACGAGACGACGGGAAATAACGGAAAAACATTAAGAAGACGTGCGTGGGTATATAAAATATACACACACGTCAGAAAGGAAAACTAAATTATATTTATTAACGCAAAATTATTTATTAGATAAATAATTTTATATTTAATTGTTAAATGGCAGGACACTCTTTTTATGTGTTAAAATTATTGTAACTTTATGTTAATGGCTATGTCATCTTATCCCTTATTTGATAACACAAGACAACCCTTTAGGTTAGCCATTAAGAAATCATTAAAATTTATTAATTGAATTTTAATGACATGCTATGTTTTAATAAACCATTTAACAACCTTTAAGACCTAATTCCTGATTAGGGTAATCCCTTTAATGAAAATATTAATTCTGATTGTTATGAAATTAATTTTCATTAAAGGACTTCACTTTTAGCGTTGTTAATAAATTTATTAAAATCCTAATAACGATTAGGATAGCACGTGAACCTTATAGTAGATAAGGATTTAATAAAAGTTATTAAACAAATCCTAAAATTTTGAATTTAAGGATTCAACTAGTTGATAGGATTAATTAATTGTTAATAAAAGCTTTTTGTCTATGGCACGCATATAAAAATGACAAGCTTCATTCAATGGAGCATGATCCAGTCAATGTGCTTGGCTAAGTTTGTTGGATCACCCTAGCTAATCTAAGGGATAAGTGATCCTGGCTTAGTCAATTCCTTGGCTATGTTCCGCTGGATCGCAATGAAGTGAATCATGATTATGTGACACCCTGGACTATATCTAAGTCAAATACGTTAATAATCTTCTTCAAGATTAGCCGTAGCCCTCCTTGTTTTAGGGGTTGGCAACTATAGGACCCGTGTTCCAGTTGTTGAGCTACACTCAAACTGTGACATTGCAACCTTGTAGAAACCAACTTCTATATACATAAGATGAAATCTTGATGTCACGCCCCGCTTCCCAAAAATATGGAGGCGAAGCGTGAGAAGGTCCGCTCAGACTTGAAGCTGCAAAGCTGCAAGTCCGATAAGCGTCAATCAAATTTAAACTGCGGGTCCTTGCAACGCGAACGAAACAAAGATAATAATAATGAAATGAGACAAAGAGATATCTCAGAATATCCATAAAATAAGTTTCAACATCACAGAAAAAGCCACCAGGCTAAAAGAAAAGAGTCTAAAGGCCCAAACATGGCCAACAAAAGTACAACGTACAAAGTAAAGGTGCCGCGCACCGACAACTAACAACTTAGCCTAAAACAAAAGGAAGCTCAGCAAAGGGGCTCCGGTGTCCACAAAACTCCTCCTGGGAAGACATGGACTCAGGCTCAGCATCAGCAAAACATCACGTACACAGCAACAGTCTCTGGCTCAAGGTCTAACATGTGACACCCAAAAGAGCAAGGGGCACATGTCAGCAAGTCTACAAGAGACTTGTGCAAGGAAACTGAAAGTATGCAAAAGTAAAGCAACCTAGCAGTTCTAGCATGAATGCGATGACATGGCAGTTAAAGTATGAGTGCAACAGGTAAGTAAAGTAAAGTAAAGTACGAGCATGGCATTTAAACATGGCATGGATGACAAGTATTACATGAATCATTCACAAGACAAGTACAAGACAAGGAAAGTAAGCACCTCGTGCACAGAGATTTTGCCTTCTGGCTAGAGTGTCTGATCGGGCCACTACTAAGCTCAGGTGATCGTTTATCCCTACCCCTCCACGTGTATCGAGCCAGGGCCTTACCCCCGAACATGGAATGCTCGCTTCTGGATCACGAGCCAGGAAGTGTTTTTAACAAGTATGGCATAGGGGTGCACCTAGCCGGACAAGGAAACCGGGCATTGGCTTTTGACCAACACATGAGGCCCGTTCCCAGGAAGTAGTATTCAAGGAGTACAAGTACAAATATTGTAGGGTGTGCTACGAATGCAACAATCAACTTGGATGACATGTAGAATGCAATGCATGGCAGTTAAAAGTGCGTACAGTTAAGGAAAGTAAACGTGACAGTTTAGTATGCATGATTAACAAGTTTAAAGAGTTGGATCTAGCTTCGTTGTCAAGTTAGATCCATTTAGGTGACGGATCTAGTTTCGTTGTCAAACTAGATCAAGTAGGCGTCTAGCCAGCTATCATTTCACTGACTAGTCTCTTTTACACTGAAAACAAGGAAGTGGCCTAAAAACATGGCCCTACACAAGAGTTGGCAAGTTTCACTTGCCTGCAAGTACGACGTCTGAGAAACACCGTCCAAGAGAGTCCAAAATCAAAATTATCCTACGTGCACAAGTCCACCGGCCTAAAGTCCATATTATTAATCTTGATTAGTGAATTTAAAACATTTAAAACATTTTAAAAACATCAATTTTAGTCTTGATTAACAGGCAATGGGTTGGGGGTCCTAGGGGTGCAAAGCGTTACCTCAACACGACGCGAAAGCTACACCGGCGTCGAGTAGCGACGCTGGGGGTTGGAATAAGAGAACGCGCTCCAAGTCCTGATTCCAATTTTGATTCCTCGCTGGAAAGTTCAGAGCATCAACCGGAGCAACTGTTCCAGATTCCAAAGCTAGCACGTGCGACGACGGGCTACGACGTGTCGCAACGTCGTACGCGGCAAATCGTCGGAGAGAAAGCACCTAGGTGGGGCCCACAGTAGTCCTAGGGACCTATGGGGGACCCACAATACCTCTGGAGAACTTGGGGGGCCCACATTGGCAAGTGGTGCGAGAGTTGCGACGTTGCGACGAACGTCGCTCGGTCGGACACTAGCCTGACCGAGAGAATCTCTCGGTCAGACACAGCGCACGGCGCTGTGCAGCGCTGCGGAGCGGGCTCAGCAGCGGGTGCGGGCGGCCTCTCGGTCGGTGCGGTCGGTCATCTCGGTCGGGCGCTTGGGCGGGTCGTTGCAACGTTGCAACGTTGCAATGAAGCGGCGATGCGGGCGTGAGCGGGGGAGCGCTTCGGTCGGACAAGATGCGGAGCGGGCGAACGGAGCGGGCTTGGTGCGGGGCTTGGTGCGGTGCGGAGAAGCGGGCGTGAGCGGGGGCGGCTATCGGTCTGACCGAGAGAATCACTCGGTCGGACACGGCTTGGTGCGGGGTTACGATGCAGCGGCTGGGTGCGGGGGCGGCGATCGGTCTGATCGGGGATTTGGGGCTGATTCCGTCGGTCGGTGCGGGGGAGTTCGTCGCAACGTTGCGACGATTCGTCGCAACGTCAATTTTGGGTTTTGGAAGCTGCTAGGGTTATTTTCTTGCGAAAATAGGTCTTCCTAGAGGTTGTTTATATAGTGTAGATGGGTTGACTAGGTCTAGGGCTAATCATAATGGGATTAGGAGTTTAAAATAATTTAAAATTTGAATCTCAACTTCTCCAACTCACACAAGGATTTGATGCGGTCCAAATGAGCTGGAAATTGGTTCAAAAATTATTTAAAACGTTTTAAACTCAAATAATTTTTCTTTGGCCGAAATTAATATAAAAATTAATTATTAAAAATACTATAAACCTTGTTAAAAAATATAAAAGTGGTCAAATAAACTCTAAAAATTATAAAATAAATATCGGGGTGATCGTGATGATGAAAGTGAGCTAACTAAGAAGACGGATCTAAATTTCGACATCGGACGACGAAACTAAAAATAGAAACGTCTCCCGTCAAAAGTGAGAATCGCAACGTCTCATCGAATAAGATTAAATTGTGGGAAAACGACTCGAGAAACGTCGTTCCAAATTAGTGCCACTATTTAATACTCTTAGAGACGTTCACAACGGCATATCACACTAAAGTGTTCACAAACAAAGTCTAAAATAAACACGTGCACGGCCAAAAGCACGTGCACGAACAACGTGCAACGAAAAGTGGTCGTTACATCCTCCCCACCTTAGAATAAAGTCCGTCCTCGGACTTTCTAATATATCTAGTCGCTCTAGTAACTACCCCATTCAAGTCATATTATAATTCAACCAGGTATAGTCATTACAAGTGCTTATATATGCACTAGGCAGTCAAACATTAACACTACCAACATGTATATATATATATATTCACGTACGTCATACACTTATATCTAGTATAGTCAGTCAACTTCATACATGTATTTCAATCATATATATAAGCATAGATCCCTTATATAACTACTACTTACCTAAACACAAAACAATATTTCAGATACTCATATAAGGATAGTCTCACACTTAGCAAATACAATCATTGATCTACGTATAGATAGCTACCTATGCACAAAAACATGGGTATACGACTCCCTAATATTTCCTAGTATACATCCAAAACTAAACACATCAACACATGTAGTCACACCATACCATAAATAAGCCCAGTTTCACTATATATATATTCACCACTACTATAGTTTCACGATATATAGTCATTCAAATGTATGCAAATAGTTCCCCACGTATTCACATCACATACGGTCCTATAACTGTATTTACGACACGCCACATATACCATAGTCATTAATACCTATAACTAAGCACATACTTACCCGTGCATGGTGCACACCCATACACGCTAACTTTTCATTCACGTATACCAATCATATCATTATATAACTAGCACACCTACACACCTAGTTTTAGCTAGTACACATACGTTCACACGAGCAAGTCCTTAGTAATTAACTATACCACAAGACCAACACCTATAACTATATACTGGTGTAGCGACCCACAATCATGTGTGTAACACAACCAGGCACAAACACTTCCATCACTATACATACATCAAACATTGCTATATTCAAACTACAAACATACATTCAATATACTTAGAGTATACCCACTCAAGCTTGAGTGAGACTCAGTACACATATCAGAATATTCTATATTCATAACACGGCGTTTATACCTATACTATTACCACTTCCAACATATATAGGTCTACCAATACAACCATATACATTCCATAAGTAAATCACCCTTAATATTTAGTCAGGTAATACTTACATAGTTCAATCACTCTATATACCATAATAATAATAATACAGACATCAGTACACATATAATTATAATACACTCCCCAATACATGCATACGCATTCATCGTATAGTCACACACATGTAACATATATATTCACACCATAGCCTACTACCTATAATTAGTATACTAACACATCTATACGTACATAATTAAGATGGGCAATAGTCGTGTATACCTCACGGTATGCACGCATGCAACATCCCGTAAAAGCAAGCAATACCAATCAAAATTATAATCCTACTACCATATGCATATCACCTATATACTCATGCATCAAAACATAACTGCTTACTCCTAAGCACAATTCATAACTGCGTACGAGTACGCACTCATACTTACAAACATATAGGTCATATAATAGGCCTACTTACTTAACTATACGTACACTTATTATTATCACACCTAGCATGCACATAGCTTTACCAATCATTTTATTTCAACCCTTATAAGTATCTTTAACTACGTACACTCCATTAGATATTCCAACACTAACTCTTATATACACAGGCATCCCTAGTATGGTATAGCTAACCACATACAAATCTATAAATACTAACACCCAAACAACTTCCTAATATTACGAATAACTTCGAGCATATATATATATATATATATATCACACCATAGGCAAGCATCAATATACTATTGGGTTATACTTAATTAAGCTCACATACGTAACTTAGGTACATGCACAACGACTACCTCACAAGGTCCAAGGGCCTACTAACAACTTAGAGTTGACACAGACATTGACGGACCCTAAGGCCTAAGCAATAAAGAGAGGTCGAGAGCGTGACGAGGGAAGGATCGATAAGCACGAACCCAGATAGGATGTATACAAGGAGACAGCTTGGTTAGGGAAAACTGTGATTCACTGGTGAATGTTTAGGTAGGGGAAAGGGAGATGTAGTGATACTTATATAGGATAGGGGAAGGAAACGGCGTAAATAACATAAACTAAAATACGTGAAATTGAAAACTGTTGTACTTCAAAAGTTGGAATCCTCGTCTTGTATAAAAACATTTGGAGGTCGATAAAACGAGTTGTTCAAAATAAGTTTGAGTCGAATATTCATAATAAGATAAAATGTTTTAATGGCTTATCGCAAATCATTAAGAAAAGAAAGTAAATCATTCGCACGGACATTAAAGACGTAATTTTTTTGAAAATATTATACGGCAGTAATTTAATATAATGTTGTCAAAAGTTTTTGAAAGTCCAAGAATGAAATCAAGTAACGGAAGAATGTAAACTCATGTTAAATGCTTTCAAAACTTTTAGGATATGGAAAATCAATATTGAAACTTCTTTTAGATAAATCAGGATTTGTCAAAAATAAAACTGGTTACACTAAGCTCTTAGTGTACAAGCACAACGAGCCTGGTACGGGTATAAAAATAATTGAAATTCAATTTGGTTTAGAAATTTTTCCTAAAAGCATGTATGGTGAGCGGAAAGAAAATAATAATGACTTAGTATAAGAATTATCAAGATCGAATAGCAAATCTTTAAAATCAAATCATGGAGGGTCTAAAGCAGGAAGTGGTTATGAAAATAATAATTTTGCAAGAATCTGAAGTAGCGAAAACGACGAGCAAAAACCAACCTGCTGAAAGCTGAAATTCCATGTGTCTTGAAAGTATATTAAAGTAAACACGACGTATCATTCGTATAACACAAATAAGAAGGAAAATTATAAATCGAATTGGGCAAAGCAAAAGTACGGTTCAGAATAAAATTAATATATGAAGGGGCAACGCATTTACATAAGTACGAAAAATATAAGCTGGAAAAATATTATAAGCTAGAGTTCAAAATTTCCGACAAAAGTTTTAAAATTTTAAATCAACGAAGGAGGATGAAGTATAAGTATATATGCATTAAAATTTGGAACAAGGTTAAACTTCGGAAAGGAGGAAGTCGGAAAAATACTTTCAGGAGATTCAAGGTTTGTAATGGAGAGGTTCGAAAATTGACGACGATCGTCATGAGGCGATCTCGTGAATCGAGGCATGGAAATTGGTCAGGTGATCAAAACATACATACGCCTAGGATATGAATCAGGAGAATCTACGGGGAAACTCCTACGGTCAACCAACCAAAGACTAAGAACTAAGCGCTAAGACTTTCTAAGGAGCTAGACGGTAATGAAATGCGTTCAGCTTGGTCCGAAATCGATGAACCCAAACGAACGACTGAAGGAAATTCTAGAAGTCTAATATGGTCAGAGGTAGACAAAGACCACTAAGGTAACTCCTACGATGATTAAATCAACTGCTGACAGGGAGTCTAACTAACAATCAGAGGCCTCTAACTAGCAAGCACAGACGACTAACTAAGTCTCTTACCACCTAGTGACGTAGGAAACGACTAGACTCAGGGCTTATGACTCGGATGTTGCAATTTATTTAATGGACATTCCGTTATTATCGTTGTTCCGTTAATTCGCAATTGCAAGACCGGACCTGCATGGGCCACCAATAAAACCTGTCACGCCCCGCTTCCCAAAAATATGGAGGCGAAGCGTGAGAAGGTCCGCTCAGACTTGAAGTTGCAAAGCTGCAAGTCCGATAAGCGTCAATCAAATTTAAACTGCGGGTCCTTGCAACGCGAACGAAACAAAGATAATAATAATGAAATGAGACAAAGATATATCTCAGAATATCCATAAAATAAGTTTCAACATCACAGAAAAAGCCACCAGGCTAAAAGAAAAGAGTCTAAAGGCCCAAACATAGCCAACAAAAGTACAACGTACAAAGTAAAGGTGCCGCGCACCGACAACTAACAACTTAGCCTAAAACAAAAGGAAGCTCAGCAAATGGGCTCCGGTGTCCACAAAACTCCTCCTGGGAAGACTGGACTCAGGCTCAGCGTCAGCAAAACATCACGTACACAGCAACAGTCTCTGGCTCAAGGTCTAACATGTGACACCCAAAAGAGAAAGGGGCACATGTCAGCAAGTCTACAAGAGACTTGTGCAAGGAAACTGAAAGTAGGCAAAAGTAAAGCAACCTAGCAGTTCTAGCATGAATGCGATGACATGGCAGTTAAAGTATGAGTGCAACAGGTAAGTAAAGTAAAGTAAAGTACGAGCATGGCATTTAAACATGGCATGGATGACAAGTATTACATGAATCATTCACAAGACAAGTACAAGACAAGGAAAGTAAGCACCTCGTGCACAGAGATTCCGCCTTCTGGCTAGAGTGGCTGATCGGGCCACTCCTAAGCTCAGGTGATCGTTTATCCCTACCCCTCCACATGTATCGAGCCAAGGCCTTACCCCCGAACATGGAATGCTCGCTTCTGGATCACGAGCCAGGAAGTGTTTTTAACAAGTATGGCATAGGGGTGCACCTAGCCGGACAAGGAAACCGGGCATTGGTTTTTGACCAACACATGAGGCCCGTTCCCAGGAAGTAGTATTCAAGGAGTACAAGTACAAATATTGTAGCGTGTGCTACGAATGCAACAATCAACTTGGATGACATGTAGAATGCAATGCATGGCAGTTAAAAGTGCGTACAGTTAAGGAAAGTAAACGTGACAGTTTAGTATGCATGATTAACAAGTTTAAAGAGTTGGATCTAGCTTCGTTGTCAAGTTAGATCCATTTAGGTGACGGATCTAGTTTCGTTGTCAAACTAGATCAAGTAGGCGTCTAGCCAGCTATCATTTCACTGACTAGTCTCTTTTACGCTGAAAACAAGGAAGTGGCCTAAAAACATGGCCCTACATAAGAGTTGGCAAGTTTCACTTGCCTGCAAGTACGACGTCTGAGAAACACCGTCCAAGAGAGTCCAAAATCATAATTATCCTACGTGCACAAGTCCACCGGCCTAAAGTCCATATTATTAATCTTGATTAGTGAATTTAAAACATTTAAAACATTTTAAAAACATCAATTTTAGTCTTGATTAACAGGCAATGGATTGGGGGTCCTAGGGGTGCAAAGCGTTACCTCAACACGACGCGAAAGCTACACCGGCGTCGGGTAGCGACACCGGGGGTTGGAATAAGAGAACGCGCTCCAAGTCCTGATTCCAATTTAGATTCCTCGTTGTAAAGTTCAGAGCATCAACCGGAGCAACGGTTCCAGATTCCAAAGCTAGCACGTGCGACGACGGGCTACGACGTGTCGCAACGTCGTACGCGGCAAATCGTCGGAGAGAAAGCACCTAGGTGGGGCCCACAGTAGTCCTAGGGACCTATGGGGGACCCACAATACCTCTGGAGAACTTGGGGGGCCCACGGTGGCAAGCGGTGCGAGAGTTGCGACGTTACGATGAACGTCGCTCGGTCGGACACTAGCCTGACCGAGAGAATCTCTCGGTCAGACACAGCGCATGGCGCTGTGCAGCGCTGCGGAGCGGGCTCAGCAGCGGGTGCGGGCGGCCTCTCGGTCAGTGCGGTCGGTCGTCTCGGTCGGGCGCTTGGGCGGGTCGTTGCAACGTTGCAACGTTGCAATGAAGCGGCGATGCGGGCGTGAGCGGGGGAGCGCTTCGGTCGGACAAGATGCGGAGCGGGCGAACGGAGCGGGCTTGGTGCGGGGCTTGGTGCGGTGCGGAGAAGCGGGCGTGAGCGGGGGCGGCTATCGGTCTGACCGAGAGAATCACTCGGTCGGACACGGCTTGGTGCGGGGTTACGATGCAGCGGCTGGGTGCGGGGGCGGCGATCGGTCTGATCGGGGATTTGGGGCTGATTCCGTCGGTCGGTGCGGGGGAGTTCGTCGCAACGTTGCGACGATTCGTCGCAAAGTCAATTTTGGGTTTTGGAAGCGGCTAAGGTTATTTTCTTGCGAAAATAGGTCTTCCTAGAGGTTGTTTATATAGTGTAGATGGGTTGACTAGGTCTAGGGCTAATCCTAATGGGATTAGGAGTTTAAAATAATTTAAAATTTGAATCTCAACTTCTCCAACTCACACAAGGACTTGATGCGGTCCAAATGAGCTAGAAATTGGTTCAAAAATTATTTAAAACGTTTTAAACTCAAATAATTTTTCTTTGGCCGAAATTAATATAAAAATTAATTATTAAAAATATTATAAACCTTGTTAAAAATATAAAAGTGGTCAAATAAACTCTAAAAATTATAAAATAAATATCGGGATGATCGTGATGACGAAAGTGAGCTAACTAAGAAGACGGATCTCAATTTCGACATCGGACGACGAAACTAAAAATAGAAACGTCTCCCGTCAAAAGTGAGAATCGCAACGTCTCATCGAATAAGATTAAAGTGTGGGAAAACGACTCGAGAAACGTCGTTCCAAATTAGTGCCACTATTTAATACTCTCAGAGACGTTCACAACGGCATATCACACTAAAGTGTTCACAAACAAACAAAGTCTAAAATAAACACGTGCACGGCCAAAAGCACGTGCACGAACAACGTGCAACGAAAAAGTGGTCGTTACACTTGATTTGACTCAAACCATCATGTCGTGAATACACCGAGCGCCGGCATAAGTTAAGTCAATGATGTGGCCTGGCTAGACTTGACCCAACTCGTCGTGTCGTGACAACGAGCGCTGGAGTAAGTTGAGCTATAGATGCAGTCTAAGACCTGACCCAAACCGATGTGTCGTGAATACATCGAACGTCGGGGCAAGTCAGGCTAGACGCGAAAACAAGGGTCTGACTAGAATGGTCATTGTGATTTGGATGAGCACACTCATGATCACAAATGGCTAGGGGTAAAAACCGATAAAAGAGTCATATCTGATATGATCGATGAAGAGTCATCTTCTGATTACAGAGTCAAGCAATTTGTCGTGAATACACCGAGGTTGTTAGGCTCAAGGTGATTGGATCTCTTACCCATTAATTTAATTCGATTAAACCGTTCATTGTTAAGACTTAAAATGATCGTAAAAATAGTGGAAGGATATAGATAGATAAAAGCCATTCTACCTATATTTAATATTGAACATATGCTAAACTAGGGCAAGACTATGTTTACCGAGGAATCAAAATATAATATTTTAATGGAATAAGTTAACTGGTCAAATAGGTTGATTAATTGAATATCAAGCTAAATTATAATTGATAGAATTAAACTATATTCTCGTTGACATTAAAATGACCTTCTAAAGAACAGACTTAAGAAATATGATTTCATTAAGTTCTGGGTCCAACAAATAAATTCACGCTACATGTTACTCGCCTCTATATGGGACAACTTGAACATATAGGATATTCGAAGTATTTTTCTCCCTACAACTTGTTGAGCTATAGTCAAGGTTGTATGGAAAAACAATTTTGATCAGCAAAGTTCGAAAATTCGATCAACCTGTTTAAGTCGAATACCAGTGCATGAGCGGTGCAAGGCTATGTATCCCAACCGGATCTTGAGACACGCAACTTGTTGAGTTACACTCAAAGTTGCAAAGCTCATGCGTTTGGATACATGAGATGCTTGCATAGTTATTCATTTATGTTGGGTTATTTAATATCTAAATCTGATTTAGAAAAAGAAGAAGGCACTCCGAAAAGTCAATCGAGTTATATAGTTTAATTTATCATTAGTAAAGGTATAAGTAGGAGGGAATGAAAATGTGACATATTTTGATGTCGCGATTTCATAATTATTGTTATACAAAAGGTTAACACGTTTTGACGAATGTCGTCACATTGCTTCTGAAGCAATGAGTAATATGTATAACGATAATATATATATATATATTAAATGTTAATATATAAATACACAAGATAATAGCAAGCTTATATGATAAAATAGACTAGGCCGTACCGAGAGACTAAGCTTCACAAGTTACATAAAGAGGGGTCTGACCTCTCGTATTATGAAGTATACGGACACTTGTGAATCTTTTCCTCTTAGATATAATGGTCGAAACCCATATGTAAGAAAGTGGGAGAATGAGTTGTCAAACTCAGTCTCGTACATACTGATGTACCCTATTCTAGATTAACCAGAATAAGTTATTCTTGTATTTTATCAAGACACGTGTTCTTGATGAAACACAAAGTATTTAAACATATTCGATTAGATCGAATGGTTAAATACTTAGCTATATAAAATCTTGCGTAATTAAAAGAAAATATGATTTTCTCTCTGGTCAAGTCTGTTAACACATTGGTGTGTTAAAAGGTATGAACCACACTTAGTTAGACTTGGTGTGATCCATAGTAAGTGACTCTGAGTTAAGTCCTCCCTCTGGGTTAAGTCCCAGATAGTAATGCCTAGGTTTTGATAATGTTCTATGAGGACATTATCAATAAGATATTCATTAAATCGATCATTATGAAGTTGTATAATTACTCGAATCTAGTGAGACGAAGAGTCGAGTTAGACATCATAACTGATGATGACTTAGTCAACTTCCAGAATGAAATTCGGAGTAGTAACTCCGATTAAAAACTTGATGCAGTTAGAATAGGTCCGAGCACGTGAATAAAAGTATTGACTTTAGTTTACGTGCCCAAGGAAAATGTTTCCTCATCTTCTACAAGTAAATCTTCAAGTTAGAAGATTGCAGAAGAAAGGAAAATAGTGAAGTACAATTATGTTGGTTGAGAACGGTTTTCATCCTAATTCCTATAAGCGGATTATGTTGAAACCGTCTCGCCAGCAGATGTGTATGGATCTACTCGGACCGAACTCGATGTAAATGCTCATGATGACCATGAAAACTGGAACATTGGATTATACGTTCGTTTTTCTAAATATGATTTAGACGAACCAACTTATATGAATCACAAAGAGAGTTTTCAAGGTCAGTGGGAGCAAATAAATTGCATGCGAGGCATCAACGAGATGGAACATATGTTTTGACAAAGTAATCACAAAGTCTGCCACTTTATCAAAAATGATTATGAACCATCTTAAATTCACCAGTAACTAATTTAAAATTATTATCGTAAGGTACGATGAACTGGATAAGATCCAGGGAAATAAAATGTTATGGATTCCGACAAACCAAGAGAATTATTTGAATGAGATTCAAATGGTTGGTCTAACATGAACATAGAAACCCCTTAAGTCTAGAGTAGACGGTTTAGCAGATCCACTCACGAAAGCTCTACCACATGAAGTCTAGAAAGACTTATGTGTAAAAACGGTATAAGATACCAAGATAAATGAGCCTGAGTACAAGTGAAAGATGTTGAGAGATATTACCCTCGAGGCATCATATCTCTGTGTGAATAGCACAAACATCTTGTTCGAAATAACAGTAGGCTGTTTGGTATAGTTTTATCTAAGTTAATCGATAATGTAGTAAACATTAGATATTGACTTAGGTAAAATCCAGAGACTTTATGCAAGGTCAAACATGTATCGAGATGAGTATCTCAATCATGGAGAAATGTTTGACCGTCTGTAGCATAAGTCTAAAAGGGTTCGTGGTCATAGATGTTTCGAGACAAGGATATCGAAACATCAGATAGATCATTGTATCTTAGTTTTCACCGTATAACGGTCACGGTGATCTCATGGTCGTTTTGACTTGGCGAAGTCAAAGACGAGACACATGTGCTAATTAGAGAATGAGTTCACTGAACGATCCACAAGAGTTATCATATTGACCAATCTGTCAATAATAACTCTTAGTGATGATAGGCACGTTGGTCTTTTGACTTGAGGTCATTTTACGAACCTGTGCGTGAACAGTGCCACTTAGATCACTGACCTAGCTTCGAGGCTAGGTCTGTCGAAAGGTCTTTGATTGTGTGTCACTTGAAGCGTACGAGGAGAGTAATGACCAAGAGAGGATTCGTCTCTCCCGGTCAATGGGAGTTAGTGTTGTAGAGTTAGTTCGGTCTTTAGTAAAATCTCTGATCAGAGTATGTTGGAAGAAGTCCAACATTAGTTGACTAAAGATCGATAGAAACTAACCGGATTCAAGTTATTGGGGGTGACAGTTTGACCGTACCCTAGACTTGATCTACATGACATAGTTTAGACGAAGAGACTAAAACTGCAGAACTCATCACAGACACAGTCAGGGTGGTCCCGACAATACTCATGTCGCTGAGTCAACCACATAATTATGATTTTAAAGCAGGGACGACAACTACTGCTAGTGTTCTCTGCTGTATATGGCTTCGAGCCCAACCTGTAGTAAGGGTCATGCTGTAGGGTCTCACACAGAGTGCGACCTTCGTCTAGTAATAGGTAGAAACGATTAGGGAGAATATGCATTTGATGCAAGGGATAAAATATTGCAAAAGATGTTTTCAATTATCTCCTGCATTCGGGATAAATGATCCTGAGTGCAAGTGGAAGATGTTGGGGGATATGCCCTCAAATCATTTGTATTTGATGCAAATGAAAATTTAAGCTTAGATAAGGACTAATTTGCATATGATGCAAAAAGAGATTAAATGTGTCTTAAATTGTTTAAGACTATATTTAATTAAATTTACGCGTTGAAAAGGTTTCCTGTGTGACGGGAACATTCCGGTCTAAACACAGGTTCAAACCGCGTCAGAAACGGAGTTCAAATGAGCCCAATAAGTCTATTTAAAAGTGTTTAAATAGAGAGCCCAAAAAAGACCCAAAGAATAAAGCCCACAACTTTAAATTGCAGAGTTTATTTATGTATGGATAGCAGCCTTGGGCCCGGCCCAAAGGCCAGGCATCTTTCGATTCGTACCGCAAAGAAAAGCAAAGGGGGGGCGCCACGTGGTGTACCCAGTTGGCCACAGCCAGCCGCCCAAATGGGCGCCAGGCGAAAACACGGGCCCAGGCTTTGCACAGGCCTGGGCACGTGCGTGTCCATGCAATGCACGGGCAAACCGCACGTGCTCGGAGGCGCGTGCAGCACACACGCCTGGTGCAATGGGGCCCGCACGCAGCCCTAGGGCTGCGATCTTTTTGCGGCGGCTGGGTTGTGCATTTTGGGTGGGGTTTTTGGCATACTTTGACGCGACGTTTGGAGGGTCAAACAAACTCGGATTGACGAGCTGTTTTTTCCTACGCGTTCACCGTTGAACACCCTTCGAATTAATAGGTTTTATCAATCATGAAGCTCAACGGTGAGGGAGTTAAAATTCACAGAAGTTTGGCCTTTGTGAAAGGCAAACTAAATTGAATTTATTAACCCCAAACTTTAGTCCCACATCGGTTGTAGAGAAAAGGGGAGAGTCAGCCATCTATATAAATGGGAGCCTCCCCCTTCCTCCAAACTTGTCACAAGCTCAAGATCTGAGCGTCTCCCAAAAACATTGGAGCACGCTTGGACCAAAGCATAAATTAATTCCTCCTCCCTAAAATTTTGCCTTACTCCTGAAGGGCTCTAATAAAGCCACGAAGGAGTTCAGATTCGGATCAGAAATCTTGGCGAAGGCTTTCACTCGCGTGAAACTTTCTTCGATGCATGGTTGGCTCATCGACACGAGGACTGCTCGCCTCGGGATGCGGAGCGGTTCGAGGAGCGGTTCGAGGAGCAGCTCGGTATGGGACGGGGAGCGGCTCGGAAGACGGTGTGGTACATCTTACCTGCCTCGGGGCAAGATTCCGGGTATGTGTTTTATAAGCATTAGTTTAATTTAATCGCAGTAGGTTAGATCCTTCTTAGGATGGTCAGATCCATCCCGAGTTGGCAGAGATCTTGGCTAAGGGTCTTATTCCTTAGGGCTGCATGTTAATTAGATGAACATATTATTTTCTGCTGCATATTTTTGCTTCCGTGTTCCGTCCGACTTAGGACGGGCATGGATTTGTGCACTGAGGGTCCACAAAAACCATACATGCCTGATGTACTTGGACCTAATAAGAGGAACGAAGGAGGTCGGCGTTGAAGGGTTTTCTAGGACCCTTAGGGCACAAAAACTCTATGACCGTCCTAATTCAGACGGAACATAGACACAAAAGAATTTGCAGCGGAAGAAAAATCTAGTTAATCTAATTAACAAGCAGTTAAAACGTTTTTAACTTAGCCCTTAGGTACAAAACCCTTAGCCAAGATCTATGCCAACTTGGGAAGGATCTGACCATCCCAAGAAGGATATAGCCTACTGCGATTAAATTAAACTAATGCTAATAAACACATAACCGGAATCTCAACCCTGGAGCAGGCGAGAGGTTCCGCACCGTCTTCCGAGCCACTCCCGTCCCACGCCGAGCTGCTCCTTGAACCGCTCCCCGAACCACTCCTCGAACCGCTCCACATCCCGAGGCGATCAATCCCGTGTCGCCGAGCCAACCACGCGCCGAAGAAAGTTTCACGTGAGTGAAACATTCGCCTAGATTTCGGATCTGAATCCGAACTCCTTTGCGGCTTGGCTAGAGCCCTCAAGAGTAAGGCAGAAATATTTGGGAGATAGAGAAATATTAATTTAAGCCTAGATCCGAGTGTGCTCCAACATTTACGAGAGCCACTCAGATCTAGAGCTTGGGACGAGTTTGGAGGAAGGGGGGAGGCCCCTATTTATAGAGGCAGCGGACTCTCCCCTTTTTCCACACAACCGATGTGGGACTAATAATTAGAGTTAATAAAATCAATTTAGTTTGCCTTTCACAAAGTGTAAACTTCCATGAATTTTAACTCCCTCACCGTTGAACTTCAGGATTGATACAACCTATCAATTCAAAGGGTTTTCAACGGTGAACGCATAGGAAAAAACCGTTCGTCAATCAGAGTTCGTTTGACCCTCCAATTAATCGCCCAAAGTTCAGTCCAAGGCTAGTATTTCGCAAAAACCGAGCCGTCAAACGAGTCTGCCCTAAGTGCAGAAAAACTGCACTTTGTGGGACCCACCTGACCAGCTGGGTAAGCCCAGACCAGGCTGGACGTCTGATCTGGGCGCACCCAGGCTGGTGCGCCCAGCCAGGGCGCCTGGCCCGGGCCTGGGCCAGGCGCCCAGGCGCCCATGGCGCCTGGACGCCCAGCGCCTGGGCCAGCACCCAGGCGCCCAGGGCGCCTGGGCGGGCCCGCCTGGGCGCAGCCTGGTCTGGCCTGGGTCAGCCTGGTCTGACCCGGTCTGATCTGTTTGGCTGTTTTTGGCGTATCTTGAGCATCTGGTGTCCGATTTGGAAGCCGTTCGAACCTGTGTCTAGATCAGGACATTTCCGTCTTACCCGTGAACTTTTCCTTGTGTTTATATTATTAAATATTGTCTTAAACTATTTAAAACACATTTAATCTATTTTGCATCATATGCAAATTAGTCCCCTATCCAGGCTTAAATATCATTTGCATCAAAATGCAATTTTCTCTTCCTTTGCATCAAATGCAAATTGTTCCCCCTAACTAATTTCTACCTATTACTAGACGAAGTTCGCACTCTGTGTGAAACCCTACAGCCTGACCCTTACAACAAGTTGGGCTTGAAGCCCTATATGGCAGTGACCACGAGCAGTGGTTGCCATCCCTGCTTCAGGAATCATCATTATGTGGTTGACTCATTGACATGAGTATTGTCGGGACCACCATGACTGTTTCCGTGATGAATTCCGCAGTTATAGTCTCTTCGTCTTAACTATGTCGTGTGGATCTAGTCTAGGGTACGGTCAAACTGTCAACCCCAATAACTTGACTCCGGTTAGTTTCTATCGATCTTTAGTCAAATAATGTTGGACTTCTTCCAACAAACTCTGGCCAGAGATTTTAATAAAGACCGAACTAACCCTACGACACTAACTCCCATTGACCGGGAGAGACGAATCCTCTCTTGTTCATTACTCTCCTCATGCGCTTCAAGTGTCACCCAATCAAAAGACCTTTCGACAGGCCTTGCCTCGAAGCTAGGTCAGTTGATCTAAGTGGCACCGTTCACGCATAGGTTTGTCAAAATGATCTCAAGTCAAAAGACCAACTAGCCTATCATCACTCAGAGTCATCGTTAACAGATTGGTCAATATAACCATATGATAACTCTTGTGGATCGTTCAGTGAACTCATTCTCTAATGAGCACATGTGTCTCATCTTCGACTTTGCCAAGTCAAAATGATCATGAGATCATCGCTACCGCTAAACGGTGAAGACTAAGACACAATGGTCTATCCGATGCTTCGATATCCTTGTCTCGAAACATCTACGACCACGAACCCTTTTAGACTTATGCTACAAACGATCAAAACATTTCTCCATGATCGAGATGCTCATCTCGATACATGTTTGACCTTGCATAAAGTCTCAGGACTTTACCTAAGTTGATATCTAATGTTAACTACATTACAATATAACTTAGATAAATTATTACCAAACAGCTTACTGTTATTTCGAACAAGACGTTTGTGCTATTCACACAGATAAATAGCCTCGAGGGCATCATATCTCTACATCTCCCACTTGCACTCAGGCCCATTTATCTCGGTATCTAATACTGTTTTTACACATAAGTTTTCCCGACTTCATGTGGTAGAGCCTTCGTGAGTGGATCTGCTAAAACCGTCTACACTATAGACTTAAGGGGTTTCTATGTTCATGTTAGACCAAACTTTTGAATCTCATTCAAATAATTCTCCTGGTCTGTCGGAATCTATAATATTTTATTTCCTTGGATCTTATCCAGTTCATCGTACCTTACGATAATAATTTTAAATTTTTTAATGGTCGTTTCAAATGGCTCATATCTATTTCTGATAAAGTATCAACCTTTTTGATTACTTTGTCAAAATATATGTTCCATTCCTTTGATGCCTTGCATGTAATTTATACGCTCCCACTGACCTTGAAAACTTTCTGCCTAATTCATATAAGTTGGTTCGTCTAAATCATATTTAGAAAAACGAACTTATAAGTGAATACTCCAATTTTCATGGTCAACATGAGCATTTTACATCAAGTTTGGTCCGAGTAGATTCGTACACATCTGTTGGCGAGACGGTTTCAACATAATCCGTCTGATAGGAATTAGGATGAAAAACCGTTCTCGACCAACATGATTGTACTTCACTATTTTCTTTTCTGCACCAATCTTTCAACTTAAAGATTTACTTGCAGAAAGTGAGGAAACATTTTCCTTGGACACGTAAACTAAATTTCGAAATTTATTTACGCACACGGACCTATTCTGATTACATCAAATTTTAAATCGGAGTTACTACTCCGAATTTTATCCTGGAAGTTGACTAAGTCATCATCAGTTATGATGTCTAACTCGATAATTCGTCTCACGAGATTCGAGTAATTTTACAACTTCTTAATGATCGATTTTATGAATACCTTATTGATAATGTCCTCATAGAATATTATCAAAACCTAGGCATTACAATCTGGGACTTAACCCAGAGGGAGGACTTTACTCACAGTCACTTGCAATGGATCACACCAAGTCTAACTAAGTGTGATTCATATATTTTAACACACCGATGTGTTAACAGACTTGACCTGAGAGAAAATCACATTTTCTTTTAATTACGCAAGATTTTATGTAGCTAAGTATTTGACCATTCGATCTAATCGAATCAGTTTAAATACTTTAGTCATTTCGTTCTTTATTTTATCAGACTTGTGTTTCATCAAGAACACGTGTCTTAGTAAAATATACGAATAACTTATTTTGGTTAATCTAGACTCGGGTACATCAGTTTGTACGAGACTGAGTTCGACAACTCATTCTCCCACTATCTCACAGATGGGTATCGGCCATTTTATCTAAGAGGATAAGACTCACAAGTGTCTGTAGACTTCATAATACGAGAGGTCAGACCTCTCTTTATGTGACTTGTGAAGCTTAGTCGCTCGATACGGCCTAGTCTATTTTGCCATATAAGTTTGCTACTATCTTGTGTATTTATATATTAACATTTAATATATATATTATCGTTATACATATTACTCATTGCTTCAAAAGCAAAGTGACGACATTCGTCAAAAATGTGTTAACCTTTTGTATAACAATAATTATGAAATCGTGACATCAGAATATGTCACATTTTCATTTCCTCCTACTTATGCCTTTACTAATGATAAATTAAACTATTTAACTCGATTGACTTTTCGGAGTGCCTTCTTCCTTTTCTAAATCATATTTAGATATAAATAGCCCAACATAAATAAATAGCTATACAAGCATCTCATGTATCCAAACGCCTGAGAGTTGCAATCTTGAGTGTAGCTCAAGAAGTTGCTTGTCTCAAGATCCGGTTAGGATACATAGTCTTGCACCGCTCATGCACTCGTATTCGACTCAAACAGTTTGATCGAATTCTCGAACTTTGCGGATCAAAATTGTTTGTCCATACAACCTTGAGTGAAGCTCGACAAGTTGTAGGGAGAAACATACTTCGAATATCCTATATGTTCAAGCTGCCTCATATAGAGACGAGTGACATGTAGTGTGAATTTATTTGTTGAACTCAGAACTTAATGAAATCATATTTCTTAAGTCTGTTCTTTAGAAGGTCATTTTAATGTCAACGAGAATATAGTTTTAATTCTATCAACTAGAATTTAACTTGATATTCAGTTAATCAACCTATTTGACCAGTTAACTTATTTCATTAAAATATTATATATTGATTCCTTCGGTAAACATAGTCTTGCCCTAGTTTTGGCATATGTTCAAAATTAATATAAGTAGAATGACTTTTATCTATCTATATCCTCCCACTATTTTTACGATCATTTCAAAGCTTAATAACGAACGATTTAATCAAATTAAAATTAATGGGTAAGAGATCCAATCACCTTGAGACTTACAACCTTGAGTGTAGCTCAACAAGTTGTAGGACTCTGTAATCGGAAGATGACTCTTCATCTATCATATCAGATATGACCCTCTTAATCGGTTTTTACCCCTAGCCATTTGTGATCATGAGTGTGCTCATCCAAATCATAATGTCTAGTCTAGTCAGACCCTTGTTTTCGTGTCTAGCCTAACTTGCCCCGCCGCTCGGTGTATTCACGACACGTCGGTTTGGGTCAGGTCTTAGACTACACCTTATGTATTTAAGGAGTTGGTTTCTATAAGCTTGCCATGTTACAGCTTGAGTGTAGCTCAACAACTATAACACGGGTCCTATAGTTGCCATCCCCTAAAACAAGGAGGGTTATGGCTAATCTTGAAAAAGATTATTAACGTATTTGACTTAGATATAGTTCAGGGTGTCATATAATCATGATTCGCGACATTGCGGTCCAGCGGAACACAGCCGGGGAATTGACTAAGCCAGGATCAATATCTCTTAAAGGGTGATCCAGTAAACTTAGCCAAGCACATTGACTGGATCATGGTCCATTGAATGAAGCTTGTCATTTTTATATGCGTGCCATAGACTAAACAGCTTTTATTAACAACTAATTAATCCTATCAACTAGTTGAATTCTTAAATTCAAAATTTTAGGATTTGTTTAATAACTTTTATTAAGTCCTTATCAACTATAAGGTTCACGTGCTATCCTAATCGTTATTAGGATTTTAATAAATTTATTAACCACCGCCAAAAGCGAAGTCCTTTAATGAGAATCAATAATAACAATTAGAATTAAAATTTTCATTAAAAGGACTACCCTAATCAGGAATTAGGTCTTGAAGCATTGTTAATGTTTTATTAAAACATGGCATGTCATTAAAATTCAATTAATAAATTTTAATCATTTCTTAATGGCTAACTTAAAGGGTTGTCTTGTGTTATCAAATAAGGGACAAGAGGAACTAGCCATTAAAATAAAGCTACACTAATTTTATCGCATAAAATGAAAGTGTACAACTATTTAACAATTAAATAGACTAAAGTTTAAACAGTTTTTTAAAAATATCTCATAAATTTAAAAACATCATTTTTAAAAATTTTCATGCTTAAAATTTTATCACATAAAATATTTAAACATCTAAAATAATTTTTAAACTTATCGCATAAAGTTTTAAAGCCTTAAAATCAATTTTAAATTTATCACATAAATTTAAAACACCATTTTAAAATTTTCATGTTTAAAATTTTATCACATAAAATATTTAAACAAAAATCCTTTTAAAATCACCTTTAAAAATATCGCATAAAATTTAAAATATTTTAAAAGGGCATCTAAAATATTTTAAAAGTATCTCATAACTTTAAAACATTTTTTAAAAGTATTTTGAAAAGCATTTCAAGGTTTAATAAAATCGCAGGCTAGATCGTTACGCAAACCTGGCTCTGATACCACTGAAGGGTTTCCTGGGACCCTTAGGTCACAAAAACTCTATGACCGTCCTAATTCGGACGGAACATAAACACAAAAGAATTTGCAGCGGAAGAAAAATCTAGTTAATCTAATTAACAAGCAGTTAAAACGTTTTTAACTTAGCCCTTAGGTACAAAACCCTTAGCCAAGATCTATGCCAACTTGGGATGGATCTGACCAACCCAAGAAGGATCTAGCCTACCGCGATTAAATTAAACTAATGCTAATAAACACATACCCGGAATCTCAACCCTGGAGCAGGCGAGATGTTCCGCACCGTCTTCCGAGCCGCTCCCGTCCCACGCCGAGCCGCTCCCCGAACCGCTCCTCGAACCGTTCCGCATCCCGAGGCGATCAATCCCATGTCGCCGAGCCAACCACGCGCCGAAGAAAGTTTCACGCGAGTGAAACCTTCGCCTAGATTTCGGATCTGAATCCGAACTCCTTTGCGGCTTTGCTAGAGCCCTCAAGAGTAAGGCAGAAATATTAGGGAGATAGAGAAATATTAATTTAAGCCTAGATCCGAGCGTGCTCCAACATTTACGAGAGCCGCTCAGATCTAGAACTTGGGACGAGTTTGGAGGAAGGGGGAGGCCCCTATTTATAGAGGCGGCGGACTCTCCCCTTTTCCGCACAACCGATGTGGGACTAATAATTAGAGTTAATAAAATCAATTTAGTTTGCCTTTCACAAAGTGCAAACTTTCGTGAATTTTAACTCCCTCACCGTTGAACTTCAGGATTGATACAACCTATCAATTCGAAGGGTGTTCAATGGTGAACGCATAGGAAAAAACCGTTCGTCAATCGGAGTTCGTTTGACCCTCCAATTAATCGCCCAAAGTTCAGCCCAAGGCTAGTATTTCGCAAAAACTGAGCCATCAAACGAATCTGCCCTAAGTGTAGAAAAACTGCACTTTGTGGGACCCACCTGACCAGCTGGGTGAGCCCCGACCAGGCTGGACGTCTGGTCTGGGCGCACCCAGGCTGGTGCGCCCAGCCTGGGCGCCTGGCCCAGGCCAGGGAGCCTGGTCCGGGCCTGGGCCAGGCGCACAGGCGCCCAGGACGCCTGGGCGGGCCCGGCTGGGCCAGGCCCAGGCGCCCAGCGCCTGGGCCAGTGCCCAGGCGCCCAGGGCGCCTGGGCGCAGGCCCAGGCGTCTGGGCTGGCATCCTGGCGCAGCCAGGTCTGGCCAGGCGCCCAGGCCAGACCTGGTCTGGCCTGGGTCAGCCTGGTCTGACTCGGTCTGATCTGTTTGGCTGTTTTTGGCGTATCTTGAGCATCTGGTGTCCGATTTGGATGACGTTCGAACTTGGGTCTAGATCGGGACATTCCCGTCTTACCCGTGCACTTTTCCTTGCGTTTATATTATTAAATATTGTCTTAAACTATTTAAAACACATTTAATCTATTTTGCATCATATGCAAATTAGTCCCCTAACTAGGCTTAAATATCCTTTGCATCAAAATGCAATTTTCTCTTCCTTTGCATCAAATATAAATTGTTCTTCCTAACTAATTTCTACCTATTACTAGACGAAGGTTGCACTCTGTGTGAGACCCTACAGCCTGACCCTTACAACAAGTTGGGCTCGAAGCCCTATACGGCAGTGACCACGAGCAGTGGTTGCCATCCCTGCTTCAGGAATCATCATTATGTGGTTGACTCATTGACATGAGTATTGTCGGGACCACCATGACTGTTTCCGTGATGAATTCCGCAGTTATAGTCTCTTTGTCTTAACTATGTCGTGTGGATTTAGTCTAGGGTATGGTCAAACTGTCAACCCCAATAACTTGACTCCGGTTAGTTTCTATCGATCTTTAGTCAAATAATGTTGGACTTCTTCCAACAAACTCTGGCCAGAGATTTTACTAAAGACCGAACTAACCCTACGACACTAACTCCCATTGACCGGGAGAGACGAATCCTCTCTTGGTCATTACTCTCCTCATGCGCTTCAAGTGTCACCCAATCAAAAGACCTTTCGACAGGCCTTGCCTCGAAGCTAGGTCAGTTGATCTAAGTGGCACCGTTCACGCATAGGTTTGTCAAAATGACCTCAAGTCAAAAGACCAACTAGCATATCATCACTCAGAGTCATCGTTAACAGATTGGTCAATATAACCATATGATAACTCTTGTGGATCGTTCAGTGAACTCATTCTCTAATGAGCACACGTGTCTCGTCTTCGACTTTGCCAAGTCAAAACCATCATGAGATCATCGCTACCGTTAAACGGTGAAGACTAAGACACAATGGTCTATCCGATGTTTCGATATCCTTGTCTCGAAACATCTACGACCACGAACCCTTTTAGACTTATGCTACAAACGGTCAAAACATTTCTCCATGATCGAGATGCTCATCTCGATACATGTTTGACCTTGCATAAAGTCTCAGGACTTTACCTAAGTTGATATCTAATGTTAACTACATTACAATATAACTTAGATAAATTATTACCAAACAGCTTACTGTTATTTCGAACAAGACATTTGTGCTATTCACACAGATAAATAGCCTCGAGGGCATCATATCTCAACAGGCGTGTGGGCCTCAATGGCTAAGATCTCTCCGGGACCTCCGTAGAATCTTCGTCGGCCATCGAGGTCCTATGGGCCGACCTAGGCCATTTTCCTTTCTTAGGGTCCCTCTAAGCTGCCACCGATGAGGTGATGGCAAGCTCGACAGCCGGGTCACCCTCAGAGCGAGGGTGCTCCTCCGGCCAAGACTCCTCCGGTTCCTCCGGTTCTATGGTGCGGCCACTCTCCAACTCACCGAACAACAGCTCAATGACAGGATCGGAAATAGAAGAAGGGGGTGAGGCCATTGAAAAGGTCGAGGGGATACCTAGAAAAAGAAGAGCAATCGAAGCTTCGACGACGATGGTGTAGCGACGACTGCGATGGCAGCGGCAGAAGCTTTCAACACGGACGAAGGAAATGAGGGTTCAAAGAGAGTGAAGGAAAGTCCCTCCCGTGAGCCCCCCATCTCTTCTTATGCAGTGAAAGAGCCAATCTAAACCGTTGAAGGCGGGCCACTTGGTGTGATCCGGGCGTGTTTGGCCCTCGACTTTCCCCCTAGGTCAAATCAGTCATGCGTCACGCTCAGGACGAGCCAACGCCTCGATTCTCCCCGTCCCCGAGTCGTCATGATGACTGGAGAAAATTTGGCGGTCGATTCAAACTAATGCCGCCGATCGGCCCCCGGCCAATGAGGATGTGACGTGTCATCCGAGCGGAGCCGGGCTTCCCAGTTCAAACTCGAATGACAGGGGCAATTGTTACGGCCTGATGGCCGGCCCTGAAAATGAAGGCCCAAATAGTTGAAGCCCAAGCAAATAACTCACCGTCCAACCGGAACAGGAGCGAGCCCAAATAAGAAGCCCTCCCGCTAGCAAGAAGCTCGTTCAGCCGAGCGGAAAGCCATTCTGACAAATCGAGAGGGAGGCTCGCCCAACTTGTCAAGCGGGAAGCTTGCCAGAAAGCGTAAAGATCGTCCGGCAACGGCGAAGCTCGCTCTGCTGACCGAAAGAAAAAGGTCGGATGGAGGAAGCTTGGGACGCCTAGCTCTGCACCAAGTTCGACTCTCTCCAAGGGCGACCCTCGGCGGCCTGGCAGGCATAAATATCTCTCCGACTGAATGACATAGGGCCACCTGCGTCTCCAATTAATGCCGAATGTTAAAAACGATGACCGCACATCGCGTCCCCATTAATGCATATATCTGACATAGTGATGTAGGGCCACCTACGCCTTCACTTAATGCTTGATTAAGGTGGCGCGAGAATATCTCTGACATTCTTGCCGACCCGTCACATCCTCATTAATGCGCCAGTTAAGCGGCAGCCGGGCTCTAGCTAAGCAGAAGTGACAGCTGATTAGACGTCGCTCAACCGACTCTCCACACTATAAATACCTCCTCCAGCCATCGATAAAGGGGTTGGTTAGTAGAAATCTTAAACTCTCATTTTATACACAAGGCTGGATATCGTCCACATATCTGTGCCTTCCACGCAAGCTCGCCACGTTAGATTGCTCTACATTAAGATCGGCCAGCGTCCCGCCTCCTTCTAACAAGTCGCCTACCGACTTTACCATCGGAGAGGCCACGGGCTGACAGCCAACCCAGCCTTTTTGACGAGTTGCTCGTTGTGCAGGAAGTTCGGCCATTTCCCCAAGCGGTTGGTGACCTTCGAGCGATCTTGAATTCGGCGTTTTAGCTTATACTAAAACCTAATTAATATGTAATCATCGTACCCTTGATTCCCAATATATAAATCTTATTGTGGATTTGATCGTACCCTTGATTCCCAATATATAAATCTTATTGTGGATTTGACCTGCAACAACAAAGTATTCCAATCAACGTTTATATTCCACGGCGACTTGCCCTCCTTCAGTCCCAAGCTCAGTCTGCGTGACCGCATCGCCCACATGGATGCCGTTATTGGAACATGTCAACCTCGTTTAATCCATCGAACTGAACTACCTCATCCTAAACACTCACGTGTTATCATATCTACGGCAAGACGTGTTCAATTCCAAAAACATGCGCCCCCGCCTCGCAATTTCCAGCACACGACTCACGATTAAAAGTTAATAATCTGATGTGGTTTGGTTCCTTGGGCTCGAGCCTCTCCCGGTAGCGACCTTTCTCTACTTTTCAGGCCCGTCCCAAGTTTTCAAACACTGTTATTGTTAGTATCTTTACCGACATGGACACGTCCGACAAGAAGTGGGGCCCACATTTAATTTTAAGTAAGTTCTTCTTGCACCGTGTATTTCCCGCACCCATTGCGTCACCCGCCGCTTTCGGTCCTTCAGCGGCCATGGAGCCCGCATTGTTTGGAGTCATTATCCATTTAGAAAGCACACGTGTTAAACTTGATTAAAAAGTACGGCCCCACGGCATTTCGTCTATTTCGCGCGTGCCGATTGTTTTAAGAATGGAAGCTTTTGTAGAAATAAACAACAGTTCACACGAGTGCGTGTGGCGCTCGTTGTGTATTACGATGGACTTGGTGTCCAATTTATGTATTTATAATACCCTCACCCTCTCTACCCTTTGTTCCAACTTCCACTACAGCTCAGACTCAAAACTCAACTCAATTCAAATCAGATCAAGCCGCTGACTTTGTTATCTCTGTCAACGGCTATACGTACATATATATGTGTGTTCGCAACGAGGTAGCTCACACGAATTAAGAGCACTACGTGAAGCTATATCACAATGGACTACGATTGCTGCTCGTCGTCGTCGTCGTCGTCTTCCAACGATCACGTGCAGCCGTCCGGCTCCCCCAGAGCACCGACGCCGTCCCCAAAACGCAAGGCGGGGAGAAAGAAGTTCAGGGAGACGCGCCACCCCGTGTACAGAGGCGTGAGGGAGCGAAACGGAGGCAAATGGGTCTGCGAGGTTCGAGAGCCCAACAAGAAGACCAGGATTTGGCTCGGAACGTACCCTACCCCCGAGATGGCCGCCCGGGCCCACGACGTGGCTGCCATCGCGTTGAGGGGCAAGTCTGCCGCGCTTAACTTCGAGGATTCGGCGTGGCTGCTGCCCCGCGCGAAGAGTGGAAGCGCTGCCGAGGAGATGCGCCGCGTTGCGTCGGAGGCTGCGGAGATGTTCAGGCCCGTTGGATCGCCGACGAGGAGGAGACCGTCGCCATCGCGGTGTACACCCGTGCCGGTTGTAGCGGAGGAGGAGGAGGTATCGGTGCCGAGGCAGGTGCCGGGTCAGGCTGCTCCTCAACCGGCGGTGTTTGTGGATGAGGAGGCTCTGTTTAATATGCCGGGACTATTGATGGAGATGGCGGAGGGGTTGATGCTGACACCGCCGGCGATGCACGGCGGCGGGGTTGATTGGGATGCATGTGAATCTAGTCATTTGGACATGTCTCTCTGGAACAATTAACCTACAGTTTACTGTCTTTTTTTCCCTTTTTCATATTTTATTCTTTGGTTTCTCCTCTTCTTTTTTCGTGTGTGGAGCTAACTGCGGCAGCAGGGAGTTGATACAGAAGAGGTTAGGATTTCTGTGGACAAATAATATGCAGATGCTGATAAAGGTTATGGCACCTTCGTTGTTAAATGACTGCTTGGCTCTTTTGAATTTGGTTCCAGAAATTTTCGGAAATCACTGGAATAATCTTTTGATCGTTTTTGAAAAGAATGTAAATTATGAATATATTTTCTCGTAGGATTAGGAGTTTGTGTCCTAATCAAACATTGTATCCTATCATTGTATTAACTCTTCATATTCCACTATAAATAAAGATCTTGGGTCTCACCCAGAAAACACTTCACACCACGTTATCAGTACGCTTTTCTTGAGAGCTAGAGGGCCCAGACATTACGAAAGCTTTAAAGGTCGACTACAGATTGCCAGTGTGCGGAACGAGAAATCAAAGCCACACATCCATACTTTCCGATCTTGATGTATATCTAAAAGCCCACAATTTTTTTATCATGATCATGATATCTGCCAAACAATTATACCCGAGATCGAACAACTAAGAAAAGCCACAATTTTAAGGGGAAGGGCGGCTGCCATTGGCTGCTAACCCACCCCCGAGGGAAGAGAGCGGTGGCCAAGCAGCTGCAGCCTCGATAAACAAAGCCAAAAACAAAAACAAATCTTTACGGCCAGCGAGCAGCATCCACACTGTCGACACCCCCTCCCCCAATCCACGGGCCATCATTGACACCCTTGCAGCATTGGCACGACGTTGCCAATGCCGGCGGCAAACCCTAGCTAGGGTTTACAAAAAACAAATTAACCCCCCCCACCCACCCACCCCCCCCGGCCTGACGTGCCGCCGCCGCCATGAGCGGCGACATCAACCTCCCTCCCCATGAGCTCTAGCACTACTACGGGCCTTTGCCCACAAACAACAAAAAATGGGGGATAATTTGGCTACGGGCCAAAGCCCGAGTAACGACAGCCTGCGGGCCAAACAAAAAAAAATCAAAATGGTGAGGGGGCCAGCCCAGCGAGCTGACGCCTGCAGCTTTGCTGCGGGCCTCAGCCCCAATCAAACAAAAAACTTAAAAGAAAAGAAAGGGGAGGAGGCTGTTGGGCAGAAGGCCTGCAGCCCCTGCTACGGGCCTTGACCCCAACAAAAGAAAAAAAAAGGAAAAAAAAAGAACCAATGATAAATGAAAAGAATGGAAAATTTAAGGGAAAATAAAAGGAAGTAATATGGGGAGGGAATACGAATGATTCCTGTAATAAAAAGGGGCATAATTCAGTTTTTTTTTAAAATTTCTTGACTAGATTCTACGCTCATAATTTATTTTCATCATATTATTTATTCACGATGCCTGTTGTAGGATCATATTAATATATATGCTCCATATCACATGATAACTGTCATGAATTTTGTGATTATATTACGATTATTTTCGTAAGTATTTGCTTAATAATTATGAGAATCCTGTAACCACTCTGATGTTAGTTACCTAACCTAATGATGTATGACGTCGTCTCGTGGTCCAATTAATTATGAAGCAATATTTATATTTATATCATTTGAATCTGTGATGTCTATGGTATGTGATTAAATGTGATGAACATGTTTTTAGCACAATTTTGCATGAATGTCTACATTGTGGTTTTGGATCGGCCTTTTTAAATCCTACACTTATTTTTTCTGCACTTTTCTTTTCTTTTTGAGAGAAATTGTAGTGATGAATAATATATAATGCCCAAGACCGATGGCCATTTCCATGGAGGTAGAGGCCACCCCTGATGAAGAAGAATTATATGAGACCCGCTTGGTTTCCAAAGTTGTATTTTTATTTTTCATTTATATTTCGGACTTTACATTATTTTTTTGTGTTGACTGGTCGATCCACATAATTAGCTTATTCATTTCAAATTACATCTGAATGATAAAATTTTCAATATTATTAATTCATGCAAATTGTGATCCTTTATATAAATAGCAAAAAATCACAAGTGTTGATTTCAAAATTTTGGAAGCAACTGGGAAGAACTACCTCAGTTGCGAGCTCAATCCCTAATTGCCACAGTTACAAAAGATATATTTGCGACAGACATTGAAAAAGCGAAGGCTATAATTTTTATTCGTCGCCACATGAACAAGACCTTAAAGGCTGAAAACTTTACAGTCGAAGGTCCACTAGAGTTGTGGACTGCCCTTGAGGATATGTATAAACATATGAAAGATATGTTATACTCCTAAGGGCCTGTTATGAGAGGGAATCTGAGGCTACATGACTTTAAGTCCATAGCTGAGTACAACTCATCTCTGTTCAACATCACCTCTTGCCTGAATTTGTGTGGTGAAGAAGTCTCAGAAGAACGCATGCTAGAAAGGACTCACACATCTTTTCAAGAAAAAATGCAATATTAATGCAAGAATACCATGAACGAAAGTTCACTAATTATTCTGAGCTGCAGGCATGCTTATTAATGGCTAAACAGAATAGAGAGCTTCTCCGTACCACTCATAACATGCACCCTCCTAGCACGGCCTTCCTCACAGAAGTTTACAATGCATCCTCTTCCTAACAGAAGAAAAGAAAAGTGAAATTTCAGAAGGGGGACCAAAAAAAGCATGCCAGAGGACAAATCCACGAGAACAACAAAAATGCAGGGAAGCGAAAGTTTACATGGCGGAGAAATGAAAATAATAATAAAGAAGCACCCCACCAAAGAAGGATTGAAGATCAGTGCCATCATTGTGGCATAACATGACACTGTTAAGAGTGTGCAATACTCCGTGGTATCTACAAGATTTGTACCAAGAGAGCTTGAAGAAAAAAGATAAGTCAAATCTGGTGAACAACTAGTCCCTAGCTCCAGTCCAGTTTACAGCTGCAGATTTTGCGAAAGATGACTTGTTACGATTTGCATACACTCCTGTGTGCTTATATCCTAGATGGATTGCTCCCATGACTAGTTATAAAGTATAATTATCAGGAGTATATATCATTACATGTTGTAAATTGCAATAAAATAGGTATACTTATCAAGGTTGTAAAAAACGCTAGGCGTTCGGATTGCTAGCGCCTAGCGTCCAGAGCATTAATCGGGGATTAATCGGCCTAGGCGGATTTGCATTTTTTTAATTTTTTTATTTATTTTTATATAATATATTTATGTTTATATATAAATATAAATATATATATATTATTTAAAATACATCAAATATATAATACATACTAAATCAAATCCAGTTTACCTACTCTAGAGTATTTGTGTGCAACTAAATAAAATTTAAAAGATACTCTTGTGCAATTAAGCCATTTACCAAAAACGCCCAGACACCGCACAGGAACCGCCTAGGAACTGCCCAGGAACCGCCTAGGAACCGCCCAGAGCGCCCAGACACCGACCAGAACGCTTAGGCGGCCGATTAATCCCAAAAACGCCCAGATTGACCGCCCAGGCCATACTCGGGGCGTTTACTGGCCGCCTAGCGCCTAGGCGCCGCCTAGACGGCCGCCCATGCCGATTTTTAGAACACTGATACTTATATGGACTGAATCATATGAAATGTTTTCCTTACATGCCATAGTTTAAGATAAAATAGTTATGTTTTGCATTGAAGTATATGTTGCAATGGCTATGCTTCCTATAAGTTTGACTAAGTCAAACAAACCGTGGATAATTTTTACCATCCACATGATCACTCATGACACATGCTAACATAAAGCATCCCACTCTAACGATAGTCCCCAAGTACTATCATGGGACGTCTGACTTGAGGATCCGGCATTGCAAGCATGTAAACTCTTGAACAAAATATAAGGATGGACAGTACTCTAAGAAAATATGGAAAAAGAAAAGTTTCAAGGATATTCGTCAATACGAAATTCATAGTGAAACTGACAAAATAAAAATATGCCAAATATTCGTATATAACGAATCAAGAAAATTAACGGCCTGAAGACCATACTTGAGCATTTGAATGTACCTTCAAAAGGTCCATACAATACGAAATTCGAAGAATGGAGTAAAGTTAACAGAGCACACAAATGTGCACGAACTCATATAAGTTTATACTTCGATACGAGTGATTTTGCACGTCACACTGGATCGGTTATGATATACTCCATTATACCCCAATAATTTGAAGAACACCAAGATTCTTCAGAAGGGCGAATCTCCAATTATTATGAAGTGAAAACAAATCTCCATTAAAACAATAAAATAATAAGACTTTCCCTTGAGAGTACTTGAGAAATATTTATCCACTCCCCGTGAAGGGCCAATAAAGTACCTTACCGTACTTATCATTCTCTAAATGGTCATAAGTAGGCCTATTATCCAACTGCAGTCCAACTTTTCTAAAGCTATTAGGACAAATTGTGGGCACAAAAGGATAAAACTTGGATATAAATAATAATTTGCAACTGAAATAAAAATCGAAGACCCTGAAGCATGTGCTCATACACAAAAAGGGTTGTAAAAGTCGATTATTAAAACAACTCCAATGGACTACACATCCATTGATTCTAGTTGTTGATGACCACATAGGACATACAATCTTGCATGATGCTTCATAAATAAGACTCAGACTATCTGTTAAGTGCATATTTTGTACATATTTGCATCTCCTCTCCTATGCATATTTTACATTTTATTTGCATCTTCCACTCATTTTCAGTTTGTTTTTGTTCATTTCACTAGTGGAGAATGTTTTGTGTTTTTCAGGAGAAACGAGAATAAAACGATGCAAAAAGATGATGTGAGAAGAAGCAGAAGTGAAACGACAAAGATGTGAGATCATTTGGAGAAGAAAGAGGCCAAATTGTAAGGCGCATGACCGTGGATATCAACGCACAGCCGTGCCACCATATCATCCCCAACAACAGAAATGGAACCCCAGCAGCACGGCCGTGCTACTCAACGCACGACCGTGTCCATAAAGATACAGAATGCTCTTTTCTGCCTGACTGCAGACACATCCGTGTGGTGAGCCCGCGTGGTCGTGCGAGTTAAAGCTGGCGACTGGAGCTGAAGGTAGCGGCACGGTCGTGCACATCAATGGCACGATCGTGTCCATCATCCTTCGTAACCTGAAGGCTAGTACTATATTTTGAGCGGCACGACCGCATGCTTAAGCAGCATGGCCATGCGTATATTGAGATCTTCAGATGATCTAGGCTACCTAACGGTGGCACGGCCGTGTCGATTAGCGACACGGCCATGCGCCCCTAATTTTTGCAGGTTTCAGACCCAAAATCTGTTTGTTTCTTTTGGGGATTATAAATAGGACTGTGAGCTATTGAGAGGGGGATCTTCTGGGTTCTTCTAGGTTTTATCCCCCCTTTGGGGGCTGCTACTTTAGTGTTTTCTAAGATCATCTATTGATCTATCTTTTTGTATTAAGAATTAGATCTTTTATTCCTCTTTTTATTAGTATTGCTTTTAATCTTTTCTCTTTGTTCTTGTGATGTGTTTTCTATGAGTTATTCATTATTCATTTCTATGATTTGTGAGTAGATTTTCCTGCCTTGGGTAATGTGAAACCATAGTATAAATGATTCATTCGGGTTGATTGTCAAGTTGCCTATTCGGCTCGTGGGCCCAGGGCTCGGCCCGCCCGGCCCTGGCGGCCCGGGCCCAGAGCCGGGTTTCTGGTGCCTTGGTGGCTCGGCCCACCAACGGGCCCAGGCCGACTAGGACCCAAACCTCTATTTATTTATTTTAATAAAAATTGCTGACGCGTGCCTGCAAAGATGTAGGCACGTGCCAGCAGTTGGGAACGGTCATATGTCCGTTCCCAACAATAAGGTAGGGAGAATTATGGGGTTTTTTTGGCCAAAAGACCAAACTCCCCCAACTATCATAAACAACTAGGGGGGTTTGGGTCTTTTTACACCCGAAAATTTCCAATAAATTGCACACAATCCCTCATTTTTTTCACAACTCTCAAACTCTCATGCACCCTCATACACTCTTATACTCTCTCTGTTTGCATAAGCTCCATGTTGCGGGTCAAGTCCACCAACAATGAAATTTGTAGTTGAAGGGAATCACGTGTATAATGATTACATGTTTTGGGATGATGGCGAGGTTAGCACTACTCGGAGCATGCTTCGGGGGGTGAAGGATCCAAGGTCGCCAATGGTCGCCCAAGGTGGCCGTCTCTTGGTAGCTGAGCTGAGCTTCATGCGACAATAGCAACTCGTTAGAAAGGCAGGCAGGCCGTCAGCACGTAGCCTCTCCGATGCTTAAGTCAGTGGGTGACTAGAAATAAGTGTGTCGGATACGCGTGGCGATCTTAAGGTAGATTGGCGAAGCATGAGGAGCTTATGAGAAAGGCACAGATATATGGAAGATATCCGACCTTGAATAGTGGAAAGAGTAAGAGATTTTAGCTGACCAACCTATTCGGTGGTTGGATGGTGGTATTTATAAGGCTGAGAGTCGGTTGCTCGCCGTCCTCTCAGCTGTCAAGTCTACTTAGCTGGAGCGCAAGTGTAGAAGTGATAGGTCGGTAGGGGCTGTCAGAGATATTTACGCATTAATGGGTGTCAGGCGGTGTCAGATGCATTAATGAGACGCGATGGGCAGCCATCAGTTCTCATCCTTAACCTCTGGCATTAATGGGGGTTAGGTGGCCCTACGTCACCTTATCAGAAATATTTATGCTATGCCGCCCTTGGAGAGAGTCAAGCTCAGCGACCAAGCTTGGTGCATCTGGACCGTCTGACCGTGCTTCCAGTTAGGGAGTAGGAGAGCTTCTTGCTGGTATGGCAAGCTTTTCGATTGGGTAGGCGAGCTTCTTTGTTTGACCCTAATGGCGAGCTTGTCGCTCGACGAGGCGAGCTTTCCTGGATAGAGGCGATGTTCCGTTCGGGATAGTACCCCTTTCAGATGGTAGGAGAGCTATTCACTTGGGCTTCCAGCGTATGTGGGTCTCAATTAATGGGGTTGACCATAAGGCCGTAACAATTGCCCCTGTCATTCGAGCTCGAAGCGGCAAGCCCGGCTCAGCTCGGATGACATGCCACACTTGCATTGGTTGAGGGCTAGTCAGCGGCATTTAATTCGATCTGACTGCCAGATCTCAAAGGTCACGATGGAGATTTGGTGACGAGGAGAATTTAAGGCGTCCATCCGCTCAGAAAGTGACGCTGGGCTGACGTGATTGGGGGGAGAAGTCGAGGTGCCAGCCCAGTCCCGCTCAGAGCTCGCCACGTGGCCCACGTTCGACGGCTGAGATCGTCCAACTCTTCCTATAAAAAGAAACGAAGGAGCAGCTGGAGAAGATTTTCTCACAAATTTTCAAACTTTCGGCTTCCTGCCTTCGTTGCAGAGAGCAATCGCAGTTCATCGCTGTCCGTTCGTTCGTTGGAGCTCCGTTCATCTGCTTTGTTCTAGGACTCTCTTGATCCGTCCGATGACTTCGTCTTCTTCTTTTGCTTCAAATTCTTTCATCGAGCAGTACTTTGGTGAGGTTGGTGGGGGCAGCGCCATCGAATCGGATCCAGTGGTGTCAGAGGCACCGTCGATGTCTTGGTCGAAACAGCGGGAGGGAGACACGGCAGTTGAGCATACCGTCACTTTGACATCGGGGATCAAGAGGGACTCCAAGAAAGAAAAGGCACCCAAGTCGGCCGCTAAGGTCACAAGTGGCGTCGGAGTCACGACCGCGGTCCCTGCTGGAATCTTGGCCCAGATGTCTCAGCTGTTGCCCTCTGCCATCACTGAGATTTGCTACAAGTACATCTGGCCCCTATACACAGTTCGCATCCCCGAACTCAGTGCGTGGGTTTGCTCCCCAAGGGATAACAAGGTCAGCGTATACTAACTGACCTTCGCCTTATGGCTCTGCTTCCTGCTCCGTCCCTTCCTCCATCTCATCCTTCATTTCATCGAACTCCCACTCTTCCAATTGATGTCGAACTCCATCAGCTCGATGGTCGGCTTTCTCGTCCTCTGCTCTGCCAGCGACGTAAGTCCGACACTGTCGCGCTTGCAATACCTTTTTGAGACGAAGAGGAAGGAGGCGTACTACTAAGTCTGCACGAGGAGGCATCGGCCTCTCGTCCTCGAGCTGTCGGACAAAGTGAGGGACTGGAATGAGAGGTTTGTCTTCGTCTCCACTCCGACAGACTTGGCTCTGAGGTCGAACTGGGGGACTCTGAATTCCTCAGTGAATGCCGAAGTCGTCCTCAAGGGGAGTGATCGCAACCCGGATACACGTCCCGGAGCGACTGTTGTAGTTTTACCGCAAGCGCACGGTGTAGTGGCGAGCGGGTTATCGAACACAGGGAGGACGAATGAAAGTGCTTGCTTCGAACAACCTGGCTATTAAGAAAGGAAAAGAGAGAATTTGCCTTAGGCGATCCTGTCACAATCGTCAGACAAAATATAGGGATATAAAATCAAATAAAGGACGTCTAGGGAATGGGGAATCCCCGCTACTCACCGTATCTCGTCAATGTGATTCGTTGGCATCAACATTGCTAGAAGTTTTTCAGATGAACTAGTTGCAACTGAATGTAAAACCTAGCTCACGCTCTCGCGCTGTTGCCGGTCTATAGCTATCCTAGGTTTGGGTCCAATCTCTTGCAAACCCTAGCCTAGTCAAGCTAGCATTAGGATAAACATCATCGTTCAATCGCGCCCCGAGCCCACTCTCGTGCAAACTCGGGCCGCGACCTAGGTTGGGATAGTTCCTACCCGTCCAATCTCTTGCAAACGGGTATCGACATGGAATTGCAACCGGAAACCCTAGTATCGGTCCAATCTCTTGCAAACCGATACTACGGAAACTCGATTCCAACCCAATTCGGATCTCTAGGGTTTCCTATCGAATTGCGATCCAATCTCTTGCAAATCCCAATCGATATGAACACCTAGCTATCCGTAGTAAATCGATCCCAATCCAACCCTAATAGCAATTCTAGAATTATTTCTACCAATTCATCACAAATAAGAAATTGGGCTCGTAGGAATCATCCCCACGCCCCAAGACGTATAGACTACTCACAATTCATATCACAAATACAAGAATAAACAATGGAAATAGCAAGAGAATTCATCACAATATTCAAATATGCAATAAAAATGAGATTTTTAATGGAGAGGGAGACAAACCAATAGAGTTCTTCCAAGAATCCAACAAAAATAAACTTTCTTCTCCTCTCCAATCACAAAATTCTAAAGCTAAAAGTTTTATCTAAAAAGCTGCAAAAAGCAAAGAGAAAAAGCCCCCTAACCTAGGGTAAAAACAGGGGTTAAATACCCCCCAAAATCGTCCAAAAAACTGTGACCAAAATGCCCCTGCGCCGCCTGAAAATCGCAATTTTCGCTACAGGCAGCGCGTCGCACTCGGCCGAGTGACAAAAGTCGCTCGGCCGAGTGACAAACCCTGAGAATTTCCAGTAAGTCTGGGTCTTCGGGGGTCTTCACTTCGGGGGCCGCTCGGCTAAGTGAGTTGTCGTCACTCGGCCGATGGCTTCTATGTACTCGGGCGGTCGGCATTTTCCACTCGGCCGAGTGGGTCTTCTGAAGCTCAGGCAGACGAAAAACAGTAAGTTGGCACTTTTTGATGGGCGTCGTCTGAGTGCCACTCGGGCGAACGGGGTCTCGTCACTCGGCCGATGTGGCTTCCGACGCTCGGCCGAATGCACACATAAAATGTGTCCGATCCGGTCGGCCGAGCGGTGTCTCGCTGGTCGGCCGAGTGACTCCTTCACTCGGCCGAGTGAGACACCAAAAATGCCCAAACAGCTTGTTTTTGCCTCCTCGTCGCTCCTGCGACGTTCTTTCTTTTTCCGCTCCTCTCCAATAGCAAAATACCCCTCGGGGAGGTCATCGGTGACACTCTGGAGTAGGCGTATCAGGGGATCACTCCAAATCGCTCCAAATCTCCTGAAATACGATAAAAACAACAAATCGTGAAAAGCATCGCAATATTGTCGATAAATCGTGAAAAGCGTGATTTGAGCTATCTAAATGGCATGCAATCATGCGGAAAAAGGTGTAAAATAAGGAGTGATCAAAATCCCCCAAGCTTACCTCTTACTCGTCCTCGAGGAAGATAAGTAAAAGGCGAACCCGGTGGATTCGGAAAACGAAAACGACGAAAAACGAAAAACGAAGAACGACGAAAAACGAGAAACGAAATGAAAACAAAGAAGAAAGAAGAAAGCGAAGAGGGAAGCTGCTAGATCATTTTCTCAGGACGTGGGTTTTGCTTACTCATATAGCATGCACTGAATGTAAAACACATGTCAAAGAGTTTTATTTCGATATCATAGTATAATGGTGCAAATAGAAATAGAAAACCCAAGAATAATGATATAACATGAAAAACGGAATAATTTTAGAATTAACATCGTCTGAATCATTTAAAGCGGTATACAATATCGCAGATCACACACTTTTCAATTAAATGCTTTCTAAGAGGAGTATAAGAATATCACACAGTAGAATAGAAAGAATAGAAAAGTGTGGATTTCATGAAATGAGTGCTAAGCATAGATTTCTGGATTTCGTAAAGCTAAAACGATCTTACCGAGTATAGAATATTACTTAGCCTAGGTTGTCGTGCAATGTCAAGTAGTCACTCTCTCACACATCATCGGATTCTCTCCCCCAAGCTTATCTCTAAGCGTGGTGGCACAAAAACAATATTTACATCCCCATTTTTTTATGAAGCTCCAAAAGTAATGAAAATAAAAACAAAAAGAGAGAAGAAGGAGAGAACATGAGATGAGATCGTTTATTGAGATTCTATTGTCTTTTCTTTTATTTTTATTTTTCTCTTTTTTCTGTTTTTTTTTTCTGTTTTTTCAAATAGCATATATACACAATGATCCCAACTCAAAGAGAAATAAGGATATACAAGAATTTTTCTTTTCTTGTTCTTGCTTTGGTTTTGGGAAATTGGAGCTAGAAATTAATAGCGGGGGAAATGCCACATAATAGAATCGCTAAGGGGAGATTCACCAATGATTTTAAAATAGAGAAATGATGTTCAAGATATGTGGAGAAAGAAATAAATATGTCTCTCAGTTCACTCTATAGGACGTGCACGACAACTTCAGCAGGGTAATCTAATCTACTCAGTTTCGATCACAAAAAAGCTAAACTAATCCAGATTTATCATAGCTAACATCATTCAATCATCCTGAAGTGAAATGTACAAATCATGCATATAGAAGTGATATAGGAAAAGAAAAGGTTACTCCAGATATAAGCATTCAATGCATGAATCTTGGTGTGTTTTCTGCGATAGCATACACATGAATATTCAGACTCAGCTAATAATAAAATTTCATCCATTTTCATGCGGAAGAGGTGTGGGTTACTATCTCTAAATGCAAGGCAAATCATAGCATATGATATCAGAAATAAAATCTAAGACATGACAAATATAGCATGCATATAGAGAAAGCTAACTCCACGTCATCCTCATCATAGAAAAGTCATCTCTAGCATGAGATGAAAAAGAAATAAAGATAAAGAGGGAAAATGAAACTATTTACAATGCAGCACACAAAGAAAGAAAGTAAGGAAAACATGATGCATGGTGAAAAGGAAAAAAATGATGAAAATAAGTGCGAAAGCGGGAAAAAACTAAAAATAAAGGTGGTAAATCAAAAAGAACGTGAGAACTCACTCCCCCAAGCTAAAGTGCACAGTGTCCTCAATGTGCGAAGTGTGGCACACCGAGAGACAAGTAATGTGAGGGGTAAGTGAGGATGCATGCATGGGGAAAAGAAAAAAAAGGAAAATAAAAATAAGGAAATGAAAAATATGATGCAGACATGATGCATGCAGATATAGGAGTGATACAGATATAAAGGTGTGACACCAAAAACTCTCCCTCTCTCCCAAAAAAGATATATAAAGATATATAAAGAAAATGCGTACCCAAAAATAGTGAGGGGAGGGGGGGATGGCCAAAAATCAACAGGACCCAGCAGAGACGGGCAGCACAACGGCAAAAAGAATCAATGGCATCAAGAGTGCCTAAGAGGGTGGGGCTGCGCCGTCTCCGTCCTGAGGCAGAGGTGGTGGTGGTGGTGGCTGTGGGACAGGCTGCTGAGCGGGTGTGGGTGTGGGTGTGGAAGCAGGCTGGGTGTGTGTAGGAGTGGGGGTGGGGACCTGCTGGGTGGGTGTGGGTACGCGGGGGAGCCGCTCTAGAACCTGGATGAGGTAGTAGTGAATATGCAGGAGCCGGTCGAAGCGGCGAGCCATATCAGTGACGGTGGCGGACAAGGTCCTAAGGTCACCTCTGAGGCCACTCACCGCCCCCTCGAGAGCATGAATGTTCTGAAGTACAGTGTCGGGGGAAGGTGGCGCAGAGGGACGCACCGGTCTGTGCTGTGTAGGGCGGGGCTGGCGTACTCGGGTGGCGTAGGTGATGGGCTCAGCAGGTAAGTGGACGAAAGGTGCTGCGCTCGCAAGTGTGGGCCTAGCCTCAGTGTGAGGCCGGGGCACCGACTGGTAAGAAGTGGAGGCAGCAGCAACGAAAGAGGAGTACAAAAGTGGTAACGAGGCGGCCAGAGAGGTCGGTGACACATACGTGTGGACAGACGCCACGACACTCTCAGAAAATACAGCAGCGGTGGAGACAGAGGTGGAGACCACGGTCTCCACGGCGGCAGCAAAAGAGGGCTCTCCGCACTCAACTATAGTCGGCGGGCGCTCGGGTAGGGCAGAGGAAACGGTCTCGACGGGCAGAGGGCCAGCAGTGGTGGGAGTGGAGGTAGTGGGTGGCCGTAGACGTGGGGTTAGTGGAGGTGGGCTCAGCGAGGGTACTCCCGACACCGGCAGAAGTGTGGACAGAGGTGTCGGGAGCAGCAGAAATATCGGGCTACTGAGGGGCCACCGGGTCAGCAGGAGCAGCAGGGTCAGTGGTTGCAGCGTGGACAGCGTGGGCCTGCTCAGCCTGCTCAGCGTCCTCGGCCTCAAGCACATAGGTGGCGGGGATCAGGAGATCCATCGCCGGGAGCCAGTCCACCTGTACCGGTGCTATCTGAGTCCGAGCTGGGCTCGGAAGGATCATGTAATCCGCACCGAATGGACCGTGCAACCAAACCCAGTGCCGCTGACCATGCGGACGAAGCATCTTCATCCGGGCCATAACATCTATGGACAGTGAAGTGGGGCCCGGGGCTCGCCGCAGGTCATTTGGAAAGTCCTCGCCGGTCATAAGGGCGAGCAGGGTGATCAGACCGCCGCAACATATCGGTGAGCGAGCGCCCATCGATACGATGATGCGATCCAAAAACCAGCTCGCGATATCAATCACGACGGCGGGGACCAACTCATCGCCCTCCCTAGATAGAGCTCTGGGGCGTGTCATTGCGTAGAGCATATAAAGCTCCGGCATGGACATCGTGCCCGGCTCATATCTCGCCAAAAGGTAGTCACCATAAGGCGCTGAGCTATACGGAGGCAAGGGTGGACGATGGCCGAGGCCTTGGCCCTACTAGGGTCGAAGGCAGCAGGTAGACCCATGATCCGGGCCCAGAAGGCGCCGGCATCGAAGGAAGGTGGGGGAATGTGAGTGGGGGCGTAACCACGGTCGGCCCCGGGGACATCGGGCCACGAGAAGAAGGCTTTCATCATACTGAGAGTGACCTGGCACTCTCGGTCCATGAACCTGAACGAGCATCCCTCGTCGGTCCGGGCGATGGAACTAAGCACCTCAAGTGTCGGACGGACGAATGTGTCTGCCGACACCTGGAAGAAATCTCGCCAACCCACGTTGTCGTACAACGTGAGCATCCCCTCGAGTACCCTCAGGCGTCCTAGGTCTGCAAGGTGTGCAAACCTGGAGGGTACGATCGAGCGCTGGGAAATGCGCTCGAAGACGACGCGGTGTGCGTCGTCCCGGAACGTAATCCCCAGCGGCCCGATAAGTGGAGCCGGTGGTGGTGGCTGTGGGGCGACAGGGAGTGGCTGTGCGGGGTGAATGGGCTGTGCGGGCTCTGCAGGCTGTGCGGGGTGTGCGGGGCCTGCAGGCTGTGCTGGGTGAACGGGGTGTGGTGGAGTAGGCGGAGGAGAGTCCTCCACCTTGTGGGAGGGGCCGGCATCATCCGACCGCTTCCGCTTGGCGGAAGCTCTCCTCGACCGCGGCCGTGTCCGGGGCGGCATATGGGCCCCGAGTGCTCACCAAAAAACATGAAAAGTGCGGCGTGCGTAAAATAAAGGAAAGAGCATACCGCGACACGCCGTGAGAGCGAAGTATTGGAAGCGTGCGAAGACGACGCCTCCACGTAGCCCAAAACAGTCCCCGGAAGCTCCCCTGGGCTCCCCTAAGCTCCCAAATATAACCTACGCATGAAACAGAGATATCAGCGAGTAATATTCAAAACGTATGGAGCGTTAGGGGTATAATAGATAGAAATTGAAATTAATTTGGGTTTGGGGATCGTTTAACACATGGATCATCGAAAAATACGCAAAAGAGGTGAAATAGGCCAAAAATTGGATTACCGGAGCTCGGCCGGCGCGGTGACCGCCGGCGGCGACTCGGGCGAGGGGCGGCGACGATCGGCCGGAGTTGGGTGGCCGAGCGCTGGCGCGAGGTGCGTGGTCGGGCGAGTGAGTGAGGGAAGCGGGCGAGGGAGATGAGGGGTCGGACGATTCTGGGTTTTGCTCGTTTCGAAAAACGCGCCCCCCCTTTTATAGAAAAAGTTACGACTCGGCCGAGTGACTAGGTTGCTCGGCCGAGTGCACTCAACGGAAAAATTCCTCCCCACTTACGCTTCGGCCGAGTGGCCTTGCCACCCTCGGCCGAGTGGAGTAAGTCCATTCGGCCGAGTGGCTCAAGCTACTCGGCAAGACTCGCCCTAGGAGCGTATCAGTTTTACTCGGCCGAGTGAATATATATACTCGGCCGAGTAGCAGTTATACTGAAATCAAGAAAAGAAACAGAGAGTTGGGTACAGCAGACTTCCCTCGTTCGTGAGCCGCTGGGGTGGACGAACTTGTGTGCTCGGCCGAGTGACTAGTATACTCGGCCGAGTGAACCCTGTCTTCTGCTGTTTGGCTTCGTTTAGGCTCTAAACTCTGTTTTTCTTCCTCCAGTCGATTTCATTTTCCTCCTAAGTATCGAGCGCATTCCTGGAGCGCTCCTCGTCGCCCCGTTCATCCTCCTCATGATGGATTTCCCTATCTCCTCTCCTGTCAAGAAAAATAAGACCCGTTATCACAAAATTTTTGGTCGAACGACTCAAAACACTAACAATTTCTAAAATAAAAATAAAGGAAAAGTAAAAATAAAGCAATAACCGTCGGGTTGCCTCCCGAAAAGCGCTCGTTTAATGTCGTGAGCTCGACCCCCTTTGATTTTCAATTAATGCGGGATATTGGGTGCATAGGAGATGCACCCGTCAAATTTTCCGGGGAGAACGCTTGGGTTCGGAAGTTGTGGCGGGGCGTCCTTCCTCGGTGCTCCTTTGCCTCAGGTAGTGTTAGGGGGTGGCTCCCCCAAGCTAGAGCTTTCTCCGGTCCTCGGCTTCACCGGTGACACCGATTTCCGTATCGGCGGAGCTTTCTTCGGAGACTTCAATTTCGAGAGCTTGCAGAGCTCTCGAATCCTTGCGACATCAGTGTCGCCTTCATCAATTTCAGCGGAGAAGTCGGGGGAATGCTCCATCTTCTCATCTTGGCCTAAATCCGGCTCCTCCTCAAAATCCTCCTTGAATAGAGCGCCGATCGAATGGGGGATCGCCTCCTCAATAACCTCGTCAAGGAGGTCCATATAGTCCAGCTCCTCGTGATAAGGCATGTGTTTCATTGCCTTGGGAATATGAAGCTCCACCTCGATGTTGCCGACATTCAATGTTAGAGTTCCTTCACGTACGTCGACAATGACACCGGCGGTGGCGAGGAACGGGCGTCCAAGTATTAGCGACGTGTCTCCCTCCTCCTTAACATCCATGATCACGAAGTCACATGGCAAACATATGCCCCCCGGGACTTGTAGCGGGATGTCCTCTGCGATCCCTACCGGCCTTGTGATTCGTCCATCGGCTAGTTGTATCCGCATGTCGGTAGGCTTCAATTTCGTGCCGGTATTTAGCCTTAGGAACATAGAGAGAGGCATGAGGCTAACACTAGCCCCTAAATCCAACAACGCCTTTTGTAGAGGGACGCTGCCCAAGGTGCAAGGAATTCGAAAACTCCCCGGGTCTTTGAATTTAGCCGGCTCCTTCTCTCTCTTGGTGAACTAAGAGCCCTCCTCGGCGAGCATAATTTTCTCCTTCCTCTTTCTTCCCGAAATCAAATCCTTTAAAAATTTAGCGTATGTCGGGATTTCCACGATAGCGTCGAGGAAAGGAATGTTGAGGCTAACCCCTCTCAGATACTCGAGAAACTTTGCTAGCCGTTTCTCCATTTTTGCTCTAGCAAGCCTCTGGGGGAATGGGACCGGTGGCATAAAGCGCCTCTCTTCAATCAATTGCTCCGCTCTAGATTTCTCCTTTTCTTGCGGCTCTTTCTCCCTCTCAACTTCAACTACCGGCTCAATTGGCTCTACATTCTCCTCCACGGCCTCCTCGGTAGGAATCATGGCGGGGTGGTATCCTTCCCGCCTCTAGTTGTAACGGCAACCACGGCATTGATGTGGCCGGTGTTGCCCCGTGGGTTTTGCTCGGGTTGAGCCGGCAATTGTTGAGTATTTTGATTGAGCAACGCCAATTGCTCTGAGATTTGAGCTACAACGGTTGTAAGGGAGTCTTGGCCCGCCTTCAAGGAAGCATTGATCTTCTTTTGCTCGACCATAAACTCCTCCACTCTAGCTTCAAAGTCGGATCGTTGTTGAGCTTGTGGAGGGTTTTGATTTCTCCACCCTTGATTGTATCCGGGCAGCCTATAGGGTGGAACTTGTTGCTTCGGTGGGAAATTTTGTTGTGGAGGCCCCCTCGGTGGATAATGTTGTTGTTGTGGTGGTGGTGGTCGAGCTTGTTGAGGTAGTTGTTGCGGTGGGTTCAACGCTCCTTCGTTGTTGGCATAGGAGAAACTGGGATGGTTTCTAGTGGCCGGATTGGCCCAATATCCTTGGTTCCCCGCGACATATTGAACTTGCTCCAAGGATCCCTCTCCATGGTCTCCTCCCAAATGCATAGCTTGAGATTGGTCTTGCCAATCACACATTTGATTCGTTGGTGCGGATGTAGAAGGGGTTCCTTGGGGCTCCGTGATATACTTCTCCAGTCTCTCCACCACCTTGTGGAGAGAATCGAACTTGTTTGTCAGCTCCGCTACGGCCTTTGCTTCATAGATGCTAGATGGCTTCAAGGAGGACGTAGAGTGTCCTCGCTCGTCGCCCCATTGTTGATTGTTTGAGGCCATCTCCTCAATTAGGGCCGTAGCTTTGTCGGGAGTCTTCGATAGGATGGCACCATTTACCGCGGCATCAATAATCTGCTTGGTCCCCGGTTGGAGACCATTGTAGAAGCTATGAACTAGCTCCCAATCTTCAATGCTATGGTGCGGGCACTGATGCTGCAGGTCTTTGAAACGCTCCCAAGCCTCGTAGAGTGTCTCTTGGGGTCCTTGCTTGAAGGACATAAGAGTGCTCCGAATCTTTACCGTCTTGGAGGGCGGATAGAACTTGTCAATGAACGCACTCGCCAACTCGTCCCATGTGGTAAAGACTCCCTCAGCTTGCGTCCTCAACCAATAAAGTGCTTTATCCTTTAATGTGAAGGGGAAGAGACGCAGTCTGATGGCATCGATGGAGACCCCCGTCATCTGAAATGTGGCGCACTTCGACAAAAATAGCTGGATGTGGTAGTGGGGGTTTTCATGGGCATTCCCATGGAATGGATCCTGCTGCATCAGAACCACTAGTCCAGTTTTCAGCTCAAAATTCTTGTCAGCAGCCAACTCCGGCATGGCAATGGATGAGGTCGTAGAAGAGGTCTTAGGCCGAAGCCTATCTCGAATAGAAATAATCCTCGCCATTCTTGTCGCTAATTGTTCCGCAGTTTCCGGGTTGGTCATAAACCTCCCTTCCGGATCTTGTCTCCTCTCCACTCTGATTCTCCGCACAGTACGTTCAATCTCGGGATCAAATAATATAGCTTCAGGGTCCGCCGTTGATCTCGTGTTTATGCACGGGAAAACAAAGTTTCAAAGAAGTGATTAGCACAATGGAAGGGTTAGATAAAAAAATAAAGAAATAAAACAAAAAGAAAGAAATAGCTAGGGTGGTAAGATCAAACACAATCGCCTCCCTGGCAACGGTGCCAAAAACTTGATCGCAACCCGGATACACGTCCCAGAGCGACGGTTGTAGTTTTACCGCAAGCGCACGGTGTAGTGGCGAGCGGGTTATCGAACACATGGAGGACGAATGAAAGTGCTTGCTCCGAACAACCTGGCTATTAAGAACGGAAAAGAGAGAATTTGCCTTTGGCGATCCTGTCACAATCGTCAGACAAAATATAGGGATATAAAATCAAATAAAGGACGTCTAGGGAATGGGGAATCCCCGCTACTCACCGTATCTCGTCAATGTGATTCGTTGGCATCAACATTGCTAGAAGTTTTTCGGATGAACTAGTTGCAACTGAATGTAAAACCTAGCTCACGCTCTCGCGCTGTTGCCGGTCTATAGCTATCCTAGGTTTGGGTCCAATCTCTTGCAAATCCTAGCCTAGGCAAGCTAGCATTAGGATCAACATCATCGTTCAATCGCGCCCCGAGCCCACTCTCGTGCAAACTCGGGCCGCGACCTAGGTTGGGATAGTTCCTACCCGTCCAATCTCTTGCAAACGGGTATCGACATGGAATTGCAACCGGAAACCCTAGTATCGGTCCAATCTCTTGCAAACCGATACTACGGAAACTCGATTCCAACCCAATTCGGATCTCTAGGGTTTCCTATCGAATTGGGATCCAATCTCTTGCAAATCCCAATCGATATGAACACCTAGCTATCCGTAGTAAATCGATCCCAATCCAACCCTAATAGCAATTCTAGCAATATTTCTACCAATTCATCACAAATAAGAAATTGGGCTCGTAGGGTTCATCCCCACGCCCCAAGACGTATAGACTACTCACAATTCATATCATAAATACAAGAATAAACAATGGAAATAGCAAGAGAATTCATCACAATATTCAAATATGTAATAAAAATGAGATTTTTAATGGAGAGGGAGACAAACCAATCGAGTTCTTCCAAGAATCCAACAAAAATAAACTTTCTTCTCCTCTCCAATCACAAAATTCTAAAGCTAAAAGTTTTATCTAAAAAGCTGCAAAAAGCAAAGAGAAAAAGCCCCCTAACCTAGGGTAAAAACAGGGGTTAAATACCCCCCAAAATCGTCCAAAAAACTGTGACCAAAATGCCCCTGCGCCGCCTGAAAATCGCAATTTTCTCTACAGGCAGCGCGTCGCACTCGGCCGAGTGACAAAAGTCGCTCGGCCGAGTGACAAACCCTGAGAATTTCCAGTAAGTCTGGGTCTTCGGGGGTCTTCACTTCGGGGGTCGCTCGGCCGAGTGAGTTGTCTTCACTCGGCCGATGGCTTCTATGTACTCGGGCGGTCGACATTTTCCACTCGGCCGAGTGGGTCTTCTGAAGCTCAGGCAGACGAAAAACAGTAAGTTGGCACTTTTTGATGGGCTTCGTCTGAGTGCCACTCGGGCGGACGGGGTCTCGTCACTCGACCGATGTGGCTTCCGACGCTCGGCCGAATGCACACATAAAACATGTCCGATCCGGTCGGCCGAGCGGTGTCTCGCTGGTCGGCCGAGTGACTCCTTCACTCGGCCGAGTGAGATACCAAAAATGCCCAAACAGCTTGTTTTTGCCTCCTCGTCGCTCCTGCGACATTCTTTCTTCTTCCGCTCCTCTCCAATAGCAAAATACCCCTCGGGGAGGTCATCGGTGACACTCTGGAGTAGGCGTATCAGGGGATCACTCCAAATCGCTCCAAATCTCCTGAAATACGACAAAAATAACAAATCGTGAAAAGCATCGCAATATTGTCGATAAATTGTGAAAAGCGTGATTTGAGCGATCTAAATGGCATGCAATCATGCGGGAAAAAGGTGTAAAATAAGGAGTGATCAGGGAGCGACCTTGAGAACGCCAAAATCCTGGAGGAGATCCCTAGGGAAAGCAGGGTCTTGAAGGAGCTGATTAAGGACGAGCAGATCGCCCGGCACGTCTGGCTCGTATGTATTTTGAGCTTTGCAAACTACTTCTGATATGCTCACCCTGATCTGTCTTCTTTTTGCAGGCACGACCATGAGTCTTTACATGGATGAGGTTATGAAGATGGCGAGAGATGCGGCGTCCAAGGAGCCGTCGACCAAGGGCAAGGGCAAGCAGCCCGCATCCAGGAGCTCGACGCCGGTCGGGCAGAAGTAGAGTAAGGAGGCGGCGGCCACCGCTTGGGCTGAGAAGGAGGAGCAGAGCAAGAAGCCGAGGAGGGAGCCCACGACGACCGCTCACACTTCCTGTACAAGCGAGGCGACGCCAAGGGATTCATCAATCTCGATCTAACTGAGCCTGAGACCGACCTCACGGCTGCCAGGTCATAGGGCTTGCCGATTGGCGTCGTCCCCATCAGTTTGGCTGCTCCTCTGCATCGTCCAGCTGGGCCGGCCATAACAAGCCGAGCTCCAACTGTGCGTTGGCCCTACACGTGCATGCCGTCTGGGCTGGGGAAGCCACCCCCCGAGCTGTGAGGCGATGCTCGTGACCTTCAAGTCACGAAAGGAGGAGCTCCTCGCCCTTGCCTCGGAGAAGTTTGTCGTACCGGGCTTCCTGGTGGGTGGCTACAAGTCAGTCTTTGATGAGGCCGGGGTAGCAGCCTGCCTGGCGGAGAATAATACTCTGTCGTGGGACCGAGAGTCCCTCGTCAATGTGGATGCCGAGCGCCTCTGCGGTACGGCCATCTGGCACGGAATGCAGGTTCGTCGCCCCCTCTCTTCACCTTGCCGGTCTTCTTTCTGGTTACTTTGTGCTTATGCCTCTGGTTTTATATGTAGGCGATGGCTGCTCTGGTGTCCCTCTAGCCACACATGTCAGCGGTGGGCAAGGCCGAGTTCGCCCTAGCGAGGAAGGTAACCGAGCTTAAGGCGGCCGAGGCGAAGCTGAAAGACGTCATCGAGAAGCTAACGAAGGTCCGGAGGTATTATAAGACCCAGAAGGACGAGACCGCCAAGCTGGAGAAGGTTGTCGAGGAGCTGGAGGGGAGGGTGCATGATGAGGAGGCCCGAATGGTCGCTGCTGAGAAGCTCTTGGCCTCGGAGAGGGAGGTAGTCGTGGCGAAGACCGCGGAGCTGGAGCTGCAGATTGTCGAACTGGCGAAGGTCGACCTGAATAAATTCAGGGCTCAGGCTGTCTGCCAGTACCAGACCGATGAGCTTGTCCCTACCCTGGCGGTTATGAGGGCTGAGGGCTTCGATGATGGTCTGGAGGCTGGCCTCGAGAAGGCCAAGGCGAGTTTAAGGATGCTCTACCCCAACCTAGATATCGACTTTGCCCACTTGTTGGCGGCCTCTAATGACGAAGCAGAGGCTTCACATGCTGCCGACGTCGAGGTGGCAGAGACTCTGGCTAGCGACGAATAGGGGGAAACCAGGCAGACTCCCAGGTCCCGGCCAGTGGAGGCCTAAAAAGCAGCGACCAAGTTGAGGCACCGTAGGCTGGGGCGTGAATGTAAGGCTGGCCCTGAGGCCAAACTTGGGGTTTTTTGTAACATGTAGTGTAGATATTAGATGAAATGAAATGATATTAAATTTTTTGGCTTACCGTCGTTGTTATTTATTTTGTTTGCTTGCTGTTGTTTATATGTGTACGCCCCCAACATTCAGCATGGACGAGCTTAAGGTCGAGGAGAGGTGGAATGTTGTAGCGTCGATGTACGAAGCTCCTAGGTGCAATGTTGTAACATGTAGTGTAGATATTAGATGAAATGAAATGAGATTAAATTTTTTGGCTTACCGTCGTTGTTGTTTATTTTGTTTGCTTGCTGTTGTTTATATGTGTACGCCCCCAACATTCAGCATGGACGAGCATAAGGTCGAAGAGAGGTGGAATGTGGTAGAGACGATGGACGAAGCTCCTAGGTGGGTCATCTTTATTGGTCGCCATTGGAGTCTTCGGAAGGGGCAGTTTGGTAGCTTTCCTGTGCCCTTGGAGCCTTTCAGGGGCTGAACTACCCCAGATCTTGGGGAGGGCAAGTCAGAGCCGGAGCTCCCCTAGTCCCTCTTGGAACCTTTCATGGGCGAACTGACCCGGATCTTTGAGAGGGTAGATACTGGGCCGTCACCGACTCTGCATCTTCTATAAGAGGGCGGGTATTGGGCCATCACCGACCCCGCATTTTAGAGAGGACAAGTCAGAGCCGGAGCTCCTCTAGTCCCCCTAGGAGCCTTTTGGGGGCGAACTGCCCCGGATCTTTGAGAGGGCGGATATTGGGCCGTCACCGACCCCGCATCCTCTATAAGCGGGCGGGTATTGGGCCGTCACCGACCCCACATTTTGGAGAGGGCAAGTCAGAGCCGGAGCTCCTCTAGTCCCCTTTGGAGCCTTTCGGGGGCGAACTGTTCCGGATCTTTGAGAGGGTGAGTATTGGACTGTCACCGACCCTGCATCCTCTATACGCGGGTGGATATTGGGCCGTCATCGACGCTACATTTTGGAGAGGGAAAGTCAGAGACGGAGCTCCTCTAGTCCCTCTTGGAGCCTTTCGGGGATGAACTGCCCCGAATCTTTGAAAGGGTGGGTATTGGGCTGTCACCGACCTCGCATCCTCTATAAGCGGACGATTATTGGTCCGTCACCGACCCTGCATTTTGGAGAGGACAAGTCAGAGCCAGATCTCCTCTAGTCCCCCTTGGAGCCTTTCAGGGGCGAACTGCCCCGGATCTTTGAGAGGGCGGGTATTGGGCCATCACCGACCCTGCATCCTCTATAAGCGAGCGGGTATTTGGGTCGTCGTCGACCGCGCATTTTGGAGAGGGAAAGTCAGAGCCGAAGCTCCTCTAGTCCCTCTTGGAGCCTTTCGAGGGCGAACTGCCTCGGATCTTTGAGAGGGCGGGTATTGGGCAGTCGCTGACCCTGCATCCTCTATAAATAGGTGGGTATTGGGCCGTCGTCGACCCTGCATTTTGGAGAGGGCAAGTCAGAGCCAGAGCTCCTCTAGTCCCACTTGGAGCCTTTCGGGGGGCGAACTGTCTCAGATCTATAAGCGGGCGGGTATTGGACCGTCGTCGACCCCGCATCCTCTATAAGCGGGCGGATATTGGGCCGTCGCCGATCCCGCATTTTAGAGAGGGAAAGTTAGAGCTGGAGCTCCTCTAGTCCCTCTTGGAGCCTTTCAAGGGCGAACTGCCCCGGATCTTTGAGAGGGAGGGTATTGGGCCGTCGCCGACCCCACATCCTTTATAAGCGGGCGGGTATTGGGCCGTCGCCGACCCTGCATTTTGGAGAGGGCAAGTCAAAGCCGGAGCTCCTCTTGTCCCTCTTGGAGCTTTTCAGGAGCAAACTACCCTGGATCTTTGTCAACAAGGTCGCCTCGGGAGAACTTGAGAGTTTGGGAGTATAACCAACCTTCACGATGGCGCTCTTAATTTTGGAAAAGGGCTGAAATTTAAATTCCAACGACTCATTGAGTGTACAAACACGGAAATTTATTAAAAATATTTATTGAATGTACAAGAAAATGCATTTATTAAAATATTTGAGCAAGTGCTCGGCGTTCCAAGGATGGGCCAGCTCATCAACCTCCATGGTCGTCAGAATGTAGGTTGCCAGTCCCACGTCGTCTGTTATAGTGTAGGAGCCTTCCCATTTTGCGGAGAGCTTTCCTCGTTGGTCAATCTCTGGTATGAAGGTTGCGTCCCTGAGTTCGAGGTCGCCGACTCTGAAGCTCCGCTTTCTCACGTGGGAGTTATAGTACCTCGACATTCTTTGGCTATGCTTGATTAGATTTACTAGTGCGCGATCCCTTACCTCATCGACGAGCTCAATGTTGATGTCGAGGCCTTCTTCATTTGCTTCTTCATTGAAGTACTGGAGTCGGAGGGATTCCTCGCCAACCTCCACTGGGACGACGTCCTCCACCCCATTAGCTAGCATGAAGGGGCTCTCGTCGGTTGAAGCTTTGTATGTGGTGCGGTAGGACCAAAGGATGCTGGGTAACTTGTCGGGCCACGATCCAAGAGCGCTACCGACCTTCTTCTTTAAGGGCTCCAGGATGCACTTGTTCGCTACTTCGGCCAGGCCATTGCATTGTGGATGTGCCACAGAGGCGAAGTGTAGATTGATGCCCCAGTCCGAGCAGAAGCTTCTGAAGTTCACAGAGTCGAACTGCTTTCCGTTGTCCGTCACTATAGAGCGAAGTATCTTGAAGCGGCATATAATTGACTTCCAGACAAAGTTCTTCATATCCACCAAGGTGATGCACGCCTGTGGCTCCGCCTCAATCCATTTGGTGAAGTAGTCGACGGTGACGACGAGAAACTTCATTCCTCTTGCTCCCACGGGGAACAGGCCGAGGATGTCATGGCCCCACTTGGCGAATGGGACCGGGCTAAAGATCGAGATCATGTCAGTAGGTGGTGTGATTGTATGTTTGAAGAATCTTTGGCACTCCTCGCACTGCTTGACGTAGTTGGTTGCATCCTTCACCATGGTCGGCCAGTAATAGCCTTGTCGGATTGCCTTGTACGCCAGGGTGCAGCCTCCGTAATGATGCATAGCCCTTCATATACCTCACGGACGACCTCCTCTGCCCTTCTTGGCCCGATGCATTTTAGGTAGGGCAAGACATCGTACCTCACACGGTGCTTTCGGTAGAGCATGCCACCGAAGATCACGAACATCAAGGCCCACCTCTCGATCTTTTGTGTCTCCAGCCTGTCCTCTGGTAAGGTTTCGGTCTCCAGGTAGGCGATGATCGGGCTCATTCATGATCGCTCTGAGTCGATGCACATCAGTTTTCCCTCCTCGATGCTTGGCGTCAATAGGTTCTCGATGTAGATCGCTTTCCTAATCTAGGCCGGAGAAGAGGATGCCAACTTCGAGAGGGCATTGGCCCAGAGGTTGTTCAACATTGGCAGATGCTGGACCACTTATTTTTTGAATTTGAGGAGCCCGGCCCGGGTGCACTTCAGTTACATCTTCATCAGATCTTCCCTTGATTCGAAGCTGCCTTCAATTTACTAGACGACGAGCCTTGAGTCGCTGATCAGCAGCACATTCGTCGCCCCAAGCGCCATGTAGAGCTTCAGCCCATTGATGGCAATCTCATAGTCCGCCACATTATTGTCGTCGAGAAGTTGAAGCGGAGTGCGTATTCCAGCAGGCTTCCCTCCGGGGTCTCAATTACATTGTCAGCTCTGGTACCCGACCCCGTGGTCGATCCATTGATGTGGACGATCCACAGCTCGTCTCCAGACTGTATGGAAGTTGATGGAGGACTCTCATCGGCGAGCTTCTACTGTTGTAAGTTCGGTCGGCCGTCAGGCGAAGCTTCATTCATTTCCTCGACAGTACACTCTACCACGAAGTTCGCCAGTGCCGTACCCTTGATTGTCGCCATGGACTTGTAGATGATGTCGAATTCATTGAGCTCGACACTCCAATTCAACATCCAGCCTGATCTCTCCAGCCTCCTCAGGTTCTTTTCGAGTGGCGAGTTGGTGTAGACAATGATTGAGTGCACCTGGAAGTAGGGCCTAAGCTTCCTCGTCGTCAGGGTCAGGCAATAGGCAAACTTCTCGATGGGGATGTAGCAGGTCTCTGCCTCCCAGAGCACTCGACTTGTATAATAAACCGGCCTTTGCTTGCCCCCATCCTCTTTGACCAGGACCGAACTCACCGCTTCTTCAGTGGTGGTGAGGTAGAGGCCGAGCTGCTCTCCTTCCTTCGGCTTTGCGAGCAACGTCGGGCTTTGAAGATAGGCTTTCAGTTCGCCAAAGGCTTGGACGTAGGAGTCATCCCACTCGACCTCCTTCCTTATTTCCTTCCTCTCGCTCAGGGCCTTCTGCAGAATTTTGAAGAACGGGAGGGACCTTTCGGCAGACTTCGATAGGAACCTCCCCAGTGCGGCGATCCGGTTGTTCAGCTTCTGTAGGTATATGATCGTCTTTGGCTCGCTCATGTTGATGAGTGCAGATATCTTGTCAGGTTTGGCCTCGATTCCTCGCTTCGTGATCATGAAGCCGAGGAACTTTCCAGACCGGACGCCGAAGACGCACTTTGTTGGGTTGAGCCGCAAGTTGTAGCGCCGCAATTTTTGGAAGGTCTCATCACAGTCGGCGAGGTGATCCTCGTCCCTTTTTGATTTGACCAGCATATCGTCAATGTAGACCTCTACATTTCTGCCGATCTAGGGGTGAAATATTTTGTTCACCATCCGTTGATAGGTCGCCTCGGCGTTCTTCAGGCCGAACGACATCTTGGTGTAGCAGAACGTCCCCCGGTCGGTGATGAACGACGTCTTCTCCTCGTCGTAGGTCGCCATCTGTATTTGATTGTAGCCGGAGAAGGCATCCATGAAGGTCAGCAACTCGTACCTGGAGGCATTGTCCACCAGATGGTCGATCCTCGGCAGCAGGAAGCTATCTTTCGGGTAGGCTTTGTTGAGGTCAGTGAAATCCATGCACATCCGCCATTTACCCACCATCACCACATTGGCGAGCTAATCAGGATAGCTCACTTCTCTAATGAACTTGGCCTTGAGGAGCCTCTCCACCTCCTCGGCCGCTGCCCGCATCTTCTCTCCTCCAGTGATCTGCTTCTTCTGTCGGACTGGGCAAGCTTCTGGGTCGACATGTAGTTCATGGGCGATCATCGCAGGGTCGACTCCAGGCATGTCCAAGGGCGACCATGCGAAAATGTCTGCATTCGCCCTAAGGAGGCTGACTAGCCCTGCCTTTAGCTCTACATGCAGCTTCATGTCAATAAACACTGTCTTCTTCGCTTCCTCCGCCACTGGTATCTCATCTAGGTCCTCCACCGGAGCTGATCGTTGATAAGCGATGTCCTCCTGACCATCGAAGAGGTTGATCGAGAGGGCTTCCTCGAACTTACGCTTCGTGGAGCCGACATAGCAGCTTCAGGAGAGCTTCTGGGATCCCCGCACCTGTCAACCTTGTGCGGAGTCTGGAACTTGATCATTTGATGCAACAACGAGTGGAGAGCTTCAACGATGGTCATGTAAGGCCGCCCATTGATGTCATTGTATGCTGAGGTGACGAAGACAAACTGCGTCATTCGAGTGATAATCTTCGGCCTCTCCCCCAGGGTGACGGGCATGGTTATCACTTCGACAATGGGCACCGAGTGTCCGGTGAAGTCGACAATCGGTCCCAAGCAAGGCTTCAGCTCCGCCTGGTCGAGCCCCATCTTCTGAATTATGGACATGAACAGGATGTCAATCGAGCTGCCCGTGTCGACCATGAGTCTGCTAACGATCGCTGGCCCTATGAGAGCTTCGATGACGATGGCATCCTCAAGCTGGAGCTCGACCCCTCCAGGTCGTCATCAGAGAAGGAGATGAGGGGATGAGATACTCTTCTCCACTTCACCCCTATGCCGGCACCCACCAGCATGACTTGTCGAGCATATGTCTTCCTCGTCGACGCTGAGGTATCGCCCTGGGATGGCCCGCTGTAGATTACATTCATGCACATGATCAGCTCGGGCCTATGGTGGGCCACTTGCTCGGTGCCATGGGTCGGCAGAATAGCTCTTGTGGTCGCACCTCCGTCACGGCTCGGTTAACCCTGGTTAACGAACCTATGGAGATGTCTGTCTTGAATCAGCCGCTCAATGTCTTTCTTCAAGGAGAAGCAGTCGTTGGTGTCATGGCCGTTGTTGTGATGGTACCGAAAATGCTTTTGCATATTCCTTCCACCGGGCCTCGTCCTCATCTCCGGGGGCAGGTCTTTGAGGAATCTACCCGTCAAGGCCGTCGCCATCACCTTGGCCAGTGGGCGTTGAGTCTAATGTAGTGCACCACCACTGGCGCTCTCTCTGGCCCGCCTCTCAGAGCAGGGTTCCTGGGCGCGAAGAACCCCCTTAGAGGTCCAGGGAGATCTTGCACTTATGGGCCTCCCTGGTCGCAGATCGGCTCGGAATGTAACCCCGAGCGATGTCGTTTATCGCAAACGCACGGTATAGTGGCAAGCGGGTATCGAACACGGGGAAGCGGTGCTATACTACCTATCTACTCCTAGGTTGAATTAGACTAGCAGGTTTATTGGTGGATGTGGAATATGGATGGTCGTAATGGTGATGGATGCGAATGTTGTGTCACTCAACGTCGCAAATATGGGGTTCCACACAAAGAAAGAAAGAAATAAAATACAAAAGATTAGGGCTTAGGGCTCGCCACTAGGACCATCGGATGTCGACGCTAGGTTGGGACTCTTACGTTGCATTGGTTTAATTAGAGATTTGTAGCATCTGGAAAGTGAATTCATGTGTCTGGGCATCATGAATCTAACGTATTACATTAGCCCGTAGGTTCACACAATACGTGCATTAAAGATCTACAATATTCTTTCCACTCTCGTGGTTCGAATGCTCTCAACTCATACCACTCTCGTGGGTTAGAGCTTCGAGGTATTTTGGTGGCTCGTATTGACGCAATGGCGGTAGCCGTCAATTAGTTATATAGTTCGTCGGTGGATCCCCTCAAGGCACGAGCCGGGCATGGTCATGTGCCTCGGTTGAATCCACTAACGCCCTAATTAAATCCGTAGGATATTCCTTAAGCTAATCGATTCCACCGACCGTGGGCACGATTTCAGTACGAATTCTCCTAGGGATTTTGATAGATCAACCAAAATACAGCCCCATTTGTATCCAACGCACCATAAAAATCCCAAATTTGCGTCTAAATCCTAAGTTCTATGGGCTAATCCCTTAGCCCTAGAAAAGACTACTCAAGCATGGCAATATCAATAGATAATATAACACACAAAGAATTCATTGCATGCATCAAGAATTGATAAACAATAATAAATCACAAAGAAATAATAATAAAATTAAAAAGGGGAAAAATACTTATCTTGATACAAAAGAGGGGCCTAGGGCATAGCCAAACTCCCCAAAAGATTGTCTCCACAAAAGTCTAAGAAGGATATACAAATTCTCTTTAGAAAAGTCTACAAAAACCTCCCCCTAAATCTAATCTAAAAATCTCCTACAGAACTCTCTACAGGCTCCCCAAAAATCTGTACGGAACCCCCCTTGGCGGCCGCGCAGAAATCACCCAAAAAAACCTCGAAAACGTCCCCAAAAATCCGGTCGCAATGGGCCCACAGTGACTTGGGCCGAGCACAAAGCAGCTCGGTCGAGTCGTTAGGCAGCTCGGTCGAGTCGTTCGGCTGCTCGGTCAAGTTGTACAGAGAATCAAAAATATTCCAAAATCATCGCACTGCCAACCTGGGCTGATTCGATGCTGCTCGGTCGAGTAGGAGGTTGCTCGATCGAATCGAAGGTTGCTCGGCTGATTGGGGACTAAAAACGCACTTCAGCCTCATTTCCACAAGACTCTGGCCGAGTAAGAGGTTGCTCGGGCCGAGTACGAGGTTGCTCGGTCGAGTCGGACACCAAAAACAGCATTCTGACCGAGTAGTGCACGACTCGGGCCGCGTAGAGTGCTACTCGACCGAGTAGGCTGCTGAGGACAATTTCAGCACTGCACCATCAACTTGCAGAAATTTCCCAGGGCTCATCCGACCTCCGATTTGCGCGTTCTTGGTGGCGTTGGAACCGTCTTGAAGTCTACTATCTGACAAAAATATCATAAAAATTGTGAAAATCCCAGATGATATTAGATTTAGAAATAGTTCACGGCTGTCCTGTTTTCAGCACTTCGGGTCGCTCGATTCCTTCGCCGCATCATAGTTCGATCGAGCGACCTTCTCTCTTGCCTCTTCCTTTCTCCAGTATTTTTCTTTGGCACCTAAAACATGTCATCATGAGTCTCATTGGTGCTCTTACGTCGCCGACCGTCTTATTGGCTCCAAATTGCTCCAATATCGCTCAAATCCCTGAAATGGACGTAAACGCTCCGAAAGTCATATTATTCCAAATAATAGCGTAAAAGCGTATGAACACACGCCAATATGAAATTAGAACACATATGCACCCCAAATAATTAAATCTCCCTCAAATTAAAATAATGTGGATTTCAATAAATGTCATGAACTTGATAAGTGATAAAATGAGAGTAGAGTTATATCATATCATAGTTTATCATGCAATATACTAAGTTCACAGAAATGAATCCAATGTCCACAACTCAGTCTCTAAGCAGTATAATATGTCATGATCAAACTTTTTCAAGCATGCACGGTATTTTGTTATACTTCATGGAATGAATTAAGCAAATCCAATCAAGGTAAGGCATCACCACACTACGACCATTTCAAGACTCCTAGAACCCATCAACTTTGCCATGTCTTAATTCTATAAAGAAATGGAGATAAGGATATGGGATATTGTTGTTTTATATTGTTTTTGGCTATATGAATATTTCATACGCATTTTTTCTTTCTTTGTATACACGCGATAACTCAATATATACAAAAGGCGGCCTATGCATCCCAGACCAGACGATCTTAGGGCATCGGGTTACGAAGAACCCCTATGGCCTTTTATTCAAGATATTTGTTTGATTTTTGTATTTTTGGGATTTTTCCAAACTCACGTAAACGCGATGGAATGCAAAATATGATCAAAAGATCATTTATTGGCTATTCACAAAAGAAAAAGAAAATGCATAGAATTTAGACATGGCTCGGTTTCAGGAATCCTAATCATCACTACTTTGGTTGTCGTGGGGTTATCCTATCTCTTTTGAATCACTAAACATCCATGAAGCAATAGAATTATCAAGCAAATCACGCAAGTGTCAAATAATTTTCAGAGTTGATTCATTCATTTTTAACTTAACTTTTTCGAGACTATGGTTGTGAAACTATGGATTCAACTGTGAAAAAGCATATTAACAAAGATACACTAATCAAGAAATTAAACTCTAATATAACAGATATCAACGTTCATAAAAAAATAAATCCACGATATTTCATTAAAAATGAAGCATGTGAGACATAATTATAAGAGTGAACATGGTTCATATGGAAAATACGAAGAGTGTTTCACGATAAAGCAAAGTGCGTGCACTATGCACTCCCCCAAGCTTAAACATCACATTGTCTGCAATGTGTGTATGATATAAATAGAGGACAACGACAAGATATGGGGCCACTCAACAAAATGGTCTCTCTCCCCCAAGCTTAAACATCACATAAAAATTGGGGAGAGAGGTGAAATAAACGCCAAATATAATGGTGGGCAAGCATAATAAGTAGAGGGTTTGGTGCAAAAGATAAATGAGCCGTCAAATGGGGTGAATTTATTTAACAAGAAAAACATATAAAATCCTATAATGTCCTCTCGCTGCCGAGAGGATTCGTGTTTATTGAAAGCATAAAATACTACACTACTAGATTGATATCACCTGTAGCAAAAAGCGGATCTAGAATCTTTGCTGGTGCAGGTAACTGCTCTATCTGCACTTTCTGTGGCTCCGCCAGGTGCGTATCTCCACGGGCTTCATCAGATTCCAGCAATGCAGCTCTCAGCATCTCCCCAAAGACTCCACCTGTGTCCAGAAAGAGATAAGCCGCATCAATCTGATGTGGAAAATTTTTCCCCAAAATAAAATGTTTCCAAAGAAGGTCATCAAAAGAAATATTCAAGATAAAGATCGATTGACGACACTTCCCTGAAAATGTATCTCCGTTTTCATGCACCACGACAGGCAACTCTCCGTCGTTTGTCTCTGGCTTTTCAGGTAACTCTAGCGTATGAGTGTGGATCTCATTTGGCCACTCCTCATCATCGTCAGACTCATCCTATCGCACCTTCTGATCATATTCAATAGCATCCATGAGTGCTAACTCCTCGCTCTCCTCCTCGTATACGTCCCATCGTACCTCTTGATTATATGTATATGTATCCTACGAAAGGCAAGATGAGTCATCAAAATCTGTATCATAAAAAAAATCATATACTTGAGGGGAATCAAAAGCAAAGGGCGAGGGAGTAATAAGCTCTGTGTGATAGTCCTCGGCGTCCATGAAAGGATGAGGTGGCTGCAGAGTCTCTAGGACCATTGTCTCCTCACAGGTTGAAGCATCAAGGTCCTCAGCCTACCATGCAAGAATCCTATCAAGGTGCGCATAAAAATATATGGTCCATATAAGCTCAGCCATCTCAGCCATAGCACTTGATAAAAAAGGCAAATACCTGGAGAAAAATATCAGTGGCACAAGAAGATATAAATAATGATAAAGCAGGTGGCGGGGAAAAATTTCTCTCTCTTTGTTTTATTTATTTATTAAAAAATTTTTTTTGTTTTTTTTTGGATTTTTTAAACGCAAGTTAATCAACCTAATTGTGGTAAATAGATAATATGGCAGAACGCCTCCCCGGCAACGGCAACATAAACTTGATCGGCTAGGAATGTAACCCCGAGCGATGTCGTTTACCGCAAGCGCATGGTATAGTTGCAAGCGGGTATCGAACACGGGGAAGCGGTGCTATACTACCTATCTACTCCTAGGTTGAATTAGACTTGCGGGTTTATTGGTGGATGTGGAATATGGATGGTCGTAATGGTGATGGATGCGAATTTTGTGTCACTCAACATCGCAAATATAGGGTTCCACACAAAGAAAGAAAGAAATAAAATACAAAAGATTAGGGCTTAGGGCTCGCCACTAGGACCGTCGGATGTCGACGCTAGGTTGGGACTCTTACGTTGCATTGGTTTAATTGGGGATTTGTAGCATCTGGAAATTGAATTCATGTGTCTGGGCATCATGAATCTAACGTATCACATTAGCCCGTAGGTGCACACAATACGTGCATTAAGGATCTACAATATTCTTTCCACTCTCTTGGTTCGAATGCTCTCAACTCATACCACTCTCGTGGGTTAGAGCTTCGAGGTATTTTGGTGGCTCTTATTGACGCAATGGCGGTAGCCGTCAATTAGTTATATTGTTCGTCGGTGGATCCCCTCAAGGCACGAGCCGGGCATGGTCACGTGCCTCGGTTGAATCCACTAACTCCCTAATTAAATCCGTAGGATATTCCTTAAGCTAATCGATTCCACCGACCATGGGCACGATCTCAGTACAAATTCTCCTAGGGATTTTGATAGATTAACCAAAATACAACCCCATTTGTATCCAACGCACCATAAAAATCCGAACTTTGCGTCTAAATCCTAAGTTCCATGGGCTAATCCCTTAGCCCTAGAAAAGACTACTCAAGCATGGCAATATCAATAGATAATATAACACACAAAGAATTCATTGCATGCATCAAGAATTGATAAACAATAATAAATTACAAAGAAATAATAATAGAATTAAAAAGGGGAAAAATACTTATCTTGATACAAAGGAGGGGCCTAGGGCATAGCCAAACTCTCCAAAAGATCGTCTTCATAAAAGTCAAAGAAGGATCTACAAATTCTTTTTAGAAAAGTCTACAAAAACCTCCCCCTAAATCTAAGCTAAAAATATCCTACAGAACTCTCTACAGGCTCCCCAAAAATCTGTACGGAACCCCCCTTGGCGGCCGCGCAGAATCACCCAAAAAGCCTCTAAAACGTCTCCAAAAATCCGGTCGTAATGGGCCCACAGTGACTCGGGCCGAGCACAAAGCTGCTCGGTCGAGTCGTTAGGCTGCTCGGTCGAGTCGTTCGGCTGCTCGGTCGAGTTGTACAGAGAATCAAAAATATTCCAAAATCGTCGCTCTGCCAACCCGTGCTGATTCGGTGCTGCTCGGTCGAGTAGGAGGTTACTCGGGTCAATCAGGAGGTTGATCGGTCGAGTCGAAGGTTGCTCGGCTAATTGGGGACTAAAAACGCACTTCAGCCTCATTTGCACATGACTCGGGCCGAGTAGGAGGTTGCTCGGGGTGAGTAGGAGGTTACTCGGTCGAGTCGAACACCAAAAACAGCATTCTGACCGAGTAGTGCACGACTCGGGCCGAGTAGAGTGCTACTCGACCGAGTAGGCTGCTGAGGACAATTTCAGCACTGCACCATCAACTTGCAGAAATTCCCCAGGGCTCATCCGACCTTCAATTTGTGTTTTCTTGGTTGCGTTGTAACCGTCTTGAAGTCTACTATCTGAGAAAAATATCAAAAAAACAGTGAAAAATCCCAGGTGATAGAAGATTTAGAAATAGTGCACGGTTTTCAGCACTTCTGGTCGCTCGATTCCTTCGTCGCATCATAGTTCGATCAAGCGACCTTCTCTCTTGCCTCTTCCTTGCTCCAGTATTCTTCTTTGGCACCTCAAACATGTCATCATGAGTCTCATTGGTGTTCTCACGTCGCCGACCGTTTTATTGGCTCTAAATTGCTCCAATATCGCCCAAATCCCTGAAATGGACGTAAACGCTCCGAAAGTCATATTATTCCAAATAATAGCGTAAAAGCGTATGAAATATGTAAATAAGCAATCATTTTGACGTGTAATCATATATATATATATATAATGTGAAATATAAGGACACATCAAAATCCCCCCAAGCTTACCTCTTACTTGTCCTCGAGGAAGACTAGTAAGAAGCGAACACGGGAGATGGATACAATGGAGATATGAGGTGGTGATGTGTAAATGGAGGCAAGGGGTTCAATCTTAAATTCAGAAAATATAAGAACCCAAGATGCAAGATCTCGTGAACATACGCCAATATGAAATTAGAACACATATACACCCCAAATAATTAAATCTCGCTCAAATTAAAATAATGTGGATTTCAATAAATGTCATGAACTTGATAAGTGTTAAAATGAGAGTAGAGTTATATCATATCATAGTTTATCATGCAATATACTAAGTTCACAGAAATGAATCCAATGTCCACAACTCATTCTCTAAGCAGTATAATATGTCATGATCAAACTTTTTCAAGCATGCGCGGTATTTTGTTATACTTCATGGAATGAATTTAGCAAATCCAATCAAGGTAAGGCATCACCACACTACGACCATTTCAAGACTCCTAGAACCCATCAACTTTGCCATGTCTTAATTTTATAAAGAAATGGAGATAAGGATATGGGATTTTGTAGTTTTATATTGTTTTTGGCTATATGAATATTTCATACGCACTTTTTCTTTCTTTGTATACACGAGATAACTCAATATATACAAAAGGCGGCCTATGCATCCCAGACCAGACGATCTTAGGGCATTGGGTTGCGAAGAACCCCTAGGGCCTTTTATTCAAGATATTTGTTTGATTTTTGTATTTTTGGGATTTTTGCAAACTCACGTAAACACGATGGAATGCAAAATATGATCAAAAGATCATTTATTGGCTATTCACAAAAGAAAAAGAAAATGCATAGAATTTAGACATGGCTCGGTTTCAGGAATCCTAATCATCACTACTTTGGTTGTCGTGGGGTTATCCTATCTCTTTTGAATCACTAAACATCCATGAAACAATAGAATTATCAAGCAAATCACGCAAGTGTCAAATAATTTTCAGAGTTGATTCATTCATTTTTAACTTAACTGTTTCGAGACTATGGTTGTGAAACTATGGATTCAACTGTGAAAAGCATATTAACAAAGATACACTAATCAAGAAATTAAACTCTAATATAACAGATATCAACGTTCATAAAAAAATCCACGATATTTCATAAAAAATGAAGCATGTGAGACATAACTATAAGAGTGAACATGGTTTATATGGAAAATACGAAGTGTGTTTCACGATAAAGCAAAGTGCGTGCACTATGCACTCCCCCAAGCTTAAACATCACATTGTCCTCAATGTGTGTATGATATAAATAGAGGACAACGACAAGATATGGGGTCACTCAACAAAATGGTCTCTCTCCCCCAAGCTTAAACATCACATAAAAATTGGGGAGAGAGGCGAAATAAACGCCAAATATAATGGTGGGCAAGCATAATAAGTAGAGGGTTGGGTGCAAAAGATAAATGAGCCGTCAAATGGGGTGAATTTATTTAACAAGAAAAAACATATAAAATCTTATACTGTCCTCTCGCTGCCGAGAGGATTCGTGTTTATTGAAAGCATAAAATACTACACTACTGGATTGATATCACCTGTAGTAAAAGGCGGATCTAGAATCTTTGCCGGTGCAGGTAACTGCTCTATCTGCACTTTCTGTGGCTCCGCCAGGTGCGTATCTCCACGAGCTTCATCAGATTCCAGCAATGCGGCTCCCAGCATCTCCCCAAGGACTCCACCTGTGTCCTGAAAGAGATAAGCCGCATCAATCTGATGTGGAAAATTTTTCACCAAAATAAAATGTTTCCAAAGAAGGTCATCAAAAGAAATATTCAAGATAAAGATCGATTGACGACACTTCCCTGAAAATGTATCTCCACTTTCATGCACCGCGATAGGCAACTCTCCGTCATTTGTCTCTGGCTTTTCAGGTAACTCTGGCATATGAGTGTGGATCTCATCTGGCCACTCCTCATCATCGTCAGACTCATCCCATCACACCTCCTGATCATATTCAATAGCATCCATGGGTGATAACTCCTCGCTCTCCTCCTCGTATACGTCCCATCGTACCTCTTGATCATATGTATATGTATCCTGCAAAAGGCACGATGAGTCATCAAAATCTGTATCATAAAAAACATTATATACATAAGGGGAATCAAAAGCAAAGGGCGAGGGAGTAAAAGATTCTCCCTGAATGGGAGCAATAAGCTCTGTGTGATAGTCCTCGGCGTCCATGGAAGGATGAGGTAGCTGCAGAGTCTCTAGGACCATTGTCTCCTCACAGGTTGAAGCATCAAGGTCCTCAGCCTGCCATGCAAGAATCCTATCAAGGTACGCATAAAAATATGTGGTCCATATAAGCTCAGCCATCTCAGCCATAGCACCTGATAAACAAAGGCAAATACATGGAGAAAAATATCAGTGGCACAAGAAGATAGAAATAATGATAAAGCAGGTGGTGGGGAAAAATTTCTCTCTCTTTGTTTTATTTATGTATTAAATTTTTTTTTTGTTTTTTTGGAATTTTTAAACGCAAGTTAATCAACCTAATTGTGGTAAATAGATAATATGATGGAACGCCTTCCCGACAACGGCGCCATAAACTTGATCGGCTCGAAATGTAACCCCGAGCGATGTCGTTTACCGCAAGCGCACGGTATAGTGGCAAGCGGGTATCGAACACAGGGAAGCGGTGCTATACTACCTATCTACTCCTAGGTTGAATTAGATTTGCGGGTTTATTGGTGGATGTGGAATATGGATGGTCGTAATGGTGATGGATGCGAATGTTGTGTCACTCAACGTCGTAAATATGGGGTTCCACACAAAGAAAGAAAGAAATAAAATACAAAAGATTAGGGCTTAGGGCTCGCCACTAGGACCGTCGGATGTCGACGCTAGGTTGGGACTCTTACGTTGCATTGGTTTAATTGGGGATTTGTAGCATCTGGAAAGTGAATTCATGTGTCTGGGCATCATGAATCTAACGTATCACATTAGCCCATAGGTGCACACAATACGCGCATTAATGATCTACAATATTCTTTCCACTCTCGTGGTTCGAATGCTCTCAACTCATACCACTCTCATGGGTTAGAGCTTCGAGGTATTTTGGTGGCTCTTATTGACGCAATGGCGGTAGCCGTCAATTAGTTATATAGTTCGTCGGTGGATCCCCTCAAGGCATGATCCGGGCATGGTCACGTGCCTCGGTTGAATCCACTAACTTCCTAATTAAATCCGTAGGATATTCCTTAAGCTAATCGATTCCACCGACCGTGGACACGATCTCAGAACGAATTCTCCTAGGGATTTTGATAGATCAACCAAAATACAACCCCATTTGTATCCAACGCATCATAAAAATCCCTACTTTGCGTCTAAATCCTAAGTTCCATGGACTAATCCCTTAGCCCTAGAAAAGACTACTCAAGCATGGCAATATCAATAGATAATATAACGCACAAAGAATTCATTGCATGCATCAAGAATTGATAAACAATAATAAATCACAAAGAAATAATAATAGAATTAAAAAGGGGAAAAATACTTATCTTGATACAAAGGAGGGGCCTAGGGCATAGCCAAACTCCCCAAAAGATCGTCTCCACAAAAGTCTAAGAAGGATCTATAAATTCTCTTTAGAAAAGTCTACAAAAACCTCCCCCTAAATCTAAGCTAAAAATCTCCTACAGAACTCTCTACAGGCTCCCCAAAAATCTGTACGAAACCCCCCTTGGCAGCTGCGCAGAATCACCCAAAAAACCCTCGTAAATGTCCCCAAAAATCCGGTCGCATTGGGCCCACAGTGACTCGGGCCGAGCACAAAGCTGCTCGGTCGAGTCGTTAGGCTGCGCGGTCGAGTCGTTAGGCTGCTCGGTCGAGTCGTTCGGCTGCTCGGTTGAGTTGTACAGAGAATCAAAAATATTCCAAAATCATTGCTCTGCCAACCCAGGCTGATTCGGTGCTGCTCGGTCGAGTAGGAGGTTACTCGGGCCAAGCAGGAGGTTGCTCGGTCGAGTCGAAGGTTGCTCGGCTGATTGGGGACTAAAAATGCACTTCAGCTTCATTTCCACATGACTCGGGCCGAGTAGGAGGTTGCTCGGTCGAGTCGGACACCAAAAACAGCATTCTGACCGAGTAGTGCACGACTCGGGCTGAGTAGAGTGCTACTCGACCGAGTAGGCTGCTAAGGACAATTTCAGCACTGCACCATCAACTTACAGAAATTCCACAGGACTCATCCGACCTCCGATTTACGCGTTCTTGGTGGCGTTGGAACCGCATTGAATTATAATATCTAGGAAAAATATCAGATAATATATTAAAAATTCCCAGGTGATAGAATATTTAGAAATATTGCACGGCTGTCCTGTTTTCAGCACTTCGGGTCGCTCGATTCCTTCGCCGCATCATAGTTCGATCGAGCGACCTTCTATCTTGCCTCTTCCTTGCTCCAGTATTATTTTTTGGCACCTCAAACATGTCATCATGAGTCTCATTGTTGTTCTCACGTCGCCGACCGTCTTATTGGCTCCGAATTGATCCAATATTGCCCAAATCCCTGAAATGGACGTAAACGCTCTGAAAGTCATATTATTCCAAATAATAGCGTAAAAATGTATGAGATATGTAAATGAGCAATCATTTTGATGTGTAATCATATATATATAATGTGAAATATAAGGACACATCAGTCGCACTCGCGGGGGTAGTCTTGGTCACGCCCTCTGGGGCGGTTCTAGTCTTGCCCTTGGGGCGTTCATCCTATCTCGGCTGATCACTGGGCCTAGCTTCCACACGAGTGGCTTTGACCGACGAGGCCCTCTTCATCGTCCCCAAGGCTTCCTCACTCAGCATGAACTTCTCTGCCCGGGCGAAGAGGGTGTGGAGGTCGGCAGGTGGATCTTGGAGCAGCGACTTGTGTAGACTTTTGTTTGTAAGTCCCTTCTTGAAGGCCGCCATAAGGAGATCGTCTCTGTAGCTTGTCACGTTGAGTCTTTCTTCGTTAAAGCGCTACAAGAAGTTACAGATGGTCTCCCCCTCCTTCTGGACCATCGTGAACAGATAGTTCGACACTTTTTTTTTCTCTACCCCGCCATGAATTGGTGACAAAACTTTCGTGAAAGGTCGTCGAACGAATCAGCAGAGTTGTCGGGAAAGCTGTTGTACCACTCCACCGCTGCTTTCTTCAAGGTCGTTCAGAAGGCTCGACAGAGGAGGGTGTCACCCGCCTTGTGGATCTCCATCACTCCCCGGTATCGCTGCACATGCACCAGGGGATCGCCCGAACCATCATACAGTTCAATCTGAGGTAGCTTGAACCTATGGGGTACCTGGGTTGAGATTAACCTTTCGGTCAGTGGATTGGCTTCTTCAAGGTAGGGGAGGTGTTGGCGACCTTCAGAAAAGGTTCATGTCGCTTCGATGCTCTTACTACGGGTTGGAATCACCGGATGAGCCCCCTTAGTGCTTAGAGGCGTTCCTCCATCTCTCCCAGGGGTTAGGCAACGGTCGCGGCTCCTCTGCCATCGGTCATCATGCCAAGGAGATCGATGATCTGGTTGAGGGGAGCCCCTGCTACGGTGGGCGCGCCCTTCTTTCCTCGGGCTTGACGATCTCCCGTGGCGACAGCTTTCAGCAGGATAGTTCAGCATGGGGTTCCCCTGCACCATCAAGGCCGACGCCAAGGGGACTCCTCGGCTTCCCCCTTGAAGTCTCTCCCTCTCAGCATCAAGGAATCGATAGTGTCGAATGGAAACTTCTTCATCCAGACGCTTCTGATGAGTGGCCTCCTCCTCCTTATCGAACTCCCTTTGCAGAGCGGCCACCTCAACCTCTTCGAATTGCCTTTTCTGTGTGGCTGCTTCTTCGTCAAATTGGGGGATGAGGTCTCTCCTAATATTGCAGAGTTCGGAGGGGCCTTCCGACTGAGGTTGTCTCTCTTGCCTGGCAACGGTCCATTCTTCTATTATTTTGGTAAAGTTCTGAAAACTCTTGTAGATGCCGAGGGTCGCGTCCTGAATGACCGCAACCGACCCCTCAAGGGGTAGATTCATTGGGGGAGTTCTTACGAGAGAACGAGTCTCCTTGGTCAAGGGAGGCCTAAGAGTGTCATTGATGATGGTCTCAAGTCGTCTCGGCCTTCTCAGAGGTGGCAGAGGTGTGACATCGGGTGACTTGCCATGGCAGAAATTGCAACAAAGATGTATGGAACCTGACATGAGTGTAACCATTGATTCCTACAGACGGTGCTAATTGTTGTGGGTTAAGTCTGCCAACAATGAAATTTGTAGTTAAAGGGAATCACGGATACAATGATTACATGTTTTGGGTTGATGGAGAGGTTAGCACGACTCGGAGCACACCTCAGGTGTGAAGGATCAATGGTCGCCTAATGGTCGTCCAAGGTCGTGGTCTCCTGGTAGCTAAGGCAAGCTTCTTGCGACAATAGCAACTCGTTAGAAAGGTGGGGCTGGATGTCAGCCTGTATCCTCTCCGATGCTTAAGTCAGTGGTTGACTTGAAATAAGTGTGTCGGACACGCTTGGCGGTCTTAAAGTAGATTAGTGAAGCGTGGCGAGCTTATGACGAAGGCACATATATATGGGAGATATCCGACCTTGAATATTGGAAAGAGTTAGAGATTTTAGCTAACCAACCTCCTCCTTGGTGGCTGGAGGGGGGTATTTATAGGGCTGAGAGTCGGTTGCTTGCCGTCCTCTCAGCTATCAAGTCTGCTTAGCTGGAGCGCAAGTGGAGAAGTGATATGTCGGTGGGGGCTGTCAGTGATATTTACGTATTAAAGGTGTCAGGCAGTGTCAGATGCATTAATGAGATGCGATGGGCAGCCATCAGTTCTCGCCCTTAACCTCTGGCATTAATGGAGGTTAGGTGGCCCTACGTCACACTGTCAGAGATATTTATGCTAGGTTGCCCTTGGGGAGAGTCAAGCTCGGTGATCAAGCTCGGTGCCTTCGGACCATCTGACCGTGCTTCTAGTTGGGGAGTAGGCGTGCTTCTTGCTGGTATGGCGAGCTTGTATGCGAGCTTCATTGGTTGACCCTAATGGCGAGCTTGTCGCTTGGTTAGGTGAGCTTCCCTGGATAGAGGCGATCTTCCATTCGGGCTAGTACCCCTTCTGTATGTTCGAAGAGCTGTTCGCTTGGGCTTCCAGTGTATGTGGGCCTTAATTATGGGGGGGTGGCCATAAGGCCATAACACTCCACTTTCAAGCAATCAATTCTCAGCTCTCGCCTATCGGTCAAGGCAGTATTGCAAGGCAGAGCTCTCTGTCAACTTCGCAGCTTCGCTCTCAACTTGCCATTAAGTACAAGTCTCAACTCACTGTCAAGCTCAACTTCTCTCTCAACTTTGCACTCAAGTCTCAGCTCCCTTCGATCTCAAGCTCATCTGCTCTCTATACCACTCGCAAGTCGCAACCCGACAATTAGGTTCCTTTATATATTAGCATAATGGCTGGACCAAATAATCGTAGGAATTTTAACTTCCACCTTGACAATAATGAGGAGCAGGATAATTTTAATATGATTCTAGGTATCCCGATAGAAACTGTAGGATCCTGTCAAAACAACGATGTTAGGATCGAAAGAAGAGGAGAGACTTACGCTTGCGTACGCGGCACCGTAATCTCTGAACTTCGCCCTCGGATTCGCCACAACGGTCCGTACTTCGTCACGGAGGATCGAACCAGTGTTTCACCGCTTAAATCTCTATTTAGAAGAGGATTTTAATGGAAGGGAGAAGAAGAACACAAGTTTCCTTATGCAAACTTATGGCATGGTAAGATTAGTGTAAATGCCTTACCCTTGAGTCCTATTTATAGGCTTTAGGGGTAGTTATTGTAGGAAATAACTAAATATAAGCTTATTAGCCTATATTAGCACATTCACTTATCTCCTTCTTCATTCACTTATCAAGTGCCTTTTTGCACTTATAAAGTGACTTTTTCCACTTATCGAGTGGTCCTTTTCACACGAGAAAAGGTTCCCTTCATGAACGCTTTCGTGCACGCGACATCTGAGGTCCATAGGCCCTCATACATCCCCTCATGGGTGTATATATGTCGTCCAAATCCAACATCTCCCATTCACACTTGAGGGGATTGTAAGGAAACATCTTTTCCTTTAGTTCTTCTGTTTATCATACCGAGAAATAGACCGTGTGACCGTCATGCGCATAGAGTCCGCTGTTGTGCACTTGTTAGAGATACACAACACTCCTCGAGGTGCAAAGTTGAGTAGATTTACGCATGCTTTACCCTAGATTATTTCTTCACATTTCTTATACTTTATATTCAACAATTGAATCCCATCTGGATTATAATTGGCTGGCCAGCTTTGAATCTTTAAAGTCCAAATGTGAATATGAAATTAATCTTCCTCTTCTTGCGATCCTTTTGATCTTGACTTGACTCGCTTTTCTAACATGCCCCGCCGGACTGAATTAACCATAGTCCATAAGCAACATGCTAAGATAGCAATCACCCAGTCAAATCTTAAGGAACCAATTAGAGTCCATAAGGGTAACGAGTTAAGACCCATGTGGTCTTTGGGTCTCACATAATAGTAAACACAATTACTATTCTAACCCAATGGTCAAAATGCATACGTAGTATGAATACGTATTACAACATCACTCCTTTCCCAGGGAGCGTATGTCTTAATGATGTTGTGAGGATGATAACCAGACACCATAATGTCTGACTTTGAGTCCCTTTTACTAATCAAATAATCTTCTGGACTCACATCCCGCATAAGACAGATAGGATTTCAAAATCCTCTTAGATCTTTTGAAAGCATCCATATGATGCAAATCTTTCATACGACCATTTTGTTTAAGTCACGACTCTAAATCATCCGTCTGACGATTTTGACTTTAAACAAGTCTCATCTTTATCTTATCCGTCTGATAAAATAAAGGCGGTTGCTCATGTGAGAGAGCCAACCTCAATCTGTCCGACATACTAGAAACCATAGCTGAGATTAAAAGAAAATGTACACAAAAATTTTCAAGAAACTCATATGCAATGTCAAAAAAGAACCTATTCTTTTATTAAATTTGATACAACTCAGCTCTTACGCAATCCTTGAAATGATAAGTGTTTGTAAAACACATCTCTGGGGATCGCATTCGTAAGCAGATCTGCTATCATCTCATGCGTAGATATGTATCTTATGTCTACCTTCTTGTTCTTATCATAGTCTTTTGCAAAGTTATCCGCTTAACCGCTTTCCAGTGTGTTTGCCCTGGATTGGATGGGTAACGACTTACCATTCCAACGGCAAAACAGATGTCCGATCTTATACACATCATAGCGTACATAAGACTACCAACTGCACTGGAATATGGAACTTTTTCCATAATTTCCTTTTCCCTTTGGTTCTTAGGACACATCTTCAGACATAAATTATCGCATATGCTTATTGGAATATCAATGGACTTACAGTCCTGCATATTAAAACGTTCTAGAACTTTCTTTATATAAGTCTCTTGTAAAAGAGAAAGAAGTTTCTTCGAACGATTCCTTGAAATCTTAACTCCAAGGATATATGCGGCTTCTTCCATATCTTTCATCTCAAATACTGATGAAAGCCAAGCCTTGATATCCATCACAAAGCCCTTGTCATTTTCGGCTATTAAAATGTCATCTACATATAGAGACATAATAACATACTTGCTTCTGATCCTCTTGATATATACACAGTTATCTTCATCAAGCATGGTAAAAACAATTTGATAAGACAACTTCTTGAAATCGTATATACCATTGCCTCGAGGATTGTTTAAGACCATATATGGACTTACGAAGTTTACAAACCTTATGTTCGTTTCCTTCTTTTACAAACCCTTGTTGGTTGTTCCATATAGATCTCCTCGTCCAATTCTCCATTGAGAAAGGCAGTCTTTACATCCATTTGATATAATTCGAGGTCTAAGCAAGCTACCAAAGCCAGAATCAAGCGAATCGAGGTAAAACGCACAACAGGTGAGAAGGTCTCTTCGTAGTCTATCCCTTCATGTTGCGTAAAACATTTCGCGAAAAGGCGAGCTTTATATATGGCAATAGAGCCATTAGCCTTATGCTTGATCTTGAGAACCCATTTGTTCCCAATAGCTCTATGTCCTCTGGGTAAGTCAACCAAGTCCCAGACTTGGTTAACTTTCATGGATTCTAATTCCTCCTTCATCGCTTCCATCCATTTGTCTTTTGCAGGGCAAGATACGGCCTGTTTGAAAGTAGCAGGTTCGTCATCTTCTTGTAGTAAAGTCATAAAGGTTTGTGGGAATTCATCCTCAAAACTTAGAGAAGCTAACCTTGTACGACTACTACGTCGTATTTGAGATTCTTCAAGCCCTTGTTGACTCGAATTTAGATCAATTCTAATATCACTCCCACTTGGAATGTCGTTAGAAATGCTCCCACTTGGATCATTATTCCCGTATGGAATAGGATTAGCATCATTCATATCATCCATTGGTGAAGGTTGAAACGTATTTTCGTCTTAACCAAGAATTCTCCCACTCGAATGAGGTAATCCTTCTTGATCATTAATCTCAAATAGAGATAAGTCCTGACTTATCTCGCCCTGTCTTGGAAACTAATTTTCCAAGAAAGTGACATCCCTCGACTCAAATTCAATTAGACCTCCATTGTCTTCCTGACCAATGCAAACATAACATTTGGAGTTTTCTGCGTATCGTATAAAGATACATTTCCTCCCCCTTGGCCCAAGTTTGCCATACTTATGGGAGGAAATATGTGCGTAGGATGCACATCCCCAAAGTTTTTAAAATGTTTAAGTCAGGAGATCTTTGGTTCCACAACTCATAAGGAGTGGAGCTAACTGATTTCGAGGGTACGCGGTTTAAAATGAAATCGGCCGTCAATAATGCATCACCCTAAATGGTGATTGGCAAGTTAGCTTGCACCATCATTGAACGGACCATTTCCATTAAAGTCATATTTCTCCTTTCTGCAACACCATTTTGTTGCGGATTATAAGGCATATTTACCTGATGATCTATGCCTTTTTCATCACAAAGTTCCTTAAAACTTGTTGATTATTATTCACCGCCTCTATCGGTTCGGAAGACCTTAATCTTGCGATCTAATTGATTTTCCACCAAACTCATATAGTTTTGAAAGCAGGTTAATGCTTCACTTTTGTGGGATATCAAATAGATATGACGGAATCGGGTGAAGTCATCAATAAAAGTGATGAAATAGGACTTCCCGCGTCTTGTCTTGACATTCATCGGACCACATATGTCTGAATGGATGAGCTGTAATGGAACCTCGGCCCTTGTGCCGGTTCCAAACGGCTTGCGACAAGATTTCCCTACAAGGCAATGTTCGCAAGTCGACATTTCGACCTTTGAAACATTGGATAGAAGGCCACGTTTGGAAAGTCTATCCATTCGTGTTGGTCCAATGTGACCAAGCCTTGCATGCCAACAAATTACATCTGATTCATAATTTGATGAATTTGCAACAAGGAAATTTTCATTATTAAATGAGGAATCATACATTGTGTTTAATACAATAAATCCTTTAAATACATACCCAGAACCAATTAGAGTATTATTATAAGACAAGTCCACTTTACAATTATGAAAGAACCAACTATAACCAAGACCCATCAAAACAATCACAGATATAATATTCCTTCGAATATCTGGAGCGAAGAAAACATCATGAAGTAGGATAGTGCGGCCGTTGTCCAAGACGAGCTTGCAAGTCCCAACGCCTTTCACTTCAACACGTGTGTTGTTTCCTACATAGATCCACTTCGTTCCTTGGGGTATCCGGTGATACTCCACGAAGGACCGTCTGTCCCTTGCTATGTGGTCGGTGGCACCTGAATCAATTATCCAAAATGGATTAGATTTTACAAGAAATATTGAACTAGAAACACATATGTAACTAGCATTATAAGTTACCTTGTCACCTCCATCCGTACAAGAACGTGCATAGTGACCTAACTTGTTGCACTTGAAGCACTTGATCCTCTTCAAGTCTTTCTTCTTGTGCCATTTCTTGTGCCCACCCTTATGTTTGGGTTTATTGGTAGACTCTGGTTGCTTATTACGTTCATTAGTAAACTTCGAACGATCTTTCCGTTTCTTTCCCCCGTGTAAGGAACTAGCAACCATGTGCACTTCTGCACTTGGCTTGGCGACCGAAAGCCGCTCTTCCTCTAACTCGAGGTGCTTTGAAACATCGCTGAAGTTCTTGATACTCTCATTATGAGTGAGATGCATCTTCATTTGGTCCCACCCATTTGGTAGGGAACGTATGACTGCTTGGATTTGTTGCTCATCAGTGAGCACATGACCTGCATCCTTTAACTCTGAGATGAGATTCGCCATATGTCGCAGATGCTTCCCCATGGAATGATCTGGAAGTTTCTTGTACGAATCGAATATTATAGTTAAAGATCAAAGTTTGGACACCGAGGTGGCACCAAACTTCTCCTCTAGCTTGGACCATATGTCCATGGCTAGGTCATGTTCTCGGAAGATTCGCATTATGTCGTCTGCCATACTTGACAGCAACGTAATGCGAGCAATCTTGTTCTTCCGAGACCAAGCATCAAAAGCTTCCTTGTCTCTTCTGTGTTGGGCCGTAGTGCCCAACTCAGGTTCAATCATTATGTTCTTCAGAGTTTCGAGCACGTCTTGCTCCTCTAGAACATATTGTATCTTCATGGACCATAGTTTGTAATTATCGCCGTTGAGTTTTTCACCTTTGTTTAACTCAGCGACGATGTTCTTTGAAGCAGGAGACATTTTAACTTTAAAATGCTGCAAAAGACACAAAACCGAATGTTCGATCAAAAATCATTGCGTAAAATTCTTATACATAGATATCACTCCCACTTGGAATATCCCACTTAGAATGATATTTTTACATTTGATAAGTTACTTTCGAAAAATATTGAAGATGTTGCTCTAGAATCGGAAAGGTCTCTACGATTCCAATCATCATCTAGAATAACTTTCAATATTTCTCCCTCACTTATCAAACAATAGTACTCTTATAGTACTTTGCAGCAGAAAAGCGTTTTTGAAAATGTATTTTTCAAAACGTATTTTTCAAACGTATTTTGCAAACGTATTTTGCAGCGGGAGGTGTTGGCCTGCACCGGCCATTACCGGGGTCGAGCTGTGGCCGCGACAAGGCCGAATTCCCCCTTTCGTGGGGTTTTGCCGTATGCAACTGCCACCGGTCCCGTATGGGCCGGCCATGCAGGTGGCCGAGGCCGAAACCGACGACACCGTAGGGCTCCTCGGCGTGGCCATCTCCCCTCGGCCAGGGCCTCTGCCCTGGCTGAGGCCGGCCAGGGCCAGCCAGGGGTTCCTGGCCCTCGGCCAGGGCCTCTGGCCGGCCAGGGGGCCCTGGCCCCCCTGGCCAGGGCCCCTGCCCTGGCCGAGGCTGGCCAGGGCCGGCCAGGGGGGGCCCTGGCCCTCGGCCAGGGCCTCTGCCTTGGCCGGCCAGGGCCTCTGCCTTGCCCCGGCCAGGGGGCCCTGGCCCCCTCGGCCAGGGCACCGGCCCTGGCCTCTGCCAGGGCCGGCCAGGCCGGTCCTGCCCTGGCCTGCCAGGGCCGGCCAAGGCCGGCCAGGCCTTGGCCTGAGGCCAGGGCATCGGCCCTGGCCTTTGCCAGGGCCGGCCAGGGCCCTGGCCTCTGCCAGGGCCGGCCAGGGCCGGCCTGGCCTCGGCCAGGCCGGTCATGGCCTTTGTGCATGGTCGGTCATGGCCCCTTGGCCATGGTCGGCCTCCCCTTTGGGGTCCGGTTTGCACACACCCCCTCCTGGAGGGGGTTTCATGGTTGTCATAGGCCGTAGCCAACCCCCTTCGCATGGGGAGGGGGGTGCATAGCCTCCATGGCCCATATGGCCATGGCGATCATGCACCAAAGAGGTCATCTTCTCCGTTGAGAATTTTTGTAACCACCATCGTCTTCTCCGATGAAACACCCGTTCGTCGAGAAAGTAGTTATTCTTTAATGGCTGTGTGCCAAAATGAAAAATAATACACTTTCAAGGCCGCAAACTTCACGCTCCACATGAAGAGAGTTCACATTCCCTATTGAATGGAGACTCAACATCCATGAAGAGTGCGAGTTTGGCAAGATGAACGGTCAGTTCTTCCCGTCACGGAGAGTTCCTGCCATATCTGTAATGACAGAAGACCCTAACGAGAAAAGAACAACTACTACGATTCTCTCCGTCACGATGCGCTCCTACCATATCCATAATGGTAGGAAACTCATTCGTGAAAAAGACAACGCCTCGTTCATCGGTTAGACCGGGGCGACAGTTAGACCGGGGCGAACCCGTATGGCTCTGATACCAATGTAGGATCCTGTCAAAACAACGATGTTAGGATCGAATGAAGAGGAGAGACTTACGCTTGCGTACGCGTCACCGTAATCTCTGAACTTCGCCCTCGGATTCGCCACAATGGTCAGTACTTTGTCACGGAAGATCGAAGCAGCGTTTCACCGCCTAAATCTCTATTTAGAAGAGGATTTTAATGGAAGGGAGGAGAAGAACACAAGTTGCCTTATGCAAACTATGTCATGGTAAGATTAGTGTAAATGCCTTACCCTTGGGTCCTATTTATAGGCTTTAGGGGTAGTTATTGTAGGAAATAACTAAATATAAGCTTATTAGCCTATATTAGCACATTCACTTATCCTCTTCTTCATTCACTTATCAAGTGCCTTTTTGCACTTATAAAGTGACTTTTTCCACTTATCGAGTGGTCCTTTTCACACGAGAAAAGGTTCCCTTCGTGCACGCTTTCGTGCACGAGACATCTGAGGTCCATAGGCCCTCATACATCCCCTCATGGGTGTATATATGTCGTCCAAATCCAACAGAAACACCAAATTTTGACATTGATATGTCACAAACCGAAACGTATGAGTACACAAATCATATACATGCTTAAACTACTTCTGCATAGACTTCTTCTATACACGCTTCAATTCCTGTACAAACTATTTATCATGCTATTCCTTCTTCATAATAACCACAACCTAGATCACGAAAATCTACAGTTTGGGATCACTTTACGGTTGAAAAGTCACTGGCAAAGGACAGCTGGCAATTTGCAAAATATGTAGAACAGATTTTAATTGCAAACCTTCTGATGGCACACCACATCTTAAGAGACACATAGCATCTCACGAGAAAGGGACTTTAAACAGACCAAATTAACTTATCTGTATCTTCTTCCTCTCTATCTAATTTTTCTTACTCTGCTGAGATTATGAGAAAAGAGATGGCTAGATTGGTTTTATCCTAAGAATTGTCATTTAGTTATGTTGAAAGCCCCGAAGTAGAACGGTTTAACCAAGTGGCCATTAACCCTTCCTTTAAAAGAGTGCCTAGAATCACTGTTCGAAGAGATGCTATGTCATCTTTTCAAGCTGGGAAAGCTAAATTGATGGAAACTTTTGCTTACTTAAATTCTAGTATATATTTAACTTCAGATATTTGGACAATAAAATGGGGAGCATCCTATTTATGTGTTACATCGCATTATAAGGATCATGCTTACATGCTTAATAAGATGATTATAGGATTTAGAATGTTAGAGCATTCTCATACTTAGGGTGTTATGTTTTCTGTGATAATGTCTGTTATTCATGATTTTAATATTTCTGAAAAGATTTTTCATTTACTTTTGATAATTGCATCTAATAACAATAATGCAATTAGTTGTTTAAAAATAAATTTGACCCCCCGATATGGATGGGTTGTTGTTTCATCAAAGATGTGCATGTCACGTCTTGAACTTGATAGTTCATGATGGACTTAAAACTTCTTTGTTTTATTTAGATAAAATTAAGAACCTCATGTTATATATACATACTTCTGGCACTTGGCGACTTCAGTACAAACAACTATGTCGTAATAGCCAAAGACGGTGCCTTACCTTTAAATTTGATGTTCCACATATGTGGAATTCAACTTATATAATGTTACGTTCCATGATTAAAAATAGAGAACAGCTTAAGGTTTTTACAATTACATACCTTCCACATGACCCAGCTTATGACATTACTGAAAATGAGTGGATAACTGTAGATCATCTGCATGATTTTTTGATGTATTTATTGCTGTACAAATAAAATTTCTGGGGTTTACTACCCAACATCAGTTTTAGGATTAGAACAATTAGTTTTAATTTCCTAAATTTTATCTAAGCATACAGATAATCCACAACTTAACAATGCTCTTATGCCTATGATAGAAGTCATGTCGATAAAACTAGCTAAGTATTGGAATCATGTTCCTATGCTTTACTACTTAGATAAAGTTTTTGATCCACGTTATAAGGAGGATGTTGCAATTGGGTTATTAGAAATGTATTATGAAAACTTAGGATTTCCCTATGCTGAACATGTAGCTATGTTTAAATATAACTTAAGAACCCTTTTTGCAACTTATAAGACAAGATTTGGTAGGGCTTCACATACTTCTTCTGTGCCTGATACTTCTTCTTTTGCGAGTAGGATCCGACAGATGTTAGGGAAGAAGAAACAAAAAACAGTAGAGTCAGATAGTTCTTCTAGTGAACTGTCTAAGTATTTAGCAATCCATTTCCTTTTTCTGAGGCAGAAATGGATAATGAGAATTTTGATGCTCTTGCCTGGTAGAAAGGATATGCATCAGTTTATCCCATTCTTTCTATTATAGCTCGTGATTTATTAGATGTCCATATATCTACCGTTGCTTCGGAGTCTACTTTTAGTGCAGGTAGTCGCGTTCTGAGCAACAAGAGGTTACGACTGAAGGAAGACATAATTGAAGTTTCGGTTTGTGCAAAGGATTGGTTCCATGTCGAAAACCGCTCGTAGGACAAGAAGGACCTTTCCGAAGATTTCGACGAAGAAGAGGCATACGATGAGTGATTTTCATTTATTCCATCTATTATTATTTTCTTATTTGTATTAGTGTTCTTTTTTGGCCATTGTATGAGGGGTAAGGCTGGCCGACTTAAGTCCCCCATCAAAAAAGATTTTAATTAATAAAATTTAAAGGTTCAACCTAGGACCTTCGAGAATTTCGGTCTTAAATACTTTTCTGTCATGTGTCACTACTATATCTGTTTAGCAATAATATAAGTTAATTTTTTATCTTTTATAAAATTTTTATCTACTTACAATTTACAAAATACTATCTATTTGGAATTTTCTATAAAATACTATGTTTTTTATAACTATCTATCTTAAAAAATTTAATGCTATGTATAAATATCATATATTAAGTGTAGATTTTTTTACATTTTAAATAATTTTAAAGAATTTTAAAGAATTTTTAAGAATTTTTAAGAATTTTTAGAATTTTTAGAGTTTTTTGATTTTTTTGATTTTTTTTAAATTAATTTGGCCGGGCCAATCCCGGGCCCGGGCTGGTCCAGGCCGGCTCGGCCTGGGCCACCCGGTCAAACGTGCCGGCTAGGTCCGTGGTCCGGTCAAGGCCTGGCCAAGTCGACCTGTTGGGCACCTTGATTTGATTGTCCCAAAGATCGTTCTATTAGATTATTACTAGGGCATAGTGTTAGATGTTGGTATTTATCGATTCCATTACTATGTTACCACACAACCCTAGCCACTGACAAGAAATCGAAGTTTTGGTGGCTATACAACTCTAATCACGATGAGAAATCGGGGTTGGGTTTGATGCCCGTAGTAGTGGGTTGATTTTCTATCGATAATGACGAGATATCGATCCTAGGTCGTTAGAGCAACAAGAACTAGGACTTCCGATGAGACATTGGAGTCCCAATAGTGGTCCAATCAATGCTCCGAACTCTCTCTTGCGTTAGACATGGAGAGAATGAGGATTTGTCACGTCGCTTTTCGATCGTTTGTTTTTTGTGCGCGTACCTTCTTGTTCGTATGTGTATTTGTGTGACCTTCTCTTATATCCCAAACGCACGAAGTTATATGTCGTTGTGACCCTCTGAGAGAGTACTTATTTGTGGAATTTTTCGTGAACGTCATTTCACGGCTCATTCTCCCACAAATTAGCTTTGATTGAAGGGGTGTCGTAATTTTAGACTTCGACGTTTGATCTTTTTATTTTTAGTTCCATTTTTCGTTAACCTAGCACATGATCAATCATCTTAGTCTCGATCCTCTCGTCGACACGGGCGTCCCGATATTTTTCTTGTATTTATCGGACACCGTTTGACCGACCATCGACCTAATCACTTTCAACCTATACTTAGCTCTAATTAATTCAAAAGCAAATCTTAATTAGCCTAATCAAATCCTATAGGAATTCATACGCATCACATGTTATTTCCTAGTCTATTTGCCACACAAATTCTACCCTTCCCCTCACACACACACTCTCTCCAATCACCCAAAGTGCACCCCCTTTCCTACCCCACATAGCAAATAACCCTTCATGTCACAAAATCACGCATCACCTAGGTTTTCTTCATCAAATTCAGCCGCCATTTACCCAAACCCACGGCCAACATCGCCGGCCACCTCTCCTCACCAGCCACCTAACTCCGGCCATCTCTCTTGGCAACCACCCTCCTCCACCCTCAAACCAAGCCGCAACTCCTCGCTTCCTCCACAAAATCCGATCAGCCCCCTCCCAAACACCTGCCGCACCACCCCTTAACCGTCGACCACCACTTGCTCCTACACCCGCCGGCCACCACCTGCTCCTCCACCTGCCGCCGCCCATCCTCTCCACCTTTCGGCCATCTCCTAGGCTGCAATACCCTCCACAAACCACCCATTGAGTCTCCTCTCCATCACAAAAACTGCCCCTAGGACAGCCGCACGACCTTCCCCTCAAGATCACTGGACAGCCCTCCTTCCCCTTGCCGGCCTCGCCCAAGCCGCAAGCCACCCGGATCCGTACATCACCTCCCTTCACCAAGAAACTGTTCATCCTTCACATATGGACAGTCGCACTCACCTCAAGATCAGATCCGGCCCTCTCCTTGCTCTAGAATGCAGTCGGGCCCTCCACCATTCACTGTCGGCCCTCCACCATTCACTGTCGTTCATCCTCTTCTTGTCGGCGTTCGTGTTGCTCGCTACCGTGCCGTGTTCGCTGTCCCACGGTCGTCTTCACTGTAGCACATGCCGTACCTCGCTCGCTACCGAAATCCTATCCATGACGTTGCTACCCGACATCAGTGTAGCTCTCGCGTCGTGTTCAGGTATATTCCCGAACAATAGGAAACCCAAACACCGCATGTCTAACAAGATAAAAATCGTAAATTTTATTGCTTTGGTTAAATAACTAATTGAGATTAATAATATGGGACTGTAGGTTTGGTGATTGTGGTTTGAGCACATAGGAAGTTCTGGACTCCGTTGAATTGAGACCTGCAGCACATCGTTTCAGGCAAGTGAAACTTGCTCAGATTATTGTTAGGCCATGTTTAAGCCATTCTGTGAATTTGTGCAAAATAGACTAGGCGGTGAAATGATAGTCGCCTAGACGTCATATCTGATTTAGCTTGACAACGAAGCTACATCCGACACCCATACTAGCTTAACAACGAAGCTAGATCCGACACCCTTGCCATGTCATTTCATGCATATCACATGTCATGTTTAATTTTGATAAACTGTACGCGTGCATTAACTGCTTTTTATACTATCATGTTGCATATTGCCATGTCATTCCATGCATTGAATGTTTTGTCGTGAATGTGTAGCACACGCTACTATTGAAATGTAAGCTGCAGCGAGTAGGATTTTGACTCCTACATCATGAATGAGGCTAGGTGCACCCCTATGCCAAATAAAGAATAATTTCTGGCTCGTGTTCCAGAAGCATGAAATGTATAAACACTTTCGGGCTCGTGATCCAGAAGATATACACGTGGAGGGGTAGGGTTAAGCTGTCACGCAGCGTAGAAGTGTGTCCGATCAGCCACTTCAGCGGTAAGGAGTAAACACTGTGCACAATGTGAATGCATGTTTTTATCGTGAAATCGTGAAATCTAGTTTATTAGCTTTTTGCTACGACGTGTCATGCAAATGTTAACTATCATGTTCATCTTAAACTGCTGCATTCATTAAATATCATGCTCATTTTAAATCACTACAATCATTGAATATCATGCCATGTCACCATATTTTAGTCTGCTAGTTGCATTCATTACTTTATGATTCCTTGCATAAAAGTCTCTCCCTTTTACCTTTTTGGAGACTTTTGCTGACATGCGCCCTTTTCTCTTTGGGTGTCGTATGTTAGGTTTGAGCCTGGGTTAGTTGCCATGGATGACCTGTTGCTGATGTTCAGTTTGATGATACCAAAGATCTGCCCTAGTTTCAGCTGGTGACTTTCTCTTAGTTGTTGTTTCCTAGTAGTTGATATTAGGTGGTTCGGTGCGTATCACCTTCTTTATGTTTTAGTTTCGGCCATGCTTGTGGCCTTTCATTTTCAGACTCTTGTACCTTTATTTTATGATTATATCTGTGGATGTTTGGAATAATGAAATGGAAGTTTTGAATGCTGGCTATTTTATTTTGCCTGCTTTCAATTATAATTATTGTTGTTGTTTCTTTTGCAATGCAAGAATCTGCGAATGGATAAACACACAGACGCTTATCAGACTGTTGCTTCACAGCTCCAAGTCTGAGCAGACCTCTTCGCATCTCGCCTTCCATTCTTGGAAGCGGGTGTGACAGGATTGAGGGTAAAATCTCATCAACGTCTTTATTTCTATAGAGCGAGAAGCTAGACTGACCCCATGTTTGATTTGCACTAGTAATGATGCCTAGCTTGGGCATTTTCTTTTCTTTTATATTTTTAATGTAGATTTCCCCATCTCTGACACTATTCACGTAGCTAATTAAATCCATAATCAATCAGTATTCACACTACTACCTCCCTGTGTTAGACCTATAGGCTACACCACACCGTACGCTTGCAGTAATTATAACTTCCACATAAGTTTTTGGCACCATTGTCGGGGAGGCAATTGACTTGATATCGATTTGATTGTGTATTTGTTAGACTACACATATAAACAATATAAATAAAAGAATTTTTTAACCCCCACCTATTTACTACTCATTTGTTTTATTGACGATCTTTCCCTTATTCTTCTATTTGTATAGCCAGGTGTACCAGGCACTGCGATGTGGAGGCCAGACGGAACACATTCTGATGATTTTGGTATCTCGGCATACCATAATGCTCAGGTGGGAGTGCATAACCATCTTCTGTAGGTTATAGGGAGCTGTGGGATTTGCAGTCTATAGGGACATGTATCCACAGATTGCAAATTTTATACATATCCCTATGACCCAAACCCACATACCTACAACCCCTGCATAGACTACTCCCTTTAATAAGACCAAACTTATATGCCTCTACCAGAAGAAGAAGCCCGCCTTGAAAACATGATGCAAATTTCATTGCAAATCATGGCTTACCGACCGCTCCTTCCCTCATCCCTACAATCGACGCCCACATACTCCTAAGTCACACGGGCAGCTTGAGCAAAATTCATGGGGTCAGATCTATGAGACCACGCCGAAGGAGGGAGAGCACTTGGAAGTACCATTCAGCTTGCTGCATACATCCACATCCCTTCCATGGTAAGGTGGAGGAGAATCTACATCTGCAGTGGAGAATGTCCATGTGTTTAACGCATCGTCGGCCACTTGCATCACGGGAGACAATTGTTGGTTTTTGGTTTCAAGACCAATGTTGTTTTGTTGATGACCAACATTATATTGTGTGCTAATAATCTCATTTGTTTTAGTCTGAGATTTATTAATTGCTTATCTTGATAAGGAGACAACACAATTGGTGATGGGATGATGGTGGAGATGGCTTTAAGACTTTGGAGCATTGTTTGCATGAAGAATATTGATCTTTAATGTAATTTTACATTTTATCTTCATATATTTTGCTCTTTCTTACTTAGAATGTTTATAGCCTTGAATATATGCACAACACACTCATATATGCATCATTCCCATCGTAGGGTTCCTTAGAATTCTTGTAGAACCCAACCCATTTGGTCCATTGCTCTAAACACACTTAGATGTGTATTTTAGAGTTGGACAAGCACCAGGTGAAGGGTCACCAGATGCCTGGCATGTCAACTTTTGAGCTTGCTTAACACTGCCTTGGGTCAGTCGACTGATGCTCTATGACATGTCGTCTAAATGTGGGTCAGACTTCTTGGCCATGTGCTCCAGGTACCTGTACAGAGTGATCAAACTTTCTTGTGCTCTCGATTTGTTTGGAACCTTATTTGTAGCCATCTATTGAAGGATTCTTAGACGCCTGAACAGTGTCCCAAACGCCTAAGCGGTGAACTCCAGACGTTTGGTTGCCTTGCGTTGGAATTTCTGCAATCTGTTTCTGGATTTAAACCTTTGTTAGTTTTTATGTGGCTTGAATTTCTTATCCATTCTAAGCCCATTATATTACATTCTTCATTATCGTTCCAACACATCTTGAATCACCTCAATCAGAGTTTATTTGGGTCAGTTATGACTGTTTTAGTGATCAAGTGTCTTTCTCGATATAGTCTGTTAGAATTTCTCCAATATGTTTCTAACTTTAAACCTCTATCATTTTTTCTGTGATTGAAATTTCTCCTCCATTAAAATCCCATTAGATTGTATTCTTTTTTAGTTTTCCAACGCATCTTGATTCATCTCAATCAGAGTTCATTTGTGAATGTTATGACAATTTTGGTGATCAAGTGTTTTTCTGTAAAGAGTCTGTCAGATCAGACGCTGCATAATGTCAGACCAGATGTCTGGCCACTCTTCACCAGGCGTCTAGTCATTGTACACCAGACATCTGGTTGACCCCCAAATTTAGCCATTGGGACTTTTTAGCTAGACGTTTCTAGCTGTTTTTTGTCCGTTTATGGACTGTTTTGAGGGACTTTTTAAGCCACTTTGAGAGGCTATTTTGTGCACTCACTCCACTCATATTGATAACATTAGAGAGTGTATTTGTGAGGGTTTTATTTGAAGAAGAATTCTTTCCCTCTTTCTCTCTTTCACTTGGTTAAAGTGTTCATGCATTAAGAGTGCATCTAGAGAGAGTTTTTCCAAGTGCATCATCTTCTACATCAAGTACTTGGTGTTTTCAATTTTCATGCATTCACACACATGGTAAGATATATCAAGGCATAGGTAACATTGTTGTTTTTTGTTTCTTTGGTTACGAAACCTAGTACTCGGGTTGTGAGTAAATTGTAGGGGGTTTACTCCACTTGGAGATTTTTGTCCATATCCCGGTTTATGGATTGTAGCTCGTAAAGAGTGTGCTTGTGTGTCCCGGTTTAGGGAGCACTAGTGGATATGTCATCGCTCTGATGTAAGAGGATGGGACTAGAATAGGATCATCGGGAAGGGATCCGAACTAGGATACGTCTCTTTGTTTGCATTTGCATTAGTGTACCTCTTTGTGTGGTTGTGTTGTTGAGGATATAATTTTTATTTTCGATGCGTTGTGCGTTTAATTACTAGTAACTTTTTAATTACGCATTTTTTCTTGCCATTATACTATTGACACTCGGTATAGTGTATATTGTGTAGCCATAGGTCCCAACAGTAATCAATCCAAACAATACCCTTTTAACACTAACATAGTTTTCTCCCCTTATGCAACTGATACCAATGCCATACGTCATGCCGTCGACATCATCCAAGTCTGTACTTCAGAAGATAATAAGATAGATGATGAGGCATTTGCTAGTCTTAGGGAACACCTGATCCGATACTACACAGATCTATTTGACGGTTGTGCAGACGAGAGCATGATGTTTGAAATAGAAAGACCCATGCTGCCTTCTCTTTTTGATCAGGTCCCCCCCTTTGAGCCATGTAGGAGCATCGAGAGGACGACATCGAATGTTCATACCTATGAGGAGGCCCTGAGTTCTAGCATGGATGTGATGATTGGATTCAACAGACCCAAGCTATGTCCACCTCCACTACCACCGTTGCATTCACTCTCCACCCTACCAGAGCATGGGCTTCACCATGGCATCACACATGTAGATTCTCTTGACCCTACACACTTCTTCTCTGAATATCATATTTTATTTCATTCATTTTTAGATTCAAATATCTCTGATACAACGTGCCTCCCCAGGAAATAGATACACATGCACTGGAGGCATGCTTGGTTGCGCCAGCACATGACCATTCTGGAGATGAGAAGGACGAGGATCTGATCGTATCCACCCCTGAGAGTGCTGAGATTTCTCCAGGGAGTATTCGTCAACTTGATTTAGAATTTCCTACATATATTGATGATTTTCTCTGGATTAATTTCATAGAGGGGAATAATTTTCCTCATTGGGCCGGCACAACTCATTCCTTGCAGGTTACAGGTGGACACCTTTTGGGGATGCTGGGAGCCATGTTGCTGAGGTCCAATGACGCTCGTAGAGTAAAGTAGCTGGTTGAGCCACGAAAGCTGTAGGAGGAACATCTGCATGTACCATTAGAGATCTTCGATCCACCTTTTGACCAGGTGGATCCCAGCAGAGTAGTGTAACTATTTTACAAGCTTTCTATTATAATATCTTAATAAACTCGTACTCCTCTCGACAGCAAGAGGAGCATATTAGGACTTATGATTAATAATGAATCACCCCGCTTTCTATTGCCTCACATGTTATCATTTTAACCCCTAGAACTCTATACATACTGACTGTTCGGCCGTGCCTTTGCTCTCGCAATTAGGACGGTGGTCGAATGTCGTCTTACCGCAAGTGCACGGTGAAAACAGTGGTGAGCGGGTATCGTCTCCATAGGGAGACAGTTGTCACATTACCTATCGATCCTAGGCTGGGTTATGCTTTGATGTCTTATTAGGTGGAGATGAATAATGGAGTGTCGTGATGGTGATGGATGTAGAATACGAGGGTGTCACGATGGGCAAGGCACATCCAGACACAAAATGAAACAAAAAAACAAAGGGAAACAATTGAGAAAAGTATCAGTAGGGTATCGGGAATCCTCGCTAGGACTTTCGGATTCAGACAATAGGTTAAATGTCCCTTTGTTGGACGATGGACTTGGGTAGGAGTGTCACATCTGTAGATGGGAACATGCGTTTGACTTCCGTTGCCACGCCTGTCTAACGCCTCCCTATGCGGAGCCATGCTTTCGCTATCGGCTATGCACAAGGACGCGTGCATTACGCTCGACACTTGATCATGCAGCGCAATCCGTATTCACTCACGTGGTCTACGGAATGTGATACCACACTATGGTTGGATCTAGCAATCGGGCTACTCTCGTAGTCACCGACTAGCGGATCGAGGATTGGTGGTTGTCCTTAGCTCTCGAGTCACTCTCGTGAACGCGAGCCCTAGAAACGACCACTAAGCCCAAATCGGATTCGTGGGGATTCTCCCTATGATATGGAACCGCCTTTGCGATACTCCGATCCTGATGCTAATCCCCCAAACCCTTTTCAAACCATCATAGGGAGACCCTAGATTCGTCCAACTAAGGTTAACCCACTATCCTAACCCTAGAATCCTAGGGTTCATCCCTAATCTTAGCAATAGATCTACTCAATCATGGCACACGGGATATGAACAATGGAAACCAGAATTAGAAACAAATAAAAGGAAAGCATTCAAAGATTCAAACTGCAAAACATATAAGAAAGACAACAAAAGAGAATTAACAAAGGAAAATACTCAACTAATAGAATATTCAATACAAAACTAGCAAGGAGGGGGCCGATGCATAGCCTAACCTCCGAAAATGGAGTCCAAACCTCCGAGAACAGCTGAGGGGAAGAAAAACTAAACTAAAACCGGCCTTTCCAAATAATGGCTCAAGACTCATATATATAGCCCCTAAGAAAATCCCGGAAAATGCCCTAGAAGTATGCTGCCGATATAGCACTTGGTCGAGCGCGCCCTAGTGCTTGACCGAGTGCTCCCATTTGTGCTTGGAGTCGATGATTGGAGAAGGGGCCGCTCGGTCGAGCAGGATAGCCGCTCGACCGAGTGCTCCCTTAGAGGAATCCATGTCGCTCGGTTGAACATTAAGCCACTCGGTCAAGAGACAACTTGCTCGACCGATCGAATTAACTCCAATTTTAACAGAGAGTTGCAAGGCAAAAGGTTGAGCTCTCTGACTAATGGCTCAGGCAAGCGTTGGAGGTCGCTCGGGCGAGTGAGTTGTGTCGCTCGGCCGAGCAACCTCTGATAGCCTTGCTCCTCCTTCATTGTATTATAGCTCGGTCGAGCGCTCCTCTCCAAGATTCTCTCTTTTCTCCTCTCCTCTCTTCTCTTCTTCTTTGCTTCTTCTTCTTACTCCTCTCCAGCAACATGAACCCCTCAAATACAATGCCATTGACACTCCGGTGCCGACGATCATGTCCTCATCTCCAACATGCTCCAAATCCCTCGATATTCTCTGAAATGCAACCAAACACTCTTAAAGTCAAATAGTTTCAATCATCAGCGTAAAAGCATATAAAATCTGCATTTAAGCTATCATTTTGAATTGTAAACATATAGATAAAATGTGGAATATTATGACACATCAAAATCCTCCAAGCTTACCTCTTACTCGTCCTCGAGAAAGACTAGTAAGAAGAGAACCCGGGAGAGGAATACAATGGAGAGGTGAGGCGATGACGTGCAATGGAGATAATGGGTTCATTCTTGAAACTCAAAAAAATATGAACCCAAGGAATACAAGATTACGTCAACACAGATCAATATGTAATAAGAACACATATACATACAAAATACTTAAGTCTCGCTCAAATAAACATATTGTGGATTTCAATAAATGCAATGCACTTGATAAACAATGAAATGGGAGTAGAGCTACATCCTATCATAATTTATCCTGAAATATGCTCAGTTCACAGAAATGAATCCAACGTCCACAACTCATTTTCTAAGCAGTATAAATACGTCATGATCAAATATTTTCAAGCATGTGTGGTGTTTTGTTAAGCCTCACGAAATGAGTTAGTAAATTCAATTAAGGTAAGGCGTCACCACACTATGCCCGTTTCATGACTCTTAGAACCCATCAACTTTGCCAAGTCTCTATTCTATATAGAAGTGGGGTAAGGATATGGAATTTTTGTGTTTTTACAATGTTTTTGGCTAGACAATTTTTATACACATATTTTTCTTTCTTTATATACTTGAGATAACTCAATAAATATAAAAGGCGGCCTACGCATCCCAGACCAAACGGTCTAGGGCATCGGGCTACAAAGAACCCATAGGGCCTTTTATTTAGGATATTTGTTTGGTTTTTGTATTATTGGGATTTTGCAAACTTGCGTAAACGCGATGGAATGCAAAACATGATCAAAGATCATTTATTAGCTATTCACAAAAGAAAAAGAAAAAACATAGAATCTAGACATGGCTCGGTTTTAGGAATTCTAATTATCACTACTTCAGTTGTCGTGTGGTTATCCTACTCTTTTGAATTACTAAACATACATGAAGCAATAGAATTATCAATCAAATCAAGCAAGAGTCAAATAATTTTCAGATTTTTGATTCATTCATTTTTAGCTCAACTGTTTCGAGAATATGGTTGTGAAATTATAGATTCTACAATGGAAAAGCATATTAACAATGATACTCTAATCAAGGAATTGAACTTTAATCTAACAGATATCAGAGTTCATAAAAAAATAAATTCACAATATTTCATAGAAAATGAAGCATATGAGACATAAATAGAGAGGTGAACATGGTTCAACTGAAAATTTCAAAGTGTGCTTCACGACGAAGCAAAGTGCATGCACTGTGCACTCCCCCGAGCTTAAACGTCACATTGTCCTCAATGTGTGTATGAGACAAATAGAGGATAATGACAAACTAAGGGGGTTACACAACAAAATAATCTCTCTCCCCAAGCTATATCAGACGGTGCCCGGTGTGGACAGATGGGCATAAAAATTGGGGAGAGGGGTGAAATAAGCACCAAATACAAGGGTGGGCAACGATGATAAATAGTGGGTTGGGTGCAAAAGATAATTTTCCCATCATATGTGGGGAATTTATTAAACTAGAAAAGCATAGAAATCCTATACTGTCCTCTCGCTATCGAGAGGATTCATGATTATTTAAAGCATAAAAATCTACACTATATCTACACTACTAGATAGATACCACCTGTAGAAAAGTCGGATCCACTATCTTTGACGGTGCAGGCAGCTGCTCCAGCTACTCCTTCTGTGGCTCTGCTAAGTGCGCATCTCCACGAGACTCCATCAGATTCTAGCAATGCGGCTTCCAACATCTATCCAAGGACTCCACCTGTACCCTGAAAGAGATAAGCTGCATCAATCTGATGTGGATGATCTTTCCCCATAATAAAAGTTTTCCAAAGAAGGTCGTTAAAAGAAATATGTAAGATAAAGAACGGTTGATGACACTTTCCTGAAAATGTATCTCTGCTCTTATGTACCATGACATGCAACTCCTCGTCGTTCATTTTGGGTTCTTCAAGCAATTCTGGTGTAAGAATGTGGGTCTCATCAGGCGACTCCTCATTGTGCTCCTCGGCAGGTTCCTCAAGCAGTGACACATCTAAGCATACCTCTGGTCCATAATCATATGTGTTCTGCAAAAGGTATGACGTGTCAAAAAGATCTGAATCAAAATAAATATCAAATGGAATGCAGGATTCAGAAATGGAATGGGTAAAAATATCTCCCTGAGTGGGAGCAGTAAGCTCTGATGGTGGTCCTCTGTCGGATGCTCAGCTATGGTGATGGAAGGCAAAGGTGGTAGAATCTTCTATGTGGCCTCCTCCTGAACAACAACCTCTGGCTCTGTAGTGATACTCTCCGCGTGTCTCATCTAAGTTGTCTCATCAGCAGTAACTGCAATCACGTCAGGCATCACTATCTTGTCAGTGGTGACATCGTCCAACTCCTCACGATGCACTGCTTCGGCCTCCTCCTCGGGCTCCTCAGGCATAGAAGGTAATGTAAATTTCATCATTTTCTTTTTATGTCGAATTCTTCGTTTCTGTCCTGGAACACGAGGCACTAGATGGCGTGGCTTGGCTTCTCAATTGTAGGTGCAGGTGGCGCTGTGGGCCCAGGTATTTCCTCTACGGTGTAGAAATGGGTTTCATTATCCTCAACTAGAGCAAATACTTCATCACTAATTTTACCTGCAGGAGAGAGACGATGAGTAATAAAATCTTGAAATTCAAGCTAAAATGTTCACCTGCCGTTATTGTCAATGGTCGGTGGATCGAACTACGTTCACGATGCCTCCCAATAGGCCCAGAAATATGTCCTCATTTTGATCAACATGAGGGAATGCTTCAGGAATGGGAGACGGCTCAGGCACGACACCAGAAACAATGTCATTGTTTCCTTCGCAGCTCTCATCCTCGGCGTAATGATGCGAATATTCTCCCTCAAGCTGAATGCCATCATCACTCTCTATAGCCAATACAAGTTCTTCGTGTGCTTGTGAAGTCGGGTGCTCATGAGACGCAAGAGTCCTGCAGAGTTCATTGACACTTGTTGCAACTTAAGGGTCTCATTCTGCTGAGATCTACTAAATGCCATGCTCTCCTCAAACCGCGTGAATGCCAAATTAATGGGATGATCGAAACTCAAGAGGCAGACGCGGCTTTTATAGGACATGTGTCCCTCCACGTCACAAGACCTACAGTAGGCATAGAACCCTGAGTAGTGGTCATATCCTTCCATCTGATAGTATGGGTCCAGCAGATAACATTCGTATTCTTCCATGGGAACCTTATACTGCGCTGAATAGTCTTCGCTTGAATAATCCCAAAATTGTTCCATTGTACCTGAATAGTCAAAAACAGACAACCTGGAAAAGATATCAGTGGTACAAGAAGATAGAAATAATAATAGAGCCGGTGGTGGGAAAAAATATCTCTTTTTGTTTTTTATACATTTTTATTTTTATTCTAAATCTAAAAATCTAATTTTGATAAATAGATAGTATGGTGGAACACCTCCCAGGCAACGGTGCCAAAAACTTGTTCGGCCATCCCTTTGTTCTTGCAATCGGGACGTTGGTCGAATGTCGTCTTACTGCAAGCGCACGGTGTAAACAGTGGCGAGCGGGTATCGTATTCACAGGAAGGCAGTTGGCACACTACCTATCGATCCTAGGCTAGGTTAGGCTTCGATGTCTTATTATGTGGAGATGGATTAGGGAGTGTCGTGATGGTAGTGGATGTGGAATGCGAGGGTGTCACGATGGGTAAGGCACATCCAGACACAAAAGAAAACAAAAAGAACAAAGGGAAACAATTGAGCGAAGTATCACTAGGGTATCGGGAATCCACGCTAGGACTTTCGGACTCGTACAATAGGTTAAAGGTCCCTTCGTTGGGCGATGGACGAGTGTAGGAGTGTCACATCCGTAGATGGGAACAAACATTTGACTTCCGTCATCATGCATGTTTAACGCCTCCCTATGCGGAGATATGCTTTTGCTATCGGCTGCGCCCGGGGACGCGTGCATTACGCTCGACACTTGATCCCGCACCACAATCTGTATTCACTCACATGGTCTACGGAATGCGATACCACGCTATGGTTGGTTCTAAAAATCAGGTTACTCTCGTAGTCACCGACTAGCGGATCGAGGATTGGATGTCATCCTTAGCTCTCGAGTCACTCTCGTGAATGCGAGCCCTAGAAACGACCACTAAGCCCAAATCGGATTCGTATGGATTCTCCCTAGGATAGGGAGCCGCCTTCGCGATACTCCGATCCTGAGGCTAATCCCATAAATCCCTTGTTCAAACCACCATAGGGTGACCCTAGATTCATCCAACTAAGGTTAACCCACTATCCTAACCTTAGAATCCTAGGGTTCATCACTAATCCTAGCAATAGATCTACTCAATCATGGCACAAGGGATAGGAACAATGGAAACCAGCATTAGAAACAAATAAAAGGAAAACATTCAAAGATTCAAACAACAAAACATATAAGAAAGACAACAAAAGATAATTAACAAAGGAAAATACTAAACTAATAGAAGATTCAATACAAAACTAGCAAGGAGGGGCCGATGCATAGCATAACCTTCGAAAATGGAGTCCAAACCTCCGAGAACAGCGGAGGGGAAGAAAAACTAAACTAAAACCGGCCTCTCCAAATGGTGGCTCAAGACTCATATATATAGCCCCCGAAGAAAACCCAAAAATTGCCCTAGAAGTAGTCTATCGACATAGCGCTCGGTCGAGCGTGCCCTAGCGCTCGATCGAGCACTCCATTTGGCACTTGGCGTCAGTTTTGGAGAAGGGGCTGCTCGGTTGAGCAGGGTAGCTGCTTGACGAGCACTCCCTTAGAGGAATCCATGTTGCTCGGATGAACATTAAGCCGCTCGATCGAGCGGAAACTCGCTCGACCGAGCGAATTAAATCCAATTTTAATATAGAGTCGCAAGGTAAAAGATGGAGCTCTCTGACTATTGGCTCAGGCGAGCATTGAGGGTCGCTTGGTCGAGCGAGTTGTGTTGCTCAACCGAGTGCTCCTCTCAGCCTTGCTCCTTCTTCATTTTATCATAGCTCGGTCGAGCGCACGGACCGCTCGACCGAGCGACCTGAAACTCATCTCCAAGCTTCTCTCTTTTCTCCTCTCCTTGTTGTTGAATATTGGACTCCCCGGATTTGGTTTTGGATGATGAGCAAACATAAATAATTCATGAACTAACAATTTGTGAGCGCAGTATTGGAGATCGTCGCCAAATTCACGAGAACAATCAAAGCGACATCTCAAGACTTCTCAAAGCTCTTATTCATTGCCTAAAGCTTCGTTGAAGCTCTTGGACCGTTTTGGAAGTCATGAAGAATTGATCGAAGCTCTCGAAGACCGTTCATTAAGGTTTTATTTATAGTCTTTTAGCTTCGATCTATAGAATGTTAAGCCTTGAGTATATCTTACGATTCTATCTTCATATCGCTCATATCGTAGCTCTAGGATCTTAGTACAAGTCCATTCGAACTTCCTCGAAGCATCGCACTTCGATTCGGACTTGTTTGTGCAAGTTAGTTGGTACAAGAAGAAATACTGACCGACTAGATGGTGATCTAGTCGGTCAGCAGAGCTTCTTGGACCGACTAGTTTGAGTTAATCTTTTCTTGTTCAGTACTGTTTACAGTTAGTCGGTCTACGTTGACTCACCGACCGACTAGTTTGTGAACTAGTCGGTCAGTGATGCTTCTTTGACCGACTAGTTGTGATTTACTGTACATGCCAAATTTCTCCTAAGCTACTGTTTATCGTTAGTCGGTCTAAGAACGTTTGGTGACCGACTAGTTGATAATCTAGTCGGTCAACATTTGTTCTTGGACCGACTAAATCAATTTGTATTCAGCCTATTTGTTTTTGCCTCTTAGTCGGTCTACGTTCACTGACTGACCGACTAGTTGTGAAACTAGTCGGTCAGAAAGTCTTCTTGGACCGACTAGATTTCTAGGTCTGAAATTCATTCACTTCTCAGTTCTTCACTTAGTCGGTCCATGTTGTTTGACTGACCGACTAGTTGATGAACTAGTCGGTCAGTGGTTGTTCTTTGACCGACTAGTTGCCTCAGATTTCTATCCGTTGGGACTTGACCTAACTTGTTTTTATGGGACCCTATAAATACGAACCTAGGTCATTTCTCTCTAGGTTAGAGCTGCCATTAAGAGATTCATTGAGATTGAAAGAGATAGCCATTCTCACTCATTTCCAAAGCTCTCTTCCTCACAAGAAATCCATTCTCTCACTTTCTAGATCTAGAATCCATCTTGAGAGAAGTTTGTTCTTGGTGAGCCCTTCAAGCTCTAGCTTGATTCAAGTCTCCAAATCACTCCTAGGCACCCATTGCTGGTCATTTCTTTGGTGCTAGGTCTTGGTGACTTCATCTTCCTCAAATCACTCCTTGCACCTATTTGGTAAGAAAACTCAAGGTATAGGATTTTGTGGTAAGATTGTTTATTTCATTATAAACTTGTTTATATTGCTTGTTGATTCTCTCGGTTGTGAGAGAAGGTTGTGATCCCGGGTTGTGGGATTCACTATTGACATTGCATGTATGATTTGATCTTGTGAAGGTTTTTCACAAGATATCATAGTGGAAATCTTGGGTTAGGGTTTCTAACCTAAGTATCTGGAGGGGATCCGGGTGGTTGGGACGTAGGATCACCGGGAACAAGTCAGAGAGACTTGGGTGGATCCGAACCCAGTAACATCTTTTGTTAGCATTGTTAATTTTGTTGTTGTCATTCAATTTAAGCTTCCGCAAATTGATTTGGTAGTTGTTTGCACTATAATTAGGAATTATACTCCTTGTTATTTTTAAAGTACTATTCACCCCCCCTCTAGTACTTGTGCAGTAGCTTGTAGGGCATTACATTTGGTATCAGAGCCAGATACTTAGCTAGGTCTACCAACGACAACAAGACCGTGCGTCCACCTTCCGACTATGGCACCTTCAAGAACCGTGAAGGAGCGTCTTCGGTGATGGAAGGACATTCCTATACGAGGCCTCCATTCTTCAACGGTACCAACTACGGGTACTGGAAATGTCGGATGGAAACCTTCCTCCGGAGTGCATCTCTATGGAGGACCACAATGAAGGAATACATCGAGCCCGAAGAAGAAGACTTTGAGAAATGGACTACCGCGGAGGTCGCCGCGGAGGTAAGCAATGCCAAGGCAATGAACGCCTTGCAATGCGCATTGGAGCCCGAGGACTTCAATAAGATATGCACATGTAAGAGTGCATATCAAATTTGGAACTCCCTCCTCATTCTACATGAAGGGACGAGTAGGGTAAGAGACTCTAAACTCGTAGTTGTAAACAAAGATTACGAAATGTTTCATATGCAACAGGGCGAGAAGATGAAGGAATATTACGCTCGCTTCGTTGACATAATAAACGAGTTAGAGGCTCTCGGCAAATCCTACACCCAAAAGGAGAAGTGCTCGAAGCTTATCGAAGGACTTCCTTCTTCTTAGGAGAAACGTACCTTCGCCATCGAGGAAGGTAATGACATGAATAAGTATACCGTAGTTCAATTGATGGGTACTTTGATGTCATACGAGGTACGCAAAGATAGCAAGGTGAAGTTACAAGAAAAGATGAAGTCCTATTTGAACCAAGACGTGCCTAAGAAAAAGGCAATTGCATTCAAGGCGGCTTCATCCACCTCTACCGATGATGAGGACTCGGAAGAAGAAATGGACATGGAATCCATTGCACTCATGTCAAAAAAGTTCAATCGCTTCTTCTGAAAGGGTAACTTCAAAAAAAATCTAAATTTACTTCTACTAACGCCTCTCCACCTTTGTGCTTTAAATGCAATAAGCCAGGACACATCAAAGCGGATTGTCCTCAAAACAAGCAAAAGGAGAGGTGGAAGGCGCCGAAGTTCGACAAGTCCAAGAAGTACAAAAAGGGGTACAAAAGGGACTAGTCGGAGCAACATTCACCGACTCTGAGGATTCCTCAAGTGGAGAGTCGGACGATGAGAAAGTGGAGCAAGCGCACATGTGCTTCATGGCAAGAGAGGAGCATGATCAAGGATCTTCCTCCTCCGATGATAGCGATGACGAAGGCGATGAGGTAACTATGGATGATCTTAGGGATGCTAACTCTCATTTATGGTCTAAATACACTAAATTAGTAAATAGATATACTAAAGTAAAAGATGACCTAGCTAGCATTCAAACCTCGCCTAAGACTATCATCACCAACAACGACACCGTTGTTGAAGAGTTAAGAAATGAGATTGTTAATCTCAAATCTAAACTTGAACATGTTAGCATTGATGATCCGGAAGAACATAAGATAGCGGATTTAACTTCTCAAAACTCGACTTTGAGTATTGAGAACGAGAATCTTAAATCTCGTGTTTATGTGCTCACATCGCAAGTATCCAACTTGGATACTTCTATGCGTTCTCTCAAAGAGAAATATGAGAACACATTAGGCCGAATTAATAAATTCAATAAGGGTAAGGACCATTTGGATAAAATCCTAAGTGACTTACTTCCGGCCAATCACCACATTGGTTTGGGGTATACGATGGGATGTCCATCCAAAGCGGCCACTACTTTTGTTAGGCCAACTTCCGGTGACTCTACGAGTGGTAGCAAACACTCTATTGGTAGTTCATCTACCAATGGTGCTTCCACCTCGTCCACACCCTCTTTCGGAAAGAAACCCACTTTAGGTGGACCTCCAAAGAAGGGGCATGCTTATATGTACACCAATACCATGCCACATAGGAACACACGTCCTACTCCACCGTCTCACACATATGATGATTTTTATGCAACACATTCTCGGGCACGTGCACACCATGTGAGACACCCTCACGCACGTGTTCCCACACATGCATATGTTCACCCACCTCATCATATGAATAATTCTCGTCGTGCACCATTCCATCATGTTCCTTATGCCTATCCACGACATGCATCACGTAGAAACCAACAACGCATGCATGCACCCAATAGGATGAGGGCTCCCAAGATTTTCACTATTTGGAGCCCAAAGGACACAAGCATGGATGAAAAACAAGTGTATATGAATGCTTATTTTTCGGATGTTGTGCATAGTAGAAATTATGTGGGGAAGTCTAAGTCCAATTGGACTTGGCTTCCAAAGGTCTAACCTTTGAGGACCCAATGACCTTGGGTACCATGATATGAAATTTTCTATCTTTAGGTACTCAAGGAAAAGAAAAAGAAAAGGAGCAACAAATTCAAATTTAGCTCCAAAGGGAATTGGATACTCGATAGCGGGTGTTCAAAACACATGACGGGTGACGCTCAATTGCTCTCCGGAGTAGTTCCCATTGCAAATGGAAACCGCGTCGTATTTGGAGGCAACGAGAGCGGAACCATCGTCGGTGTTGGTAAAGTGGGTAACCCGTCTAAACCCTTAATTAGTGATGTTTATCTAGTTAATGGTTTAAATCATAATCTTATTTCAATAAGCCAACTTTGTGACAAAGGTTACAAAGTTAGATTTGCGAAAGGATTATGTCATATTTCAAATGATAATAATAAGTTATTATTTTCCGGCACACGCCATAAAGATATTTATATTTTGGATCTTCCTAAGTCATATGAACAATGTCTCGTTGCCAACACAAGTGAACAACACTTATGGCATCGACGCTTTGGACATGTGAACTTTGGAACACTTTATAAGCTTTCAAAATTAAATTCCATTAAAGGTTTTCCGAAGCTCGTTTTTGAAAAGAAAAGTTTTTGTGATTCTTGTCAACGTGGCAAGCTTCCTAAATCTTCATTTAAACCTAAGAAAAGCATTTCTACTAAACGGCCACTAGAGCTATTACATCTAGATTTATTTGGGCCAACTAGAGTTGCTTCCTTAGGAAATGCAAGATATGGACTTGTCATCGTCGATGATTATTCTAGATTTACATGGGTATTTTTCTTATGCAATAAAAATGAAGCTTTTGAAAACTTCACAATATTTGTGAAGAAAGTACAAAATCTCATCGGAACCACCATTGTCACTATTCGTAGTGATCATGGGGGTGAATTTGAGAATGAGTCTTTCTCAAATTTTTGTGATGATCTTGGAATTACTCACACGTTTTCTTTCCCTCGCGCACCTCCTCAAAATGGTGTTGTTGAGAGGAAGAATAGAACGCTTGTGGAGTGTGCTCGCACTATGCTCGAAGATAGTCAACTTGGTTATCAATTTTGGGCGGAAGCGGTACACACCGCTTGTTATGTGTTTAATAGAATACTTTTGAGGCCCGGCACCAAACAAACTTGCTATGAATTGTTGTTTGGTAGATTGCCTCAAGTTAAACATTTTCGTGTTTTCGGCGCAAAATGTTTCATTAAAAACACATATGATAATTTGGACAAGTTTGATCTGAGATCGGATGAGGGGATATTTGTTGGGTATTCCTCACGTAGCAAAGCCTACCGGATATACAACAAAAGATCCTCTACGATCGAGGAATCACTTCATGTCTCTTTTAATGAGAATTTTATTACTCCTAGAATTTCAAATGATGATGACTCTATGGATGTTTTATGTGATTCGTTTGAAAATTCTAAGTCTATTGATTCAATTGATTCTATTGATACTAACCCGACTAATGAAGTTGTTGAGAATGTGCCTAGTGATCAAGGTATTCCCAAGCGGCTTCATACCGTTCGCGACCATCCCCATGAGCAAGTCATTGGCAATATTCATGATAGTGTCAAGACGAGATCGCAAGTCCACCACTTCACCAATTGTGCCTTTGCCTCATCGATAGAGCCAAAGAATATAGTTGAAGCGTGCGAAGATAGTGCTTGGATCCTTGCCATGGAGGAGGAACTCATTCAATTCGAGAGGAATGAGGTATGGGAGCTTGTTCCTTTGCCATCGAAGAACCACACCGTCATAGGGACAAAGTGGATCTTCAAGAACAAAACCGACGAAAACCAAGTCGTCGTCCGGAACAAAGCTCGGTTAGTTGCTCAAGGCTATCGCCAAGAGGAAGGTATTGATTTCGAAGAATCCTTCGCTCCGGTAGCTAGATTAGAATCAATTAGACTATTATTGTCTTTTGCATGCCATAAAAATTTTAAATTATTTCAAATGGATGTTAAAAGTGCATTTTTAAACGGAGATGTCGTTGAGGAAGTTTACGTTTCTCAACCTCCGGGCTTCATAAATGAAAAATTTCCAAATCATGTTTTTAAACTAAAGAAAGCTCTTTATGGTTTGAGACAAGCTCCTCGAGCTTGGTATGATCGCCTAAAGAATTTTCTTTTGGATTTGAATTTTAAAATGGGTGAAGCCGATTCTACACTTTTTGTTAAGCATGCGAATAATGATATTTTATTAGTTCAAATTTATGTTGATGATATCATTTTCGGTGCTACTAACTTCACTCTTTGCGAAGAGTTTTCTAATGTTATGAAGGAACAATTTGAGATGAGCCACATGGGCGAACTCAAATATTTCTTAGGTCTCCAAATTCGCCAATTGAACGATGCAATCTTCATCCACCAAACGAAATACACGGTGGAGTTGCTAAAGCGATTTGGAATGGAGAATGCCTCCGGGAAAAAGACTCCTATGAGCACTACAACGCATCTTGATAAAGATACGGGCGGAAAAGATGTAGACATTCGTCTATATCGAGGTATGATAGGTAGTTTACTTTATCTTACCGCAAGTAGGCCCGATATTATGTTTGTCGTTTGTATTTGTGCTCGTTATCAGTCTCAACCTAAGGATTCTCACTTAGTAGCGGTTAAACGTATTTTTCGCTATCTAAGTTACACTTTAGATTTTGGATTACTTTATCCGAAATCTAGCACATATGAGTTAGTCTCATATAGTGACGCTGATTATGCGGGATGCAAATCCGACAGGAAGAGTACTAGTGGCACTTGCCATTTTCTAGGAAATTCCCTTGTCTCTTGGTTTTCCAAGAAGCAAAATTCGGTATCACTTTCAACCACCGAGGCGGAATACATTGCCGCCGGTGCCGCTTGTGCCCAGGTTCTTTGGATGAGACACACACTGAAGGATTTTGGTATTCATTGTGATACTAGCCCTATCATGGTGGATAACCAAAGTGCTATTTGTCTTTCAAAGAATCCGGTGCACCATTCCCGATCTAAACACATAGATGTCCGACACCATTTTTTAGATGATCATGTTGCTAAAAAGGACATCATATTAGTGTACGTTGAAACCCAAAAGCAAATCGCCGATATTTTCACGAAACCCCTAAAGGAGGACTCCTTTGTGCGGTTGCGTCGAGAATTGGGGATTATGGGTGAATCCGAGATATAGGATTCATGTCTCATTCAATTATCTTGCATGCTATTATATTTCGCAATATTTCGTCATGCTAGACTTCTTGAATTTTTGGGGATTTTATGTGATATGTTTGAATTTTTGCTCGAATTCTTATTTGAATGTCGTATTTAAGATTTCGATGTTTTATGGGGTAGTTTAGATGACTAATGAGAGGGTTAAGATGTTTCATCCAAGTGTTTTATGAAGAGAACTCATTTATCAACTTTTGGACTCTTCTAGTCGGTTTCAGTTCATCAGCCAACCGACTAGATGCTCATCTAGTCGGTCAGCTAGTGAACTCAGACCGACTAGTTCAAGCTTTAACTTTCCCTTGTCATTGACTTCTTTTAGTCGGTCACAGTTCTCTTACCGACCGACTAGATTGAAAACTAGTCGGTCAGTGATTATACTGTGACCGACTAACTCTAGCCCTAGAATTTTCGTTTTGCCTCTGTTTCGACTTAGTCGGTTTAAGCTCATTGACCGACCGACTAGATCGTAATCTAGTCGGTCAGTGCTTGAACTGTGACCGACTAAGTACTCTAGGGCAATCTCGTCTTTTTGCATTCTCGACCGACTTACTCTCATTCTATCCGACTATTTCCTCTTTTAGTCGGTTTACTTCATATCTCCAGCTCGAAAAACCCCTCTCCCTGCTCGAGACCCTTCGTCTTCCGTCGATCTCCGGTGTCTTTTCCGACCATCCGCCGCCGCCGATCACCCTCCCCTAGGTATATCTCCTCCTCCTAGGTCGTTTTCCTATTCTAGGGTTTGATCTTGGCCGATTTCATCCTCTAGGGTTCTAGGGTTTCGGATTCACGCTTTGAGCTTGATTGTTTTCAGTTCTAGGGTTTGAGCTTAGGGTGTTTGATCTTATCCCGTCGCTTGATTGAACTCGTTGTGCCGCGATCATGGCACGAACGAGAATCCCGATTACCTCTTCTGGGGCATCCCCCATGACCGTAGAGGCTGCGACCGCTTCGACCCCTCCTAAGCGTAGGACCAAGACCACACGTCCCCCCTCTTCGTCTTCAACTCCGTTGAAGAGGAAGAGGACGTCCAAGCCTAAACCTACCGGCCAATCTTCCAAGCCTAAACCTAAACCTAAAAATTTCCGTGCACCCACTCCTCCCGGTGAGCGTTCAAATAGTGATTCCGAGGATGATTCCGATGAAGAATACACTCCTGAACATCCCGAGAAGGCACCTACTCCACCCCCTCCTCCACTTCCTCCTAAGCCCCGTAAGGCTAAGGGTAAAGGTCCAATGCCAGTCGGCGGTGTAGATATATCGTTGTGCCACGACGACTCTCAGTGTCTAGCAGCGTACAACCGTATAGAGCACTGCCCACTGCTGTAGGAGCATTACGTTCAGTTTTCTGATTTTCTTGGCCTTGCGGATCTTCTCTCCTATAGTGGCCTATTGGACTACCTTCGATTTGACTCTAAGGCGAACCCTAGACCCTATCCTCGCCTGGTCAAATTATTCTATGCCAATCGTGTCCGGGGCCAGTACGGTGAGACTCACTCCATCGAGACTTCTGTTTTGGGGACTCCGTTAGTCCTCACGGCAGAAATCTTGGGGGAATTGATAGGTTGCTCGTCGTGTGGCCTCCTCCCGTCTGACATCTCTGTTGACGATATCTCCTCCCTCGATCAGCGGACCCTAGGTAAAATCTTCCAGGTTATCCCCCCTGCATTCATAGGAGTCCCTTCCAAATCATTCAAGCCGAATGCTTGGGTGATTAACCTGATCTTGAAATCCTGCCTTCTTCCCAAGTATGGATCTTCTTCACTTCCATCTCAGCCGTTTCTGAAATTGATTTACGCTCTTTTTATGGGTAGCGAGATTAATTGGGCTCGCATTATACTCGATAAGATGGATCCTTTCGAGTGTATTCGCATGACCACTAAATCTGCGCATATCCCATATCCTTGTCTCCTGACCTTGGTTTTCCGTCGATTCGGTGTTCCTTTGCCTCCTGATGATGAGCGTCCCCTTGGTCCTCCTCTGAACGCGACGGCCGTTAAGAAATCTCTTGCGGCACTCCGTCACGTGCAGCGGTCGACACCTTCTGCATCCCAGGCCACCCCTTCAGCTGCTTCAGTCCCTCCTCCTTCCGCCTCTCTTGATGATGTCGTTCGGTTGCTTCGTCGGCACGAGTCTCGTTTGGCTCGTACCGAGGAGGTAGTTTGCCGTATGGCTCGTTTGATGGGCATTGAGCTTCCTCCTTCCGTTTCTGAGGATGAGGAGATGGACGATGAGGATATTGATGAGCTTGTCACCTCCTTGGCTCGTGGCGATGAGGCCACTGCTGCTGCTGCTGCTACCACATCTGCTCCTGATGCTGGCACCTCTTCCGGTGCTCCTGAGACTTCTGCACCAGTGGATCAGACTTCTGATGCTGCTGCTGCTCCTGCTGACGACCCTGCTCCTGTTTTGCCTGCTGATGTTCCTGTTGAGACCCCAGCCGTTGAGCCAGTCGTCGATGTCTCCACTCCTGCCCCGACGATCCCTTCTGTTCACACGCCTCTCCTCCCTGCAGAGCCTGAGTCCACTCCCTCGACTGGACCCCCGGAGACTGCAGATCCTGCCACTTCCTCGTGATCGTCTGTTTCGAGGCCTCTCCTATGATCTTTGGATGATGCATCTTATTGAGAGTGTTTTTGGGTTAGGATGGAGTGTTGTGATGTTTTGATGTATTTTGACTTTTCTGGATATCGGTGTTGTATTTTGATGTACTTTGGATGTTGATGATGGTTCGATGATGTATGATGTATTTTCTTTTTGATGTTGATATAGATGGTATGTTGCACTTGATATGATGTAGTCGATGTGTTTTTGGATGTACTCATTGTATTCATATATATATACATCGATGTTCTCTTTGTTTTACTTCATCGTGCACATTTTATATTCATTCAATGCCTTTGTCATGTGAATTCGTCGCTCGTCGCTTAAAAAGTTGGTTAAATAGATTATATTTCTATAATTGTATAGAATTGTTTTCCATGCACAAATTTAACCAAGAATATTGAATATTGGAGAGTATGTTCCTTTATTCAATAAATGAATAAATATTTGGTATTTTTGATGATTTTAATTATCGATTTTTGATAATGGACAATTTGGCACACCTTGATTTGATTTCATCACTTTTCCCTTGGTGTCAATTAGGTCCATCGTCAATATCTATTACTCCCGATGTTGGATTTTCCGTTTCCTAGTTGTTGTCGTTGTATGCCCCCCATTTTTGGGATAATGCCAAAGGGGGAGAGATAATGATAATAAATAGGGCAAATGAAAATTTAACTCAATTTCCAAGAATCTAATTTGATGTGTTAGATTCAGGGGGAGTTAAGATATATATAAGGATTTTCAAAATCCGATATTTCAAAAATCGATTCTCGTTATATATCTTACTCGTCTGATTGATGCAATTTATATATATTCATTTTGGAATTAACGTGTCATCAATGCAGGGGGAGTAAGTATTTTACATTTGAATCATTATTTTTGATTATTATTTATGTTGGTTTGTCATCACCAAAAAGGGGGAGAATGTTGAATATTGGACTCCCCGGATTTGGTTTTGCATGATGAGCAAACATAAATAATTCATGAACTAACAATTTGTGAGCGCAGTATTGGAGATCGTCGCCAAATTCACGAGAACAATCAAAGCGACATCTCAAGACTTCTCAAAGCTCGTATTCATTGCCTAAAGCTTCGTTGAAGCTTTTGGACCGTTTTGGAAGTCATGAAGAATTGATCGAAGCTCTCGAAGACCGTTCATTAAGGTTTTATTTATAGTCTTTTAGCTTCGATCTATAGAATGTTAAGCCTTGAGTATATCTTACGATTCTATCTTCATATCGCTCATATCGTAGCTCTAGGATCTTAGTACAAGTCCATTCTAACTTCCTCGAAGCATCGCGCTTCGATTCGGACTTGTTTGTGCATGTTAGTTGGTACAAGAAGAAGTACTGACCGACTAGATGGTGATCTAGTCGGTCAGCAAAGCTTCTTGGACCGACTAGTTTGAGTTAATCTTTTCTTGTTCAGTACTGTTTACAGTTAGTCGGTCTACGTTGACTCACCGACCGACTAGTTTGTGAACTAGTCGGTCAGTGATGCTTCTTTGACCGACTAGTTGTGATTTACTGTACATGCCAAATTTCTCCTAAGCTACTGTTTATCGTTAGTCGGTCTAAGAACGTTTGGTGACCGACTAGTTGATAATCTAGTCGGTCAACATTTGTTCTTGGACCGACTAAATCAATTTGTATTCAGCCTATTTGTTTTTGCCTCTTAGTCGGTCTACGTTCACTGACTGACCGACTAGTTGTGAAACTAGTCGGTCAGAAAGTCTTCTTGGACCGACTAGATTTCTAGGTCTGAAATTCATTCACTTCTCAGTTCTTCACTTAGTCGGTCCATGTTGTTTGACTGACCGACTAGTTGATGAACTAGTCGGTCAGTGGTTGTTCTTTGACCGACTAGTTGCCTCAGATTTCTATCCGTTGGGATTTGACCTAACTTGTTTTTATGGGACCCTATAAATACGAACCTAGGTCATTTCTCTCTAGGTTAGAGCTGCCATTAAGAGATTCATTGAGATTGAAAGAGATAGCCATTCTCACTCATTTCCAAAGCTCTCTTCCTCACAAGAAATCCATTCTCTCACTTTCTAGATCTAGAATCCATCTTGAGAGAAGTTTGTTCTTGGTGAGCCCTTCAAGCTCTAGCTTGATTCAAGTCTCCAAATCACTCCTAGGCACCCATTGCTGGTCATTTCTTTGGTGCTAGGTCTTGGTGACTTCATCTTCCTCAAATCCCTCCTTGCACCTATTTGGTAAGAAAACTCAAGGTATAGGATTTTGTGGTAAGATTGTTTATTTCATTATAAACTTGTTTATATTGCTTGTTGATTCTCTCGGTTGTGAGAGAAGGTTGTGATCCCGGGTTGTGAGATTCACTATTGCCATTGCATGTATGATTTGATCTTGTGAAGGTTTTTCACAAGATATCATAGTGGAAATCTTGGGTTAGGGTTTCTAACCTAAGTATCCGGAGAGGATCCGGGTGGTTGGGACGTAGGATCACCGGGAACAAGTCGGAGAGACTTGGGTGGATCCGAACCCAGTAACATCTTTTGTTAGCATTGTTAATTTTGTTGTTGTCACTCAATTTAAGCTTCCGCAAATTGATTTGGTAGTTGTTTGCACTATAATTAGGAATTATACTCCTTGTTATTTTTAAAGTACTATTCACCCCCCCTCTAATACTTGTGCAGTAGCTTGTAGGGCATTACACTTGTCACGCCCCGCTTCCCATTAAACTTGGGAGCGAGGATGCGAGCGGGTCCATATGTGCAAGTAAGGAGGATGTACTTTTACTTTTCTTTCCTCCTTGATTTAACACAATAAGCGTCTGTGTGAAATATCGTAGGTCCTTGCATGCATTACTCAGAAACACCACAGATAGGTAAAATATTATTACAATCTCAAATGTCTCAAACAGAACTACAACAATGGAGGAAAAGAATAGTAGGTCTTATGACCCGTACAACAAATGAAAAGAAGTACAATGATGGTTCACTAGTTCAATAACTCTTGGTCCACTGGTTCAGCTATCACAACTAGTCCTCCTGGTGCTCTAGCTCGGAGATCTGACATACATCCAAAAACATGAATGTATGTCAGCAAGGGTCTGCAAGTAGAGGTCAGAAACCCAAGGTAAGGTGTACAAAATATTATTGAATTACGAAGCATTAATAGTTTTAATACGAGATGTCATCAACAAGTTTAAGCATGGCAGTTCTAAGTGAAGTAAAGTAAAGCATTTCTAACATGGCAGTTCTAAACAGTTTAAGAAGTAAGTATGAGCATGGCATTTTATATAGACATGGTAGGAAGGTAAAACGGTGCAGGAAGGTAAACGTGACATGGCAATGGCTGTAGCGTGTGCTACCGGCTACAAGACAAGACAAGACAAGATGGTGTGTGTTAAGAGGGTTCATGCCTTACGATTAGAGGAGGTTCAAACCCTTTAAACCGTGCGACCGCTGTGCACAAGACAAGTCCGTACAAGGGATCACTCACTCTGCTAGGTGAGTGCCCTATTGCCCACAGGCTATCTGTACAAGGGATCACTCTCTCTGTCTTGGAGAGTGCCCTATTTTCCGCAGGTTATCCGTATAAGAGATCACTCTCTCTATCTTGGAGAGTGTCCTATTGTCCGCAGTCTGTGTATCCTTACAAGGGATCACTCTCTCTGTCTTGGAGAGTGCCATTTTACTCGCAGGTTGTGCAATACAATCAATGTGTTCAAAGAAATTCAAGAGTTTCATGTCATCGTCAATTTTCAATTAATTAGTGCCCACACACATGCACACATGCATTAACAATTCACTAAGTCGAGGTCCACTCATGCGCACGCACAGAAATGAAATTAAACATTAATGCTTCAATAATTTGTATAAATTCACACATTTGCCTGTTTTGACGATTTCGGGTGTCTAGGTGGTCGTAATGGGAAAACGTGTGACCGAATATACCGTGAAGCATCTGGTCATGTCAATTTCAGCATTTAACCTGAATTACCACACCCAAAAACAATTTAATCAACGAATTTAAAAGGGTTATTTATTAAGCATGCTGCAATCAACTATTTTTCGTTATTTATTCTTGAACTTAAACATGCAGAGTTATATGTCAATGTGTCACATTTTCAGCCTAGAATATCATGGTGTTATTTTCATGCGTCATTTCACGTGTAGATTTCAAGTTATACAACTTTAAATGAAAATGACTATTAAAGCATCCAACGTCATAAATTCACAATAAATTGTACACTTGCCTGATTCAGCGTTCTTGGTGTCGTTGGGTTCGTCTCGACGAGTACTACGCCTCGGTGAGATCGGTTCACTGGTTTGATTAGACATACAATTAGATCAGGTCCTTTACAATCATAACAAACGTTAAAATAATTCCTACGACGTCTTATAATCTGTTTTTATTAAGTTTTCTACATTACGGTGTGGGTTATAGATTAGCGATAGATTTACTAACCGTTTACGCAGTGAAAGGGGCAGTGGTGACACGGTAAGGGGTAGTGACAGATCTGAACGGTGTCTATGGACTGAATACTCGTCACGACGACGAGTGAATCTGCAGGCGGCTGAGAGGCGGTAGATCTGGATGAGGAGGGTCTGCAGCGGGGTTGGCGGCCTTAGGTAGTCGGTAGTAGGGCCTGGGTGCCGTTGAGCGTGAGCTTGAAGGGAGGGGGATATCTGGGCGCTCGGACAGGGGGAGGCCAGAGGAAGTCTTGCTATCGAAGAGGGCAGCGAGGTGGTTGACGGTCGGGCGTGGGTGAGGGCTAGTGCGTGGACGACTGAGCATGGGGAGAAAGGAGAGTTGTGCGTTGAACTGGTTGCACGTGCAAAGATGGGAGGCCGCAACTTGGGTTTTGCATGTAGGAGCAAGGGAGGTCGCGCACGAGTAGGTAGGAGGGCAAGGGGGAGAGGCTGGCCGTGAGGAAGCTTGGGCGTGGACGTGGAAGTGGCCGAAGGTGGGTAAGTGCGACAGCAAGGAGGGAGGCTAGCCGTGGAAAGGTCTGCGGGGAGGTCTGGACGGCGGCAGGGAGCTCTGCTGGCGGCTGGGGCCTAAGATGGCTTGCGGCGACAGCAAGGGGACGGCTACCGGAGCTGAGGACATGGCCAAAAGCTGGAAGGAGAGGAGAGATATGTGGGGGCACGGGGAGGTGGCTATTGGAAGGGCTGGGCATTGCGGGGCTGAGAGGGAAGGGACGTCGGCGACTAAAGATGGCCGAAAGTTGGGAGCTCGAGAGGGCTGGGGGGTGTGCGCATGGAGGAGGGGGTGACTGTACGGGCTGAGGTTCCAGGGGGCTGGCGGCTGGGTTATGAGAATGGTATCTAGGGTTCACTTCTAGGCTTAGTTTCATTATGTAAGGCTCTTAAAGTTGGTTGCACGTGAGCCCTGTGTCGTCTTAGCCATGTGTTTCCCTTTTTTATAGAGTTTTATATATATGGCTGTGAGAGTTGGTAGCCTGGGGTTTGGAGCTAGTTTAAAATATTTGTTTTGGGTTTAAAAATAGGAGGGGTGGGTTCAAGCACGTGAAGCCCTGGGCAAGGTTGCGACATACAAAGGTTAAAAGTAAAGAAGGCAAGTGTGGCGGCTAATCGTAGGAAAATTAGGGTTTAAAGAATTTTAAAAAAGAAAAATTTGAGAAGGAAAATAATTTGGAGGGGGAAACAAAGGGTTTAATAGCAATTAGGGATAGGATTAATAGAATTTAAAAAGGAAAAATAAAAGTCTTACATCTAATATGGAAATAATTTGAATTGAAATTTAAATGTTGAAATGAATATTTAATGAAAATTATAATGATAGAGTTAAAAGTGTTATAACTAATATATACCTAAGGTACGTGGCTAATACTAGCTCGTAGTACGAATATGTAATACTTATACGCCTTAATTACAGATACTGAAAAGAGGTACACCAATGGATATGATACGAATAAAATGTATTATCAAAATACTGGTCGTTACATTCTACCCACCTTAAGAAAAATTCCGTCCTCGGAATTTCTTAAGATTTCGAGTTCGATAACCAGATGTCGATAATACTAAAGCATCTTATGAATCCTATGAGGTAAACTATGATCTGATATACTTCAGACGAAGAAATGAGACAAGTAGGAAGTGATGCAAGTGACGAGTTTTAGATTAGATTTCGAAGAGGGGGGTTCGGATGACTATGCACATCGATGGCTTTAGCCGTCAATGGGCAAGCAAAATAGCTAGTGACGACCACCCAAGATGTGCATGGACAAGGATGAGTGAAAATAATAATAATGTGTATATATATACCCATAACTGCAACTCCAATATTCTAACACACTGGTTGCTAGACCCATAACATCAATCAAGTGTTCTTAAAATAAATTATCACTTCTCGTATCGTCATTGAATAACGCTACATCTATAATCATATCCTAAAACTTAAACTATAGGTCCAACATTTCCATTTGATTTTTAGTTCATAATTCTTGCCTTAAACAATCAATACTTTATATAAAGCAACCCTTGAAAGGAAAAACATACAACTTTCCTCAGTCAATACCTTTTGCAAATTTCCTCATTTCTTCACTTATCATTTGCCATTAGGACAGTAACATCTCCTGGGAAATCTTTAATGTACAGTTTACTCTATAACTTAGTTCTCCAAAAACTACACATTCTTATAAGTTGTGTTATCCGTAATATGTCATTCCTTGTTTATTGTATAACCTAACTTGTAGGATTATAATTGTGACATCATCCAACTCCGATCTTATTCTTATCTCAAGCAATTGATATAACGATGATTTACCAATTACTGATATATGACAACAAGTACCAATACGCCTAGTATACATCATCATTTACCATCAACATGTATTATGCTCCCAACTCATTCTTCATCGTGACAACTCATAAGTTCTTTCACCTTAATTAACAAACTATTAAATCATATCTCACCATTTCTTATTGTATCTCATCCTAAACAACTTAGATCAATTACGCAACTATCCATTCGTATCAACATATCATATCATTTTTGATGTCTCCTCACCCTATCCGTATGGTGAAGTGTTGTTACTTTAAATACTATACTCATTATCATTGTCACCATAAATCATATTTATACTCTTATAGCTACTCTTAGCTGTTACTAATCTGCATTTCAAATCCGTAATGTACTCGCCTTCCTGTGCACTACTCATAACATGAAACTCTATTGCAGCCATTATGTTTGGGTATTATCCAAATATGAAATATAAATCTTGAACACATCTTTCTATTTATCACCTTGTAAATGAATTAATCTAAGTTCTTTGTGTTCATAATCAACTAATACAACTACACCTTACATCATCTCAACTACACTTATCCGTAAATTCTAACAATATAACGAATATCAAAATAAAAATTAACATCGCTGATGTTGGACAAAAAGAGGAAAACAGTTAAAAGGATTAAAATGCAAAATTTAAAACTAATCTTACTAAAATTGTAATGTGTATAGACACGCACTAATGTGATAAATAAAAAATAGGATAGGATTCGGAGTCGAATGGTGTCACGAATCAAGGTTGCGATGGACAGTTTCAGATGAGGCATGGATAGGGAGTCAGCTTGGGTGGGTGGCAGGAGATAGTTGTGAATGATTAAGTAGGAGAATGGAAGATATGTGTAGAATATAATAATATCCTTATAACGTATATAAGAACAGTGAGCAGATGGTATAAGTTAAGACCGAATATGCTTAATGGAAGCAAGAGTAATGAGTATAGGGATGTAGTGATTGTTTTGTAAATGGGAATAGATTTATACTAAAATTCTTAAAGTATAAATACGATGAATATAGAACTAATACACTGAAATAGTTAGAGTTCTAAATATCATAAAAAGTATTTAAATTGTTTATGATCGGTTGCGTAGTAGTATAGTAAGAAAAGAAAAGGCTATATTGAATTAGCGAAAAAGAAGTAGGGTTTAAAGATGAAGATTTATATAAGTAGAAAGTAAGATGTGAGTATGGATGGTATAGGTTAGAAAAATCATTATACGTTAGTGGCTAAAGATTGCAACGAAGAAAGTTTCAAAATCAACGAATGAATTTAAGTCGGTTGATAAGTTTGCGATCTAGTACTAAAGATTTTCAAAGAAATTAAAATAGGCGAGGAAATCAATGAAAAGGATATCGAAAGTAGCATCATGATTGTAATTTCATCAGTATTGTTCTTAAAACATTTGCACAAACACGACTAGCATGAATCAAATAAGTATTGGAATTTGTAATGTGGAGGTTCGAAAGGATAATGATGACTGTCACGAGGGACCACGTGAATCGAGAGCAAGGAATAGAATAGGATGATCAAATGTAAATACGACTAGGAAATGGCTTGTGAATATACTGTGATGGATTTCTATAGTCATAACGTGGAATGTAATGTTAAGGGAGATTAATAATCAAGGATATAGTTATTTGGTTGACTAAGGACTAGGAACCTTCGGGCTAGGATTCCCTAATGAATTAGATTGCGGTAGGAAATTCAAAGAAAGGTGTTGTTGAGAGTCAAGATTGTAATACTATCTATGCTGTTCTATAGTATTTTGCACGAGCATTGACCTGCATGGGCCACCACTAAAATCTGTCACGCCCCGCTTTCCTTTTAGCTTGGGAGCGAGGACGCGAGCGGGTCCGCATGTGCAAGTAAGGAGGAGGTACTTTTGCATTTCTTTCCTCCTTTACTTAACACAATAAGCATCTGTGTGAAATACCGCAGGTCCTTATATGAATTACTCAGAAACAACACAAATAGGTAAAATATTATTACAATCTCAAACGTCTTAAACAGAACTACAACAATGGAGGAAAAGAAGAGTAGGTGTTACGACCCGTACAACAAATGAAAAGAAGTACAATGATGGTTCACTAGTTTAACAACTCTTGGTCCACTGGTTCAGCTATCACAACTAGTCCGCCTGGTGCTCTAGCTCGGAGATCTGACATACATCCAAAAACATGAATGTATGTCAGCAAGGATCTGCAAGTAGAGGTCAGAAACCCAATGCAAGGTGTACAAAATATTATTGAATTACGAAGCATTAATTGTTTTAATACGAGATGTCAGTAACAAGTTTAAGCATGGCAGTTCTAAGTGAAGTAAAGTAAAGCATTCTAACATGGCATTTCTAAACAGTTTAAGAAGTAAGTATGAGCATGGAATTTTATATAGACATGGTAGGAAGGTAAAAACGGTGCAAGAATTTAAACGTGACATGGCAATGGCCATAGCGTGTGCTACCGGCTACAAGACTGTTGGGGAAAAAAATCCGAAACACTTTGAGATCAATGCAGAAACCAACCCTAATAAACTGATCAGGAATATTGGGCTAGCAAAAATCTAATCTCTAAGACCCAACAAAATTTCCAAATGATCTTGCAATAGAAAGTAGTAAAAGAATCACAGCAACAAATAAATCAATCGCAGCCACAAGAGAATTTACCCTGTTTCGGTTGTAAACAACCTACATCCAGCAATCCAATCCGAGACGTTCCACTAGTAGAGAGATCCAAACAATTAGGGTTACAAAACACTCCCTCACGCTTGAGTAACAACTTGTCAATGGAACAAGCCCTCACAAATCCACTCAAGTGAAAGAAATCAATGGAAGTAGAAGAGAAGGAAAAATCAAACCTTTCTCTTAAGAACACAAACCCTAAAATTCTTTCCAATCTCCAATGGGGTAGCAAGGGGCTCTCACAAACTCAATGGAGGCTTACAAAATCAAGATGACGGCTTAACCTAAACTAAAACATAGATAGGTTAAATACAAACTCAAACAAACGGAGAGAAACAGCATCCAGGCTGGGAAATCTGTCCCGTCGATTTGAATCACAAAAAACAACACTCTATCTTGATTCAAATCTCATCACCATTAACTCCTGCATCTCCACGCTGTGCGCCATGACACTCTCTCTAGAATCATCATCGTCTCGAAAACCGTGCCCTCTGGCGCCACCTAAGCCAACAAAGAAATCAGCTCCAAGCAATCTTGGAGCTTGACGACAGGAACTGGCTTGGTAAACATGTCTGCGGGGTTCAAATCAGTCGGGATCTTCTGAAGCTCTATCTCCTTCTTCTCCAACTCAAGGAAGGAATCGCGCACCTCAATATGCTTCGTCCTCGAACTGTATGCCTGGTGCTTCGCCAGATGAATGGCACTCTGGCTGTCACGATGCACATGTGAACTCTGTGGTGCCCCCAAATCTCTCAGCAGACTCCTCAAATACTTGGCCTCCTTCACAGCTTCCACCGCTGCAATCAACTCGGCCTCTGTGGTTGATAGCGCAACCAAAGGCTGTAAGACCGACCTCCTTGATACCACGGCAGTGCCCAAACTAAACACATACCCCGTGGTAGATCGCCGCTTGTCTCTATCACCTGCGTAGTCACTATCGTAGTAACCTATCAGCACCTTTCCGTCTCCTCTCCCATAGAGGATCCCGACACTCGCTGTGCCTCGCAGATATCTCAGTATCCACTTGACGGCCTACCAATGCTCCTTGCCAGGATTAGCCATATACTTACTAACCACTCCCATGGCCAGTGCAATATCTGGACACGTGCAAATCATCGCATACATCAAACTTCCTACTGCACTCGCATATGGCACCTAAGACAAGTAAGTCTTCTCCTCATCGGTGCTTGGCGACTGACTCATCGACAGCTGAAAATGAGCTCCCAAAGGTGTCGTCATGGGCTTCGCACTATCCATCCCAAACCGAGCTAGTACCTTCTGAATATGCCCCTTCTATAACAATCTAAGCTCATGCTTCTTCCGATCTCAAACGATCTCCATTCTGAGAATCTTCTTTGCGGGCCCCAAATCCTTCATGTTGAATTCTTGCACTAGCTTCTCCTTCAGCTTCTTCTTCATCTCTGCCATGCTATTAGAAGCAATTAGCATGTCGTCCACATAGAGCAACAAGTAAATCTTCAAGCCATTCTTAAGTGTGCGAACATACACACATTGATCCTTGATGCTCCTCTCGAAGGCTAATCCCATCATGAAGCTATCGAACTGTTTGTACCACTGCCTGGGTGACTGCTTCAACCCGTACAATGATTTCTTTAACCTGTACACCAAGGTCTGTTTCCCTTCAACTCTGAACTCCTCAGGCTGCTGCATATAAATTTCATCATCAAGGTCTCCATGTAGAAAGGCGTTCTTCACATCAAGTTGCTCCAACTCCATGTCCATGATAGCAACTAGCGCCAATAACACACGAATGGACGTGTGTCGCACAAGGTTAAAATATTTTGTTGTAGTCTTCACCCTTCTGTTGTGCAAATCCCTTGGCAACCAACCTTGCCTTGTACCTGACATTGTTCCCTTCTTGAGTTGAGCTTTCCTTGACCTTGAATATCCAACGACAACCAATAGCACGCTTCTCGCTAGGTAACGACACCAAATCCCAAGTGTCGTTCCGGTGAAGGGACTCCATCTCCTCCTTCATAGCTCCTTTCCATTGAGCGGCATCTCCTGAGACTATGGCTCCACCATATTTTGCTGGCTCCTCGTGCTCTAGGTTGAGTGCATAAGACGCCATATCATTGAAAGAATATCCGACATAATCCCATGAACCTAATCTTTCTGGCGCTTTCTTCACCCTCTTCGATCTCCGCATTCCATCATCACATGCATAAGTGTCAACACGTACCTGAGATGTATCGGGTGTCTGCACATGGTCCTCAGCATGGACCTCATCATCTCCCTCTACTGGAGCATCGACCATCAACTCTTTGCCTGGTCGTTGAATGGGCTGGACCGGAAGACTAACCCTCTCCGGTGAAATCACCTCTGCGGACGTGTGCCCTTTTGAGTGAGAATGCTCCGTCCTGAGCATTGCATCCTCATCAAAAGTGACATGTCGGCTCACTATTGCTTTTTGACCCTCTAGATCCCACAAATGATATCCCTTGACGCCGTGGCCCTATCCAAGGAAGACACACTTCTTTGCTCTTGGATCCAACTTGTCACCCCTCTCATGCACATATGCCGGGCAACCCATGATGCGCAAGTACGAATAATCATCAGCTTCACCACTCCACACCTCCTCAGGGATCTTGTAGCCAATCACTACTGAAGAAACTCTATTCACAATGTGCACAACAGTCGAGCGTATCTCTTTCCAGAATTCCTTCTCCAAACCAGCTGAGTGCCTCAAACACCGCACTCTCTCCAATAATATTATGTTCATTCTCTCCACCACCCCATTCGACTGCAGATCACCCGGTGTGCTAAAGTGTCTGCAGATCCCATGGAGTTTGCAGAAATATCTAAACTCCCTTGAGGTAAACTCACCTCCATTGTCAGATCTAACCACCTTCACGTGCCTTCCGGTTTGCTTCTCCACCATGGTCTTTCACTCTCTAAACATATCAAAAGTTTGGTCCTTAGACTTCATTAGGTACATCCAAACTTTGCAAGAGTAGTCATCAATAAACAAGACAAAATACTTAGCTCCCCCTCTTGACGGCTCTGGGCATGGTCCCCACGCATCGGTGTGTACATAGTCAAGTGTTCCTTTGCTAGTATGCTTTCCCGTGTCAAACTGTAGCTTTGTCTTCATACCGGACACACAGGATTCACAGAATTCTACACTCTCATTTGAGGCTTCAATCAACTTTCTTCTTCAGAGTACATCAAGCGTTTTGTCACATGGATGACCCAAATGATAATGCCATAACTTGGCTGAATCTTCGGAAACTGCACTCGTAGTGCTTACGTCTGCTTCACCTTCAACTGTGGTACCTTGAAGGGCATAGAGGTTTCCAACCTTCCTTCCCTTCATCACACACTTCCTTTGCAATAAAACCACAAGCTCTGATACCACTTGTTGGGGGAAAAATCCGAAACGCCTTGAGATCAATGCGGAAACCAACCCTAATAAACTGATCAGGAATATTGGGCTAGCAAAAATCTAATCTCTAAGACCCAACAAAGTTTCCAAATGACCTTGCAATAGAAAGTAGCAAACGAATCACAGCAACAAATAAATCAATCGCAGACACAAGAGAATTTATCCTGGTTCGGTTGTAAACAACCTACGTCCAGCAATCCAATCCGAGATGATTCCAATAGTAGAGAGATCCAAACAATTATGGCTACAAAACACTCCCTCATGAGTGAGTAACAACTTGTCAACGGAACAAGCCCTCACGAATCCACTTAAGAGGAAGAAATCAATGGAAGTAGAAGAGAAGGAAAAATCAAACCTTTCTCTCAAGAACATAAACCCTAAAACTCTCTCCAATCTCCAATGGGGTAGCAAGGGGCTCTCACAAACTCAATGGAGGCTTACAAACATAAGGTGGCGGCTTAACCTAAACTAAAACATAGATAGGTTAAATACAAACTCAAACGAACGGAGAGAAACATCATCTAGGACGTCGAATGTTGCACGCGGTCCTAAGCAGCTCGACCGAGTCAACCGCCTGCTCGGTCGAGCACGGAGAAGCGAGTATATCCGACTCGATCGACTCGGTCGAGTAAACAAGCTACTCGGCTGAGTGTGTCAGTATCCTTTCCAAGGAAAAACATCACATCTCTCTGTTTTTCAAGGCGACGGACTGCCCGGTCCGAGTGGCTTGCTGCTCGACTGAGCAGCCTGGGAAAATCTGTCCAGTCGATTTGAATCACAAAAAACAACAAAGACAAGACAAAACAAGATAAGACGGCGTGTATCAAGAGGGTTCATGCCTTACGGTTAGGGGAGGATCAAACCCTCTAAACTGTGCGACTGCTCAACCCTACCCCAACCCAAGTGCACAAGACAAGTTCGTACAAGGGATCACTCACTCTGCTAGGTGAGTGCCCTATTGCTCGTAGGCCATCCGTACAAGGGATCGCTCTCTCTGTCTTGGAGAGTGCCCAATTCCTCGCAGGTTATCCGTACAAGGGATCACACTCACTCTCTTGGAGAGTGCCCTATTGCCCGCAGGCTGTGTATCCGTACAAGGGATCACTCTCTCTGTCGTGGGGAGTACCCTATTACCCGCCGGTTGTGCAATACAATCAATGTGTTCAAAGAAATTCAAGAGTTTCATGTCATCGTCAATTTTCTATTAATAAGTGTCCACACACATACACACACATGCATTAACAATTCACTTAGTCGAGGTCCACACACGCACGCATAGAAAATGCAATTAAACATTAATGCTTCAATAATTTGTATAAATTCGCACACTTGTCTGTTTTGACGATTTCGGGTGTCCATGTGGTCATAATGGGAAAATGTGTGTGCGAATATACCGTGAAGCATCTGGTCATGTCAATTTTAGCATTTAACCTGAATTACCACACCCTAAAACAATTTAATCAACGAATTTAAAAGGGTTGTTTATTAAGCATGCTGCAATCAACTATTTTTCGTTATCTATTCTTGAACTTAAACATGCAGAGTTATATGTCAATGTGTCACATTTTCAGCCTAGAATATCATGGTGTTATTTCATGCGTCATTTCACGTGTAGATTTCGAGTTATACAGCTTTAAATGAAAATGACTATTAAAGCATCCAACTTTAAAAATTCACAATAAATTGTACACTTGCCTGACTTCTGCGTTCTTGGTGTCGTTGGGTTCGTTTCGACGAATACTACGCTACGGTGAGATCGATTCGCTGGTTTGATTAGACATACAATCAGATCAGGTCCTTTACAATCATAACGAACGTTAAAATAATTCCTACGACGGCTTATAATCTGTTTTTATTAAGTTTTCTACATTACGGTGTGGGTTATAGATTAGCGATAGATTTACTAACCTTTTACGCAGCGAAAGGGGCAGCGATGACGCGGTGAGGGGTAGCGACAGATCTGAACGGCGTCTATAGACTGAATACTCGCCGCGGCGACGAGTGAATCTGCAGGCGACTGAGAGGCGATAGATCTGGACGAGGACGGTCTGCAGCGGGGTTGGTAGCCTGAGGTAGTCGACAGTAGGGCCTGGGTGCGGTTGAGCGTGAGCTTGAAGGGAGTGAGAGATCTGGGCGCTTGGACAGGGGGAGGCCAGAGGAAGTCTTGATGTCGAAGAGGGCAGCGAGGTAGTTGATGGTCGGGCGTGGGTGAGGGCTACTGTGTGGACAACTGAGCATAGGGAGAAAGGAGAGTTGTGCGTCGAACTGGTTGCATGTGCAAAGATGGGATGCTGTGACTTGGGTTTTGCGTGGAGGAGCAAGGGAGGTCGCGTGCGAGTAGGTAGGAGGGCAAGGGGGAGAGGCTGGATGTGAGGAAGCTTGGGCATGGACGTGGAAGAGGTCGGAGGTGGGTTAATGTGGCAGCGAGGAGGGAGGCTGGTCTTGGAGAGGTCTGCGGGGAGGTCTGGATGGCGGCAGGGAGCTCTGCTGGTGGCTGAGGCCTAAGATGGCTGTCGGCGGCAGCAAGGGGACGGCTACCGGAGCCGAGGACATGGCCGAAATCTGGAAGGAGAGGAGAGACAGGTGGGGGTGCAGGGAGGTGGCTGTTGAAAGGGCTGGGTGCTACGCGGCTGAGAGTGGAGGGACGTCGGTGACTGAAGATGGCCGAAAGTTGGGAGCTCGAGAGGGCTGGGGGGTATGCGCGTGGAGGAGGGGGTGACTGCGCGGGCTAGGGTTCCAGGAGGCTGGTGGCTGGGTTGTGAGAAGGGTAGCTAGGGTTCACTTATAGGCTTAGTTTCATTGTGTAAGGCTCTTAGATTTGGTTTCACGTGAGCCCTGTGTTGAGTATTGACTCCCCGGATTTGGTTTTGGATGATGAACAAACATAAATATATCGTGAACTAACTCTTTGTGAGCGCAGTTATGGAGATCGTCGCCAAAATTCCATGTTTATCAAATGCGACGTCTCAAGACTTCTCAAAGTGCGTGATCGTATGCCTAAAGCTTCGTTGAAGCTCAAGGACGTTTATTGAAGTCATGAAGATTCGATTGAAGCTTTTGAAGACGGTTCGTCAAGTTTTATTTATGTCTTCTAGCTTCATTTTCGTAGAATGTTAAGCCTTGAGTAGGTCTTATGTTTTAATCTTCATATCGCTCCTATCTTAGAGCTAGGATCTTATTAGATGCCCACACAAACTTTTCCGAAGCATCGCGCTTCGATTCGTGGCTTCTTGTGCATGTTAGTTGGTTCAAGAAGAAGAACCAACCGACTAGATGGCAATCTAGTCGGTCGGCAAAGCTTCTTGAACCGACTAGAATGCATTCTCAATTCTAAGCTCTTTACTGTTTACAGTTAGTCGGTCTATGTTGACTCACCGACCGACTAGTTGGTGAACTAGTCGGTCAGTGATCCTTCTTAGACAGACTAGTTGAGCTTTCCCTGTACATGCCTAGTTACTGTTTATCGTTAGTCGGTCAAAGAACGTTTGTCGACCGACTAGTTGATGAACTAGTCGGTCAACATTTGTTTTTAAACCGACTAAATCAACTTGAAGACAGCCTTCTCTATTTCGACTGTTAGTCAGTCAAAGAACATTCATCGACCGACTAGTTGTGAAACTAGTCGGTCGGCAAGTCTTCTTAGACCGACTAGTTATCAACTCCTGTACTTAGACCTTTTGGATGTTCAACCATTAGTCGGTCTATGTTGTTTCACCGACCGACTAGTTGATGAACTAGTCGATCAATGATCCTTCTTTGACCGACTAGTCTGGTTCAGAATAGAGCCGTTGGAGCTTTAATTGAAACGTTTTTCTCTCTCACTTTCCTCTAACCTATAAATACTTGGAGTGATGCATTCATTGCACTCAAGGCTGATATTAAGTGAAGTTTAGAGATCAAAAGAGAAGCATTAAATCTCATTCAAAGCGCATTCATTTCCATTCAAGAATCTCTCCCTCACTCTTATTTCAAAAGAGAGATTCATTGATTGTGAGTCTTCCAAGCCAAGTGCTTGATCCAAGGTCACCAACATCCACCTAGGACTCCATTGCTGGTCATCTACTTGGAGCTAGGGTTTGGTGCCTCTTCATCTTCCTTAAAATCTGTTTTGCCCTAAATCGTAAGTTTACTCAAGGCATAGGATTTTGTCTGTAAGAATTTCTATTTCAATTTACTTTGAATATTGCTAGTTGTACTCTCGGTTGTGAGAGTTTGTTTGTGATCCCGGGTTGTGGGAATCACAATTTCATTTGTGTATGATTTGACCTTGTAGAGGTTTCTACAAGTATTTCATAGTGCAAATCTGGAGTTAGGGTTTCTAACTCAAGTATCCGGAGGGGATCCGGGTGTTTGGGACGTAGGATCACCGGGAACAAGTCGGGGAGACTTGGGTGGATCCGAACCCGTTAAATTGCTTGTTTGCGATTGTTTTCTTTGTTGTCTATATTTACATTTCCGCATTTCCGCATTGATTGGTAGAGTTTGCAAGATAATTAGGAATTATCCTCTTAATTATTTTAAAGTACTATTCACCCCCCTCTAGTACTTGTGCAGTAGCTTAGTAGGGCATTACATTTGGTATCAGAGCCAAGTCTATAGCTATGTCTGCCAACGACAACAAGACCGTTCGTCCACCTTCAGATTACAGCACCTTCAGGAACCGTGAAGGAGCCTCTTCGGTAATGGAAGGACATTCCTCGACGAGGCCTCCTTTCTTCAACGGTACCAACTACGGGTACTGGAAATGCCGGATGGAAACTTTCCTCCGGAGTGCTTCACTATGGAGGGTCACGATGAAGGAGTATGTCGAGCCCGCCGAAGAAGATTTCGAGAAGTGGACTACCGCGGAGGTTGCCGCGGAGGTAAGCAATGCCAAGGCAATGAACGCCTTACAATGTGCTTTGGAGCCCGAGGACTTCAATAAGATATGCACATGTAAGAGTGCATATCAAATATGGAACTCCCTCCTCATCTTGCATGAAGGGACAAGTAGGGTAAGAGACTCCAAACTCGTAGTTGTAAATAAAGATTACGAGTTATTTCATATGCTACAGGGTGAGAAGATGAAGGAGTATTATGCTCGCTTCGTCGACATCACCAACGAGTTGGAGGCTCTTGGTAATACCTACACCCAAAAGGAGAAAGTCTCGAAGATCATCGATGGACTTCCTTCTTGTTGGGAGAAACGTACCTTCGCCGTCGAGGAAGGTAATGACATGAAAACATATACTGTCGTACAACTAATGGGTACCTTAATGTCTTATGAGGTACGCAAGGATAGCAAGCTAAAGTTGCAGGACAAGATGAAGTCCTACTTGAAGCAAGACGAGCCAAAGAAAAAGGCGATTGTGTTCAAGGCCGCTCCATCCACATCCACATCTACCGATGATGAAGAATCGGAAGAAGAGTTGGACTTGGAATCTATTGCCCTCATGGCAAAGAAGTTCAACCGGTTCTTCCGGAAAGGTTACTTCAAAAAACAAATCGAAGTTTAGTTCTACTAACGCCTCCTCTCCTTTGTGCTTTAAATGCAACAAGCCAGGACACATGAAAGTGGATTGTACACAAAACAAGCAAAAGGAGAAGTGGAAGGCGCCAAAGTTCGACAAGTCCAAGAAGTACAAGAAAGGGTACAAAAAGGGGCTTGTCGGGACATTCACCGACTCTGAGGTTTCCTCAAGTGGAGAGTCGGACGATGAGCAAGTGGAGCAAGCACACATGTGCTTCATGGCTAGAGAGGAGCATGATCAAGGATCTTCCTCTTCCGATGATAGCGACCATGAAGGCGATGAGGTAACAATGGATGACCTTAGACATGCTAATGAGAAAATTTGGTCTAAATACACTAAATTAGTAAATAGATATACTAAAGTAAAAGATGATTTAGCTAACATCCAAACCTCGCCTAAAACTATCATCACCAACAACGACACCGTTGTTGAAGAGTTGAAAAATGAGATTGTAAATCTCAAGTCTCAACTTGAACGTGTTAGCATTGAGGATCCGGAGGAACACAAGATAGCGGATTTGACTTCTCAAAACTCGACTTTGAGTATTGAGAATGAAAATCTCAAATCTCGTGTTTATGTGCTCACATCGTAAGTATACACTTTGGATGCTTCTATGCGTTCTCTCACCGAGAAATATGAGTGCACATTAGGCCGAATTAATAAATTCAATAAGGGTAAGGACCATTTGGATAAAATCCTAAATGACTTACGTCCGGCCAATCACCACATTGGCTTGGGGTATACGATGGGAAGTTCATCCAAATCGGCCACTACCTTTGTTAGGCCAACTTCCGGTGACTCAATGAGTGGGAGCAAACACTCTGTTGGTAGTTCATCTACCAATGGTGCTTCCACCTCGTACACACTCTCATTTGGAAAGAAACCCACTTTGGGTGGACCTCCATAGAAGGGCCATGCCTAAATGTACACAAATACCATGCCACGTAGGAACACACATCCTACTCCACATGCTCACACATATGATGATTTTTATGCTACACATCCACGGGCACGTGCACACCAAGTGTGACACCCTCACGCACGTGTTCCTCCACATGCATATGTTCATCTACATCATCATATGAATAATTCTCATAATGCACCATTTCATCATGTTCCTTATGCCTATCCACGACATGCATTACGTAGAAATCAACAACGCATGCATTCTCCCAATAGGATTAGGGCTCCCAAAATCTTCACTATTTGGAGCCCAAAGGACACAAGCATGAATATAAAACAAGTCTACATGAATGCTTATTTTATGAATGTTGTGCATAGTGATAATTATGTGGGGAAGTCTAAGTCCAATTGGACTTGGCTTCCAAAGGTCTAATCTTTTGGACCCAATGACCTTGGGTACCATGATACAATATTTTCTATCATTAGGTACTCAAAAGAAAGAATAGGAGCAACAAATCAAAATTTGGCTCCAAGAATAATTGGATACTCGATAGCGGGTGTTCAAAACACATGACGGGTGACGCTCAATTGCTCTCCGGAGTGGTGCCCATCGCAAATGGGAACCGGGTAGTCTTTGGAGGCAACGAGAGCGGAACCATCATAGGTGTTGGTAAAGTGGGTAATCCTTCTAAACCTCTTATAAATGATGTTTACCTTGTTAAAGGATTAAACCACAATCTCATTTCAATAAGCCAACTTTGTGACAAAGGTTACAAAGTTAGCTTTGCGAAAGGAATGTGTCATATTTTAAGAAAAAATAATAATGATTTATTGTTTTTTGTCACACGCCATAATGATATATATATCCTAGATCTTCCAAGATCACATGAACAATGTCTCATTGCCAACACAAGTGAACAACACTTATGGCACCGACGTTTTGGTCATGTGAACTTTGGAACACTTTTTAAGCTTTCCAAGTTAAATTCTATTAGAGGCTTCCCTAAGCTTGTCTTTCAAAAGAAAAACTTTTGTGACTCATGTCAACGAGGCACGCTTCCAAAATCGTCTTTTAAACCTAAGAAAGGTATTTCTTCTAAGCGGCCACTAGAGCTATTACATCTAGATTTATTTGGGCCAACTAGAGTTGCTTCATTAGGAAATGCACGATATGGACTTGTCATCGTTGATTACTTTTCTAGATTTACTTGGGTATTTTCCTTAAGTAATAAAAATGATGCTTTCGAAAACTTCACAATATTTGTCAAGAAAGTACAAAATCTCATTGGAACCACCATTGTCACTATTCGTAATGATCATGGAGAGGAATTTGAGAATGAGTCTTTTGAGAACTTTTGTGATGAAGTTGGTATTACTCACACCTTTTCATTCCCTCGCACACCTCCTCAAAATGGTGTTGTTGAGAGAAAGAATAGGACGCTAGTAGAGTGTGCTCGCACTATGCTTGATGATAGCCAACTTGGCCATCAATTATGGGTGGAAGCGGTACATACCGCTTGCTATGTGTTTAATAGAATACTTTTGAGGCCCGGCACTAAACAAACTTGTTATGAATTGTTGTTTGGTAGATTGCCTCAAGTTAAACATTTTCGAGTTTTCGGTTCAAAATGTTTTATTAAAAACACGTATGGTAGTTTGGACAAATTTGATCCAAGATCCAATGGGGGGATATTTGTTGGATATTCATCCCGTAGCAAAGCCTACCGGATATACAACAAACGAACCTCAACGATCGAGAAATCACTTCATGTTTCATTTAATGAAGGATTTGTCCCGAATAGAATTACTAATGATGATGACTCCATGGATGTTTTATGTGATTCAATTGGTAATTCTAATTCTATTGATTCTATTGATACTAACCCAACTAATGAATCTTTTGAGAATGTTCCTAGTGATCAGGAAATTCCCAAATGGCTTCATACCGTTCGTGACCATCCTCATGAGCAAGTCATTGGCAATATTCATGATAGTGTCAAGACAATATCTCAAGTCAACTACTTCGCTCATTGTGCCTTTGCCTTCTCGATAGAGCCAAAGAATATTAACGAAGCGTGCGAAGATAGTGCTTGGATCTTAGCCATGGAGGAGGAACTCATTCAATTCGAGAGGAATGAGGTTTGGGAGCTTGATCCATTGCCTTCGAAGAACCACACCATCATAGGGACAAAGTGGATCTTCAAGAACAAGAGCGACGAAAACCAAATCGTCGTCTGGAACAAAGCTCGGTTAGTAGCTTAAGGCTATCGGCAAGAGGAAGGTATCGATTTCGAAGAATCCTTTGCTCCGGTAGCTAGATTAGAATCAATTAGATTATTGTTATCTTTTGCATGCCATAAAGATTTTAAACTCTTTCAAATGGATGTTAAAAGTGCGTTTTTAAACGGAGATGTTGTTGAAGAAGTTTATGTTTCTCAACCTCCGGGTTTTATAAATGAAAAATTTCCAAATCATTTTTTCAAACTTAAGAAAGCACTTTACGGTTTGAGACAAGCTCCTCGAGCTTGGTATGACCGTTTAAAGAATTTTCTTTTGGATTTAGGTTTTAAAATGGGAGAAGTTGATTCAACATTATTTGTTAAGTATTCGAATAATGATATAATTTTAGTTCAAATTTATGTTGATGATATCATTTTCGGTGCTACTAACTTCACTCTTTGCGAAGAGTTTTCTAATGTTATGAAGGATCAATTTGAGATGAGCCACATGGGTGAGCTCAAATATTTCTTAGGTCTCCAAATTCACCAAATGAACGATGCAATCTTCATCCACCAAACCAAGTACACGGTGGAGTTGCTAAAGCGATTTGGAATGGAGAATGCCTCCGGTAAGAAGACTCCAATGAGCACGACTACGCATCTTGATAAAGATACGGGCGGAAAAGATGTAGACATTCGTCTATATCGAGGTATGATAGGTAGTTTACTATATCTTACCGCAAGTAGGCCCGATATAATGTTTGCCGTATGTGTATATGCTCGTTATCAGTCTCAACCTAAGGAATCTCACTTAGTAGCGGTAAAATGTATTTTCCGTTATCTAAGTTACACACTTGATTTTGGATTACTTTATCCAAAATCTAGCACATATGAGTTAATATCATATAGTGATGCAGATTATGCGGGATGCAAATCCGACAGGAAAAGTACTAGTGGCACTTGCCATTTTATAGGAAATTCTCTTGTCTCTTGGTTTTCCAAGAAGCAGAATTCCGTATCACTTTCAACCACCGAGGCAGAATATATTGCCACCGGTGCCGCGTGTGCTCAGGTTCTTTGGATGAGACACACTCTTAAAGACTTTGGTATAAACTGTGATACTTGCCCTATCATGGTAGACAACCAAAGTGCAATTTGTCTCTCTAAGAATCCGGTACACCATTCTCGTTCTAAACACATAGATGTCCGACACCATTTCTTAGATGATCATGTTGCTAAAAAGGACATCATATTAGTGTACGTTGAAACCCAGAAGCAAATCGTCGATATTTTCACGAAACCCCTAAAGGAAGACTCCTTTGTGCGGTTGCGTCGAGAATTGGGGATTATGGGTGAATCTGATATTTAGGATTCATATGTTCAATATTCTTGCATGCTATTCAATTTAATTATATTTGTTCATGCTTGATGTATTGGAATTTTCTGGATTTTTCGTTAAATTTTCGGAATTTACGCTCGATTTATTCATGAACGTCAAATTTAAGATTTTCGATGTTTAATGGGGTAGTATAATGATATATGAGATTTTTACGATGTTTCGTCCAAGTGCGATTAGGAGAGAACTCAAAATTTCAAATTCTAAAATTTTTGAACTCCGTTAGTCGGTTCATGTTCATTGACCGACCGACTAGATCATCATCTAGTCGGTCAGTGAATGAACTCAGACCGACTAACTCAAGCCCTAAATTTGGCTTCAGTCACTGTTTGCACTTAGTCGGTTCAAGCTCATTGGCCGACCGACTAGATGGTCATCTAGTCGGTCAGCGCTTGAACTCTGACCGACTAAGTGCTCAGGGACAGTTGCATCTTTTCGACTTCCGATCGACTTAAACTCTCTCTTAACCGACTTATTTTCTTTCTAGTCGATCGATATCTCCTCTTCAGCTCAAAAACCCCCGAGCCCCGTCGACTTCTTCCTCTCCCTCCGTCGATTTTCGACCTAATTCCGGCCGTGGATCTCTCTCCTCTTACTCCTAGGGTAAATCTCTCTCTCTCCCATCTCCTCTAGGGTTTGATTCCTGTGTTTAGGGTTAGGGTTTCACCTAGGTTTCAACTCGATTTCAGTTTTTAGGGTTCGGCCTAGGGTTGTTTTAGGGTTCCTAGTTCTCGATTTCGCGCGTGTCTTGTCTAGCTTATGGCAAAGACACGCATCCCGATCGATCCTACTCGTCCGTCACCCATGACCATCGATTCGCCACCTACGGACCCCCAGTAACCCAAACGAACTCCACCCAAACGCCGATCGAAATCCACCCATCCATCGTCGTCTTCACCTCCACTTAAGAAGAATAGGACGGCGACCGCAAAGCCCCGATCTCAACCTAAGCCTAGGAAGCAACCCGTTTCACCAGCTTCATTCCGTGCCCCCACTCCTCCATCTGATTCCGACACGGAATACATTTCGGAGACCGAGCATACCGCTCGGGATCCTACTACTCCACCCCGACCTAGCACACGTAGGGGTGGGCATCCGAATATTCGGATCAGATTATGCCTCAATCCATCATCCGATCCGATTGAATCGGATGATGAAAAATCTGATCCGCATCCACTAATAAAAAAAGTTAATCTGAAAATTCGGATGATTAGAATTTCGGATCGGATACGATTCGGATCGGATTAATATTAGCTTTATTGAAAATTTAAAATTATTGATGCCACAATTTGTAACTCGTTTCATTAGATTCTGAAAGTTTAACTTTTAAACACGACAACACAATTTCTAATCCCCTAAATAATTTCAAACATACTTGCAGTTATTTGTTGATGCTTTAGAAAGTGTTTCTTTGATGTGTAAAGATTATTTACTTGAGACCTCTTGTGCTTGTCTATTTGTTTTGAAGAATTATCGCTTGATGTGATTCTTTACTAATGGGTATCGTTCTTTTTCAATTTTCAGAGGTTCAGATATATATCTTTGTAACCTTTTTAAAGCCAAACAATAATCTTAATCTCAGTACAGTGATGCTGTTAAAAATTTGAATGCTTTAATTTTAAACGATTTCTCCACCTTCATTTTTATTTTTTATTTCAGGTGTGTATTCTTTATGTGATGGACCGATGGGGGGATGCAATTGAGTTTGTTAGTCTTCTTAACCAATAGCCATGATGCATTGATTCAGGGGCTTTTAGGTAGTAGTGAAAAACAATCGGATCGGATTGCGAATCGGATATTCGGATGAACTTAGACAATAACACAATCCGCTCAAAACCTAATCGGATCGGATCACATTCTGTCGGATGAAAACTAAAATCCGAATCCGAATCAGTTTCAAACGGATCGGTCGGATCTGCATATTAATAACAAGTCACTTTCATCGGATCGGATATCCGATCTACTTTTTTGGATCGGATCGGGTGGATTCAATCGTTTAATCGGATCTTTGTCCACCCCTAAGCACCCGACAGCCTAAGGGAAAGGCTCTGATGCCAGCTGGCGGTGTCGATATCTCGCTATATCACGATGACCCTTTGTGTCTCGCGGCATACAACCGTATCGAACACTGCCCGCTGCTGTTGGAGCACTTCATACAGTTCTCCGACTTCCCAGGCCTTGCCGATCTTCTTTCCTATAGTGGACTTCTCGATTATCTTCGCTTTGACCCTAAGGCAAATCCACATCCATATCCTCGCCTTGTCAAGCTATTTTATGCAAACCGTGTCCGGGGTCAGTACGACGAGACCCACTCCATTGAGACGACTGTCTTGGGGACACCGATTGTCCTCACGGCAGAAATCTTAGGGGAGTTGATTGGTTGCTCCTCGTCTGGCCTCCTCCCTTCCGATATCTCCGTCGATGATATTTCTGAGCTTGATCAGGTGATGCTCGCCGAGATCTTCCATGTCATCCCTCCTGCCATGATTGGCGTCCCTTCGAAGTCCTTCAAGCCAAATGCTTGGGTGATTAACCTTATTCTGAAGTCGTGCCTACTACCGAAGTACGGCTCTTCTTCCTTGCCATCCCAGTGTTGAGTATTGGTGTTTCATACCAATCTTATTTTAATGATGATCACAACATTATGTTGTTGCTAATGAATCTCATATTTTAGTCTCTCAGTTTATCTCAAGGATATCTTTATTGGAGACTAATCACTTGGTGTAAGGATGGACATCATGTGAAGAAGAGCCAAAGTTTGGACTCAAGGAGTGCCAAAGCTTGGAGATGATGGAGATCAATCAAGGCATCAAGATTGAAGACTTAGACTCTTTTGAAAGCATTGTAATCCATGTAATTTACTTTATTGCTTTCTCTCTCTTTTTGAGTCTAGGGTTGATGTAATGCCTTGCTAGATGGTTTACTCATTCATGCTCATGCATTTAACCATCTTAGTGAACCTTAGGATTATCATAGAATCCAACCCAATAGGTTCACTCTTTCGGTCAGTCGTCTGATGAGAGAAAAACAGTCGACTGGGTGATTTCCAGTCGCTTGTAGATTCTTCTACTGTCGCCTGATTTGCACTTCTCAAGTCAACATTTCTATTGACTCAAACTTGAGCTTTACGCACAGTCGCCTGTCAATCAGTTCCCAGTCGCCTGAGATTTGGCCAACAGTCGCCTGTCTAGCGTAAGTGCAATCTCTGCATCTCTCTGTCTTCTCTCCATACTTTACAGTAGTCGACTGATGAAGAATATACAGTCGCCTGACTATCTGACAGTCGACTGTAGTATTAACATCAGTCGCCTGTGCGAAGAATTAGAGAAAGAGTGCAGCTCTCTGTTTCGATCCATCCCCTACAGCAGTCGTCTGCTGAAGGAATTACAGGCGCCTGTCCTTTTTGTCAGTCGACTGTATTGTCTTCTTAAGTCGACTGTCCTGGCTCAGATTATAGCCGTTGGATATTTTCTAGCCGTTGATCAGTCGACTGTATTTTGATCATCAGTCGACTGTTCCTGTCGTTTTCACCCAGTTTCTAGCCGTTGCAGATTTGATTTTCTGGCTGTTTCTTTGGGTTTTTGGGCTTGATATAGGTTTCCTATATATATGTGTGTGCTACCTTTCTTGAGAACTCTTGTCAACATTTGATAAACTCTTGATTCTATAGAAAATCTCAAGAGATCAAAAAGCCACTCTCAAGCTCCCTCATTTCCCTCTAATTGAGCATTCATCTTTCTTCATGCATTGAAGTCCAGCTCAAGGGAAATCATCCAAGTGCTCTCAAGCATATTCCAACACTTGGAGATCCTCTTCCATGCCATGCATTCATTCATGAGTAAGCATGTCAAGGCATAGGTAAGAGTATTTACTTTACAAGGTGTAAACTGTTTTCCTATTTCTCTTTGTGGGATTAGGATTTTCTCCTTGTGGGAGATTGTCTCTTTGTGGGAATAGAGTGTCTCTTTGTAGGACTAGGAACTCTCTCTGTGGGAGTAACTCTCTTTGTGGGAGTTTGAGTGTCCTAGTGTAGGGCTAACCCTAATTTTCTGAGTGGGAGTTAGTGATTCTCTTTGTGGGAGTCGTGATCCTCGTGTAGGATTGGTTGGGTCCTTGTGTAGGGCATAAATCCTCTTTGTGGGGTATCTCCTTGTGAGATTTGTATTCACTTCTCTTTGTGGGAATATAGTGGATATTGGTGTGGCTGGATGTACCCAAGTTTGGGGAACCAGGGTATTTCTTTGTGTTTGCGTTTGGATTGATTGTGCCATTTAATTCCTCTTGCATTTATAATTCCGCATTTGCAAGTTAAATTTTATTTGGACAATTTTATTGCCATTACACTATTCACCCCCCCCCCCCTCTAGTGTGTGTTGTTAGTATTGCAAGGGTTAGACGATCCCTACAATTGGTATCAAAGCGAGGTTAAAGCATACTGCAACGATGGCATTCAATGCTACTTCCGCGCCTCATGAAGAAGGTCACTCAACCGTTCGACCCCCGCTCTTCAACGGATCCAACTATCCGAGTTGGAAGATCAGGATGATGATCTATATGGAGGGTCAAGACCTATGGGACATCACGGAGGTGCCATTTGAGAAGCCCACTACTCCTGCGGCTTCAAGGACAAAGGCGGAGAAGGACTCAATCAAGTCTAATGCAAGAGCCATGAACGCATTACATTGCGCTCTCTCTGCTAGTGAGTTCAACCGCATCTCCATGTGCAAAACGGTGAATGATATTTGGCACACCTTGGAGATTTGTCATGAAGGGACAACGAAGGTAAAGAAATCTAAACAAACTGTGTTTAGATCTAAATATGAAATGTTTAAGATACAGGAAGGCGAAAGCATTTTAGAGATGTTTACAAGGTTCACCGATATCGTGAACGCTTTGGAGGGTCTCGGGAAGACGATTTCCCAAGAGGATCGTGTAGAGAAGATCCTAGACTCTCTCACACCTCGTTGGGAGTCAAAGGCCAACGGAATTTTGGAGTCTTATGACACATCCAAATATACCGTTGAGGAATGCATTGGGAATCTCATGGCGTATGAAGTAAAGCTTCAACACAAGAAGGAGATTCATCCAACAAAGCCCGAGAAGCTAGAAAAGCAAAAGGGAGTTGCATTCCATGCCAAGGAGGAGCCAATCAAGTGGAGAAGAAAATTCCATCGCGAAGCTCCTAGCGAAGAAGATGAGCAAGAAGATGCAAGTGGAGAAGAAATTGAGGAACTTACCGAGCAATTCAAAGCCTTCCTCAAATGCAAGCAAGGTAAGTCTTCGTCAAAGTTTGCCTCCAATTCTAACAAGGTTCCTACTTGTTACACTTGCAGTGGAAAAGGTCATTTGTCCACCGAATTCCCTTCCAACCCCATTAAAGAAACGTACAAGGGTAAAGGGAAGAAGCATTGGAAAGGAAGGTCCAAGTCCAAAAATCACAAAAAAGGACTTGTCGGGACCTTTGATGATTCGAGTGAGGACACTTCTTGTACCGAAGAAGAGGATACAAAGGAGGATGCTTACGCATGCTTTGTAGCCATGGATGTCCCTACTCTAATTCCCTCCGGATTAAACGAAGAAGAGTTAGATGCTTGGCTTGACGCATACAACTCCTATGAGGATTCGCGCCCTGCGGCTAAGGAGGAGAAGTCGTCATCAAGCTTGTGCAAAGATGATGATGTTGTTGTTGTTGAGATCGAGGAAGAAAAGATCTCATATGAGGAGCTCAAGTTCAAATTTGACTTGGCTTCCGAAAAGGCTAGTAAGTGCATCCACTCTTACAATAAATTAAAAGCTAAATATAAGAGTGCTAAGAGTAGAATACATAAACTAGTTATTCCAAGTGTAGTTCAGGATGAAAGACATGTTTATGACACTTGTGAGAAAGACGCACTTCTTTCTCAAGTTAAGGAATTGAGCACTTCTAATGAAAATCTCATTGCTCAAAACCTTATCTTAGATGCTCACATTCAACAAATTACGTTGAAATGTGAAGAGGAATCCCGGAAGCTCATAAATTTTGTGTATTCTAGGGATTCACTCCACGATTTGTTGGAAAAACGATATCCGGCAAATCATAGAGGAGGTTTGGGTTATGTTCAAAATGTGGTTCCCAAACCCACCTCTAATTCTTCCTTTGGTGCAAATTCAAGAAATATTGCTAAAGCACCTAAGAAGAATCACCATGCTCTCTTGTACAACAATAACACTCACAAGAAGCATGTAGATCACAAGGTGATGAGGAAGAATGAAGAATCTTCATTTTTTGCTAAGAAGCAAAATCCTCATTCTTTGCATGCTAAGAAACTTGTTTCTACACCTAAGCATGCCACATCCTTCCCTCTTGCTAAGGCAAAACATTTGCCTAGGAAATCCTTGAGATTATGGATTCCCACTAAGGCTAGTGAGCAAGAGAGAGATAGTTACATCAACTCTCTAGTTAGGGATGTGATCACCTCGTGTGATTATGTTAGGAAATCAAACTCCTCTTGGGTTTGGTTACCTAATGTTTAGGTTCCTCACACATTTGCATACTGCATGGGTATTGTGCTTCTATCATTATTTTAAGCATACCCATTGATTGTGTGTGTTTCATGTTTTTGAAAATATTCTTCAAATTTATTTCTCTTCATGAAAATTGGGAACTTAGGGTTTACTGACATACATGCATGATCCATGTGTATGTCAATAGGGGGAGTTAATATAATATATGTTTAAATTATTTTAAGACATATTTTAACTCTCATTTCGAAGGTTTTTGTTTTGAGATCATTGTTTACATTTGGTTATTTTTTGTCTCAAACCAAACCTCTTGTTTATTGCCAACTTGTTTCATATCTCTTTTGTTTTGGCAATATCCTTGTGTATCTTTGAAGCTTGATTTTTCCATATCTATTGCTTTGATACACTTATGGCCCATGGCTCCTATAATTAATTGGTATTAGATCCTAGAAGTCAAAAGTTGACCATTTCTATGATCTAGGGGGAGCATGGGATAGTGAATTGATACCCACTAAATCTTATATTTGGTATCATACATATCTTTCTTTTCTTGCATATTGTCACATCTTAGTTAAGATGAAAAAGGAGGATATTTTTGATGTCCACCTTTTTGACGATGTCAAGGGGGAGAGATATATGCATTATGTGATCATATCTATAGGGGGAGAGATATTTGCATATGCATATGGGGAGAGATATCTCTATAGGGAAGAGATATATGGGATTAGATAAACCATTCTTGTTTGCATGATTTTTTACTTTGCATTTGGTTTATGTAATCCATGCCTATTATATGTCACCATGTTGTTATTGGTTTATGAGTATTTACCTTTATGTAGCTCATTACTTAATTGGTGCATATAAGTAGGGGGAGATCATTAGCTTTGTGCTTTAATTATTTATGATTTACATAATGTGTGTCATCGTCAAAAAGGGGGAGATTGTTGAGTATTGGTGTTTCATACCAATCTTATTTTGATGATGATCACAACATTATGTTGTTGCTAATGAATCTCATATTTTAGTCTCTCAGTTTATCTCAAGGATATTTTTTTGGAGACTAATCACTTGGTGTAAGGATGGACATCATGTGAAGAAGAGCCAAAGTTTGGACTCAGGGAGTGCCAAATCTTGGAGATGATGGAGAGCAATCAAGGCATCAAGATTGAAGACTTAGACTCTTTTGAAAGCATTGTAATCCATGTAATTTACTTTATTGCTTTCTCTCTCTTTTTGAGTCTAGGGTTGATGTAATGCCTTGCTGATGGTTTACTCATTCATGCTCATGCATTTAACCATCTTAGTGAACCTTATGATTATCATAGAATCCAACCCAATAGGTTCACTCTTTCGGTCAGTCGTCTGATGAGGGAAAAACAGTCGACTGGGTGATTTCCAGTCGCCTGTAGATTCTTCTACAGTCGCCTGATTTGCACTTCTCAAGTCAACATTTCTATTGACTCAAACTTGAGCTTTACGCACAGTCACCTGTCAATCAGTTCCCAGTCGCCTGTATATTTACAGTCGCCTGAGATTTGGCCAACAGTCGCCTGTCTAGCGTAAGTGCAATCTCTGCATCTCTCTGTCCTCTCTCCATACTTTACAGTAGTCGACTGATGAAGAATATACAGTCGCCTGACTATCTGACAGTCGACTGTAGTATTAACATCAGTCGCCTGTGCGAAGAATTGGAGAAAGAGTGCAGCTCTCTGTTTCGATCCATCCCCTGCAGCAGTCGTCTGCTGAAGGAATTATAGGCGCATGTCCTTTTTGTCAGTCGACTGTCCTGGCTCAGATTATAGCCGTTGGATATTTTCTAGCCGTTGATCAGTCGACTGTCTTTTGATCATCAGTCGACTGTTCCTGTCGTTTTCACCCAGTTTCTAGCCGTTGCAGATTTGATTTTCTGGCTGTTTCTTTGGGTTTTTGGGCTTGATATAGGTTTTCTATATATATGGGTGTGCTGCCTTTCTTGAGAACTCTTGACAACATTTGATAAACTCTTGATTCTATAGAAAATCTCAAGAGATCAAAAAGCCACTCTCAAGCTCCCTCATTTCCCTCTAATTGAGCATTCATCTTTCTTCATGCATTGAAGTCCAGCTCAAGGGAAATCATCCAAGTGCTCTCAAGCATATTCCAACACTTGGAGATCCTCTTCCATGCCTTGCATTCATTCATGAGTAAGCATCTCAAGGCATAGGTAAGAGTATTTACTTTACAAGGTGTAAACTGTTTTCCTATTTCTCTTTGTGGGATTAGGATTTTCTCCTTATGGGAGATTGTCTCTTTGTGGGACTAGAGTGTCTCTTTGTGGGACTAGGAACTCTCTCTGTGGGAGTTACTCTCTTTATGGGAGTTTGAGTGTCCTAGTGTAGGGCTAACCCTAATTCTCTGAGTGGGAGTTAGTGATTCTCTTTGTGGGAGTCGTGATCCTCGTGTAGGATTGGTTGGGTCCTTGTGTAGGGCATAAATCCTCTTTGTGGGGTATCTCCTTGTGAGATTTGTTGTCACGCCCCGCTTCCCAAAACGATGAAGGCGAAGCGTGACAAAGGCCCGCTCGGGCCGGAGCTGAGAAGCTCGGACCCAATAAGCGTCTGTAGGGGTACCATTTTAAAAGATCTTCAGGTTCTTGCATTTATAAAGTTCGAACAACAGAAAGTACAGAAAAGAAGTTGCATTCATTAAATAGAGATATAATATCCAACAAGTACAAAGTCTAAAAAGGTGCCTAAGCGTGGCAACAAACTATCTAAAAGCAAACTAAAGGTAGTAACCTCTGAAAGTGACGACTAAGAAAACCTCAAGGTCTGGTCCTCGTCGGGCGCGTACTCTGGGTCGACGTCCTCGGCTCCTCGTGCTCCAGTGAGTCTGCCTCGTCCACGAACTCTGGCTGAGCACCTGACGTACAGCACCCAAGAAAAAGGAACTGTACGTCAGGTAAAGTCTACAAGATGGGTTAGACTTTACTGCAAGTGCACCGAACTTTAAACAACGGTTTACTGGTTGATTAACATGCTGAGGTTCTTTTACAAAACAGTTTACTGGTTGATTAGCATGCTGTGATTATAACAGGGTAACACAACAGGAAGTAACGTAGCAGGAAAGTAAGACGGGACAAGTAGTAGTCGTAGCGTGTGCTACCAACTACGGGGACTAACCTACAGGTGTCAAGACAAGTCGGGACGTGACGGGAACAAGGCAGGACAAGACAAGTGAGACACGAAAGGGTTCACGCCTTACGGTTCGAGGGGGATCAGACCCTCTTGCCGTGCGCACGCTCAACCCAACCCCAAACCCCAAGACAAGACAAGACATGACACCAGTACAAGGGATCAGTCGCTCTAGCTTGGCGAGTGCCCTATTGCCCGCAGGCTGAGAATCCGTACAAGGGATCACTCTCTCTAGCTTGGAGAGTGCCCTATTGCCCTCGGGCTGTGTATCAGTACAAGGGATCACTCTCTCAACTTGGAGAGTGCCATATTGCCCGCAGGCTGTGAATCAGTACAAGGGATCACTCGGCGAGTGCCCTATTGCCCAGCAGGCTGTGCAAGACGGGACGTGACGTGACACGACAGGAAGGGTTATTCTAGGGTGTCCACACACACGCACACACATGATAGCCCTACAGCATCAAAAGTTGTTGTTGTCAGGCTCAGACTTCGTCGTCAAGTCTGAGCCGTCAGGAGTCGTCCCAGACGCTATCATTTCACGTCCGGTTCTATACATTCACAGTCTAACAGTTCTAGCAATCTAAGACCAAAGCACGGTCAAAAATGCAAGTGGGTACACTTGCCTGCGGTGGCGAGGATGTCGTCCGTCCGGGGCATCTCGTCTAGTCGTCGCGTCCGCGGTAGTCCGTCTGAAACAGGTCATGGCGACGGCGTCAGGTCGCGTTTTTCAATAAATCCTATTTAGGTTCATATCTAGGTTGTCGGGACTACCCTAATTGTCAAAGTCACAATTTTGATGTTCAGTCCTATTCGACGATTCTATCCTATGTGCACAGTTCAAAAGTCCAGTCGTCGAATCTACGGTGAGCAGTGTTTTACTGGTGCGGAAAAGTAAATTTAATTATTGTTGTCCGGTTTTAGTTAAGGTTCAGTTTGCTACAGTGTGGGTTTCGCTACGAGTTTAAAGGGACCAACCTGGTGTGAGGAACGCGCATTTAATCTGGCGTCGGGTCTGGAAGCGGTGGCGGTGCTCGTGTCCCCGACTGCGGGTAGCGCAGTGGAGGTCGTCCCGGGATCACCTCAGGATTGTGACGGCTGCGGGTAGCGCAGCCGAGTTGTCACGGCTACGGGTACGGTGTCGAGATTGCTTCGGTTGCGGGTAGTGCAACGAAACGTCTCAGGCAACGGTAACGGCAACGGATCACGATGCCGGAAGATCATGAGTCCTGCGGCGTCAACGGCGTCTCGACTACGGGTAGCGTAGTGAGACTCGTCCGGGCGGCAAGCACGGTCAGTCTCACGGTAAGAATAGCGAGCTACAGGGCGTAACGACGACGATAACCCGTTGGAATGCCAGTCCAAGGGCCGATCGGCCTAGCAGTCGTTGCGGGGTGTCTCGTGCAACGGTTTACGGCGTCGGGAAACAGGCGGCAGTGGCAACAGCGGGGAGCGCTGCGCACGGCTAAAGGCGCGACCGTGCACGGTAAGAGGGGTCGTGAAGCGAGGCGGTGAGATTTGGCCGCGAACCATGCGGAGGGTCACGGTAGTCGGATCGTGGCGGGGAGATCCGCGGGCCGGCGACAGTTGATGTCACCGGAGGGAGGTCCGCAGTGACGGGGAGATCGGATTGGGGTTTGCGGCGGTCGGAAGTCGACCACGGCGATCTGATCGCAGGGGGGCGCTGCACGAGGTCGGCGGCGGCGGCGCCGTGTGCGGGGAAGATGAGGGCGAAGGCGAGGGGATCACGGTGGCGTCGGGGGTCGCAGGCGGGCATCGGCGTTGCAGGCGGTGCGAGGGGGAACTCGGAGACGCCCGAGCGACGTCGTGCGGAGGTGGCGGGCTGTCACGGCGGCGGGAAACCACGAGGGCAGCGAGAGGAAATCCCGGGGTGGAGAGAGAGAGCGGATCGCCGGAGAGATCTGCGGCGGTGCCGCGGATCGCAGCGCAGGCGAGCGCTGTGCGGATCTCGCAGCTGAGAGGGGAGAGAAGGAGGTGGCGTGGCGGCGGCGAGCTGGCCGTAGGCGCTGCGGATGGGGGCACAGCGGCGGAGAACGGCGTGATCTCGCCGTGGGGTGCGGCGATCGGGGATCGGGGTGGGGCGAGCGAATCGCGGCGGCGGAGATCGGGATGCCGGCGGTCGGGCTTGAGGACGTCGGAGTCGCGACGGCGCGGAGCTGATGACCGCCGGCGGCGGGACCTTGTCGGAGGGCGCGGGGAGATCCGCGAGGAGACGGGGCGGCGGATCGCCGTGAGGGAGGGAGAAAGAGAGACGGGGAAACGGGGAATTTGGGGTGGCGGCTGCACTTAGGGTTAGGGTTAGGTTAGAATAGGGTTGGGGTTATAAATATATAAAATATATACTGCTATATACCCTAGAGTTATAGTCAAGAGAAGTAATTAAAGGGGGGTACAGGGTGTAGGAAGAGGGGGAATTCTCGAGGAGAATAGAAAGAACAGTTTAGAAAATATTTAGAACTGATTTGATAAGAGATTTAGCCAGATTTGGCTAACGAATTTGAATTTCGAATCAGATCAGGGCAATCAACGGTCCAGATTTCTCCGAGAGATAACTTTCAATCCGGGCGTCAGAAAAATAATCCGAAAATACCGGGACGATCGTGGAGACGAGACGCACAGATCTACGGAGCCCGATCATGTGTGACGCCTACCGAGAATTTACGTAAAATTGGGAACGGCGTTTTGAGTCAAATGACTAAAACGCCCCCATCTTTCAAAATCGTTTTGCGAGAAAACGAGCCGTGAAAAGACGTTCCCAAAAATTACTATAAAATTCTACACTCTCAAACGATCGTAACGGCATATCGCATCGCATATGCCGGAGCTCAGGAATATCCAAAAAGAATACGTACACGATAAAACACGTGCACGCAGGAAACACGAACGGTCGGAAAGCGGCCGTTACATTCTACCCACCTTAGAAATGATTCCGCCCTCGGAATCACTCACACTAAGACTAATCATAAATTCCATAAATACTTAAGCCTATAACTTCCATTCTCCACACAAAGGTCTCTAGCCCTAAAATTTCAACTTCGTTCCTCAAATAATCCATTATAATCCATCTTTTCACTGGATAAAGCCACGGCTATTTTCACATCCTAACACTCAACCATAAGCCCATTACTACTGTTCAAATTTCCAACTCCAAGTTCTCACAAAAGAATAATAATTATCTTCTCATACCATACCACTCTGGCAAACATCACCGCTCAATAATATCTTCTAAATTCCTCGATCTCTTTCCAATATTAATCAATCTCCAAAATTAGATTCTAATCAACCGCCAATCAAAAAAACAAAAACTTTGTCCAATCCTTTAATACCTTCACCAATCAACAATCGTCGTGTCTTCAATACATTCCTTGTCATAGCTCCCAATGAATTTATCCGCCAAATAATTTAACTATCAGAATCACCTCTCATCCTACTCACTATAACTAATCCCAACCAATTTAAGTCCGACTACCTAACCATCCATTCATCTCAACACGTCATGTTACTCCCAATGTCTTCTTACGTCAACTCAACAATCAAGTCTCGATGCTAATAATAGCTCTACTCAATCTCATGATCACCCTAACTCCTACCATACTCTGCAGTTACTCCTATCTACCACCCGTCTAAGCCTCAAGTCTGATAAGTTCTCATCTTCAAGCATATAATCTCGTTCAACCAGAATTCTCCATCGAGTCCACCACACTTCGGTTTTATAAAAAAAAGTCTTGGTCAACCCGTTCTTTTCGGAAGAAATCTGTTCCAATATCCTATTGTTCCAAAATCGGTCAATCATTGCTATAACAAATCTCATCTCTCCCTGAGCCTATCCGCAAACAAATCCTACAATAATAATGGCTAGTCCCAAAACTATAACAACCATAACATAACATTTCTAAATGGAGAGAAAGAGAAGAGGAAAAGGGAAAACTTAAAACCAGTGACACATTTTTAAAACATTTGAAGAACCACGTGGAGTCGTGGTAATGGATGAGGAAGGATAATTGATTTGTGATCTTGTGCTAATTTCAAAAACTTTAAATGATTTGATTTAAAGAAAACCAATAGGTTTTGAAACGTATATAAGCAGCAAAATAGGCTAAACTAAAATACGGGAGACTAGGTCTAAGGAAATCGCCTGCTATGACGTTATCCACACAGATATGAATACCATCATTCAGTCAACTCCAATCATATCATGGTTAACACTGAGTACACATTCAAGACACAAAGGCTATTATCAAGATCTTAAAGAACACACATTCATACAGGTCTATGCACTCTACCTATGCTCAACCACCACGACGACATCACCTACCAAAGGACGTACTCCTAAACCAGAGACAACGTAGACAACTACAAGGACTAATGTCTACACAAGCTAAAGAAAACCGAAGCCAGGAGTGTAACGAAATGAATCGGAAGGAACGAGTTCAAATAAGGCGAGATAAGGAGGTAGTTGGTTGGGTGGGACGAAAATATTTCTCAAAATAGTTAGATAGATGGACAGAGAATTATGTGTAAAATATGATATCATATACTTTTATAATTATAAAAATATGTAGGGAAGAGTGAGCAGATCATTATCATTTGGAAAAGAGTTAGATGAAGAAATAAAAGTAGGATGAGGTAGCGATTTTTTTTTTGCAAATGAAAAACAAATAAATAAATAATTAAGTTATACAAAGATTTTCTTTTGAAAAGTGATCACGATGAACATAGAATTGATATTTATAAAAATTTGAAGTTTCTTTTAGTTTAGGAAAATATATTAAAAGTATGTAAGGTAAGTGATTTAGAAATAAATTTTGTAGTCTAGAAAAATATATATATTGAATTATCAAAATGATAACAAGGTTTTAAAACTAAAATATATACCTGTTAGAAATAATTACTAAATAATAACTTGAAAATCTATAACTAAAGAAGTTTTATAATCCAAGAAGGAATTTTAACTGAAAAGCAAGAAATCTTAAATATATATAAAAAAAAGTTTTCAAAGAATTTAAACCGAGCGAAGAATTTAATAACAAATTCTGAAAATTTCTTTTTGAGGAAGCAGAATTGGTCAAGGAAGGAATTCGAAGGATCGACTATAATCGTCAGGAAACGATCACGTGAATCGGGAGACAGGAAAAGATTGCAAGGAGAATACGTGTAGGATACAAATCGTGAAGAGCTACGATGGAACATTACGGTCAATAACACAAAAGTGTAATGATCATAAGGACGCTAGAAGTCAGGGGTCCTAATCATCGGGTCGTCTAAGGATTAGGATAACTCAGCTCTAAGACTTCCTAATGAGCGGGTCTATATTCGGGATCTAAAGATAAGGTTCCTAAGAGAATCAAGGCTATGTTCCGCTGGGCCCGAAGTCGATGGAGCTGGGCGAGCGACTAAACTAAAAGAAGGACTCTAGAAATCTAATACGATCAGAATCAAATGGGGATGCTAAGATGGTCTAGGACGAGGACGACTAAATCTTAACCAAGGCGTCCGACTATCAACCTGGGACGTCTACCTAAGTCTTCCTACTATCTAAGACTGGGAAACTAATTCAGACTTGTACGTGGATATCAAATGAATGCGGTACTTTTATTGTTCCGAACTTTTGCAGGACCTGCATGGGCCACCACTAAAACATGTCACGCCCCGCTTCCCAAAACGACGAAGGCGAAGCGTGACAAAGGCCCGCTCGGGCCGGAGCTGAGAAGCTCGGACCCAATAAGCGTCTGTAGGGGTACCATTTTAAAAGATCTTCAGGTTCTTGCATTTATAAAGTTCGAACAACAGAAAGTACAGAAAAGAAGTTGCATTCATTAAATAGAGATATAATATCCAACAAGTACAAAGTCTAAAAAGGTGCCTAAGCGTGGCAACAAACTATCTAAAAGCAAACTAAAGGTAGTAACCTCTGAAAGTGACGACTAAGAAGACCTCAAGGTCTGGTCCTCGTCGGGCGCGTACTCTGGGTCGACGTCCTCGGCTCCTCGTGCTCCAGTGAGTCTGCCTCGTCCACGAACTCTGGCTGAGCACCTGACGTACAGCACCCAAGAAAAAGGAACTGTACGTCAGGTAAAGTCTACAAGATGGGTTAGACTTTACTGCAAGTGCACCAAACTTTAAACAACGGTTTACTGGTTGATTAACATGCTGAGGTTCTTTTACAAAACAGTTTACTGGTTGATTAGCATGCTGTGGTTATAACAGGGTAACATAACAGGAAGTAACGTAGCAGGAAAGTAAGACGGGACAAGTAGTAGTCGTAGCGTGTGCTACCAACTACGGGGACTAACCTACAGGTGTCAAGACAAGTCGGGACGTGACGGGAACAAGGCAGAACAAGACAAGTGAGACACGAAAGGGTTCACGCCTTACGGTTCGAGGGGGATCAGACCCTCTTGCCGTGCGCACGCTCAACCCAACCCCAAACCCCAAGACAAGACAAGACATGACACCAGTACAAGGGATCACTCGCTCTAGCTTGGCGAGTGCCCTATTGCCCGCAGGCTGAGAATCCGTACAAGGGATCACTCTCTCTAGCTTGGAGAGTGCCATATTGCCCTCGGGATGTGTATCAGTACAAGGGATCACTCTCTCAACTTGGAGAGTGCCCTATTGCCCGCAGGCTGTGAATCAGTACAAGGGATCACTCGGCGAGTGCCCTATTGCCCAGCGGGCTGTGCAAGACGTGACGTGACGTGACACGACAGGAAGGGTTATTCTAGGGTGTCCACACACACGCACACACATGATAGCCCTACAGCATCAAAAGTTGTTGTTGTCAGGCTCAGACTTCGTCGTCAAGTCTGAGCCGTCAGGAGTCGTCCCAGACGCTATCATTTCACGTCCGGTTCTATACATTCACAGTCTAACAGTTCTAGCAATCTAAGACCAAAGCACGGTCAAAAATGCAAGTGGGTACACTTGCCTGCGGTGGCGAGGATGTCGTCCGTCCGGGGCATCTCGTCTAGTCGTCGCGTCCGCGGTAGTCCGTCTGAAACAGGTCATGGCGACGGCGTCAGGTCGCGTTTTTCAATAAATCCTATTTAGGTTCATATCTAGGTTGTCGGGACTACCCTAATTGTCAAAGTCACAATTTTGATGTTCAGTCCTATTCGACGATTCTATCCTATGTGCACAGTTCAAAAGTCCAGTCGTCGAATCTACGGTGAGCAGCGTTTTACTGGTGCGGAAAAGTAAATTTAATTATTGTTGTCCGGTTTTAGTTAAGGTTCAGTTTGCTACAGTGTGGGTTTCGCTACGAGTTTAAAGGGACCAACCTGGTGTGAGGAACGCGCATTTAATCTGGCGTCGGGTCTGGAAGCGGTGGCGGTGCTCGTGTCCCCGACTGTGGGTAGCGCAGTGGAGGTCGTCCCGGGATCACCTCAGGATTGTGACGGCTGCGGGTAGCGCAGCCAAGATGTCACGGCTATGGGTACGGTGTCGAGATTGCTTCGGTTGCGGGTAGCGCAACGAAACGTCTCAGGCAACGGTAACGGCAACGGATCAAGATGTCAGAAGATCATGAGTCATGCGGCGTCAACGGCGTCTCGACTACGGGTAGCATAGTGAGACTCGTCCGGGCGGCAAGCACGGTCAGTCTGACGGTAAGAACAGCGAGCTACAGGGCGTAACGACGACGATAACCCGTTGGAACGCCAGTCCAAGGGCCGATCGGCCTAGCAGTCGTTGCGGGGTGTCTCGTGCAACGGTTTACGGCGTCGGGAAACAGGCGGCAGTGGCAACAGCGGGGAGCGCTGCGCACAGCTAAAGGCGCGACCGTGCACGGCCAGAGGGGTCATGAAGCGAAGCGGTGAGATTTGGCCGTGAACCATGCGGAGGGTCACGGCAGTCGGATCGTGGCGGGGAGATCCGCGGGCCGGCGACAGTTGATGTCGCCGGAGGGAGGTCCGCAGTGACGGGGAGATCGGATTGGGGTTTGCGGCGGTCGGAAGTCGACCACGGCGATCTGATCGTAGGGGGGCGCTGCACGAGGTCAGCGGCGGCGGCGCCGTGTGCGGGGAAGATGAGGGCGAAGGCAAGGGGATCACGGTGGCGTCGGGGGTCGCAGGCGGGCATCGGCGTCGCATGCGGTGCGAGGGGGAACTCGAAGACGCCGGAGCGATGTCGTGCGGAGGTGGCGGGCTGTCACGGCGGCGGGAAACCGTGAGGGCAGCGAGAGGAAATCCCGGGGTGGAGAGAGAGAGCGGATCGCCGGAGAGATCTGCGGCGGCGCCGCGGATCGCAGCGCAGGCGAGCGCTGTGCGGATCTCGCAGCTGAGAGAGGAGAGAAGGAGGTGGCGTGGCGGCGGCGAGCTGGCCGTAGGCGCTGCAGATGGGGGCACAGCGGCGGAGAACGGTGGGATCTCGCCGTGGGGTGCGGCGATCGGGGATCGGGGTGGGGCGAGCGAATCGCGGCGGCGGAGATCGGGATACCGGCGGTCGGGCTTGAGGACGTCGGAGTCGCGACGGCACGGAGCTGATGACCGCCGGCGGCGGGACCTCGCCGGAGGGCGCGGGGAGATCCGCGAGGAGACGGGGCGGCGGATCGCCGTGAGGGAGGGAGAAAGAGAGACGGGGAAACGGGGAATTTGGGGTGGCGGCTGCACTTAGGGTTAGGGTTAGGTTAGAATAGGGTTGGGGTTATAAATCTATATTACATTTGACAGAGTTTTTTGAATCCTAGGGCTGACTAGGACAAAGGGGGTAGATAAAAGACGGCCAGGATTTAATCTTGGGGTATGAATGGCTGGGATTAAACTTTAAACATTCTTTTTTTGGATACAGACATCAGCACGCTTAACGAGGAAGAGCAAAGATCTCAATTCGCAGGGAAAGATCTCAATTCGCAGGGAAGAGCAAAGATCTCATGCGTTAACGAGGCGTCACTTGCTCTTCTCCAAGAAAGAGGAACGGGGAACGAGGCGTCACTTGCTCTTCTCCAGTTCAACCCCAAAACTCTTCTCGCCAGTTAACCCCAAACTCTTCTCCAGTTCAACCCCAAAACAACGCCAGTTCATCTCGCCTGGAAGGGTCATCTCGCCAGTTTAATCTTGGGTCGCGCTTCCTCTCGCAGGCAAGGATCTGAACTGTTTTCATTTCAAACCTCAGTTCACCATTTTTAAGAGCTTCAACTCATCTCGCAGGCACGAATCTGAACTGTTTTCATTTCTCGCCTGAGCTAACTTCTTCCATCCCCTGAGCTTCTCGCCTGAACTCTTCTTGCCTTCGCATTCTTCCCGCCTGAGCCCTTGGAGCAAGAGGCATTCTTCTTCTTCGCATTGGTTTCTTATCTAGCAGCAAGAGGCAAACTGAAAACATTGCATTCTTATTGCTCACAATTGTAGAATGAAGAAAAGAAAAAGAACTGTTGATAACCTGTTTGTTGTAATGCCTAAAAGAAATAGTCCTAGGGTCAGCTAGGAGTGTTTCTAATATGTTTCTTTTTCAACTAGGATAAGAAATAACCTGTTTGTTGTAATGCCTAAAAGAAATAGTCCTAGGGAAAATGTATGTTTTTTTTTTCTTGCTGCAAAAAAAGAGTAACAGGAATACATTGTAGAACCTACTAAAAGGTATTTCTTTTTCATGTACAGATATCACCTTATTCCTTTCATTCTAAGAAAGTCTTCATAATACAAACAATACATTGTAGTCCAGCATCATCTAGCAGCAATACATTGTGAGCATCTAGCAGCAATACTTTTTGAAACCTTTCATTCCAGTATCAATACATTATCACCTTATTATCTACATTGTAGTCCAGCATCAATGTTTATCTAAGGGTGTAGATAATAAGGTATTTCTGTTACGAATTGTAATGCCTAAAAGAAATACCTGTTTGATGATTTTTTTTCCTTAATTGCAATCATTTAAGAAAGTCCAGCATCAATGTCAACTTTGATGATCAATGTCAACTTTGATCATCTAGCAGCAATACATTGTAGTCCAGCATCAATGTTGATACAATTGTGAGCATGATAAATACTTTTTGAAACCTTTTTAATGGGGTCCAGCATCAATGTTGATACAATTGTGAGCATGATAAATTACCAGCATCAATGTCTACAACCAAATTTCTACAAATTTTCTAATTTTTAATGGGGTTCTCTCTGATTTGTGAATTTTCTAATGAGTTTGTCTCTGATTTGCTGAAACAAACTCTGTTTACCTCGATCTAATTCCCATCTGAGCTCAAATTTTTACTGAGATTTGTTTGCTCTTCAGGTAATCTTTGTTGCCGACTAATTTGTGGTATATGTTTAATTTGCAGTATCATCCGGATGTATGCAAAGGGGCAACTGCGGAGTTCAATTCCATCAGATCAATGAAGCTTATGATGTGAGCAGCGCAGTCAAAATTTATATTATTTTTTACAGTATTCTCTTTTCCTAATAAAGTGTTAGTGAGCAGATAAATATAAATTGTTAGATATTAGGTCCATATAAATAAGTTAAGATTATACCTGTTATAAGCAGTTGACAAGTTGGAATTTTAGTAAATTTTGATTTGCTATTCTATTTTTAACCTGATGCTTAAGGAAGAGGTGGACATAGTAATCTTCAATTTTTTTAATCTCATGTAGTTCACTGGTGAATTAGAATCTTCCTGCCAGGCAATGTTTAATCTCATGTAAAATTGCACATGATCAATATTTAATCTCATGTAGTTTACTGGAAGTCATCTCTCTCTCACAGCTAATTAGAGAGAAATATATCTACCAAACAAATTATAATCAAATCTCACTGTATTTTGTGTTTAATTTTGACATTGGTGTTTATGTCAGATGTTGGGATCTAATTCTAGATTTCTGTTTCACCTGCATTATAGGATCTCATACAATTAATTTAGACAACCTAAAGAAAAAAACCACAATTAGATATATTATTTGCATGTGAATGATGAACCTGGTTGTTTTAACATAAGTAATAAATGTTAAATAAAACTGGGACATTGAGCTTTACCATTCAAATTATCATTCATTCAGAATAACTCAAGTGGTAAAGTCAGATATGCTGAAACTTGAATGCAAAAAAGCCAGTTTACCACAATTAGATATTCAGATATTCATATTATCATTCATTCATTCAGATTACCACAATTACAAAAAGCCAGTTTTAAGAATGCAAAAAATGTGCTGAAACTTGAATGAAAATAGAATTCCATGCATGATGTGGCTAATGGGATGCCAGTCTACAAAATTGAGCTTCTCAATTTTTCAAAAATTGTTGATATGTGAGAAATTTCCACATCAAAAAGGAAAGATGCAAGATCATCTATTCTGCTGGTGCATGCCATAAAGTAGGAGCTGGTTGGTAGTTTAGGGATCAATGAGAAAGTAAATTAGCAAATTAGAATGGTGTCCTTTCTACTGTAATTAGAATGGAAATTAGAATGGAAGTCCTTTCTACTGTAATTAGAATCTTCCTGGCATGCACCAGTAAACTACACGATTTTAAATATTGATCAATTAGAATCTCATGTAAAAGTAAACTAAACTACATGAGATTAGATATTCATCATGTGCAAAACTTACAATATCTAACCATACTGGAAGTTTACTGGAATATCTACCAAACAAATTATAAGCAAAACTCCACGAGTTTAAATATTGATCATGTGCAAAAAAACCACAACTTGAATCTCCCAATAATTCAAATAATTCACTGAGCCACTCTCTATAATTGGAAGAAAATATTTGGATAAAGAACTGAATTTCCAATTAATTAAATCCTGATAATAATTAAGATAATTCACCTGGCCTTTTAGTTGAAATCCAGTAGGAATAAAACAGGGGAATCAGATTTTGTGACCCTTGCATTTCAAATGAATATTGGCTGCTGTTCAAATGAAGCAAATTTTGTTACCCACTAAACTATTTTCAAATGAAGCAAATAGAAACAGATTTTGCAGTTTTAAATGATAGCAGCTTTTTATTCTATTGATGCTGATACAATACTATAAACTGATATATTATGGAAATGCAATGAGTATCATTCTATTGATGTGGATACATAATTACTGCATACAGATGAAGCCATTTCTACATCTCCAGATAATCCCCTATCAATGGAAGAATCTCCTCAAAATTCTGTTGAGTATACTACCATGAATGTAAGATGCACAGGTAATCTTGGTTAGAAAGTGATAATTGCAACCAGGTTTGCTGAAATTATCCCAGGTTTGCTGAAGTTAGAAACCAAGCTTGCTATCCCAGGTTTACTGAATGCTAGCCTGTATCGGTGTGCTACTAGCCTGTATTGTTGCATGTTATTCATTTCGTAAAATAGAAATTATATTTGTTGGCTTAACAATTGATATTGGTAACTGAAAAAAGGTATCAATTGATTATATTTGTTAAAATAGATATTATATTTGTTGGCTTAACAACATGATTCTCCTTTGACAATGCTAGCCTGTATTTGTTGGCCATTCATGATTGTTCAACATGAAAAATAGCATTGTCAAAGGAGAATCATGTATAATCATTTTTTGAAGAGTATGAAAAGCTACATACTTCATATTAGCACAGGTTTGGTCAAGCCTTATTGACAGAAAACATTTGATTCAAGTCATGTATAATCATTTTTTTAAATGCCCTGATTAGTAACAAAAAACATGATATTGCATGAAATTACCACACAAGCTGTTATTAATCAGGGATAATTTCAGGGTTCTTGCCCTGATTAGTAATACAAGCTGTTATATTTCATTCTTCACGCAAGCTGTTATTTTTTGTTAATGCCCTGATTAGTAACAAAAAACATGATATTGCATGAAATTACCAGATATGAGTTTTACGATCATCGTTTGAAGGCAAATTGGGACCATTTTTCACAGATTGAGTTCCCCCATCTTTGGGCACGACATGATATTAACTATCGAATGTTAATAGTTTAGTATGTGCATGTGTATATTTGATCCATCAAAGCAAGCACATCCCTTGGCTGCTAAAGACTTAGATATGAATGAATACATGCCAGTGATGATGCACATATATGCAAAGGGGTCTCATTATGTCAAAATTGGTCACAAACACACATTGTCTATGCTGTAAACATTCTTTATTATAGTCTTGATTGAACTAAAATTGTTTGTGGAAAATTTTATAAAATTGAACTAAACATTCTCTTTTGGCAGCTATTTCAAACTCATTTGGTTTCGGAGGCCATCGACACATGCTGGCTTTTGAGCTTCTACATCCCGCAGTTCAAGCTCCACAAAGCCCGGCTCGCGGCGACACAATTGAGATCATCGAGTTTCTCGAAGACGGTGATGGAGCAGATATAGCGCAGATGGCAGGTAAGGCGAGGGAGCGGATGGCATGAGAGGCGATGGTTTCGGTGATGAGGCGGGAGATCTTGGTGTCGGAGAGGGAGCGTTGGAGATGGACAACATGTGACATGGTGTTCCATGAGATCTGTCAAAAAATTGAATGAACTATCATTATCTTCCATGAGATCTGTTTATTATTTCTTCATTTTGCAACTTATATTGGGATTCATAAGTTGGATACACATGTTTGTTAGTTCAGTGGTAATTTTTAACTATTTGGCTATAAATCTGGTGAATACTTGGCAATTCGAATCCTTAAATTATTTGTGATATTGCAATTTTTCACCAAAATCAACCAGAATTCTTGATCAATGGTCACAAAGGTTCCTAATACATTTGAATTGCTTGGTTGATACTATGTCATTGCTGCATGAATATCTACTTAATTTTCTTTTCAACTTTTCTTGGTGTATGTGAACTTCAATGTCCCACTAAAATGTGTGCGAATATGCGATGACTGGCACAAAGAGTTAGTACATGTATGAATACATTCGAGATATAAGCCAAATTTGAACACATTCGAGATATAAGCCAAATTTGAACACATTCGAGATATAAGCCAATTTTTCCTGGCATTTACAAAAACGATATTTCTCCCATATATTTGGCAGTTCTGTGTTTCCTATAGCCGAATGTTGACTATGAAACATTCAAAAATAAGATCAGAACACTTATATAAGCTATAGCTTAATGTTGCGAAACAATAATGGTTGAGAATAGCTTAATCTTGGGAAATCAACGGTTGAGATGAGAGTTTGTGAAAATTTTGGGCGGGAAAACATTTCTTGGGAAATGAAAGTTTATGGAAAAATAATTTGTTGTTGCGCGTCGAAGGCGCCCACTAAATGTTTTTACACTAATTTATTGTTCCGCGTCGAATTTGTTGTTTCATGCCGAATGCGTCCATGTCGCTAAATATTTTTACGCAAATTTGTTGTTCCACGCAATTTTGACCGTGGAAATAATTTTTTGGGAAACAAAGATTTTACGGCGGAAAATCTTAATTGAACCGCGCCCGCGCCGATTTTTAAACTAATTTGTTGTTGCGCACCGAAGGCACCCGCTAAATGTTTTTACACTAATTTGTTGTTCCGTGTCGAATTTGTTGTTTCATGCCGAATGCGTCCATGTCGCTAAATATTTTTACGCAAATTTGTTGTTCCACACAATTTTGACCGCGGAAATAATTTTTTGGGGAACAAAGATTTTGCGGGGGAAAATCTTAATTGAACCGCGCCCGCGCCGATTTTTAAACTAATTTGTTGTTCCGCGCCGAAGGCGCCCGCTAAATGTTTTTACACTAATTTGTTGTTCCACGCCGAATTTGTTGTTTCATACCGAATGCGTCCATATCGCTAAATATTTTTACGCAAATTTGTTGTTCCGCACAATTTTGACCGTGGAAAATTTTTTTGGGGAACAACGAACTTTACGGGGGAAAATCATAATTGAACCGTGCCCGCGGGCACGGGTTATGACTAGTATATAAAATATATACTGCTATATACCCTAGAGTTATAGTCAAGAGAAGTAATTAAAGGGGGGTAGAGGGTGTAGGAAGAGGGGGAATTCTCGAGGAGAATAGAAAGAACAGTTTAGAAAATATTTAGAACTGATTTGATAAGAGGTTTAGCCAGATTTGGCTAACGAATTTGAATTTCGAATCAGATCAGGGCAATCAACGGTCCAGATTTCTCCGAGAGATAACTTTCAATCCGGGTGTCAGAAAAATAATCCGAAAATACCAGAACGATCGTGGAGACGAGACGCACAGATCTACGGAGTCCGATCGTGTGTGACGCCTACCGAGAATTTACGTAAAATTGGGAACGGCGTTTTGAGTCAAATGACTAAAACGCCCCCATCTTTCAAAATCGTTTTGCGAGAAAACGAGCCGTGAAAAGACGTTCCCAAAAATTACTTTAAAATTCTACACTCTCAAATGATCGTAACGGCATATCTCATCGCATATGCCGGAGCTCAGGAATATCCAAAAAGAATACGTGCACGATAAAGCACGTGCACGCAGGAAACACGAACGGTCGGAAAGCGGCCGTTACATTTGTATTCACTTCTCTTTGTGGGAATATAGTGGATATTGGTGTGGCTGGATGTACCCAAGTTTGGGGAACCAGGGTATTTCTTTGTGTTTGCGTTTGGATTGATTGTGCCATTTAATTCCTCTTGCATTTATAATTCCGCATTTGCAAGTTAAATTTTATTTGGACAATTTTATTGCCATTACACTATTCACCCCCCTCTAGTGTGTGTTGTTAGTATTGCAAGGGTTAGACGATCCCTACACCCAGCCATTCCTGAAACTCATATACGCCATCTTCATGGGGAGCGAGATTAACTGGGCTAGGATCATTCTCGATAAGATGGATTCTTTCGAGTGTATCTGAAATTCCACGAAATCTGCTCATATCCCATTTCCGTGCCTTCTGACACTTGTCTTCCGTCACTTTCGTGTCCCCCTTCCACCTGATGATGAGCGTCCCCTCGGTCCCCCTCTGAATGCGACGGTCGTCAAGAAGTCTCTTGCGGCGCTTCATCACGTTCAGATGTTGACCCCTTCAGCTTCAGCCTCAGCCTCTGCTTCAGCTGCTCCCTCTCCTACTCTTGCTGACCTTGCATGTTCGTTGAAACGTGTGGAGTCTCGATGTGCTCGATCTGAGGAGATTCTTACTCGTATCGCTTCTCGTTTGGGTATTGATATCCCTCTGTCTATTTCTGACGAGTAGGAGTTGGATGAGGATGAGATCGAGGAGCTTGTTCGTTCTGCTGCTGCTCGTGCCCCTGAGGGTACTTCTGGTGCTGTTGCTACTTCTGCCGGTGATCCCGATAGCACACCTGCTGCCACCGTTCCTCTGGTGGATGCTTCGTCTGTTGCTGCTCCCGAGACCACTCCTGTCGTGCCAGAGATTTCCACTCCTGCCATTCCAGTGACCACTCCTTCTGCAGAGCCTGCTGCTGCTACAGATCCTCCCGCTGCCTCCTGAGCTTCTTTGGAGGAATCTCCTGTGCACTTTGGATGATAGATCTTGTAGTGAGAGTGTGGGTTAGGATAGTGTGGGTGGTTATGATATTTTGATGTATTTTGGATATTTTCATGATGTAGATTGATGTATCTCGTATGGTGTTTTGATATCTTTGTATGTATGTGATACTCTGATATATGATGTGATATGATGTTGTATTTTGTGTGTCGATCTGAGGATCGTTTATGTATGTCGGCGATGTATACTTTTGATGTACTCATGTTTCATATATATATATATATATATATATATATATATATATATATATACACATCGATGTTGACATTTATTCTCTTGTGCACATTATATTCTTTTTATGCCTCTGATGTTTAATTTCGTCGTTCGACGATAATAACTTGGTTAAATAGAAATTATTTCTATTAAAACATAGAATTGTTTTACATGCACTAAATTAACCAAGAATGTTGATATTGGAGAGTATATTTCATAACTCAATCCGTAAAATTGATTTGAGTTTTGATGATTTTATTTATCGATTTTCGACTTTGGTCTCATTGACACGCTTTGATTTAGTTCGTATTTTCCCTTGGTGTCATTTGGACCGTGGTCGTATTCTACGACTTCCGTGCTTTTTATTTGAAGTCATTGTTGTTGTCGTTGATCTCCTCCCACTCTTTTTGCTAATGCCAAAGGGGGAGAGATATAATAATGACGATGAGCTAAATGATAATTTAAATCATTTTTCCAAGAATCTAATTTGATATGTTAGATTCAGGGAGAGTTAAGATATAAAAATGGATTACAAATCCGATATTTCAATAATCGATTCACATTTTATACTTTACTCGTCTGCTTGATGCTTATGATTAATATTTAATTTGGAATTAACATGTCATCAATGCAGGGGAGTAAGTAAATTTCATTTGAATCATTATTTTTTATTATTATTTATGTTGGTTTGTCATCACCAAAAAGGGGGAGAATGTTGAGTATTGACTCCCCGGATTTGGTTTTGGATGATGAACAAACATAAATATATCGTGAACTAACTCTTTGTGAGCGCAGTTATGGAGATCGTCGCCAAAATTCCACGTATATCAAATGCGACGTCTCAAGACTTCTCAAAGTGCGTGATCGTATGCCTAAAGCTTCGTTGAAGCTCAAGGACGTTTATTGAAGTCATGAAGATTCGATTGAAGCTTTTGAAGACGGTTCGTCAAGTTTTATTTATGTCTTCTAGCTTCATTTTCGTAGAATCTTAAGCCTTGAGTAGGTCTTACGTTTTAATCTTCATATCGCTCCTATCTTAGAGTTAGGATCTTATTAGATGCCCACACAAACTTTCCCGAAGCATCGCGCTTCGATTCGCGGCTTCTTGTGCATGTTAGTTGGTTCAAGAAGAAGAACCAACCGACTAGATGGCAATCTAGTCGGTCGGCAAAGCTTCTTGAACCGACTAGAATGCCTTCTCAATTCTAAGCTCGTTACTGTTTACAGTTAGTCGGTCTACGTTGACTCATCGACCGAATAGTTGGTGAACTAGTCGGTCAGTGATCCTTCTTAGACCGACTAGTTGAGCTTTCCCTGTACATGCCTCGTTACTGTTTATCGTTAGTCGGTCAAAGAACATTTGTCGACCGACTAGTTTATGAACTAGTCGGTCAACATTTGTTCTTAAACCGACTAAATCAACTTGAAGACAGCCTTCTCTATTTCGACTGTTAGTCGGTCAAAGAACATTCACCGACCGACTAGTTGTGAAACTAGTCGGTCGGCAAGTTGATCACTCCATATTTTACACCTTTTTTCCGCATGTTTGCATGCCATTTAGATCGCTCAAATCGTGTTTTTCACGTTTATTCGACAATATTGCGATACTTTTCACGATTTGTTATTTTTGTCGTATTTCAGGAGATTTGGAGCGATTTGGAGTGATTCTGAGATGCACCCACTCCGGAGTGTCACTGACGACTCTCTTGAGGGGTATTTTGCGATTGGAGAGGAGTGGAAGAAGAAAGAACGTCGTAGGAGCGACGAGGAGGCAAAAATATGAAGAATGGGCATTTTGAGCATGTCACTCGGCCGAGTGAAGGAGTCACTCGGCCGACCATCGGAAGCCCGCTCGGCCGGCCAGATCGGACACGCAACAGAGCTAATATCAGCGTGCACTCGGCCGAGCATCGCCATGTCACTCGGCCGAACCACGGATACCCACTCGCCCGAGTGGCATCAAGACGGCGGCAGCAAAAATCCCAGACTTACTGTTTTTGTACAGTCAATTTCCGAGTCGCGGTCCGCCCGAGTGACAAACGACGTCCGCCCGAGTGACAAATGACGTCCGCCCGAGTGACGAAAGACCGTCCGCCCGAGTGACCTCCGAGGAGACGACCCCCGAGACCCCCAACTCTATGTTTTTGTACATGGTTCGTCACTCGGCTGAGTGACATTTGTCACTCGGCCGAATGAGCCGCGCTGCCTGTAGCGTAAACTGCGATTTTGATGCTACGCAGGGACATTTTTGTCAGGGTTTTTTGGGCGATTTGGGGGGGGGGGGTATTTAACCCCAGTTTTTAACCTAGTTTAGAGGGCTTTTTCAGAACTTTTTACAGCCTTTTTAGATTAACTTTTTAGGGATTAGATTTAGCTTTTAGGGAGGAGAGAAAAGTGAGATTTTGTGGGATGCTATCTTGTTCTTCATTGGTTTGTCTCTCTCTCCCTCAAAAACTCCATTTTTATTGATATTTTGAATATAGCAATGAATTCTATTGATTTTGATTGTGAATTTCTATTGCATTTTATTATGAATTGTGAGTAGTTCATCGTCTTAGGACGTAGGGATGAACCCTACGAGCCCAATTTCGAATTTTTGATGAATTAGTGAAACTATTGCTAGGATTGATTAGGGTTAGTTAGGGATTGCTATAATACGAATAGCTAGGGATTCATACCGATTGGGATTTGCAAGAGATTGGATCCCAATTTGATAGGAAGCCCTAGAAATTCGAATTGGGTTGCAATTGAATTTCTCCGGAATCGGTTTGCAAGAGATTGGACCGAAACTAGGGTTTTCGATTGCAATTCTATACCAATACCCGTTTGCAAGAGATTGGACAGGTAGGAACTATCCCAACCTAGGTCGTAGCTCGAGTTTGCACGAGAGTGGGCTCGAGATACGATTGAACGATGATGTTATTGTTCACGCTAGTTTGCCTAGGTTAGGGTTTGCAAGAGATTGGACCCTACCCTAGGTTTGCTATAGACCGGTAATAGCGCGAGAGCATGAGCTTGGTTCCATATTTAGTTGCAACTAGTTCACCCAAATTTCAAGTCTAGCAATTGTGAAACCTATGAGTCACAATGATGAGATACGGCAAGTAGCGGGGATTCCCTATCCCTAGGCGTCTTTATTAATTTGTTATTTCTTTTATACATTTGAACGACTGTGACCGCATATTTGCGAACATTTCTCGACTTTTCCTATAGCCAGGTGATTGAAGAAGACACTGTTATTAGGCCTCCCTGTGTTCGATACCCGCTCGCCTCTACACCATGCGCTTGCTGTAAGACTACAGTGTCGCCGCTCCGGGACGTGTATCCGGGGCGCGATCAAGTTTTTGGCACCGTTGCCGGGGAGTGCATTTTGACGGAGTTCGATTTGGATCACCCGGTTATTTCTCTTCAATTTCTTTCTTTTTTTATTTCTTCATTCTTTTCTAACTCTGTTTACAACCCTATTTTGCAAGCCCTCCCGAAATTTTCCACAAGATCTTAACATGTAAAATGGGGGATGCAATTCCAATGACTGAGTCTGGCCAGGGAGATGATGAATCTTTTGCGGAGCTCCTTAAGGAACTTATTGATGAGGTCTACGCTACCGGAGCTTTTGCTATTAATATCGAGGACCCCGTCGAACAGCTGTTTGCTAGCTTCGTGATGGATCAAATCTCCCTGGATGGGACTATTGGGGGCGATATCAGAGTTGATGTGAGGGACGACAAGCTATATTTTGAAGGCGATAGAACATGCGTCGAAGAGTACTACACTCACAAGGAATACTTCAAACAAACCGATATTCAGGGAGATACACTCTATGACCCCCACTCTTGCATTTATGAATCTGCTGACGTATTTCTTGATCTCAGGAATGAACTTGAGCAAGGTGGTGGTCCTATCGATGCAAGCACAGAATTGGAGAGCGTCTATTCAGATGCACCGTCCTCATTAGGAAGCGAATCAGAGCCTCCACTCGAGAGTGAGCTAAACTCGGATGTTGAAGGAGAAGCCAAATTCACACAAGGTGACGAAGTAGAGGGTACGGCACCCTTTGAGGTAGAGCTTAAACAATTACCGCCGAATCTAAGGTATGCTTTCTTGGGTAGTAAATTGACATTCCCGGTGATTGTTAATGCCCACCTTGGCCAAGATCAACTTGAAAAACTTTTAGAAGTCCTTAGGGCTCATAAGGATGTCCTTGGCTACACTATCTCTGATCTTAAGGGAATAAGCCCTAGGCTATGCACGCATAGGATCCACTTGGAAAACACTGAATCCACTTCTATTGAGCCTCAAAGGCGGTTGAACCCGAATATGAAAGAGGTAGTCAAAAAGGAAATCCTAAAATTGCTCGAGGCCGGAATTATCTACCCTATCTCTGACAGTAGATGGGTAAGCCCAGTTTACGTCGTCCCCAAGAAAGGGGGGATGACCGTTATAAAAAATGAAAAATGAGAGCCCATTTCTACACGCACAATCACGGGATGGCGGATGTGCATTGATTATCGAAAACTGAATAAAGCCACCCGAAAAGACCATTACCCACTACCCTTCATAGATCAAATGCTTGAACGGCTTGCTAAACATAAATACTTTTGCTACCTGGATGGGTATTCGGGGTTTTTCCAAATCCCTTTGCATGAAGACGACCAAGAAAAGACCACATTTACTTGTCCTTATGGCACTTACGCCTACCGTAGAATGCCCTTTGGTCTTTGTAATGCACCCGCCACCTTTCAGAGGTGCATGACCTCCATCTTTTCTGACTATATTGAAAATATTATGGAAGTTTTCATGGATGATTTCTCAGTTTATGGAAGTGAGTTTGATTCTTGTTTGGCTAATCTTACCAAAGTACTTAAAAGATGTCAGCAAAATAATCTTACTCTTAATTGGGAGAAATGTCATTTCATGGTCACCGAAGGGATAGTGCTTGGGCACCTTGTCTCCTCAAGAGGGATTGAGGTTGATAAAGCGAAGATTGAGGTAATCGAGAAACTCCCTCCTCCTATTAATGTTAAGGGCATTAGGGGTTTTCTTGGTCATGCGGGGTTTTACCGCCGCTTCATCAAGGAATTCGCCTTGATTGCCCGGCCCCTTACCTCCTTGCTAGCTAAAGATGCTCCGTTTGTTTTTTCAGGAGAATGTATGCGGGCGTTCAACACATTGAAGGAAGCACTAATTTCTGCGCCCATCATACAACCACCGGATTGGAGCCTTCCCTTTTAGCTCATGTATGATGCAAGTGACCAAGCCATTGGAGCGGTATTGGGGCAAAGGAAATATAGAAAGCTTCATGCAATATTCTATGCAAGCAAAACCTTGGATGACGCACAGAAAAATTACACAACTACGGAGAAAGAACTTCTAGCGGTCGTGTATTCCATTGAAAGGTTCCGCTCATATCTCCTTGGATCCAAGGTAATTGTCCACACCGACCATGCGGCATTGAAGTATCTCCTAAACAAGAAAGAGGCCAAACCTAGGTTGATAAGGTGGATACTTCTATTGCAAGAGTTTGACTTGGAAATCAGAGATAAGAAGGGTACGGACAATGTTGTGGTGGATCATTTATCTAGGCTTATTCGTGACAAAGAGGACGAAAGCTTGCCCATCGATGACTCCTTTGTTGATGAGAGGCTATACGCCATAAGGCCCGGGGAAGTTTCTTGGTATGCGGACTACGTCAATTACTTGGCTTGTGGGATTAAACCAAGCGGGATGCCCACACAGCAAAAGAGGAGGTTTATGCATGAGGTCTGTAGCTATTTCTGGGAAGATCCGTATCTCTTTAAGATATGCAAGGATGGGGTTATCCGGAGATGTATTTCTAAGGAGGAGGCCACCTCCATCATCTTGCATTGCCATGGTATGCTATGCGGGGGACATCACGCCGCTTCTAAGACTACAGCTAAGATATTGCAAAGTGGATTCTTTTGGCCAATCATGTTCAGAGACACGCACGACTTCGTCAAGGGGTGCGATAGATGCCAACAGACCGGGAATATTTCCAAACGAAATGAGATGCCAATGAGGCCCATTCTAGAAATCGAGCTCTTTGATTGTTGGGGAGTGGACTTCATGGGGCCGTTTCCGTCAAGCAAGGGTAACAAGTATATCTTATTGGCCGTGAACTACGTCTCCAAATGGGTAGAAGCCATCGCCACCCCTACCAATGATGCGAGGGTTGTCTCCAAGTTTTTCAAGCAGAATATTTTCCCGCGCTTTGGGGTGCCCGTACTTTGATAAGCGACGGGGGAAGTCACTTTATAGAAAACAAATTTGAAGCCATGTTGAAGAAGTACGGGGTAAACCATAGGATTGGCATGGCCTACCACCCTCAAACAAGCGGACAAGTGGAGGTTTCAAATAGAGAAATCAAGCAAATTCTTGAAAAGACCGTAGATCGATCTAGAAAAGATTGGTCCATGAAGCTAAACGATGCCCTATGGGCATATCGTACGGCCTTTCGAACTCCCATTGGCACCACGCCGTTCCGACTTGTTTATGGGAAAGCTTGTCACCTACCGGTAGAATTGGAGCACCGCGCATATTGGGCCATCAAAACCCTCAATTATGACTATAAGAGTGCGGCGACGAGGCGACTCTTGGACATCAATGAGCTCGACGAAATTAGAAGAGATTTCTACGAGATCTCAAGAATTTACAAAGAAAGGACGAAGATTCTCCCCGACGCCCGCATAACTGTCACGGACTTCAAGGTTGGAGATAAAGTCTTGCTATATAATTCCCGACTCCGACTATTCCCCGGGAAGTTGAGGTCACGGTGGTCCGGACCTTTCACCATCAAACACATACAACCGGGAGGAGCTTTTGAATTGGAAGGGAAAGACGGAGCCACATTCAAGGTGAATGGGCAACGTCTAAAGCATTATTCCGAAGGAGTCCCTATAGGCGAAGTAAATAGAATATATCTACTTAAGGGACGGCCGGATGACCTTTCATACCTCCTTGATGAGGTCATCGAAGAGGCGATCCCCCACTCCATCGGCGCACCCCACGAAGATAGCTTCGAAGAAGGCCTAGATTTGGCCGAGGAAGAGAAGATGGAGCACTCCCCCGATATCTCCATGGTGATTGATGATGGCGGCACTGATGTCGCAAGAATACGGGAGCTCTGCAAGCTCTCGAAGTTGAGGACTCCGAAGAAAGCTCCACCGATACGACGATCGGTGTCACCGACAAAGTCGAAGACCGGAGCAAGCTCTAGCTTGGGGGAGCCACCCCCACAACATTGCCCGCGACGAAGGGGCACTGAGGAAGACCACACCCCACCATGATCCAAATCCGAGCGGTCTTCTCGGAAAATTCGACGGGTGCATCTCATATGCACCCAACATCCCGCGCTAAATTGAAAATTTAAAGGGGTCGAGCTCAAGACCGTAAACGAGCTCTTGTCGGGAGGCAACCCGACGGTTATCGCATTTTTCTATTTTAGTTTTTATTTTTGTTGTAGACTTTATTAGTGTTTTTGAGTCGTTTGCCCGAAAAATTGTGACAACGGGTCCTATTTTCTTTGACAGGAGAGGAGAAAGGGATATCTATCATTTTGAGGATGGCCAAGACAAAGAAGAGCGCTCCAGGAACGCGCTCGAGGCTTAGGAGAAGGAAGAAACCACCTGAAGGAAGAAAAACAGAGATTAGAGCCAAAACGGAGCATCACAGCAGAAAACAGAGCCTCACTCGGCCGAGTACCATAGCCACTCGGCCGAGCAACCAACGTCGTCCGCCCGAGTGGCCCACCAACGAGGGAAGTCTGCTATACCCAACTCTCTGTTCCTTTTTGTGATTTCAGAATAAACTGCCACTCGACCGAGTATATATCTTCACTCGGCCGAGTGAAACTGATACACTCCTAGGGCGAAAATTGCCGAGTAGCTTGTGCCACTCGGCCGAATGGACTTTTTCCACTCTGCCGAGGGTGGCAAAGCCACTCGGCCGAGTCGTAAGCGGAGGGAGAAAATTTAAAAAACTTTTTCGTTACGATCACTCGGCCGAGTGACTTAGTCACTCGGCCGAGTCGTAACTTCCATTATATATTGCGAACGGGCTCGGCGTGATTTTCCAAGCGCCTTATTCCCAATTCTCGCCTAAGCCCGTGCGACCGCTGCTCTCCCCGCCCGCTACGATCACCATTCGCTCGCCCGAACGCCGCCCTCGACCGCCCGACCGCCGGCGGCCGAGCGCCGACCATCGACCGCCGACCACCCCCACCGCCGGCAACCCTCCTCGCCGTCGGCCGACCTCCGGTAAATCCATTTCGCCCATTTTCTCCAATTTCTCCTATTTTTTGACGATCCGTGTACCTATCGAGCCCCTACCCCAAATTAATTTCATTATCTATCTATTATACCCCTAATCCCCCATGTATTTTTAATTTTACACGCTGATATCGTTGTTTGATGTGCAGGCTATCTTGGGGAGCTTAGGGGAGCTTAGGGGAGCTTCCGGACGCGCTTTTGGCCTTGTGGAGTCGGCGTCTTCACACGCATCTGCTGTTTTGCTCTCGTGGCGTGTTCAGGTACATTCGTTCCATTTATTTTAGCATGCCGCATTTTTTTCATTTCGTTGGGTGATCGCTCGGGGTACACATGCCGCCCCGAACACGGCCACGCACTAGGAGAGATTCCGCCAAGCGGAAGCGGTCGGATGAGCCCGGCCCCTCCCACGAGATGGAGGACTCTCCTCTGCCTACACCACCTCACCCCACACAGCCACAGCCTGCCGATCCAGTCGCCCCACAGCCACTCCCAGCCGAGCCCATCCACCCACAGCCACCACCGGCTCCTATCATCGGGCCGATGGGTATTACGTTTCGAGACGATGCACATCGCGTCGTTTTTGAGCGTATCGCCCAGCGCTCGATAGTACCCTCCAGGTTCGCACACTTTGCAGACCTAGGCCGCCTGGGGGTACTAGAGGGGTTACTCACGTTGTACGACAACGTGGGTTGGCGAGACTTTCTTTCTATGTCAGCAGACACCTACGTCCGTCCGACACTCGAGGTACTCAGCTCGATCGCCCGGACCACTGAGGGATGCTCCTTTAGACTTATAGATCGAGAGTGTCAGATCACTCTCGATATGCTTCGAGCGTTCTTTCAGTGGCCCGCAGTCCCCACGCCCGACCGAGCCTACGCCCCCATACACATCCCTCCCCCATCCTTCGATTCACACACCTTTTGGGCCCGGATCACAGGTTTACCACAGGCCTTTGACCCTAGTAGGGCCAAGGCCTCGGCCATAGTCCACCCCTGCCTCCGCATAGCACAGCGCCTTATGGCGACCACCTTTCTAGCGAGGTACGAGCCTGGGACGATGTCGACGCCTGAGCTCTATATGCTCTACGCGATGACTCGCCCCCGAGTTCTTGATAGGGATGGTGTTACGATGGTCCCCACCGTTGAGATTGACGTCGCTAGCTGGTTTTTGGACGCATCATTGTATCGGTGGGCACTCGCTCCCCGATATGTTGCGGTGACCTGATCACCCTGCTAGCCCTGATGACCGGCGAGGAACTTTCGGCTGACCTGCGTCGACACTCGGGCCCCACTTCACTTTCGATAGACGTCATGGCCCGGATGAAGATGCTTCGTCCGCACGGCCAGCGGCACTGGGTTTGGTTGCACGGTCCTTTCGGTACTGCTACATGATCCTCCCGAGCCCCGCTCGGACACACATAGGACCAGCACACGAGGACTGGCTTCCGGCGATGGATCTCCTGATCCCTGTCGGCTACGTGCTTGAGGCCGAGGAGGTTGAGCAGGCACCCCCTGCACCTGTAGACCATGTGTTCCCTCAGCCTGAGCCTACACTTTCTGCCGCTCCCGACACTTCTGTCCCCACTTCTACCAGTGTCGGGAGTACACTTGCTGAGCCGTCTTCCACGCCCACCCCGTCCACCCCCACCCCCACCACTGTTGTGCCCCTGTCGGTTGAGCCACTCACCTCTCTGCTACCCGAGCATCCACCCACTATACTTGAGAGCGGTGGGCCTTCCTTCACTGCCGTCGTGGAGACCATGGCCAGTATGATCTCCGCTGGGTTGTCACCTTTTGGTCCATTCACTTCCTCCCCAGCGGTTGACCTTTCTGTCTCCACGGCAGCCGTCCTATCTGAGAGTGTCGTGACGTCTGTTCCCACGTCTGTGTCACTGACCTCTCTCGCTGCCTCGTCACCGATTTTGTCTTCCACCCCCACTGCTGCTGCTTCCACCTCACACCAGCCTGCGTCCCAGCCTCGCACTGAGGCTGGGCATCCACTAGTGAGCACAGCACCCTTTCCACCCATGCCTGTTGTCCCGATCACCTACACTGCCCGTATCCGATAGCCCCGACCTGCTCAGCCTAGACCTGTCCGTCCCTCCGCTCCACCACCCCCTGACGCCTTAGTTCAGAGCGTTCGTGCTCTTGAGGGGGCGATGAGCGGACTCAGGGGCGATTTTAGGGCCCTGTCTTCCACAGTCACCGCCATGCAGCACCGCCTCGAGCTACTTCCCGGCATTCACTTTTGTCTGACCCAGATTCTCGAGCGACTGCCACGACCACCACCCACCCAGCTGACTGTTCCACCCCCACCACCCCCACCACCACCCACCCAGCAGACTGTTACCCAGCCACCACCACCCCCACCTCCACCTCAGGACGGAGATGGCACAGCACCACCAGCTTAGGCACACCCTTGATGCCATCGATAATTTTTGTCGTTATGCTGCCCACTCTCTGCTTGGTCCTGAAGATTTTTGCCCACCCCTCCTCCCATCACTATTTTTGTCCACACTTTGATCATATCATTCTATATCCTTTTTCGGGAGTGAGGGAGAGTATTTTTGGTGACACACACATATCTACATCACTCTTATCCTTGCATGCATCACATTCGCATCATATTTTTCATTTTTTTCATTTTTTATTTCTTTTTATCATGCATGCATACCCACCCCCCCCCCACCCATTACCCGTCTCTCGGTGTGCCACACTTCGCACATTGAGGACACTGTGCACTTTAGCTTGGGGGAGTGAGTTCTCACACTTTTTGCTTTTGTCACCTTTATTTTTTTAGTTTTTCCACGTTTTTCCACTTTTGCACCCATTTTTCATCACTTTTTCATTTTTTTACCATGCATCACGTTTTTCTTATTTTCCTTGTGTGCTGCATTGTAAATATCTTTGTTTTTCGTTTATCTTTATTTCCTTCATCTTTTGCTAGAGATGAATTTTCTGTGATGATAATGACGTGGAGTTAGCTTTTCTCTATCTGCATGCTATATTTGTCATGTCATAGCTTTTTATTTTTGATATCATATGCTATATTCTGCTTTGCATTTAGAAATAGTAACCCACTCTCTTTTGCTGTATGAAAATGGATGAAATTCTATTATTAGCTGATGTCTGATGATTCATATGTATGCTATCGTAGAAAACACACCAAGATTCACGCATTGATGCTTATATCTGGAGTACTGCTTTCCTTTCTTACATCACTTCTATATGCATGATTTGTACGCTTCACTTCGGGTTGATTGAAATGTTTGCTAGCATTGATAAATCTGGATTAGTTTACTTTTTGAGATTAAACAGAGTAGATTATATTACCCAGCTGAAGTTGTCATGCACGTCCTATAGAGTGAACTGAGAGATACATTTATTTCTTTCTCCACATATCTTGAACATAATTTCTCTATTTTTTATTCATTGGTGAATCTCCCCTTAGCGATTCTATTATTGGCATTCCCCCGTTATTAAAATCACATGCTCCAAATTCCCCAAAATCCAAAGAAAAAAATACTTGTATATCCTTCTCTTTGATTTGGGATCATTGTGTATATATGTTATTGAAAAAAAAAGAAAACAAAAGAAAAAGAAAAAGAAAAAGATTTGAGAATAAGAAAAGAAAAGAGAAAAGTAGTTCGAAAACGATCCCATCTCATACACTTTCTCTCTTTCTTCCCTCTTTAGCTTTTATTTCTTTGTTTTCTTTTACTTTTGGAGCTTCATAAAAAACAGGGATGTAAATATTGTTTTGTATATGCCATCACGCTTATAGATAAGCTTGGGGGAGAGAATCCAATGATGTGTGAGAGAGTGACTACCTGACGGTGCATGACAACCTAGGCTAAGTAATATTTTATACTCGGTGAGATTGCTAAAGTTTCACGAAATCCAGAAATCTACGCTTAGCATTCATTTCATGAAAACCACTCTTTTTCTATTCTTTCTACTCTATCGTGTGATATCTCTTATACTCCTTATAGAAAGCATTCAATTGAAAAGTGTGTGATCTACGGTATTGTATACCGCTTTAGATGCTTCAGATGATGTTAATCTTAGAATTATTCCATTTTTCATGCTATATTGATATTCTTGGGTTTTCTATTTCAAGTGCACCATTATACTATGATATCAAAATAAAAGTCTTTGACATGTGTTCTATATTCGATGCATGCTATATGAGTTAGAAAAACCCACGTCCTGAGAAAATGATCTAGCAACTTCCCTCTTCGTTTTCTATTTTTGTTTTTCGATTTCCGTTTTCCGCCTTTCCGCCGTTTTCTTTATCTTTATCCACCGGGTTCGCTTTTTACTTATCTTCCTCGAGGACGAGTAAGAGGTAAGCTTGGGGAATTTTGATCACTCCATATTTTACACCTTTTTTCCGCATGTTTGCATGCCATTTAGATCGCTCAAATCGTGTTTTTCACGTTTATTCGACAATATTGCGATACTTTTCACGATTTGTTGTTTTTATCGTATTTCAGGAGATTTGGAGTGATTTGGAGTGATTCTGAGATGCACCCACTCCGGAGTGTCACCGACGACTCTCTTGAGGGGTATTTTACGATTGGAGAGGAGTGAAAGAAGAAAGAACGTCGTAGGAGCGACGAGGAGGCAAAAATATGAAGAATGGGCATTTTGAGCATGTCACTCGGCCGAGTGAAGGAGTCACTCGGCCGACCATCGGAAGCCTGCTCGACCAGCCAGATCGGACACGCAACAGATCTAATATCAGTGTGCACTCGGCCGAGCATCGCAATGTCACTCGGCCGAACCACGGATACCCACTCGCCCGAGTGGCATCAAGACGGCGGCAACAAAAATCCCAGACTTACTGTTTTTGTACAGTCAATTTCCGAGTCGCGGTCCGCCCGAGTGACAAACGACGTCCGCCCGAGTGACAAATGACGTCCGCCCGAGTGACAAATGACGTCCGCCCGAGTGACAAATAACGTCCGCCCGAGTGACGAAAGACCGTCCGTCTGAGTGACCTCCGAGGAGACGACCCCCGAGACCCCTAACTCTCTGTTTTTGTACATGGTTCGTCACTCGGCCGAGTGACATTTGTCACTCGGCCGAGTGAGCCGCGCTGCCTGTAGCGTAAACTGCGATTTTGAGACTGCGCAGGGGCATTTTCGTCAGGGTTTTTTGGGCGATTTGGGGGGGTATTTAACCCCAGTTTTTAACCTAGTTTAGAGGGCTTTTTCAGAACTTTTTGCAGCCTTTTTAGATTAACTTTTTAGGGATTAGATTGAGCTTTTAGGGAGGAGAGAAAAGTGAGATTTTGTGGGATGCTATCTTGTTCTTCATTGGTTTGTCTCTCTCTCCCTCAAAAACTCCATTTTTATTGATATTTTGAATATAGCAATGAATTCTATTGATTTTGATTGTGAATTTCTATTGCATTTTATTATGAATTGTGAGTAGTTCATCGTCTTAGGGCATAGGGATGAACCCTATGAGCCCAATTTCGAATTTGTGATGAATTAGTGAAACTATTGCTAGGATTGATTAGGGTTAGTTAGGGATTGCTATAATACGAATAGCTAGGGATTCATACCGATTGGGATTTGCAAGAGATTGGATCCCAATTTGATAGGAAGCCCTAGAAATTCGAATTGGGTTGCAATTGAATTTCTCCGGAATCGGTTTGTAAGAGATTGGACCAAAACTAGGGTTTTCGATTCCAATTCTATACCAATACCCGTTTGCAAGAGATTGGACGGGTAGGAACTATCCCAACCTAGGTCGTAGCTCGAGTTTGCATGAGAGTGGGCTCGAGATACGATTGAACGATGATGTTATTCTTCACGCTAGTTTGCCTAGGTTAGGGTTTGCAAGAGATTGGACCCTACCCTAGGTTTGCTATAGACCGGCAATAGCGCGAGAGCATGAGCTTGGTTCCACATTTAGTTGCAACTAGTTCACCCAAATTTCAAGTCTAGCAATTGTGAAACCTATGAGTCACAATGATGAGATACGGAAAGTAGCGGGGATTCCATATCCCTAGGCATCTTTATTAATTTGTTATTTCTTTTATACATTTGAACGATTGTGACCGCATATTTGCGAACATTTCTAGACATTTCCTATAGCCAGGTGATTGAAGAAGACACTGTTATTAGGCCTCCCTATGTTTGATACCCGCTCGCCGCTACACCGTGCGCTTACGGTAAGACTACAGTGTCGCCGCTCCGGGACGTGTATCCGGGGCGCGATCACAAGTTTTCTTAGACCGACTAGTTGTCAACTCCTGTACTTCGACCTTTTGGCTGTTCAACCATTAGTCGGTCTACGTTGTATCACCGACCGACTAGTTGATGAACTAGTCGGTCAGTGATCCTTCTTTGACCGACTAGTCTGGTTCAGAATAGAGCTGTTGGAGCTTCAATTGAAACATTTTTCTCTCTCTCTCTTTCCTCTAAACTATAAATACTTGGAGTGCTGCATTCATTGCACTCAAGGCTGATATTAAGTGAAGTTTAGATATCAAAAGAGAAGCATTAAATCTTATTCAAAGATCATTCATTTACATTCAAGAATCTCTCCCTCACTCTTATTTCAAAAGAGAGATTCATTGATTGTGAGCCTTCCAAGCCAAGTGCTTGATCCAAGGTCACCAACATCCACCTAGGACTCCATTGCTGGTCATCTACTTAGAGCTAGGGTTTGGTGCCTCTTCATCTTCCTCAAAATCCGTTTTGCCCTAAATCGTAAGTTTAATCAAGGCATAGGATTTTGTCAGTAAGAATTTCTATTTCAATTTACTTTGAATATTGCTAGTTGTACTCTCGGTTGTGAGAGTTTGTTTGTGATCCTGGGTTGTGGGAGTCACAATTTCATTTGTGTATGATTTGACCTTGTAGAGGGTTCTACAAGTATTTCTGATCACTCCTTATTTTACACTTTTTTCCCGCATGTTTGCATGCCATTTAGATCGCCCAAATCGTGTTTTTCACGATATATCGACGATGTTGCGATGCTTTTCACGATTTGTTGTTTTTGTCGCATTTCAGGTGATTTGGAGCGATTTGGAGTGATCTCGAGATACGCCTACTCCAGAGTGTCACCGATGACCTCCCCGAGGGGTATTTTGCTGTTGGAGAGGAGCGGAAGAAGAAAGGCCGTCGCAGGAGCGACGAGGAGGCCAAAACAAGCTGTTTGGGCATTTTTGATGTCCCACTCGGCCGAGTGAAGGGCTCACTCGGCCGACCAGCGAGACACTGCTCGGCCGACCAGATCGGATACGTTTCATACGTGCACTCGGCCGAGCATCGGAAGCCACATCGGCCGAGTGACGAGATCCCGTCCGCCCGAGTGGCACCCAGACGACGCATGTCAAAAATCGCCAACTTACTGTTTTTCGTCTGCCTGAGCTTCAGAAGACCCACTCGGCCGAGTGGCAAATGCCGACCGCCCGAGTACCAAGAAGCCATCGGCCGAGTGACGACAACTCACTCGACCGAGCGACTCCCGAAGTGAAGACCCCCGAAGACCGAGACTTACTGGAAATTTACAGGGTTTCTCACTCGGCCGAGCGACTTTTGTCACTCGGCCGAGTGCGACGCGCTGCCTGTAGCGAAAATTGCGGATTTCAGGCTGCGCAGGGGCATTTTGGTCACAGTTTTTTGGACGATTTTGGGGGGTATTTAACCCCTGTTTTTACCCTAGGTTAGAGAGCTTTTCTCTTAGATTTTTGCAGCTTTTTAGATTAACTTTTTAGCTTTATTCTTGTGATTGGAGAGGAGACAAAAGTTGATTTTTGTTGGATTATTTGAAGAACTCCATTGGTTTGTGTCTCTCTCCTCTAAAAATACTATTTTTATTGCATATCTCAATATTGTGATGAATTCTCTTGTTAATTTCATTGATTATTTTTGTGTTTGTGCTATGAATTGTGAGTAGTCTCCACGTCTTGGGGCGTGGGGATGAACCCTACGAGCCCAATTTCAGATTTGTGATGAATTGGTAAAAATTTTGCTAGAATTGCTATTAGGGTTAGATTGGGATCGATTTATTACGGATGGCTAGGAGTTCATATCGATTGGGATTTGCAAGAGATTGGATCCCAATTCGATAGGAAACCCTAGAAATCCGAATTGGGTTGGAATCGAATTTCCGTAGTATCGGTTTGCAAGAGATTGGACCGATACTAGGGTTTCCGGTTGCAATTCCATGCCGATACCCGTTTGCAAGAGATTGGACGGGTAGGAACTATCCCAACCTAGGTCGTGGCCCGAGTTTGCACGAGAGTGGACCCGGGGCGCGATTGAACGATGATGTTGATCCTAATGCTAGCTTCCCTAGGCTAGGGTTTGCAAGAGATTGGACCCGAACCTAGGATAGCTATAGACCGGCAACAGCGCGAGAGCATGAGCTAGGTATTACATTCAGTTGCAACTAGTTCATCCGAAATTTTATTCTAGCAATTTTTATACCAATGAACCACATTGACGAAATACGGTGAGTAGCGGGGATTCCCCATTCCCTAGACGTTCTTTATTTGATTTGATATTTCCGTACTTTGTCTGACGATTGTGACAGGATCGCCAAAGGCAAATTCTATCTTTTCTATTCTTAAATAGCCAGGTTGATTGGAGCAAGCACGGTCATTCGTCCTCCCTGTGTTCGATAACCCGCTCGCCGCTATACCGTGCGCTTGCGGTAAAACTACAACCGTCGCTCCGGGAGTGTATCCGGGGTGCGACCAAGTTTTTGGCGCCGTTTCCGGGGAGGCGATTACGTTTGATCTTACCACCCTAGCTATTTTTTTATTTTTATTTTATTGCTTTATTTTTACCTAACCCTTCCATTGTGCTAATCACTTCTTTGAAACTTTGTTCTCCTGTGCATGTACATGAGATCCACTGCGGACCGTGAAGGTATATTATTTGATCCCGAGATTGAACGTACTGTGCGGAGAATCAGAGCGGAGAGGAGACAAGATCCGGAAGGGAGGTTTATGACCAACCCGGAAACTGCGGACCATTTAGCGGCAAGAATGGCGAGGATAATTTCTATTCGCGATAGGCTCCGGCCTAAGACCTCTTCTACGAACTCATCCATTGCCATGCCGGAGTTGGTGGCTGACAAGAACTTTGAGCTGAAGACTGAGCTAGTGGTTCTGATGCAGCAGGATCCATTTCATGGGAATGCCCATGAAAATCCCCACTACCACATCCAGTAATTCTTGTCGAAGTGCGCCACATTTCAGATGACGGGGGTCTCTATCGATGCCATCAGACTGCGTCTCTTCCCCTTCACGCTAAAAGACAAGACACTCTATTGGTTGAGGACGCAAGCTGAGGGAGTCTTTACCACTTGGGACGAGTTGGCGAGTGCATTCATTGACAAGTTCTATCCGCCCTCCAAGACGGTGAAGATTCGGAGCGCTCTTATGTCCTTCAAGCAAGGACCCCAAGAGCCGTTCTATGAGGCTTGGGAGCGCTTTAAAGATCTGCAGCATCAATGCCCGCACCATAGCATTGAAGATTGGGAGCTAGTTCATAGCTTCTACAATGGTCTCCAACCGGGGACCAAACAAATTATTGATGCCGCGGCGAATGGTGCTACCTTATCAAAGACTCCCGAAGAAGCTACGGCCCTAATTGAGGAGATGGCCTCAAACAATCAACAATGGGGCGATGAGCGAGGACACTCTACGTCCTCCTTGAAGCCAACTAGTATCTATGAGGCGAAGGCCGTAGCGGAGCTTACAAGCAAGTTTGATTCTCTCCACAAGGTAGTGGAGAGACTGGAGAAGTTTATCACAGAGCCCCAAGGAACCCATTCCACCTCCGTACCAACGAACCAAATGTGTGATTGGCAAGACCAATCTCAAGCCATGTATTTGGGAGGAGAGCAAGGAGAAGGATCCTTGGAGCAAGTACAATATGTCGCGGGGAACCAAGGGTATTGGGCCAGTCCGGCCACAAGAAATCATCCCGGTTTCTCTTACGCCAACAATGAAGGAGCTTTGAACCCGCCACAACAACCACCTCAACAAGCTCGACCACCACCACCACCCCAACAACAACACTATCCGCCAAGGGGGCCTCCACAACAAAATTTTCAACCGAAGCAACAAGTTCCACCTTATAGGCCGCCCGGATACAATCAAGGGTGGAGAAATCAAAATCAAAACCCTCCACAAGCTCAACAACGATCCGACTTCGAAGCTAGAGTGGAGGAGTTTATGGTCGAACAAAAGAAGGTCAATGCTTCCTTGAAGGCGGGGCAAGACTCCCTTACAACCATTGTGGCTCAAATATCGGAGCAATTGGCATTGCTCAATCGAAACACTCAACAATTACCGATGCAACCCGAGCAAAACCCACGGGGCAACACCGGCCACATCAATGTCGTGGTTGCCGTTACTACTAGAGGCGGGAAGGATACCACCCCCCGCCATGATTCCTACCGAGGAGCCCGTGGAGAAAAGTTTGGAGCCAATTGAGCCGGTAGTTGAAGTTGAGAAGGAGAAAGGGCCGCAAGAAAAGGAGAAATCTAGAGCGGAGCAATTGATTGAGGAGAGGCGCTTCATGCCACCGGTCCCATTCCCCCAAAGGCTCGCTAGAGCGAAAATGGAGAAAAGGCTAGCAAAGTTTCTCGAGTATCTGAGAGGGGTTAGCCTCAACATCCCCTTCCTCGACGCCATCGTGGAAATCCCCACATATGCTAAATTTTTAAAGGATTTGATTTCGGGGAGAAAGAGAAAGGAGAAAATTATGCTAGCCGAGGAGGGCTCTTGGTTCACCAAGAGAGAGAAGGAGCCGGCCAAATTCAAAGATCCGGGGAGTTTTCGAATTCCTTGCACCTTGGGCGGCGTCCCTCTACAAAAGGCGTTGGTGGATTTAGGGGCTAGTGTAAGCCTCATGCCTCTCTCCATGTTCTTAAGGCTAAACACCGGGACGAAGTTGAAACCTACCGACATGCGGATACAATTAGCCGATGGACGGATAACAAGGCCGGTAGGAATCGCCGAGGACATCCCGCTACAAGTCCCGGGGGGAATATGCTTGCCATGTGACTTCGTGATCATGGACGTTAAGGAGGAGGGAGATACGTCATTGATACTTGGACGCCCGTTCCTCGTCACCGCTGGAGTCATTGTCGACGTATGAGAAGGCACCCTAACTTTGAACGTCGGTAACATCGAGGTGGAGCTTCACATTCCTAAGGCTATGAAACACATGCCTTACCACGAGGAGCTTGACTACATGGACCTCCTTGACGAGGTAATTGAAGAGGCGATCCCCCACTCGATTTGCGCTCTATTCGATGAAGATTTCGAGGAAGGCCCGGATTTAGGCCAAGATGAGAAGAAAAATGATTCCCCCGACTTCTCCGCTGAGATTGATGAAGGCGACGCTGATGTCGCAAGGATTCGAGAGCTCTGCAAGCTCTCGAAATTGAAGTCTTCGAAGAAAGCTCCGCCGATACGGAAATCGGCGTCACCGGTGAAACCGAGGACCGGAGAAAATGCTAGCTTGGGGGAGCCTCCCCCCAACACTATTCAAGACGGGAGACCACCGAGGGAGAACACGCCGCCGCAACTTCCAAACCCAATCGTTCTCCCCGGAAAATTTGACGGGTGCATCCCATATGCACCAAACATCCCGCATTAATTGAAAACCATAGGGGGTCGAGCTCACGACCTTAAACGAGCGCTTGTCGAGAGGCAACCCGACGGTTATTGCTTTATTTTCACTTTTCTTTTATTTTTGTTTTAGAAATTTTTAGTGTTTTGAGTCGTTCGCCCAAAATTCTTGTGATAACGGGTCCTATTTTTCCTGACAGGAGAGGAGAACGAGGTACCCATCATTAAGAGGATGCACAAGGCGACGAGGAGCGCCCCAGGAAGGCGCTCGATGCTTAGGAGGAAGATGAAATCGACTGGAGGAAGTAAGACGGAGTTTAGAGCCCAAACGAAGACAAACAGCAGAAAACAAGGCTCACTCGGCCGAGTATACTAGTCACTCGGCCGAGCACACAAGTTCATCCAGCCGAGCCCCCCACGAACGAGGGAAGTCTGCTGTACCCAACTCTCTGTTTATTTTCCTGATATCAGTATAACTGCTACTCGGCCGAGTATATATATTCACTCGGCCGAGTAAAACTGATACGCTCCTAGGGCAAGTCTTGCCGAGTAGCCTGAGCCACTCGGCCGAATGGACTTACTCCACTCAGCCGAGGGTGACAAGGCCACTCGGCCGAAGCGTAGCGGGGAGGAATTTTTCTTAAAGTTCACTCGGACGAGCGACCCAGTCACTCGGCCGAGTCGTAACTTTTGCTATAAATAGGGGAGAGGGTCGGGCTCGTTTTTCGAAACGAAAAAATCACGCAGCCCCGACCCTTCGCATTCCCTCGCCCGCTGCCCTTGCCCACTCGCCCGACCGTCGACCCCGCGCCGTCGCTCGGCCACCCACCGCCGGTCGAGCCGCCGCCGCTCCTCGCCCGAGTCGCCGCCGGCGGCCACTGCTCCGGCCGACTCCGGTAACCCCATTTTTGCCTATTTCTCCTCCTTTTGTGTGTTTTTCGGGGATCCATGTGCTTAACGAACCCCAAACCTAAATTGATTTCTATTTCTATCTATTATACCCCTAATGCTCCATACGTTTTGAATATTACTCGTTGATATCCCCGTTTCATGCGCAGGTTAATTTTGGGAGCTTAGGGGAGCCCGGGGGAGCTTCCAGGGACTGATTTGGGCTGTGTGGAGGCGTCGTCTTCGCACGCTTCCATTGCTTTGCACTCGCGGCATGTCGTGGTATATTCTTTCCTTTATTTTACGCACGCCGCACTTTTCACGCTTTTCGGTGAGCGCTCGGGGCCCATATGCCGCCCCGGACACGGCCGAGGTCGAGGAGAGCTTCTGCCAAGCGAAAGCGGTCGGATGATGCCGGCCCCTCCCACGAGGTGGAGGACTCTCCTCCGCCTTCTCCCACACACCCCGTCCACCCAGCACCGCCTGCAGGCCCCACACACCCCCGCACAGCCTGCAGAGCCCGCACAGCCACTCCCTGCCGCTCCACAGCCACTCCCTACCGCTCCACAGCCACCACCTCCGGCTCCACTTATCGGGCCGCTGGGGATCACGTTCCGGAACGACGCACACCGCGTCGCTTTCGAGCGTATCTCCCAGTGCTCTATCGTACCCTCCAGGTTCGCACACCTTGCAGACCTAGGACGCCTGGGGGTACTAGAGGGGATGCTCACGTTGTACGACAACGTGGGCTGGCGAGATTTCTTTCAGGTGTCGGCGGACACGTTTATCCGCCCGACACTTGAGGTTCTTAGTTTGATCGCCCGGACCGACGAGGGATGCTCGTTTCGGTTCATGGACCGAGAGTGCCAGGTCACTCTCGGTATGATGAGAGCCTTCTTCTTGTGGCCCGATGTCCCCGGGGCCTATCGAGGTTACGCCCCCACCCATATCCCCCCACCTTCCTTCGATGCCGGCGCCTTCTGGGCCCGGATTACGGGTCTTCACGCTGCCTTTGACCCTAGTAGGGCCAAGGCCTCGGCCATTGTCCATCCCTGCCTCCGTATAGCTCAGCGCCTTATGGCGACGACCTTTTTGGCGAGATATGAGCCGGGCACGATGTCCACGCCAGAGCTCTATATGCTCTACGCGATGACACGGCCCAGAGCTCTATCTAGGGAGGGTGATGAGTTGGTCCCCGCCGTCGTGATTGATGTCGCGGCTTGGTTTTTGGACCGCATCATCGTATCGGTGGGCGCTCGCTCACCGATATGCTGCGGCGGCCTGATCACCTTGCTCGCCCTTATGACCGGCGAGGACTTCCCTGATGACCTGTGACGAGCACCGGGCCCCACTTCTCTGTCGATTGATGTTATGGCCCGGATGAAGATGCTGCGTCCGCACGGTGAGCGACACTGGGTCTGGCTGCACGGCCCTTACGGTGCCGATTACATGATTCTTCTGAGCCCAGCTCGGAATCAGATTGCACCGGCCCAGGTGGACTGGCTCCCTGCGATGGATGTTCTGATCCCAGCCGCATACGTGCTCGAGGCCGAGGAGGCCGAGCAGGCCCACGCTGCCCACGCTGCCCCCGCAGACCCTGTTGCACCTGCCGAGCCTGCTGCCCCTGTTGACCCCGTGGCCCCTCAGCCTATCCCTGATATTGCCGCTGCTCCTGACACCTCTGTCCACACTGATGTCGGTGTCGGGAGTACCCTAGCTGAGCCCACTTCCACTGCTTCCACGCCTGCCAACACCACCACTGGCCCTCTGTCTACCGAGCCCGTTTCCTCTGCCCCACCCGAGCGCCTGCCGACCATAGTTGAGTGCGGTGAGCCCTCTTTTGCCCCTGCTGTAGAGACCGTAGTCTCCACCTCTGTCTCCACCGCTGCTGTATTTTCCGAGAGTGTCGTGGCGTCTGTCCACACTTCTGTGTCACCGACCTCTCTGGCCACCTCGTTGCCACTTTTGTATTCTTCTTTCGTTGCTGCTACCTCCACTTCTCACCGTCCTGCCCAGCCTCGCACTGAGGCCAGGCCCCCACTTGCGAGCACAGCACCTTTCGTCCCCCTGCCTGCTGAGCCTGTCACCTACGCCACCAGAGTACGCCAGCCCCGACCTGCACAGCCCCGACCGGTGCGTCCCTCTGCACCACCTCCCCCCGACACTGTACTTCAGAGCATTCGTGCTCTCGAGGGGGCGGTGAGTGGCCTCAGAGGCGACCTTAGGACCCTGTCCGCCATCGTCACTGTGATGGATGGCCGCTTTGACCTGCTCCCGCATATTCACTACTGCCTTACCCAGGTCCTAGAGCGTCTCCCCCGCGTACCAGCACCCACCCAGCAGGTTCCCACCCCCACTACCACGCACACTCAGCCTGCTTCCACACCCACACCCGCTCAGCAGCCTGCACCACCTCCTCCTCCTCCTCCGCCTCAGGACAGAGACGGCGCAGCACCACCTTCTTAGGCACTCTTGATGCCATCGATTCTTTCTGCCGTTGTGCTGCCCGTCTCTGCTGGGTCCTGATGCATTTTGCCCACCCCCCCTCCCCCTCACTGTTTTTCGGTACACATTTTCTATATATATTTTCATGTAGCTTTTTTGGGAGAGAGGGAGAGTTTTTGGTGTCACACCTATATATCTGTATCACTCCTTTATCTGCATGCATCATGACCGCATCATATTTTTCATTTCATTATTTTCATTTTTTTTTCTTCTTCCGTCATGCATGCATCCTCACTTACCCCTCACATTACCTGTCTCTCGGTGTGCCACACTTTGCACATTGAGGACACTGTGCCATTTAGCTTGGGGGAGTGAGTTCTCACGTTCTTTTCAATTTACCACCTTTATTTTTAGTTTTTTCACGCCATTTTCCGCTTTTACACTTATTTTCATCATTTTTCTTTTATTTTACCATGCATCACGTTTTTCTTATTTTTCTGTGTGCCGCATTGTAAATAGTTTTATTTTCCCCTTTATCTTTATTTCTTTTTTTTCATCTCATGCTAGAGATGACTTTTCTGTGATGATGATGACGTGGAGTTAGCTTACTCTATATGCATGCTATATTTGTCATGTCTTAGACTTTATTTCTGATATCATATGCTATGACTTGCCTTGCATCTAGAGATAGTAACCCACACTTTTTCCACATAAAAATGGATGAAATTTTATTATTAGCTGAGTCTGAATATTCATATGTATGCTATCGCAGAAAACACACCAAGATTCACGCATTGAATGCTTATATCTGGAGTACCGACTTCTTTTCCTATATCACTTCTATATGCATGATTTGTACGTCTCACTTCAGGATGATTGAACGATGTTAGCTATGATAAATCTGGATTAGTTAGCTTTTTTGTGATCGAAACTGAGTAGATTAGATTACCCTGCTGAAGTTGTCGTGCATGTCTTATAGAGTGAACCGAGAGATATATTTATGTCTTTCTCCACAAATCTTGAACATTATTTCTCTATTTTAAAATAATTGGTGAATCTCCCCTTAGCGATTCTATTATAAGGCATTTCCCCCGCTATTAATTCCTAGCTCCAAATCTCCCAAAACCAAAAAAAAATTCTTGTATGCTCTTACTTCTCTTTGAGTTGGGATCATTGTGTATATATGCTATTTGAAGAAAAAAAAGAAAAAGAAGAAAAGAAAAGAAAAAAAAAGAGAGAAAGAGAAAAGAAAAAGAAAAGAGGAAAAATCCTCAATAAAAGATCTCATCTCATGTTCTTTCTTTCTTCTCTCTTTTCGTATTCATTTTCAGTACTTTTGGAGCTTTATAAAAATGGGGATGTAAATATTTTTTTATGCCACCACGCTTATAGATAAGCTTGGGGGAGGGAATCCAATGATGTTTGAGAGAGTGACTACTTGACGTTGCACGACAACCTAGGCTAAGTAATATCCTATACTAAGTGAGATTATTTCTAGCTTTACGAAGTCCAGAAATCTATGCCTAGCACTCATTTCATGAAATCCAAACCTATCTATTCTCTCTATTCTATTGTGTGATATTCTTATACTCCACATAGAAAGCATTCAATTGAAAAGTGTGTGATCTGCTATTTGTATACCGCTTTAAATGATTCAGGCGATGTTAATTCTAAAATTATTCCGTTTTTCATGATTATATCGTTGTTCGTGGGTTTTCTATTTCTATTTGCACTATTATACTATGATATCAAAATAAAACTCTTTGACATGTGTTTTTCATTCGGTGCATGCTATATGTGTAAGCGAAACCCACATCCTGAGAAAATGATCTAGCAGCTTCCCTCTTCGCTTCTTTCTTTCTTCTTTGTTTTTATATTCTTCTCCGTTTTTCGTTTTTCGTCTTTCGCCGTTTTCGTTTTCCAAATCCACCGGGTTCGCCTTTTACTTATCTTCCTCAAGGACGAGTAAGAGGTAAGCTTGGGGGATTTTGATCACTCCTTATTTTACACTTTTTTCCCGCATGTTTGCATGCCATTTAGATCGCCCAAATCGTGTTTTTCACGATATATCGACGATGTTGCGATGCTTTTCACGATTTGTTGTTTTTGTCGCATTTCAGGTGATTTGGAGCGATTTGGAGTGATCTCGAGATACGCCTACTCCAGAGTGTCACCGATGACCTCCCCGAGGGGTATTTTGTTGTTGGAGAGGAGCGGAAGAAGAAAGGACGTCGCAGGAGCGACGAGGAGGCCAAAACAAGCTGTTTGGGCATTTTTGGTGTCCCACTCGGCCGAGTGAAGGACTCACTCGGCCGACCAGCGAGACACTGCTCGGCCGACCAGATCGGATACGTTTCATACGTGCACTCGGCCGAGCATCGGAAGCCACATCGGCCGAGTGACGAGATCCCGTCCGCCCGAGTGGCACCCAGACGACGCATGTCAAAAATCGCCAACTTACTGTTTTTCATCTGCCTGAGCTTCAGAAGACCCACTCGGCCGAGTGGCAAATGCCGACCGCCCGAGTACCAAGAAGCCATCGGCCGAGTAACGACAACTCACTCGGCCGAGCGACTCCCGAAGTGAAGACCCCCGAAGACCGAGACTTACTGGAAATTTACAGGGTTTCTCACTCGGCCGAGCGACTTTTGTCACTCGGCCGAGTGCGACGCGCTGCCTGTAGCGAAAATTGCGGATTTCAGGCTGCGCAGGGGCATTTTGGTCACAGTTTTTTGGACGATTTTGGGGGGTATTTAACCCCTGTTTTTACCCTAGGTTAGAGAGCTTTTCTCTTAGATTTTTGCAGCTTTTTAGATTAACTTTTTAGCTTTATTCTTGTGATTGGAGAGGAGACAAAAGTTGATTTTTGTTGGATTATTTGAAGAACTCCATTGGTTTGTGTCTCTCTCCTCTAAAAATACTATTTTTATTGCATATCTCAATATTGTGATGAATTCTCTTGTTAATTTCATTGATTATTTTTGTGTTTGTGCTATGAATTGTGAGTAGTCTCCACGTCTTGGGGCGTGGGGATGAACCCTACGAGCCCAATTTCAGATTTGTGATGAATTGGTAGAAATTTTGCTAGAATTGCTATTAGGGTTAGATTGGGATCGATTTATTACGGATGGCTAGGAGTTCATATCGATTGGGATTTGCAAGAGATTGGATCCCAATTCGATAGGAAACCCTAGAAATCCGAATTGGGTTGGAATCGAATTTCCGTAGTATCGGTTTGCAAGAGATTGGACCGATACTAGGGTTTCCGGTTGCAATTCCATGCCGATACCCGTTTGCAAGAGATTGGACGGGTAGGAACTATCCCAACCTAGGTCGTGGCCCGAGTTTGCACGAGAGTGGACCCGGGGCGCGATTGAACGATGATGTTGATCCTAATGCTAGCTTCCCTAGGCTAGGGTTTGCAAGAGATTGGACCTGAACCTGGGATAGCTATAGACCGGCAACAGCGCGAGAGCATGAGCTAGGTATTACATTCAGTTGCAACTAGTTCATCCGAAATTTTATTCTAGCAATTTTTATACCAATGAACCACATTGACGAAATACGGTGAGTAGCGGGGATTCCCCATTCCCTAGACGTTCTTTATTTGATTTGATATTTCCGTACTTTGTCTGACGATTGTGACAGGATTACCAAAGGCAAATTCTATCTTTTCTATTCTTAAATAGCCAGGTTTATTGTAGCAAGCACGGTCATTCGTCCTCCCTGTGTTCGATAACCCGCTCGCCGCTATACCGTGCGCTTGCGGTAAAACTACAACCGTCGCTCCGGGAGTGTATCCGGGGTGCGACCAATTTCATAGTGCAAATCTTGAGTTAGGGTTTCTAACTCAAGTATCCGGAGGGGATCCGGGTGTTTGGGACGTAGGATCACCGGGAACAAGTCGGGGAGACTTGGGTAGATCCGAACCCGTTAAATTGCTTCTTTGCGATTGGTTTCTTTACATATTTACATTTCCGCATTTCCGCATTAATTGGTAGAGTTTGCAAGATAATTAGGAATTATCCTCTTAATTATTTTAAAGTACTATTCACCCCCCCCCCCCCCTCTAGTACTTGTGCAGTAGCTTAGTAGGGCATTACACCCTGGGTCCTCTTAGCCCTATGTTTCCCTTTTTTATAGAGTTATATATATATATGGCTGTGAGAGTTGGTAGCCTGGGGTTTGGAGTTAGTTCAAAATATTTGTTTTGGGTTTAAAAATAGGAGGGGTGGGTTCAAGCACATGAAGCCCTGGGCAAGGTTGCGGCATACAAAGGTTAAAAGGAAAGAAGGCAAGTGTGGCGGCTAACCTTAGGAAAATTTGGGTGTAAAGAATTTTGAAAAAAGAAAAATTTGAAAAGGAAAATAATTAGGAGGGGGAATCAAGGGGTTTAATAGCAATTAGGGATATGATTAAAAGAATTTAAAAAGGAAAAATAAAAGTCTTACATCTAATATGGAAATACTTTGAATTGAAATTTAAATGTTGAAATGAATATTTAATGAAAAATATAATGATAGAGTTAAAAGTATTATTACAAATATGTACCTAAGGTACATGGCTAATACTAGCTCGTAGTATGAATACGTAATACGTATACGCCTTAATTACAGATACTGAAAAGAGGTACGACAATGGATATGATAAGAATAAAATGTATTATCAAAATACTGGTCGTTACACTCCTCTCTTCTCTTCTTCTTTTCTTCTTCTTCTTGCTCCTCTCCAGCAACATGAACCCCTCAAATACAATGCCATTGATGCTTCGGCACTAACGATCATGCCATCCTCTCCAACATGCTCCAAATCGCTCGATATTCCCTAAAATGCAACCAAACGTTCTTAAAGTCAAATAGTTCCATTCATCAGCGTAAAAGCGTATAAAATCGGGATTTAATCAATCATTTCGATGTGTAAACATATAGATAAAATCAAGATTTAAGAAATCACTTCCTCCCCCACCATACATGTAAACTTATTATTCACATTCCTATTTTATTTAGGGTGATGCCTCACTTTAGCTTGGAGGAGGATCTCCCATGCACTCCATCATTTTCCATAAGTCTAATGCTATTACATAACATCCCCAATTCCCCCCACATATATCTACCCCCATATCTCCTATTTCTCTCGCAATGAATACAATGCTTAGTTTTAATTTGGGAGAGACATTTCACTCCTAGCTTGGGGGAGAGGTCCACTGCACCACCTACATAATCTTCACATTGCATCCTCACTTTTTCGGTTATTTTTGCATACATACTTCATGCTTGCACTTGCATATGTATATACGTCAAAAAATGAAATGAAAAAAAATTAGAAAAAGTTGATCCATCGATGAAATTTGTTCTCGTATGCAATTTTATATATGTGCTTTATTAGATTGACATTCATTATGCATGATCTGAATTTCTTTACAGCATGACTTCTTCATTTTCCCCTCGCATATCTATTTTTAATCCTCTCCCGTGAATAAACACTCTTTTCCGTTTTATCTTCGAGAGGCGAGAATGGTTATTTATTTCAACTATTTGAATGGACAAGTTTAGGTTTTCTCAATCGTATAGAGTAAACCTAATCTTGATAGGAATTGGTCGTGGACATAATATAGTTGCTCTTTAGACATGTATGATTGGCATGCTTCAAAAAATGATGAGCACAAATTTTTTTTGGAATATGTGCATCGTTCTCCTTATCCCACTAAGTAGCCAAATCTTCGTGCCTCAGGAAGCATTGGAGGCTCGTGTCGAAAAGTGAGTTTTGGGTGAGTGCACTAGATATGAATATTTGGCCTTAGGTGATTCAAGAGAATAGGCCTGAGGGGTCCATTTTAACCCAATTCCCTAGATTCGTCTGAGTCGGGAGTCATTGGTCGAATTTCCTCTACATGAACACCTAGGTCCCATTTATCTTTAAAAAAAGAAATGTGCATACATTTATATTAAGCATGTCAATCACCATGACTTAGAATGTACTAGCTTGGCATAGCCTACCCTAGAGAGTTGAGGGCCAACGATACACTTTTGAGTTTTACATTCACCAGTGTAGGACCATGGTTGAACTATATCAATCTTAGCATGTTAGGAGAATTCTTCGCAGACATAGTATTTTTCATGGGGGTGTGTTTTAAACATGAAATCGTTTTGGAGATGAGAATATCTTTGAGTCATATCCATGTAGAATTGATTTTGCTATGCATGCAAGGATTGACGTCTAATTTTGTCGTATATGTGTTTTGCATGCGTGATTCATTTAAGAAGGTGATCTTCAAATCCCTTAGCAAATTTCTACATGTTCTTCATTTCTTGTCTTGCTCGAGGACGAGCAAGACTTTAGCTTGGGGGAATTTGTTAAGTACAAATTTTGTACATATTTGCATCTCCACTCCCATGTATATTTTACATTTATTTGCATTTTCCACTCATTTTCCGTTTGTTTTTGTTCATTTCACTCATGGGAAATGTTTTTTATATTTAAGGAGAAAAGCGAACAAAACGATGCAAAAAGATTATGTGAGAAGAAGTGGAAGAAAAACGACGAAGATCGGAGATCATTTGGAGAAGAAAGGGGTCAAACTGCAACGTACACGACCGTACGTATCAACGCACGGCCGTGCCACCATATCAGCCCCAATAAGAGAAATGGAGCCCTAGCATCATGACCGTGCTATTCAATGCACGACCATGTCCACAAAAATACAAAGTGCTCTTTTCTGCCTAACTGTAGACACAGCCGTGTGGCAAGCCCGCATGGCCATGCGAGTTAAAGCTGGCGCCTGGAACAGAAGGCAGTGGCACGGCCGTGCACATCAATGGCATGACCGTGTCCATCATCCTGCGTAACCTGAAGGCTGGGGCTAAATGAAGCGACATGGCTGTCCACTTAAGCAGCATGGCTATGCGCATATCGAGATCTTCAGATGACCGAGGCTGCCTGGCGGTGGCACGGCCATGCCGATTAGCGACACAGCTGTGCGCCTCTAATTTTTGCAGGTTTCAGACTTGAAATATGCTTGTTTCTTTGGGGGATTATAAATAGGACTGTCAGCGATTGTGTGGGGGGGTCTTTTGGGTTCCTCTAGGTTTTATCCCTCCTTTGGGGGTTGCTACTCCAGTATTTTGTAAGCTTATCTATTGCTCTTTCTTTTTGTATTAAGAATTAGATCTTTTATTCCTCTTTTATTAATGTTGCTTTTAATATTTTCTCTTTGTTCTTGTGATGTGTTTGCTATGAGTTATTCATTGTTCATTTCTATGATTAGTGAGTAGATTTTCTTGCCTTGGGCAAGGTGGAACCCTAGTATAAATGATTCTAGTGGATTAATCGTCCCAAAGATCGTTCTATTAGATTATTACTGGGGCATACTATTGGATGTTGGTATTTATCGATTCCACTACTAGGTTTCCACACAACCCTAGCCACCGACGAGAAATTGGGGCTTTGGTGGCTATACAACTCTAATCGTCGACGAGAAATCAGGGGTGTGTTTGATGCCTGTAGTAGTGGGTTGATTTTCTATTGATAAGGTTACGACGAGACATCGAGACTGGGTCGTTAGAGCAACTAGAGCCAGGACTTCCGATGAGACATTGTAGTCCCAATAGAGGTCCAATCTATACTCCGAGCTATCTCTTGCGTTAGATGGGGAGAGAACGAGGATTGAGGGTAAAATTTCGTCGACGACTTTATTTCTATAGAGTGAGAAGCTAGACAGACCTCTTGTTTGATTTGCATTAGTGGTGATGCCTATCCCAAGCATTTTCGTCCTTTTAATACTTTTAGTATAGATTTCACCATCTCCGACACTATTCGTGTATCTAATTAAATCCATAATTAATCGGTATTCATACCACTGCATCCCTTTGTTCGATCCGTAGGCTACACGACACCGTATGCTTGTGGTAATTATACCTTTCACATCACCTTACGGCAGTCAGAGTTATTCTCTGATGCATCTTGCATACGGAACACCACCAAATTTCTCTCATTTGAGGATTTTTGGTTGCGCAGTTTACATCCCCATAGCACCACCACATAGAATAAAATTAGGACACCAATGCCGTCTTGGAATCTATATTTGGATTAATTCAACCTAGAAAAATAGGTACCTTTCACCCCAAACGGGGGAGGTGTTAGAAGGACGTCTCGAAGACTATGCATAGATGTGTCTATATTCCCAGTACTGGGCTCAACTTGGTTGAAGAATGCAGCTCTACTGACCATTTGAAATAAATAAAAATATATGATCCGAAAATTATGAAATGTGATAATGGTATCATGAAGATCCTTCACATTCAAGAAAACTATTCAACAGTTATCGGACATAGTTACTCACAACAAGAAAATTTGTTAAATCACACATTATTGCTGCTAATACTCTAGTTAGGATTGACATCCATGAGAATGGATACAATCCACCAGCAGCAGAAGTGAATGTTCCTCAAAAAAGGCAAACCTCCAGGCTCCAAGGGTAAAATTTCCAGAAAGTTCCCAAAAAGAGAAAAACACCTGATGACCTTGAGTCAATACTACCACAGGACAATGAGCTCATGTACATACCCTCACCCCTCCTAGAATCCTATAAAGAGGAAATTCGGGAGAAACTGAAATGAAATTAAACAGTGTATGTACTGGGGAGGTGCTGGACAAAAAGAACACAATTGTCGACAATGTATTCACGTATCATATTACCACTTACATTACAAAAGCGATAATAATTATATAATATCGTTCCACACTCCGTTACTAAAATGCAAACGTAGAGATTGGCTAAATGTGGAACATTGCTATAAAACCTGAGCTAGACTCGTTTATGAAACGTGAAGTGGTCGGACCTGAAGTCCAAACACCAAAAGGTGTCAAACCTATGAGCAAAATAAGTGTTGTATAAAGGTACATCCATAGCTAAAGGATTTTTTCACTGAAACTGGGGAATAAATAATTAAGATGAGATTGACTCACTTATATAAATGATGCATCAAACTCCATAGTTATAAATTGCGGATACCTTACAATTTGGCAAAGAAAATTTTAGATATGATGCTATTGGATGTTGTTACAGCATACTGTAATGCCCTGATAGCTACTGCACAAGTACTAGAGGGGGGTGAATAGTACTTTAAAATAATCAAGAGTATAATTCCTAATTATCTTGCAAACTCAACCAACAATGCGGAAATGAAAATAGACAACAATAAAAGACAATCGCAAACAAACGATTTAACGGGTTCGGATCCACCCAAGTCTCCCCGACTTGTTCCCGGTGATCCTACATCCCAAACACCCAGATCCCCTCCGGCTACTTGAGTTAGAATCCTCTAACTCAAATTTGCACTATGAAATTCTTGTAGAAAACCTCCACAAGATCAAATCATACACAAATCGAAATGTGACTCCCACAAATCGGGATCACAAACTTCTCTCACAAACCGAGAGAAAAACTTGCAATAGCAATGTAAATGAAATATAAAACACTTACCAACAAAATCCTATACCTTGAATAAAACTTACGATTTTAGGGCAAGGAGGATTTTGAGGAAGAGAATGTGACCAAACCCTAGCTCCAAGAAGATGAACAGCGATCGAAGGCTAGGATGGAGTTGGTGACCTTGAATCAAGCTCTTGGCTTGAGAGGCTCACAATGAAGAGAATCTCTCTTGAGGAAATTAGGGCTCAAGGAGTTTGGAGAGATTCTTGTAAGAAATGAGTGAGCTTGGAATGAGAATTAAATGCTCTCTCTTTCATCTCTTAAAACTCAATAATGGCAGCCTTGAATGCTAGGTTAGAACCCCTTCAAGTATATATAGGATAGAGAAAAGAGAGAGGCAAATTCGTAGCATTTAATGCTCCAACGGCTCTTTTCTGAAGCAGTCTAATCGGTCTAAGAAGGATCACTGACCGATTAGTTTCTCAACTAGTCGGTCGGTGATTCCTCTTGGACCGACTAAGAGGATGACAGCCAAGAAGTATAGTTCAGGAGATATAGAACTAGTCGGTCTAAGAAGACTTGCCAACCGACTAGTTTGACAACTAGTCGGTCGGTGAGTGTTCTTTGACCGACTAAGAGTTGAAAAACAATAGGCTAAATTCAAAGAGAGCTAGTCGGTCTAAGAATAAATTCCAACCGACTAGTTTCACAACTAGTCGGTCGACGGTTGTTCTTTGACCGACTAACTGTAAACAGTAGCTCAGGCTGAAAAGTGAAAGACATAACTAGTCGGTCTAAGAAGGATTCCAAACCGACTAGTTTGACAACTAGTCGGTCGGTGAACCTTCTTGGACCGACTAACTGTAAACAGTGAATGAGCTGAATTGGACAATGCAATCTAGTCGGTTCAAGAAGGATTACTGACCGACTAGGTGATAATCTAGTCGGTTGGTTCTTCTTCTTGAACCAACTATGATGCACAAGAAGCCGCGAAATGAAGTGTGAAGATTCGGGAAAGTTTCTTTGGGCTTCTAAGATAATCCTAGCTCTACGATATGAGCGTTATGAAGATTATAAAGTAAGACCTACTCAAGGCTTAACATTCTACGAAAAGAAGCTAGAAGACTATAAAATAAACTAGACGAACCGTCTTCAAAGCTTCAATCCGAATCTCTTGACTTCAATAAAGGTCCTTGAGCTTCAACGAAGCTTCAAGCACACGATCACGCACTTTGAGAAATCTTGAGACGTCGCTTTTGATGTACATAGAAATTTGGCGACGATCTCCATAACTACGCTCACAAAGAGTTAGTTCACGATATTTATGTTTGTTCATCATCAAAACCAAATCCGGGGAATCAATACTTAACATTCTCCCCCTTTTTGGTGATGACAAACCAACATAAATAATAATCAATAATAATGAGTCAAAAGGAATTTACTTACTCCCCCTGCATTGATGACACGTTAGTTCCGTATTTAATAATAATCATACGAATCAAGCAGACGAGAAAAGTATAAAATATGAACCCAATTATTGAAATTTAGGATCTAAATCCATTTTTATATCTTAACTCCCCTGAATCTAACATATCAAATTAGATTCACGGCAAATTGCTCATTTAGCACATCGTCATTATTAATTCTCTCCCCCTTTGGCATTAGCAAAAAGAGCGGGAGGAGAACAACGACAACAACAATGGCTAAAAATAAAAGCACAAGAGTCGTAGAATACGACCACGGTTCAAATGACACCAAAGTAAAATCACGAAGAAAATCAAAGTGTGCCAACGAAACCATAGTCGAAAATCGAAAAACGAAATCGTCAAAACTCAAATCAATTTCACATATTGAGTTATGGAACATACTCTCCAATATCAACATTCTTAATGAATTTAGTGCATGGAAAACAATTCTATGTTTTTATAGAAAGAATTCTATTTCATCAATATAATCGCCGAGCGGCGAAATCAACATCAGAGACAAAAAGAGCATAATGTGCACAATGAGGTAAAATGTCAACACGATGTGTGTGTGTGTGTGTGTGTATATATATATATATAACATGGTTCATCAAAAAGTATACATCTGCCAACACAAATATAAACGATCCTCAGATCGGAGCACATCATACAACACATGTCTCAACAGACATCAAAACGAATATACATCAAAAAGTATCATCAAAACATCCAAAAAATACATCAACAATCCATAACCACCAACTATCCTACCCCACTCTCTCACGACTAAATATATCATCCAAAGTGCACATGGGAGAGTCCTCCAACACAAGCTCAGGAGGCAGAGGGAGGATTAGCAGCAGCAGCAGCAGGCTCTGCAGGAGGGGTAGAGGTGGTCTCGGGAACGACTGGAGTGGTGATCTCAGGGTCGACATGAGTGACAACCGAAGGGAGAATGGCAACAGGAGTGGTCTCGGGAGCACCAGCAGAAGTATCCACCGAAGGAATGGTGGCAGCAGGTGTGCTCTCGGGAGCACCAGTAGAAGTAGCAGTAGCAGACGTACCCTCGGGGGCACGTACAAGAGAACCAACAAGCTCCTGTAGATCAGCCTCATCCATTTCCTCCTCGTCAGAAACTGAAGAAGGAACCTCAATGCCCAAGTGAGAACAGATGCGAGCTAGCATCTCCTCAGAACGAGAAACACGAGACTCCACACGTCTCAGAGAAACTGAAAACTCAGCGAGTGAAGGAGTAGGAGGAGGAGCTGAAGCTGAAGCTGAAGCTGAAGCTGAAGCTGAAGCTGAAGGGGTAGTCCTCTTAACGTGACGAAGCGTCGCAAGAGACTTCTTGACGGACGTCGCATTCAGGGGAGGAACCAGAGGATGCTGGTCATCTGGAGGGAGAGGGACGCCAAAATGACGGAAAACGAGAGTCAATAGGCACGGATAAGGAATGTGAGCAAACTTGGTGGATTTCCTTATGCACTCAAAGGAATCCATCTTGTCAAGGATAATACGAGCCCAATTGATCTCGCTCCCCATGAAGAGAGCGTAGATAAGCTTGAGGAACGGCTGGGAAGGCAAGCTAGAAGAGCCGTACTTCGGTAAGAGGCACGACTTCAGGATAAGATTGAGTACCCAAGCATTAGGCTTAAACGATTTAGAGGGAACGCCAATCATGGCGGGAGGGATAACATGAAACATCTCAGAAAGCATCGCCTGGTCAAGATCATGGATATTATCCATCGAGATATCAGAAGGAAGCAGGCCAGAGGATGAGACACCAATCAACTCCCCTAAAATCTTTGCCGTGAGGACAATAGGTGTCCCCAAGACAGTGGTCTCAATGGAGTGGGTGTCATCATACTCACCCCGTACTCGATTAGCATAGAACAATTTGACGAGTCAGGGGTACGGGTGAGGATTCGCCTTGGGGTCATGGCGAAGATAGTCTAATAGGCCGATGTAGGAGAGGAGATCTGCAAGCTGAGGGAAGTCGGAAAACTGGACGAAGTGCTCCAGAATCAAAGGACAATGCTCAATACGATTGTATGCCGCTAGACACATAGGGTCATCGCGACATAACGAGATATCTACACCACCTGAAGGCATGGGGGCCTTCCCCTTAGACGGACGAGACGAAGTACAAGGAGGAGGAGTAGGAGCCCTAGCGGTAGGCTCAGACTCAGTAATATACTCTTCGTCAGAGTCAGAAGCGGGAGGAGTGGGAGCACGAAAAGAACTAGGCTTGGGTTGAGCTTGAGACTTGGGCTGTGAAGACGATCAGTCTCTAGGCTTAGCAGTAGCCGTCCTCTTCTTCTTAAGAGGAGGCGAGGAAGAAGAGGGATGATTCGATTTGGCACGGCGTTTGGGTTGAGGAGGATCGGTAGGAGGAGACTCAACGGTCATGGGAGACGGAGTGGTAGGACGGATGGGGATACGTGTTCTCGCCATAATCGAGACGAGACAACACAAAACACCGCACGAGATCGAACGAACGAAATCGAAACAGAAACCCTAATACAAACCCTAAATCGAAGTATGAACGAAATAAGATTATATATGAACCCTAAAAAGCTGAGAGAAGAGTACCCAAGGTCGACTGGAGGAGGGAGATGATCGGCATCGACTGACGGTGGCCGGAGACGGTGGAGCACGGCGGAGGGAGGAAAGGAGACACGGGGTTAGGGTTTTGAGAAGAAGTTACGCACCGATTAGAATGAATTCTAATCGGTGCAAGGGGTTATAAAATCGACTTGGAGAGAAAAATATGCAACTGCCCCTGCGAAACTAGTCGGTCTGAGTTCCAGTGCTGACCGACTAGAATTCAATCTAGTCGGTCGGACAATAAGCTTGGACCGACTAACTGCAAACAGTAGCCAAATTCCGAAAATAGGGCATGAGTTAGTCGGTCTGAGTTCATTCACTGACCGACTAGAACTGAATCTAGTCGGTCGGCTAATGAACTGGGACCGACTAAAAGAGTCCAAAAATTTGAAATATCGAAATTTTGAGTTCTCTCCTAAGCACACTTGGACGATACATCGAAATACTCTCATACGTCATTATTCTACCCCATAAAACGTAGAAAATCATAAATACGACGTGCATGAATATATCTAGCATAAATTCCGAAAATCCAACCATAAATCCAAAAATCCCAACACATCTAGCATGAGCATATATAAAGAAAATTATTATCATGCAAGATTATTGAAAATATGAATCCTAAATCTCGGATTCATCCATGATCCCCAATTCTCGATGTAACCGCACAAAGGAGTCTTCCTTGAGTGGTTTCGTGAAAATATCGACGATTTGCTTCTGGGTTTTAACGTACACTAAAATGATGTCTTTTCTAGCAACATGATCATCTAGGAAATGGTGATGGACATCTATGTGTTTTAATCGGGAATGGTGTACCGGATTCTTAGAGAGACATATTGCACTTTGGTTGTCCACCATGATAGGGTAAGTATCACACTTTATACCAAAGTCTTTAAGAGTGTGTCTCATCCAAAGAACCTGAGCACACGCAGCACCAGCGGCAATATATTCCGCCTCGGTGGTTGAAAGTGATACGGAATTCTGCTTCTTGGAAAACCAAGAGACAAGAGAATTTCCTATAAAATGGCAAGTGCCACTAGTACTTTTCCTGTCGGATTTGCATCCAGCATAAGCTGCTTCACTATATGAGATTAACTCATATGTGCTAGACTTTGGATTATATAATTCGTAGTCAAGTGTGTAACTTAAATAACGGAAAATACGTTTTACCGCTACTAAGTGAGATTCCTTAGGTTGAGATTGATAACGAGCACATACACATACGGCAAACATAATATCAGACCGACTGGCAGTAAGGTATAATAAACTACCTATCATACCTCGATATAGACGAATGTCTACATCTTTACCGGCTGTATCTTTATCAAGATGTGTAGTCGTGCTCATTGGAGTCTTCTTACCAGAAGCATTCTCCATTCCAAATCGCTTTAGCAACTCCACCGTATACTTGGTTTGGTGGATGAAGATTCCATCATGCATTTGGCGAATTTGGAGACCTAATAAATATTTGAGCTCACCCATGTGGCTCATCTCAAATTGGTCCTTCATAACATTAGAAAACTCTTCGCAAAGAGTGAAGTTAGTAGCACCGAAAATGATATCATCAACATAAATTTGAACTAAAATAATATCATGATTCGAATACTTAACACCTAGCGTAGAATCAACTTCACCCATTTTAAAACCCAAATCTAAAAGAAAGTTCTTTAGGCGGTCATACCAAGCTCGAGGAGCTTGTCTCAAACCATAAAGTGCTTTCTTAAGTTTGAAAACGTGATTTGGAAATTTTTCATTTATAAAACCCGGAGGTTAAGAAACATAAACTTCCTCAACGACATCTCCGTTTAAAAACGCACTTTTTACATCCATTTGAAAGAGTTTAAAATCTTTATGGCATGCAAAAGATAACAACAACCTAATAGATTCTAATCTAGCTACCGGAGCAAAGGATTCTTCGAAATCTATACCTTCCTCTTGTCGGTAGCCTTGAGCTACTAACCGAGCTTTGTTCCGAACGACGTTTTGGTTCTCGTCGGTCTTATTCTTGAAGATCCACTTCGTTCCTATAACGATGTGGTTCTTCGAAGGCAATGGAACTAGCTCCCAAACCTCATTCCTCTCAAACTGAATGAGTTCTTCCTCCATGGCTAGGATCCAAGCACCATCTTCGCATGCTTCGTTAATATTATTTGGCTCTATTGAGGAGGTAAAAGCACAATGAGCGAAGTAGTTGACTTGAGATCTCGTCTTGACACAATCAAGTATGTTGCCAATGACTTGCTCATGGGGATGGTCACGAACTGTATGAAGCCGTTTAGGAATTCCCTGATCGCTAGGAACATTCTCAAAAGAATCATCAGTAGGGTTAGTAACATTAGATTCAATAGAATTAGAATTACCAATAGAATCACATAAAACATCCATGGAGTCATCATCATGGATAATTCTAGAAGGGACAAAATTCTCATTGAATGAAACATGAAGTGATTCCTCGATCGTTGAGGTTCTTTTGTTGTATATCCGGTAGGCTTTGCTACGTGAGGAATATCCAACAAATATCCCCTCATCGGATCTTGGATCAAATTTGTCCAAACTACCATACGTGTTTTTAATAAAACATTTTACGCCAAAAACTCGAAAATGTTTAACTTGAGGCAATCTACCAAACAACAATTCATAACAAGTTTGTTTGGTGCCGGGCCTCAAGAGTATCCTATTAAACACATAGTAAGCGGTATGTACCGCTTCCGCCCAAAATTGATGGCCAAGTTGGCTATCATCAAGCATTGTGCGAGCACATTCTACTAGCGTCCTATTCTTTCTCTCAACAACACCATTTTAAGGGGGTGCGCGGGGGAAAGAAAAGGTGTGAGTAATACCAACTTCATCACAAAAATTTGAGAAAGACTCATTCTCAAATTCCCCTCCATGATCACTACAAATAGTGACAATGGTGGTTCCAATGAGATTTTGTACTTTCTTAACAAATATTGTGAAGTTTTCAAAAGCATCATTTTTATTACTTAAAGAAAATACCCAAGTAAATCTAGAAAAGTCATCAACGATGACAAGTCCATATCGAGCATTCCCTAATGAAGCAACTCTAGTTGGCCCAAAAAGATCTAGATGTAAAAGCTCTAGAGGCCGTTTAGAGGATATGCTTTTCTTAGGTTTAAATGACGATTTTGGAAGTTTGCCTCGTTGACACGAGTCACAAAAGCTTTTCGTTAGGAAAAAGGCTTAGGAAATCCTTTAATAGAATTTAACTTGGATAGCTTAAAAAGTGTTCCAAAGTTCACATGACCAAAACGTCGATGCCATAAGTGTTGTTCACTTGTGTTGGCAATGAGACATTGTTCATGTGACTTGGGGATATCTAGGATACATATATCCTTATGGCATGTGCCAGAAAATAACAAATCATTATTATCTTTTCTCAAAATATGACACATTCCTTTCACAAATCTAACTTTGTAACATTTGTCACAAAGTTGGCTTATTGAAATAAGATTGTAATTTAATCCTTTAACAAGGTAAACATCACTTATAAGTGGTTTAGAGGGGTTACCAACTTTACCAACACCAATGATGGTTCCGCTCTCGTTGCCTCCAAAGACTACTCGGTTCCCATTCTCAATGGGCACCACCCCGGAGAGCAAATGAGCTTCACCCGTCATGTGTTTTGAACACCCGCTATCGAGTATCCACTTATTCTTGGAGCTAAATTTGGATTTGTTGCTCCATTTCTTTTTCTTGAGTACCTAAAGATAGAAATATCATTCCATGGTACCAAAGGTCATTGGGTCCTAAAAGATTAAACCTTTGGAAGCCAAGTCCAATTGGACTTAGACTTCCCAACATAATCATCATTATGCACGACATTCATAAAATAGGAATTCATGTATGGTTGTTTTTCATGCATGTTAGTGTTCTTCGGGCCCCAAATAGTGAATATTTTGGGAGCCCTATTTCTATTGGGAGCATGCATACGTTGTTGATGTCTACGTGATGCATGTGGCCTATGAGGAGGTGGCCTAGGAAATGCATGTCGTGGATAAGCATACGGCACATGATGAAATGGTGGTGGAATCATATGATATGGTGCATGATGATAATCGTTCATATGATAGTGATGTGGATGAACATATGCATGTGGAGGAACACGTGTGTGAGTGTGTATCACATGGTGTGCACGTGCTCGTGGATGTCAAGCATAAAAATCATCATACGTGTGAACATGTGGAGTAGGAGGTGTGTTCCTACGTGGCATACTATTGGTGTACATAAATGCATGACCCTTCTTTGGAGGTCCACCCAAAGTGGGTTTCTTTCCAATCGGGGGTGTGTACGAAGTGGAAGCACCATTGGTAGATGAACTACCAATGGGGTGTTTGCTCCCACTCGTTGAGGCATCGAAAGTTGGCCTAACAAAGGTAGTGGACGATTTGGATGAATTTCCCATCTTATACCCCAAGCCAATGTGATGATTGGCCGGAAGTAAGTCATTTAGGATTTTATCCAAATGATCCTTACCTTTATTGAATTTATTAATTCGGCCTAATGTGCACTCATACTTCTCGGTGAGAGAATGCAAAGAAGCATCCAAGGTGGACACTTGCGATGTGAGTACATAAACACGAGATTTGAGATTCTCATTCTCAATACTCAAAGTTGAGTTTTGAGAAGTCAAATCTGCTATCTTGTGTTCCTCCGAATCCTCAATATGAACATGCTCAAGTTGAGATTTGAGATTTACAATCTCATTTCTCAAACCTTCAACAACGGTGTCGTTGTCGATGGTGATAGGCTTAGGTGAGGTTTGGAGACTAGTTAACTCATCTTTAGTTTTAGTATATCTATTTACTAGTTTAGAATACTTAGACCAAATTTGCTCGTTAGCTAATCTAAGGTCATCCATTGTTACCTCATCGCCTTCATCCTCGCTTTCATCGGAGGAGGACTCTTGATCATGTTCCTCTCTAGCCATGAAGCACATGTGTGATTGCTCTACTTGTTCATCATCCGACTCTCCACTTGAGGAGTCCTCGTCGGAGTCGGTGAATGTGCCGACAAGTCCTTTCTTGTACCCTTTCTGGTACTTTCAAGACTTGTCGTACTTTGGCGCCTTCCATTTCTCCTTATGTTTGTTTTGAGGACAATCCGCTTTGATGTGTCCTGGCTTGTTGCATTGAAAACACAAAGGAGCGGAGGCGTTAGTAGAACTAAATTTAGATTTGTTCTTGAAATTACCTTTCCGGAAGAATCGGTTGAACTTCTTTGCCATGAGGGCAATGGATTCCAAGTCCAACTCGTCTTCCGATTCTTCATCATCGGTAGATGTAGATGGAGCGGCCTTGAACTCAATTGCCTTTTTATTTGGCTCATCTTGCTTCAAGTACGACTTCATCTTGTCTTGCATCTTTATTTTACTGTCCTTGCGTACCTCATAAGACATCAAGGTACCCATTAGTTGAACGACAGTATATTTATTCATATCGTTACCTTCCTCGATGGCGAAGGTACGCTTTTACCAATAAGAAGGAAGTCCGTCAATGATCTTTTAGACTTTCTCCTTTTGGGTGTAGGTCTTTCCAAGAGCCTCCAACTCATTGGTAATGTCAACGAAGCGAGCATAGTACTCCTTCATCTTCTCACCCTGTTGCATATGAAATAATTCGTAATCTTTATTTACAACAGTGAGTTTGGAGTCTCTTACCCTTCTCTTTCCTTCATGCAAGATGAGGAGTGAGTTCCAGATTTGATATGCACTCTTACATGTGCATATCTTGTTGAAGTCTTCGGGCTAAAAAGCACATTGCAAGGCATTCATTGCATTGGCATTGTTTACCTCCGCGGCGACCTCCGCGGTAGTCCACTTCGTGAAATCTTCTTCTGCGGGCTCAACATACTCCGTCAACGTAGCTCTCCATAGTGAAGCGCTCCGGAGGAACGTTTCCATCCGGCATTTCCAGTACCCATAGTTGGTACCGTTGAAGTAGGGAGGCCTAGTTGAGAAGTGTCCTTCCATCACCGAAGAAGCTCCTTCACGGTTCCTGAAGGTGCTATAGTCTGATGGTGGACAAACGTTCTTGTTGTCGTTGGTAGACATAGCTATGAACTTGTCTCTGATACCAAATGTAATGCCCTGATAGCTACTGCACAAGTACTAGAGGGGGGGTGAATAGTACTTTAAAATAATCAAGAGTATAATTCCTAATTATCTTGCAAACTCAACCAACAATGCGGAAATGAAAATAGACAACAATAAAAGACAATCGCAAACAAACGATTTAACGGGTTCGGATCCACCCAAGTCTCCCCGACTTGTTCTCGGTGATCCTACGTCCCAAACACCTGGATCCCCTCCGGCTACTTGAGTTAGAATCCTCTAACTCAAATTTGCACTATGCAATTCTTGTAGAAAACATCCACAAGATCAAATCATACACAAATCGAAATGTGACTCCCACAAACCGGGATCACAAACTTCTCTCACAAACCGAGAGAAAAACTTGCAATAGCAATGTAAATGAAATATAAAACACTTACCAACAAAATCATATACCTTGAATAAAACTTACGATTTTAGGGCAAGGAGGATTTTGAGGAAGAGAATGTCACCAAACCCTAGCTCCAAGAAGATGAACAATGATCGAAGGCTAGGATGGAGTTGGTGACCTTGAATCAAGCTCTTGGCTTGAGAGGCTCACAATGAAGAAAATCTCTCTTGAGGAAATTAGGGCTCAAGGAGTTTGCAGAGATTCTTGTAAGAAATGAGTGAGCTTGGAATGAGAATTAAATGCTCTCTCTTTCATCTCTTAAAACTCAATAATGGCAGCCTTGAATGCTAGGTTAGAACCCCTTCAAGTATATATAGGATAGAGAAAAGAGAGAGGCAAATTCGTAGCATTTAATGCTCCAACGGCTCTTTTCTGAAGCAGTCTAATCGGTCTAAGAAGGATCACTGACCGATTAGTTTCTCAACTAGTCGGTCGGTGATTCCTCTTGGACCGACTAAGAGGATGACAGCCAAGAAGTATAGTTCAGGAGATATAGAACTAGTCGGTCTAAGAAGACTTGCCAACCGACTAGTTTGACAACTAGTCGGTCGGTGAGTGTTCTTTGACCGACTAAGAGTTGAAAAACAATAGGCTGAATTCAAAGAGAGCTAGTCGGTCTAAGAATAAATTCCAACCGACTAGTTTCACAACTAGTCGGTCGACGGTTGTTCTTTGACCGACTAACTGTAAACAGTAGCTCAGGCTGAAAAGTGAAAGACATAACTAGTCGGTCTAAGAAGGATTCCAAACCGACTAGTTTGACAACTAGTCGGTCGGTGAACCTTCTTGGACCGACTAACTGTAAACAGTGAATGAGCTGAATTGGACAATGCAATCTAGTCGGTTCAAGAAGGATTACTAACCACCTAGATGACAATCTAGTCGGTTGGTTCTTCTTCTTGAACCAACTAAGATGCACAAGAAGCCACGAAATGAAGCGTGAAGCTTCAGGAAAGTTTCTATGGGCTGCTAAGATAATCCTAGCTCTAAGATATGAGCGTTATGAAGATTATAAAGTAAGACCTACTCAAGGCTTAACATTCTACGAAAAGAAGCTATAAGACTATAAAATAAACTAGACGAATCGTCTTCAAAGCTTCAATCCGAATCTCTTGACTTCAATAAATGTCCTTGAGCTTCAACGAAGCTTCAAGCACACGATCACGTGCTTTGAGAAGTCTTGAGCCGTCGCTTTTGATGTACATAGAAATTTGGCGACGATCTCCATAACTATGCTCACAAAGAGTTAGTTCACGATATTTATGTTTGTTCATCATCAAAACCAAATCCGGGGAATCTACTTAACACATACCTCTAAGGATATCTTGATAAAGATACATTTCTCATTTCTTTAAAATGCTTGAATAGACTTCGGGACGTCTATTCTATTTTAAGAAATAATAATATAAAATAGTGTACAACTAAGTGAATCCCTTGACAAAGTAAGGATTCCTACTAAAGGTTGTCTTTGTATCGTTATAAAGAGCAAAGAACAGGATTTGATGTCATAGTTGTAAACAACTTAAATCTCATCAGATCTCCTGAAGAGAAAACCAAAATATCTGTTCTAACCAGACTTTCAAATATAATATAAAAAGACCTAGATAAAACAAAGATATGTTATAGCTCACTGATTTATTATCCAAAAGATAAAATCATGTTACATTAAACTTCATACACCCAGAGTGTGTTGAAGAATTTACACGAGGACCTTTGTCATCCACTAAGTACACCGCTGGTAGTATGTTCACTGGATGAATATAAAGACCCCTTCCGTCGACTGGAAGAGGAGGAGGATATTCTAGGTCCTGAAGTCTTTTACCTACGTGCAATCAGAGCACTTCTGGCTAACAGCAAGTGTCACGATATAGCAATTGCAGTAAATTCATTAGCCAGATATAGTGTAGCACCCACAAAGCGCCATTGTACCAAAGTTAAGCATCTTCCGCGCTACCTCCAATGGTCGATAAATTTAGGCTTATACAATAAAGAATTATCCTTCATGATTATGCAGATGCAGATTACAGGTCTAACCCCCATAATGAGAAGTCACAAACTGGTTACCTACGATGGTACAGCCATCTACTATAGATCTGCAAAGAAAACTATGAAGGCATCAGTATTCTATCATTCTGAGACCCTCACCATCCAATAAGAAATTTGTGAGAGTATATAGTTGCGTTCAGGGGTACATCACATCCCAGTGACGACTGGGTCAAAGACGGGTAATTGGAACTGACCACATCAGAGGCAACAGGACCAATCACACATCTCCAGAGCTCTATTGGATCCAGTAGTTACCTAACAATGGTGATATTTGTAAATTGTAGATATTTTTCAGAATGATGTAAATATGAAGGATGTAAAAACGCCTAATAGATTTGAAAGCCTAAGTGTTTGCACAGATCAGACGGAGTTAAAGGAGAATTGTACTCTTTTTCCTTAGATATGGTTTTTCCCACATGGTTTTCCATAGGAAATGGTCTTAACGAGGCAAATCCCATTAACTCAGGATCCCGAAGTATCCACCCCATGTGATACTCATATGATACTCAGAATCTCGAAGTATTCATGAGCAGAGTTCACCCTTATGGCAGGATAATGGGGAGTATTATGATTATATTATCTTGTAGGATTAGGACTTTGTATCCTACTCAAATATTGTATCTTACCATTATATGAACTCTTCCTATTCCCCTATAAATAAATGTCTGTGGTCTCCCCCAAAAAAGCACTTCACAACAAAGAAAACATTTATCTATTTTTTGTTTGTGTTGATGAATGGATTCTCACGAGACCCGAGTTAGACTAGCAGACGCTCGTGGTAGAAAGGAGTTGAAATGCAATGAAGTAATTGATCTTGTTTCTACATGTTATATATATATATATATATATATATATATATATATATATATATATATATATGCTTATTAAGGTCAAATGATGCATGGGTTCGATGCACTTAACATCCAATTGTTCTCTAACCCATGCAAATGTTATATTCAATTCACTATAGAGAACAATTGGATGTTAAGTGCATCGAACCCATGCATCATTTGACCTTAATAAGCATCTCTCTCTCTCTCTCTCTCTCTCTCTCTCTCTCTCTCTCTCTCTCTCTCTCTCTCTCTCTCTCTCTCTCTCTCTCTCTCTCTCTCTCTCTCTCTCTCTCTCTCTCTCTCTCTCTCTCTCTCTCGCGTTAACTGTTTATAAATGTTATTGATACGACTCTATGCCGATCCAGAGGCTGCTTAGTTAATTATCTCTACCTGATAAACCCAATGGGCCTATGACTTTGGCACATCAATCCAGAAGCCCTCACATGTAGCCTATTACATCCTCATTTATAACCACAGCTCGACTAACCATTGGGCTCCTGCGGTTACTGAGTCCATACATTAACCAGGCGATCAATAATTTGAAGGGTTTTCTAGGACCCTTAGGGCACAAAAACTCTATTCCCGTCCTAAGTCGGACGGAACATAGACATAAAAACTTGCAGCGGAAGAATAAACAAGTTAATCTAATTAACATGCAGTTAAACAATTTAACTTAGCCCTAAGGTACAAGACCCTTAGCCAAGATCTATGACAACTCGGGATGGATTTGATCATCCCGAGAAGGATCTAGCCTACTGCGATTAAATTAAACTAATGCTTATAAAACACATACCCAGAATCTCAACCTTGGGGCAGGCGAGATGTTTCGCACCGTCATCTGAGCCGCTCCTCATCCCATGCCGAGCCGCTCCTCGAACCCCTCCTCGAACTGCTCCGCATCACGAGGCGAGCAATCCTCGTGTCACCGAGCCAACCACGTGCGGAAGAAAGTTTCACGCGAGTGAAAGCCTTCGCCAAGATTTCGAATCCGAATCTGAACTCCTTTGCGGCTTTGCTAGAGCCCTCAGGAGTAAGGCAGAAATATAGGGAGATATAGAATATTAATTTAAGCCTAGATCCGAGCGAGCTCCAACATTTACGAGAGCCGCTCAGATCTGGAGCTTGTGACGAGTTTTGAGGAGAGGAGCAGACCCCAATTTACATAGGCGGCTGAGTGCTCCCCTTTACTCAAAATCCGATGTGGGACTAAAGTTGGAGTTAATTAAACCAAGTTAGTTTACCTTTCACAAAAGGCAAACTTCCGTGAATTTTAACTCACTCACCGTTGAACTTCATGATTGATATAACCTATCAATACGAAGGGCGTTCAACGGTGAACGCATAGGAAAAAACCGTTCGTCAATCCGAGTCCGTTTGACCCTCCAATTGATCATCCAAAGTCCAGTCCAAAACCACAAAACCGTAAACAGCCAGCAGCCAAAATCCCACGCTGGCCTAGGCAGTGCATGGGCCCCACTTGCGTCAGGCACATGCAGAGCACGCGCCTCTAAGCGGGTGCGCTGCACGCACCTCAGTGCGTGCAGGCTCACGAACACGCTGACGCGGCGCGTGCACAGCACGCGCCTTACGAGCGCATGCTGTGCACGCGTCGCTGCACAGGAAGTGCTGGGCGGGGCCCGCCCGCATGATTGCGGGCGGGCCCAGCAATTGAAACGCGGGTGCTCTAAGCGCCCGCCTGTTTTGAGATTTGAGGTAGCCCGGCCCAATGGGCCGGGTTAAAACCCCCCTTTATCAATTATAAATCAGCCCAAGGGGCTGATATTAATCAAGGGCTTGGGTTTTTAATGTTTTGGTTATATTATGCTCATTTGGAGTCAGATTTGGACGCCGTTTGGACCTGGGTTTAGACCGGGACATTCCCGTCTTACCCATGAGATTTGTCTTGTGTTTATTAAATATGGTCTTTGACGTGTGTGTATATTTTATATATTCACGCACGCCTTCTTTTGTGTTTTTCCGTTATTTTCCGCCGTCTCGTATCCGTTTTCTCGTATTTTCTAGTTTTCTTTCACTTCTCCATGTTTTTGCATGTTTGCAGGAGTTTGCCAGTATATGGGACACATAACGAAGATATCATAAGTCTCCGAATCAACGGGAGGAGTCACGCGTGATCCAGGGGGTCAAACGACCAAGATTGCCATCTTTCAGCCCCCCACCCGATCGGTTGGATACATCCAACCGATCGGGTGATGCACGCGTGCACGACCCGGACAGCAGCTGAAGCAACGTGAGCATCAACTGACCGGTTTGATGACCGGTTCAGCCCAACAGACTTCGCGGGAAATTGAAGCTGAATTCCAACCGATCGGGTGACCTTCACCCGATCGGTTCATCTGTAGCCGATTGCCACAAGAGACGACCCGGAGAGCTCACCCGACAGCCAGCTGACCGTGCTAAAACATCGCAAGTCTCTGTCTTTTGGGCGACATTTTCCAACCGATCGGTTCACCCGATGACCGCAAGATCCAAACGACGAGCCGCTTGCGCCAACCGACCGTGTCGCGTGACCGGGTGAAGTTTCTGAAGACCGCTGTCGATTAACGAAGCAGGTCACCCGATCAGTTGATTCTTCAACTGATCGGGTGAAGTCATTTTCTATATATATAAGCCCTAGGTTTTCAGAAACAAGAGCTGTGTATTTTTTTCTGTCTTTTTTCTCCATTGTGACGGCTGGAATTTTTTAGTTATTTGTAAGTGTTCCGATCTTTATGAAACTTTAATATAGTGTTAATTGCAATGCTATTACTTTATTTCGATTGCCTGATTATGTTTTTAACTGTCTATTTTCATTTAGATTGCTTTTTAGCTAAAATGTGTGAGTAGTTCCCAAATATGGGATTTTGGTGGAAAACCATTCGTGGTTTCTCCCTAATGTGTCCATAGGACTAGGAAATCGATAGGGATTAGGAATCTATTGGTTACGCAGTGTGTTTCATTATCATCGGTGGGAAAAAGACCGCCTTTGACAGTTGGGCCAAGGGGGAATAAACTTGGCGGTTGACTCCCTAGCCATAGCTCACGCCATTAGCGTAGACATCGAATCCTAGCGCGTGGGAACGGCAGGACTAGATGTTGGGAGTTATCGTTGCAAGCTTAGTGCTCCCGGAGTCGGTCAGTGTTAATGGACATGGGAATGCCCACTGACCGAACCTGGGTAGTCCGGTGCATCATCCTGGGCACCGACCGGAATATCGGGCCCATGGGACATTGGTATCACTCTTAGAGGCAACGTCTCACCATTAAACCCTAATTCCGATCGTTGTCCTATCCGCCGGTCGTAGTAGCAAGAACACATGATAGGGTGGAAACCAAAGTCCTGGGTTTCCCTTTATATTGTTTATCCCTCGTATTCATTTTCCGTGACAACCCATCATCGACTTAGGCTAGCTCACCCGTAGGGTGAATTTGGTCCCTTCTGACACAAGCATAACCTCGCCTCCCTGTGTTCGACCCCCAAGCCACACTACAACACCGTGCGCTTGCGGTATAAATATTTAAATCTTGCGTCCCCTATCCTATTGCACACCTTGCACTTGTATGATCACAAACCGAGGGGACGTCAAGCTTTATGGCACCGTTGCCGGGGAGGCAACGTGCTTGTTATTTTTGGATCTTTTGAACCCTTGAGTCTAGCTCACATCTCTATCTTGCGATAATTTTCACATTCTTCTTTTTCATTTTTATTTTATTATTTTTATTTTCTATTTTTTATCTGTTTCTTTCCCACTTTTGCTTCACGTGTGTTTGTTGCTTTTAATGCGCAGGAACACAAGGAGTCTTGATGACTTGATTCATGTTGATCCTGAGATAAACGCCATCCTAAGGCGTCTGGCCGCAGAGAATAGAAGAAGAGAAGAGTTTGAAGCCATGGAGGAGAATACCCCACTGCACAAGTCCCTGGTGGAGTACTCGATGCCATCCATCGAGTCCACCTCCTCCATCCGACCTCCAGCTATTACGGCACAGAGTTTCGAGCTCAAGCCGTCCTTAGTGACGTGGATCCAGCAGGATCAATTCTCTGGGGCACCCATGGAGAGCCCTATCGAACATCTGGACTCCTTTTTAGAGAAATGTGACACATTCCAGATTAATGGAGTCACAACTGAAGCGATCCGACTAAAGCTATTCCCCTTCTCTCTGCGGGATAAGGCCAAGCTATGGCTTAGGGGAAAGGACCCGAACACCTTCAACACTTGGGAAAAGCTCTCAAACGCCTTCTTGACTAAGTTCTTTCCTCTGGAGAAGACCATGAAGTTGAGGAGTGAGATCTCCTCCTTCTCCCAAGCCAGCCACGAGTCCCTGCACGAAGCTTGGACAAGATACAAGGAAATGCAGCGAAGATGCCCTCATCACGAGCTTCCCAAGTGGCAGATAATTAATCTGTTCTACAATGGACTGAGGGATGATTTAAAATCTTCGATGGACGTCGCGGCTGGGGGGTCCTTCATGTCGAGAAGTGAAGAAGATGCCGCGAACATATTAGAAAACATGGCATCGAACAATGAGCGGTGGTGCGACGAGCGTGCCACACCCCGATCTGGAGGAATTCATAGAGTCGAGGACATCGACAAGTTGTCTAGAAAATTTGATTTGCTATTGACCCAAATCTCTGCGCTCATGGTAGGAGCTGGTGGTGCCGCCACACAACAAGTATCGGCAGTGGAAGCGGAAGTCCTGGGAGACTTCGAGGGTGGTGACATTTCACCACCGGTGGATCAAGCTAGTGCACTTTTCTTCAACCCGACGGGTAATGCGCCATATCCACCGAGGACGAGCTCGAATCCGGTTTATTCTCTCAATAACCGGAACCACCCCAATCTTAGCTATCGGGCACCCTATCAGCAGCTGCCTCCTCCGCAGCAGCAGCAGCTAGTATATCAGCCGCCTAGGCAACAGCAACAGCAGTTTCAGCAGCAGCGGCCTTCACAACAGTATCAGTAATATCCCCCAAGGAACCAGCAGCCCATGCAGCAGCAGCAGCAGCCTTATGGCCAGCAGCGGGTCATCTCCCCGGTTGAGTCCCTCATGAATCAGTACATCACGAACCAGGAGAAGATAAATTTGAATCTGGAGATGGGGCAGAGGGCTCTCACTGACCAAGTAACCCAGCTGGGGTTACAGAGGGAGAACCTTCAAAGGTCGCAAAATCTATTACCGCCAAAACCGGAAGTGAACCCAAGGGGGGCGAACCAGACCTTGGCACTAACGCACGAGCATGCAAACGTGTCCGTTGTCATCTTAAGAAGCAGAACACAAATCCCCACAAGAGTTCCCGCCAAAGAACCAGAAGCACCGTTGGTCGTAGAGCGACCAATTGAAAAAGCCAATGACAACGGTTCTTTGTCGCCAAAGACTACGACACCGGAGTGAGTCCCTGAAGAGGAGAAAAAGAAGGACGAGGAAGGGAGCCTCAAAGTATTCAAGCCCGTTGTGCCTTTTCCACAACGACTTGCCCAAGCAAAGATAGACAAAAAATACGGCAAGTTCTTCGCTATGGTAAAGGATTTAAGCTTGCAAATCCCCTTCCTCGAAGCCATTGCGACAATTCCCTCCTACGCAAAATTTTTAAAGGATATGGTGACAAGAGGGTCCAGGAAGGAAAAGGTCGTTCTAACGGTGGAATGCAGTGCTCTCATTCAGAGAGCAAATCCACCCAAGCTAAAAGACCCGGGAAGTTTCTCCATCCCTTGTTCAATAGGGGAAGTGAAGATCCATCAGGCGCTCGTAGATTTAGGAGCGAGCGTCAGTTTAATGCCCCTGTCGCTATACAGGAGAATTGGGATGGGAGACCTGGAGCCCACGAGTATGACACTTTAATTAGCCGATAGATCGGTTAAGTACCCGGTGGGAATAGTAGACGACCTACCGGTTGATGTCAATGGAGTGCAAGTGCCGATGGACTTCGTGGTGATGGACATGCCTGAAGACACCATACACCCATCATCCTTGGACGGCCCTTCATGGCCACCGCCGACGTGCTAATAGACATGAAGAAGGGGAAGCTTTCCCTTAACGTTGGCAACGAAAAGGTCAAGTTTGACTTGGGGTTATCAATGAAGCACCCCAATCCCCCGGATGATCCAGGTTGCAATATGCTGGACATAGAAGAAGAAAGAGTTGTGGTAGCCGGGGCCTGGGAAATTCTTTCAAGGAACCCCCCCCCCCCCCCCCCCCCCCCGACAATTTAGGGGACCTTGAAGAACGTGACAGCCTGAAGAAAGGAGATGTTACTGGGAAAGCGGGTGCGTCATATACGGTCCCTCCCGGATTTCAAAAAGCTCCTTCGACGAGGAGGAAAGAGAAAGAGCCCATGGGGCTCACCGGAGATGAGATCCGGATCTTGAAAAGAGTGGCTGTAGATGCCAAATAAGGGAGAAGCCTCCGGATTCCATCAACGGATGGAGGATCATCGAGCAAGTCTACTTGTCACCGTCGACGAAACCAAGGGCCACCAACTCTGAATCTGAAGCGATGCCGATCTAGGGCATCACCCCTGTCCACCTTGAATATCATCTACGGGCGTCGAGCAAACGACGTCATGGGAGGCAACCCATGCTCTAAACTTTCATCTTCGTTTTTAGGATTATTTTTTAGCTTTATTTTTCCTATTTTAATAAATAAATCCAGCCGCTGGAACTTTCGTCGAGAGACTTAGGCCATTTGTGAATTTTTGCAGGAAACAAGCCCACCTCACCCGATCGGGTGACCACTCAACCGATCGGGTGAGACGTATCAGACAATGGCCTGTATCTACTCTCCAGCGAACCGGTCGGGTGAAGCAAAGTGAGACCGGGTGGCTGACCGTGTGGGGACGGCTGAAGTCTCGGAAAATTTGGGGTTTAATCAACCAATTGGTTGATACGAAGCGTGGTTGTGTGACTGACCGGGTGAGCTGCACTGAATTCTCGGGAAAAATTGTGAAGTGGCCAACTGATTGGTTGAGTTCTCAACCGATCGGTTTTCCTGTAGCCCCTTTTCAGCAATTTTTTTCTACCTAATAATCAACCGGTCGGGTGAGTTTTCACCCGATCGGTTCGACTTAAACCCTATAAATACCCCACCCTCACCCGTTCATTTCCCCCTCACCCGATTTCGCTTTCCCTCGCTGTTTCGACTTCCTCTTCCTCCAACCGGCCTCATTCTTCCCTCAAACGACCACAAATCCCCCTCAATCGATCCATCCACTCTCTATCTCCTTCCCCTCCATCGATCTCTCTCTCTCTCTCTCTCTCTCTCTCTCTCTCTCTCTCTCTCTCTCTCTCTCTCTCTCTCTCTCTCTCTCTCTCTCTCTCTCCATCTCCCATTTCGACCCCAGAAAAAACCCTAGTTTCGCCCAACTTTCCCCCCGTTTCGAAAATTTGCTGAAAAGAAACGCCGTGGCTTCACCCTCCCTCTCATTGCACTGCGTTGGGTCATCTACGAGCAAGGATCTTCATCTATATTGGGTAACTTCGCTCCTTAGCTCCATTTTCTATTTTGCCCTAGTATTTCTATTTGCTCAATTGCCATTGATTGTGTGCATCCTTCACATCTTGCATACACTCACACACACACTCACATGGCCAAAGATAAAGACAAGGGTAAGGGTATTATGCGAGAGGAGGGGTCGTCTCGCAAGAGACGTAAGACCACACATCCACCACACTCACGCCCTCCTCCTGCACAGCCTGCACAACCCCAACCCCAAACCCAACCTATCATCCCAGCTGAGGACCCTTGATGGGCCCGCGTGGCTACCGTTTTAGGAATCAAGAACAAAAAGATTTTTATCATAGACTTGATGCACTGGGGCACCTATCAACCAAATTTGCCCATACCCAAACGCTTATCGATCTCGAAGTATTCACCGAGGTCGAGACTCTCTTCGCCAATTTAGGTTGGTTAGCTTTCCTAAACGCCACCGCGGTATCCTACCCCTCCATCACACTTGAATTTTTATCCTCCCTTGTCTGTGAGTCGGGGTCGATCGTCATTTTTCACGTCCGTAACAAAACCATCCGCACTCACCTGAACACCATTAATAACATCTTTGGTTTCCCCATCCTTGGGGACGATGCTATCCGTCCCTATGGGTATCCCCCCGAATTCGACGTCGATCAATTTTGGTTCCGCCTCACCCTACACGATCATTATCCCCGAGGTAAGGCCAAGGCCTCCTCCATCATTCACCCCATCTTCCGGCTGGCCCACCGAATCATTTCTTGCACGTTTTTCCCCAGGGATGAGTCAGGTACCGTGACCATCCGTGATCTTTTCATTTTGTGGGCCATGACCTTTGCTTTTGTTCGCGGTGATGACGGGATTTCTTTTAGGACCCCAGTTATTCCCATCCATGTCGGTGCTTGGCTTGTTTCCAAGCTTCTTGAGATTAGCCGCACTGGCAAGGGTAAGCTTTGTTGCGGGGGCCTTATCACTATCATAGCTTCGGCTCCCCAGTTTAATATTGCCATCCCCCGAGATTTACCTACTGCCGCAGGACCCTCACGTCTAGATCTCGATGTCATGCAGCATATACACATGATTAAACCCCGCCCCGATGGTCGTTTCACTTTCCATTACGGACTTCCCACCTGCTCCATATACCATTCTACCCAACCCTGCTCACATGACTATCCAGCTCGTGGCAGATTGGACATTCCCACCCGATCCTGTCTTTCTAGGGGGTTACGTCTTCCATTTATCCCGGGGGCACACAGACCACCTTCCCCTGCCGCCCACTTAGGCGAGCAGGACATTCCTGCACACCGTGGAGACCCCGGGGCTGGGCATAGTAGCGCCATCCCTGCTTCTGTCCCCACTGAAGGATCCTGTCAAAACAAAGATGTTAGGATCGAATGAAGATGAGAGACTTACACTTGCGTACGCGGCACCGTAATCTCTGAACTTTGCCCTCGGATTCGCCACAATGGTCAGTACTTCGTCACGAAGGATCGAAGCAGCGTTTCACCGCCTAAATCTCTATTTAGAAGAGGATTTTAATGGAAGGGAGAAGAAGAACACAAGTTGCCTTATGCAAACTTATGGCATGGTAAGATTAGTATAAATGCCTTACCCTTGGGTCCTATTTATAGGCTTTAGGGGTAGTTATTGTAGGAAATAACTAAATATAAGCTTATTAGCCTATATTAGCACATTCACTTATCCTCTTCTTCATTCACTTATCAAGTGCCCTTTTGCACTTATAAAGTGACTTTTTCCACTTATCGAGTGGTCCTTTTCACACAAGAAAAGGTTCCCTTCGCGCACGCTTTCGTGCACGTGACATCTGAGGTCCATAGGCCCCCATACATCCCCTCATGGGTGTATATATGTCGTCCATATCCAACATCTCCCACTCACACTTGAGGGGATTGTAAGGAAACATTTTTTCCTTTAGTTCTTCTGTTTAGGCCCTTGCATGGGGTTGGCCGCACACCCCCGCCGGAGGGGTGGCCGTGGTTGTTATTGGCCGTAGCCAACCCCCTCCGCATGGGGAGGGGGGTTGCATTGTCTCCATAGCCCATATGGTCATGGCGATCATGCACCAAAAATTTCATCTTCTCCGTTGAGAATAACTACCATCGTCTTCTCCGATGAAGCACCCGTTCGTCGAGAAAACGGTTTTTCTTCAATGGCCATGTGCCAAAAAATGAAGATAACGTGTTTTCAAGGCCGCAAACTTCACCTTCTATATGAAGAGAGTTCACATTCTCAATTGAATAGAGACTCAGCATCCATGAGGAGCGCGAGTTTCACGAGATGAACGATAAGTTCTTCCCGTCACGAAGAGTTCCTGCCATATCCGTAATGGCAGAAGACCCTAACGTGAAAATAACAACTATTGCGATTCTCTCCGTCACGATGCGTTCCTACCATATCCATAATGGAAGGAGACTCATTCGTGAAAGAGACAACGCCGCGTTCATCGGTGAGACCGGGGCGACGGTTAGACCGGGGCGAACCCGTATGGCTCTGATACCAATGTCGGATCCTGTCAAAACAAGGACGTTAGGATCGAATAATAAAGTAGAGACTTACGCTTGTGTATGCGGCACCGTAATCTCGGAACTTCGCCCTCGGATTCGCCACAACGGTCAGTACTTCATCACGGAGGATCGAAGCAGAGTTTCACCGCCTAAATCTCTATTTAGAAGAGGATTTTAATGGAAGGGAGAAGAAGAACACAAGTTGCCTTATGCAAACTTATGGCATGTTTAGATTTGTGTAAAAGGCATACCCTTGGGTCCTATTTATAGGCTTTAGGGGTAGTTATTGTAGGAAATAACCAATTATAAGCATATTAGCCTATATTAGCCCTTTTACTTATCCTCTTCTTCATTCACTTATCGAGTGCCTTTATGCACTTATAAAGTGACTTTTTCCACTTATCGAGTGGTCCTTTTCACACGAGAAAAGGTTCCCTTCGCGCACGCTTTCGTGCACGCGACATCTGAGGTCCATATACCCTCATACATCCCCTCATAGGTGTATTCATGTCGTCCATATCCAACAAGTCTTTTGCAAATTTGTAGCAGATATCAATGTGTTTGGTCTTACAATGGAATTTTGGATCTTTGACATAGGCTATAGATGCTTGACTGTCACTGTGTATTGGTACAGCACCTGAGTCACTTGCATCAATTAGCCTGAACAGCTTCTTGTACTGCCATGCTAAATGCTACAAACTCGGCTTCCATAGTTGAAAGTGCGATGCAGGATTGTTTCTTGCTACTCCAGGATATTGCACCAGATCCGAGTAGAAAAACATATCCTGAGGTCGATCGTCGCTCATCGAGATCACCCGCCCAATCAGCATTAGTGTAGCCTTCGAGCCTCAAGGCATCTCCTTGATAGCATAAAGCATAGTCCGCAGTTCCTTTAAGATACCGCATTATCCTCTTAACCACTTTCCAGTGTACTTTCCCTGGATTGGATTGGTAAAGACTTACCATTCCAACGGCAAAACAGATGTCCGGTCTTGTACACATCATAGCGTATATAAGACTACCAACTGCACTGGAATATGGAACTTTTTCCATAATTTCCTTTTCCCTTTGGTTCTTAGGACACATCTTCAGACATAAATTATCGCATATGCTTATTGGAATATCAATGGACTTACATTCATGCATATTAAAACGTTCTAGAACTTTCTTTATATAAGTCTCTTGTGAAAGAGAAAGAAGTTACTTCGAACGATTCCTTGAAATCTTAACTCCAAGGATATATGCGGCTTCTTCCATATCTTTCATCTCAAATACTGATGAAAGCCAAGCCTTGATATCCATCACAAAGCCCTTATCATTTCCGGCTATTAAAATGTCATCTACATATAGAGACATAATAACATACTTGCTCTTAATCCTCTTGATATATACACAGTTATCTTCATCAAGCATGGAAAAACCATTTGATAAGACAACTTCTTGAAATCATATATACCATTGCCTCGAGGATTGTTTAAGACCATATATGGACTTACGAAGTTTACAAACCTTATGTTCGTTTCCTTCTTTTACAAACCCTGTTGGTTGTTCCATATAGATCTCCTCGTCCAATTCTCCATTGAGAAAGGCAGTCTTTACATCCATCTGATGTAATTCGAGGTCTAAGCAAGCTACCATAGCCAGAATCAAGCGAATCGAGGTAAAATGAACAACAGGTGAGAAGGTCTCTTCGTAGTCTATCCCTTCCTGGTGCGTAAAACCTTTTGCGACAAGGCGAGCTTTATATCTGTCTATAGAGCCATCAGCCTTATGCTTGATCTTGAGAACCCATTTGTTCCCAATAGCTCTACGTCCTCTGGGTAAGTCAACCAAGTCCCAGACTTGGTTAACTTTCATTGATTCTAATTCCTCCTTCATCGCTTTCATCCATTTGTCTTTTGCAGGGCATGATACGGCCTGTTTGAAAGTAGCAGGCTCGTCATCTTCTTGTAGTAAAGTCATAAAGGTTTGCGGGAATTCATCCTCAAATCTTAGAGGAGCTAACCTTGTACGACTACTACGTCGTATTTGAGATTCTTCAAGTCCTTGTTGACTCGAATTTAGATCAATTCTAATATCACTCCCACTTGGAATGTCGTTAGAATTGCTCCCACTTGGATCATTATTCCCGTATGGAATAGGATTGGCATCATTCGTATCATCCATTGGTGAAGGTTGAAACGTATTTTCGTCTTCACCAAGAATTCTCCCACTCGAATGAGGCAATCCTTCTTGATCATTAATCTCAAATAGAGATAAGTCCTGACTTATCTCGCCCTGTCTTGGAAACTCATTTTCCAAGAAGGTGACATCCCTCAACTCAAATTCAATTAGACCTCCATTGTCTTCCTGACCAATGAAAACATAACCTTTGGAGTTTTCTGCGTATCGTATAAAGATGCATTTCCTCCCCCCTTGGCCCAAATTTACCATACTTATGGGAGGAAATATGTGCGTAGGATGCACATCCCCAAGGTTTTAAAATGTTTAAGTCAGGAGACCTTTTGTTCCACAACTCATAAGGAGTGGAGCTAACTGATTTCGAGGGTACGCGGTTTAAAATGAAAGCGGCCGTCAATAATGCATCACCCCAAAAGGTGATTGGCAAGTTAGCTTGCGCCATCATTGAACGGACCATTTCCAATAAAGTCCTATTTCTCCTTTCTGCAACACCATTTTGTTGCGGAGTATAAGGCATAGTTACCTGATGAACTATGCCTTTTTCATCACAAAGTTTCTTAAAACTTGTTGATTGGTATTCACCGCATCAATCGGTTCGCAAGACCTTAATCTTGCGATCTAATTGATTTTCCACCAAACTCATATAGTTTTGAAAGCAGGTTAATGCTTCACTTTTGTGGGATATCAAATAGATATGATCGAATCGGGTGAAGTCATCAATAAAAGTGATGAAATAGGACTTCCTGCGTCTTGTCTTGATATTCATCGGACCACATATGTCCGAATGGATGAGCTGTAATGGAACCTCGGCCCTTGTGCCGGTTCCAAATGGCTTGCGACAAGATTTCCCTACAAGGCAATGTTCGCAAGTCGACATTTCGACCTTTGAAACATTGGATAGAAGGCCACGTTTGGCAAGTCTATCCATTCGTGTTGGTCCAATGTGACCAAGCCTTGCATGCCAACAAATTACATCTGATTCATAATTTGATGAATTTGCAACAAGGAAATTTTCATTATTAAATGAGGAATCATACATTGTATTTAATACAATAAATCCTTTAAATACATACCCAGAACCAATTAGAGTATTATTACAAGACAAGTCCACTTTACAATTATGAAAGAACCAGCTATAACCAAGACCCATTAAAATGACCACAGATATAATATTCCTTCGATTATCTGGAGCGAAGAGGACATCATGTAGTAAGATAGTGCGGCCGTTGTCCAAGACGAGCTTGCAAGTCCCAACGCCTTTCACTTCAACATGTGTGTTGTTTCCTACATATATCCACTTTGTTCCTTGGGGTATCCGGTGATACTCCACGAATGACCGTCTGTCCCTTGCTATGTGGTCGGTGGCACCTGAATCAATTACCCAAAATGGATTAGATTCTACAAGAAATATTGAACTAGAAACGCATATGTAACTAGCATTACAAGTTACCTTGTCACCTCCATCCGTACAAGAACGGGCATAGTGACCTAACTTGTTGCACTTGAAGCACTTGATCCTCTTCAAGTCTTTATTCTTGTGCCATTTCTTGTTCCCACCCTTATGTTTGGGTTTCTTGGTAGACTCTGGTTGCTTATTACGTCCATTAGTAAACTTCGAACGATTTTTTCGTTTCTTTCTCCCTTGTGAGGAACTAGCAACCATGTGCACTTCTGCACTTGGCTTGGCGGCTGCAAGCCGCTCTTCCTCTAACTCGAGGTGCTTTGAAACATCGTTGAAGTTCTTGTTGCTCTCATTATGAGTGAGATGCATCTTCATTTGGTCCCACCCATTTGGTAGGGAACGTATGACTGCTTGGATTTGTTGATCATCAGTGAGCACATGACCTGCATCCTTTAACTCTGAGATTAGATTCGCCATATGTCGCAGATGCTTCCCCATGGAATGATCTGGACGTTTCTTGTATGAATCGAATCTTATAGTTAAAGAACGATGTTTGGACACCGAGGTGCCACCAAACTTCTCCTCTAGCTTGGACCATATGTCCATGGCTAGGTCATACTCTCGGAAGATTCGCATTATGTCGTCTGCCATACTTGACAGCAACGTAATGCAAGCAATCTTGTTCTTCCAAGACCAAGCATCAAAAGCTTCCTTGTCTCTTCTATGTTGGGCCGTAGTGCCCAACTCTGGTTCAATCATTTTGTTCTTTAGAGTTTCGAGCACATCTTGCTCCTCTAGAACATATTGTATCTTTATGGACCATAGTTTGTAATTATCGCCGTTGAGTTTTTCACCTTTGTTCAACTCAGCGACGATGTTCTTAGCGGCAGAAGACATTTTAGCTTTAAACTGCTGCAAAAGACATAAAACGAAGGTTCGATCAAAAACATTGCATAAATTTCATATTTATAGTCATTATTTTAGACATTTTCATAATTCAGCATTCTCGGCCAGCGGACCGACCAGGGGAATGGCTAGTCCATGGTTCACTACCCCCAAACAGAGCCGAGGTGTCCCACAAATTAGTCCAAAAGACCACTGGTCGAATCATGATCCATTGAGATGCTGAATCAATCGAATGTGGAAATTTCAGACTAGTTTAATATCACTCCCACTTGGAAAAATCCCACTTGGAATGATATTATTATATTTGATAAGTTACTTTCGAAAAATATTGAAGATATTGTTCTAGAATCGGAAAAGTCATTACGATCCTAATCACCATCTAGAACAACTTTCAATATTTCCCCATCACTTTATCAAATAACAGTACTCTTATAAGACTTTGCAGCGGAAAAGCGTTTTTTGAAAAACGTATTTTGAAAACGTATTTTTCAAACGTATTTTGCAGGTCCTACACCCCATTATAGGGTGACATAGCCGAAATATTTCGACAATTCCCCAGCCATTGCCGGGGTCGTGTCGTGGCCGTGCCAAGGCCGAATTCTTCTTCCTTCCGAAGAGAGAGTTGCCATCGCAACTTGGCCAAGGCCGAACACCCCTTGAGGGGAGTTTTCTGCAAGCCACCGTCGCCGACCCCCGTATAGATCCAGGCGCTTCCCCCCTACAGGGGAATTTTGCTACAGACAACTGCCGCCGGCTCCGTAGAGACCGGCCATGCAAGCCACCCCCTCCCGGTCAAGCAAGCCCCCCTTCCCCCATCAAAATACAGGGCCAACCGGGGCCTGGCCCTAGCCGAGGCCAGGGCCGGCAGTGACCGTGGCCCTGGCCTCTGTCAGGGCTGGCCGTGCCCTGGCAAAGGCCAGGGCCAGCCTCGGCCTGGCCCTGGCAGCTGCCAGGGCCGGCCGTGGCCCTGGCAGCTGCCAGGGCCGGCCGTGGCCCTGGCAGAGGCCAGGGCCGGCCTCGGCCTGGCCCTGGCCTCGGCCAGTTCCCCCTGGCCCTGTCTTGGCTGTGGCCAGGGCTGGCCCTGGCCGTGTCCAGGGCCCCCTGGCCCTGGCCTGGCCTCGGCCAGGGTTAGCCCTGGCCACGGCCAGGGCCCCCTGGCCCTGGCCGGCCAGAGCCGGCCAGGCCCTGGCCAGGGCCGGCCTTGGCCTCTTGGCCATGGCCGGCCTCCCCCTTGCATGGGGTTGGCCGCACACCCCCACCGGAGGGGGTGGCCTTGTTTGTTATTGGTCGTAGCCAACCCCCTCCGCATGGGGAGGGGGGATGCATTGCCTCCATGGCCCATATGGCCATGGGGATCATGCACCAAAGATGTCATCTTCTCCGTTGAGAATAACCACCGCCATCTTCTTCTCCGATGAAACACCCGTTCGTCGAGAAAGTAGTTATTCTTTAATGGCCGTGTGCCAAAATGAAAAAATAACACACTTTCAAGGCCGCAAATTTCACGCTCCACATGAAGAGAGTTCACATTCCCTATTGAATGGAGACTCAGCATCCATGAAGAGTGCGAGTTTGGCGAGATGAACGGTCAGTTCTTCATGTCACGGAGAGTTTCTGACATATCCGTAATGACAGAAGACCCTAACATGAAAAGAATAACTGCTGCGATTCTCTCCGTCACGATGCGCTCCTACCATATCCATAATGGTAGGAAACTCATTCGTGAAAAAGACAACGCCTCGTTCATCGATTAGACTGGGGCGACGGTTAGACCGGGGCAAACCCGTATGGCTCTGATACCAATGAAGGATACTGTCAAAACAACGATGTTAGGATCGAATGAAGATGAAAGACTTACGATTGCATACGCGGCACCGTAATCTCTGAACTTTGCCCTCGGATTCGCCACAACGGTCAGTACTTCGTCACGGAGGATCGAAGCAGCGTTTCACCGCCTAAATCTCTATTTAGAAGAGGATTTTAATGGAAGGGAGAAGAAGAACACAAGTTGCCTTATGCAAACTTATGGCATGGTAAGATTAGTATAAATGCCTTACCCTTGGGTCCTATTTATAGGCTTTAGGGGTAGTTATTGTAGGAAATAACTAAATATAAGCTTATTAGCCTATATTATCACATTCACTTATCATCTTCTTCATTCACTTATCAAGTGCCCTTTTGCACTTATAAAGTGACTTTTTCCACTTATCGAGAAGCTTATTAGCCTATATTATCACATTCACTTATCATCTTCTTCATTCACTTATCAAGTGCCCTTTTGCACTTATAAAGTGACTTTTTCCACTTATCGAGAAGCTTATTAGCCTATATTAGCACATTCACTTATCATCTTCTTCATTCACTTATCAAGTGCCCTTTTGCACTTATAAAGTGACTTTTTCCACTTATCGAGTGATCCTTTTCACACGAGAAAAGGTTCCCTTCGCGCAAGCTTTCGTGCACGCGACATCTGAGGTCCATATGCCCTCATACATCCCCTCATGGGTGTATATATGTCGTCCATATCCAACACCCTCCACCACTGTCACCACCTCTCCGGTCTGCACGACCACCACCTCCACCTTTCGTCGAGCCACTTCTACTCGCCTCCGTCTTGAGGCTGAGTTAACTGCATTGCGCGCTGGCGCATCTTCCTCCACCTCCTCGGTCCCATCCTCTTCCATCTTCACTCACCCACGTTTCCTCGCACTTGAGAGGAACATGGCCACCATCCTCCGCATTCTCACACACATTTACAGACCTCCTCCACCCACAACACCCCCCTCTCCACCACCTTCACCCCCTCGACGATCTTCACCTCCACCATCATATCCATCATCCCCTTGGCGACCATCCCCTCCTATCACCACTTCCATTCCCACCACCTCATCTACTCTCACCACTTCCATTCCCACCACCTCATCTACTCCCACCGTTTCCATTCCCTCCACTTCACCTCCTCTCACGACCGCTTCCATTACCCCCATACACTCGTCGCAAGAAATTGCAAGTGCGATCGCGATCACTTCCCCCTCCATCCTCACCGACCCCCGTACCCCCACCATCCACCACCGCATTGGTCGCCATTTCACTACCACTCACCGTCATCACCTCCACACCACCCATCGTCCACACTTCCTCCACACCTACACATCCATCACCTCGACCCTTTCTCCACTTCTTCGCACACCAGTCACCTCTCCCATCCACTCCCCCGCATCCCCCACCTCTTCTACCGAGGAGGACGAGGATGATTCCTCTCCTGCTTTTTAATTTCTTTTCATTTTCCGATCTTCCCCTTGCATATTTCTGCATTTTCATGATCATATCTTATCGCTAGTATTGTCATGTCTAGCTTGGGGGAAGTCGATTTTTCTGTGTGCTGTCGATGATGTTTTCTTTGTGTGCTTGTTTATATATGTCGTATGTTGTGCTTTTCTATCTTTTATTTTCTGTTTATATGTCGCATTGTGTGATTTTCTTTATTTTTCAGTTTCGCATGTGCCCTTTTCTCGTTTTTCATTTCTTTTTTGTCGGTGCATACTCCCCCCCATTTTCATTGCCCTCCCATGTTTATTCTTATTGCATTGAGGGCAATGCAAGTTTCAGCTTGGGGAAGTCGTACTTCGTGCGTCATTTGCGTCTTTTTCTTCGTTTTTGAGTCGTTTTCATCGTGTTTTTATTTTTTCTTTTCTTATTTTTATCTCTTTCTCCTAGAGATGACCCCATATGATAAATTGCCACAAAAATCACACACACCTATCATGGCTTCGATAATCACATTCACTAACCCTAGGAAGCCGAGTCCTCTTGCATTTCATGCATCGTGGGTACACTTAGCTTTTTTGTGAGTCGTGTGTCGTGCCTAGCTGTTTCGTGTGCTTCTACTCTGTGATTTTGATTTATATACCTGTCCAGGAATGACCCCTAGATTATCATGCTTCGATTTGAATATGTGGTATTTGCCCCTCCTGTCTGCTTCTGTATGCATGAATATATATATATCGTATGCTTCATTTCGTATGTGTCGGGATTCCACAATTAGGACTAGGATAACTCATTTAGCCTATGCTCTGACTAGCGAAAAATTTCCTTTGCCCAAGTGTTTAGAATCTGATTTCTTTTTTTTACTTGGTGCAAATCCCCTCGTCATGTACCGTTCTCCCACTTGGGAGAGTACACACATGTATATATCCCAAAGCCCAAAAATCCAAAAAAAGAGAAAAGAAAAACCCAAAAAGAAAAGAAAAGAGAAAAGAAAGAAAAAAATATATATATGTATAGCCAAAAATCCAAAAAAAAAATACATATATCCAAAACCCAAAAAAATGTGTGTGAATATTTTCCTATCTACCGAGAATAAAGGGAAGGCGAGAATTTGCATCGAGTGTTCTACTCCACATCATCTCAACCTCCATCGTTTTCGAAAACACTTGGAATAAGGACTTTCTAGCTATTATCTAGGCGATAGTGTGGTGATTTCCTGGTCCCTAGCTGTGGAGTCCCTGACACATGATACATTTCTATTCTCATACTCTTCTCATGCATGCTTGAGCTATATATTCACCGCTTATTTCAAATCGAATCGATATTTGGGTCTTTTCTTGGATTTGTGTATATGGAGCTTATTGCACAATGTAGATAGTGACACCGTCTTCTAGCACACGACCACACTCACTCGCGCTTCACCGCATGGGCCCACGATACTTGTCTGGACTCGTATTCCTTGGTTTGGTGTTGTGATTTGTCGTCTGCTTGCTTGGTGTGGCGTTTTTGATTTTGTTGGCCCTGACGGGCGATTTAGGATTTAGAATTCTCTTTCTCTCTCTTCCTCTCTATTTTCTCCCTCCGAGCTCCTACTCTCACTCGTCTTCCTCGAGGACGAGGAAGGGTTCAGCTTGGGGGATTTTGACGTGTGTGTATATTTTATATATTCACGCACGCCTTCTTTTGTGTTTTCTGTTATTTTCCGCCGTCTCGTATCCGTTTTCTCGTATTTTCTAGTTTTCTTTCACTTCTTCGTGTTTTTGCATGTTTACAAGAGTTTGCCAGCATAGGGGACACATAACGAAGATATCATAAGTCCCTGGAGCAACGGGAGGAGTCACGCGTGATCCAGGGGGTCAAACGACCAAGATTGCCATCTTTCAGCCCCCCACCCTATCGGTTGAATACAGCCAACCGATCGGGTGATGCATGCGTGCACGACCCAGACAGCAGCTGAAGCAACATGAGCATCAACCGACCGGTTCGACGACCGGTTCAGCCCAACAGACTTCTCGGGAAATTGAAGCTGAATTCCAACCGATCGGGTGACCTTCACCCGATCGGTTCATCTGTAGCCGATTCCCCCAAGAGACGACCCGGAGAGCTCACCCGACGGCCAGCTGACCGTGTCAAAACATCGCAAGTCTCTGTCTTTGGGCGACATTTTCCAACCGATTGGTTGATTTATCAACCGATCGGTTCACCCGATGACCGCAAGATCCAAACGACGAGCCGCTTGCACCAACCGACCGTGTCGTGTGACCGGGTGAAGTTTCTGAAGACCGCTGTCGAAGAATGAAGCAGGTCACCCGATCGGTTGATTCTTCAACCGATCGAGTGAAGTCGTTTTCTATATATATAAGCCCTAGGTTTTCAGAAACGAGAGCTGTGTATTTTTTTCTGTCTTTTTTCTCCATTGTGACGGCTGGAATTTTTTAGTTATTTGTAAGTGTTCCTATCTTTATGAAACTTTAATATAGTGTTAATTGCAATGCTATTACTTCATTTCGATTGCCTGATTATTTTTTTAACGGTCGATTTTCATTTAGATTGCTTTTTAGCTAAAATGTGTGAGTAGTTCCCAAATCTGGGATTTTGGTGGAAACCCCTTCGTGGGTTCTCCCTAATGCGTCCATAGGACTAGGAAATCGATAGGGATTAGGAATCTATTGGTTACGCTGGGTGTTTCATTGTCATCGGTGGGAAAAAGACCGCCTTTGACTGTTGGGCCAAGGGGGAATAAACTTGGCGGTTGACTCCCTAGCCATAGCTCACGCCCTTAGCGTAGACATCGAATCCTAGCGCTTGGGAACGGCAGGACGAGATGTTGGGAGTTATCATTGCGAGCTTAGTGCTCCCGGAGTCGGTCAGTGTTAATGGACATGGTAATGCCCACTGACCGAACCCGGGTAGTCCGGCCCATCATCCTGGGCACCGACCAGAATATCGGGCCCATAGGACGCTGGTATCACTCTTAGAGGCGACGTCTCACCATTAAACCCTAATTCCGATCGTTGTCCTATCCGCCGGTCGCAGTAGCTAGAACACATGATAGGGTGGAAACCAAAGTCATGGGTTTCTCTTTATATTGTTTATCCCTCGTATTCATTTTCTGTGACAACCCATCTATCGATTCGGGCTAGCTCACCCGTAGGGTGAATTTGGTCCCTTCTGACACAAGTACAACCACGCCTCCCTGTGTTCGACCCACAAGCCACACAACAACACTGTTCGCTTGCGGTATAAATATTTAAATCTCGCGTCCCCTATCCTATTGCACACCTTGCACTTGCATGATCACAAACCGAGGGGACGTCAGTCTTAAACTATTTAAGACACATTTAATCTCTTTTGCATCATATGCAAATAAGTCCCTATCTTAGCTTAAATTGTCATTTGCATCAAAATGCAATTTTCTCTTCCTTTGCATCAAATGCAAATTATTCTCCCTAACTAATTTCTACCTATTACTAGACGAAGGTCGCACTCTGTGTGAGATCCTACAGCCTGACCCTTACAACAGGTTGGGCTCGAAGCCCTATACGGCAGTGACCACGAGCAGTGGTTGCCGTCCCTGCTTCAAGAATCATCATTATGTAGTTGACTCATTGACATGAGTATTGTTGGGACCACCCTGACTGTGTCCGTGATGAATTCTACTGTTTTAGTCTCTTCGTCTAAACTATGTCGTGTAGATCAAGTCTAGGGTACGGTCTAACTGTCAAACCCAATAACTTGACTCAGGTTAGTTTCTATCAATCTTTAGTCAACTAATGTTGGACTTCTTCCAACATACTCTGCGCAGAGATTTTACTAAAGACTGAACTTACTCTACGACAGTAACTCCCATTGGTCGGGAGAGACGAATCCTCTCTTGGCCACTACTATCCTCGTACGCTTCAAGGGACACCCAATCAAAGACCTTTCGACAGGCCTAGCTTCGAAGCTAGGTCAGTGATCTAAGTGACACTGTTCACACATAGTGTCACGCCCCGCTTCCCAAAACTACGGACGCGAAGCGTGACTAAGGCCCGCTTGGGCCGGAGCTGTGAAGCTCGGACCCAATAAGCATCTGTAGGGGGTACCATTTTAATATTTTCATGTTCTTGCATATATATAATGTGGAACAACAAAAGTACAGAAAGAAAAGGATGCATTCATTTTATGATAGGGATAATATCCAGCATATGACAAGTCTAATAAAGGGAGCCTAAGCATGGCAACAAACTGCAGAAAAGGAAACTAATAGTGCGAACCACCCAACCTAGGCAGAGGGTAAAGTGGTGCTACTCACCCAGACTAAAAAGTAGTAACCTCTGGAAGTCCGCAACGGTGGGAAACGTCTAAGTCTGGTCCTCGTCAGGTATGTCCTTCGGGTCGACGTCCTCGGCCTCCACGTACTCCGATAAGTCTGCCTCGTCCACGAACTCCGGCTCAACACCTGACCCAAGAGAAAAGGAACTGGACGTCAGGTAAAGTCTACACAGAAATGTTAGACTCTACTGCAAGTGTATTTTAATTTAAAGCAACAGTTTACTGGTTGATTAACATGCTGGGGTTATAACATGGCAGTTAAGAAAAGTAAAACGGAGCAGGAAAAGTAAACCCGACACGCTGTAACCATAGCGTGTGCTACCGACTACGGGACTAACCTAAGCGGGTCAAGACAAGACGAGACAAGACACGACACGACAAGACACGACACGACAAGACACGTGTGACTCGAAGGGTTCACGCCTTACGGTTCGAGGGAGATCAGACCCTCTCCCCGTGCGCACGCTCAACCCTACCCCAACCCACGTGCTCATGACAAGAAGGTACAGGGATCACTCTCGCTGGGAGAGCATCCGAAACGCCCGGAGGCTTTTTGTATAACAGGGATCACTCTCGCGTGGAGAGCATCCGAAACACCCGGAGGCTTTTTGTGTAACAGGGATCACTCTCGCGTGGAGAGCATTCGAAACGCCGGGAGGCTTTTTGTGTAACAGGGATCACTCTCACGTGGAGAGCATCCGAAACGCCTGGATGCTTTTTGTGTAACAGGGATCACTCTCGCGTGGAGAGCTTCCGAAATGCCCGGAGGCTTTTTGTGTAATAGGGCACGACATGACACGCAAGGAATTGTTATTCTAGGGGGTCCACACGGACACACACACAGGAAAACCCTAAGGTGTCAATTGTTGTTGTTGCGCTTAGACTTCGTCGTCAAGTCTAAGCCGTCAAAGGGGTCCCGGACGCTATCATTTCACGTCCGGTTATCTTTGTTCACATTTAACAATTCTAAGAGTCTATGGCCTAGACACGGCCGAAAGTACAAGTGAGTACACTTGCCTGCGTTGGCGAGTGCGTCGTCGGTCCGGAGCGTCCCGTCGAAACTTCGTGTCGGCGATGGTCCGTCTAAAACAGGATCATGGCGATGTCAGATCGTGTTTTTTGGTCAAACCTATTACGGTTTGTTTCTAAATTTGGCGGGACTAACCTATCAGTCAAAAATTCATGTTTTTGATGTTTGGTTCAGTCTAGATCGACGTCTACCCTATATGCACAGAAAAATAGTCCATTCGTCAATCTTTCCTACGGTGGGCAACGTTTTACGGATGCTGAAATTAACTTTAGTTCACGTTGACCAATTTTAGATTAGGTTTTGATGAGTTACAGTGTGGGTTTTACTACTCGTTAGGAGAACCAACCTCGTGACGTCGTTCAACGAGCGGAAGTCGGGTCTGAACGGCGAAGCTTCGGCGTTGTCTGGAACTCCTCAGCCACAGATAGCACAACGAGACACCTCTGGATAGCAGGGTGGTGGCATGAAATCAGCGAGCTAACAGCGATCCTCCTCCCGTTGCGGGTAGCGCAACGGATATTCACGACAATGGCGACGTCGGCTAAAAACACGTGTGTGCGGCAATGCAAGTAAACTCCGAGGGTCCAAGGGGGCTGTCAGTAGATGAAGTAGGATCAGTGGAAGATGCTCGGCCCGGTGGGTGGCCGACGGTGTGAGCATACGATGGTGGGTGGTCGTGAGAAGCTGGGGAGGACAGATTCGCGCAACGTTCGTTGTCGCACATCTCAGCAGAAATCCAGCTATGAACAGCGACAACGGAAAGTTGTAAAATCTAAAGGAATTCAAGATGAAGCCAACGGTGGTGGAGTTGTCGTTGGAGGTGGTCGGAGGTGGTCGTGCGCCGGCGTCGAAGTCCGGCGCACAGATCTGTCAAAAACAGCAGCTGGGCTTGGTTTCGACAGATTTTCCAGGAGCTACATGTGGGATATGCACATGAGGGAAATTGCAGTTGGTAGGGGGTTTCGATAGGAGTCCAACGACGGTATGGTGGTCATTGTAGGTGGCCGGATGGCCGGTGGGCGCGAGTTTTCCCGGCGGTGGCGTAGATCTGTAAAACTGTCGTTAAGTCGAGTTCGAGAGATGTTTCGAGGAGGTATAGATGAGGAAAGAGGGTAAGGGGAGTTAGAGATGATCGGGGGGTCAAAGAGGAGTTCGATGGTGGTGGAGATCACTGGAGGAGGTGGCTGGAGCGATGGCGGCGGTCGTTTTCCGGCGGGTGCGCAGAGCAGGCCTGGGCAGTGTATTCTTGGTGTTTTTGATGGCTTTTTAGAGGGAAGAATGGAGGAGGAGGAGAGGGTGGCCGGAGTTGGGGGGTGCTGGTGGTGCCTCACCGGTGGCGAGGAGGGCACAAACGAAGAAGAAGTCGGCGGCCAAAGATGGGGTTTTCCTTGCGTGCGTGCCTAGGTTATGGCTGAAATTTTGGGTTGTTTCTAAAAGATGGGAATATTGCTATTTGGGTGTTAAAAGGAGTGGACTTAGGTGACTAGGAGAGATGGTATGTGAGAGGGGAGGGGTTTAGTTTAGGTGTGGGTAGAAAATGAAATCCCACATGCTACGTACGAGGGATTCTCTAATGATTTGTTTAATATTTGAAATTTGAATTAGATTTGGGCTAAACGGGCCTCGAATTTGATTAGTGATTTGGGTGGGCTAGGAGTGTCGGAAAAATACGAAAAAAAATATGGAGACGACTGTGACAAAGAGGGGCTCGGGGATACGGTGGTCAATCGTGCTTTTGGTCCACAGAAAACAAACAGAAAAATAAAAGATCTGGCGACTACGTCTAAAGCTACGACGATCCTGCAATCAAACCAGATTTGTGGGAGAACGACCCGTGAAATGATGTTCACTAAAAATTCCACAAATAACTACTTTTCTTACGGTCACAACAACATATCACATCGTATAGTCCGGATCCAAGAAGAGGCAAAAATAAAATACGGGTACGAAAAGAGTCGTACGCGCAGAAAATACGAACGGTCAGAAAGCGGCCGTTACATTCTACCCACCTTAGAAATGATTTCGCCCTCAGAATCACTTATACTAATAGTAATAATATCTATAAACACGTATGCCCACAACTCTCATATCTACACATAATGATCGCTAATCTCATAACTCTAAACATCGTTCCTCAAATAATCCGTCATAACCTGTCTCTCCACTGGCTAATGCTATAACTAGATTCACACCCTAGCACTTAACTATGAATCCACATTATCGTCTACCAGTCATCAATCATCTCGTCACCAATATACCATCCATCATATTGACTCATAAATCTATTCTCCATAATCAATGAACCATCAAGCCACATCTATCCTTACCCCTATCATCTAATCTCCTAATCACACCAAATCCGCTTACCTAACCATCCATTCATATCAACACGTCGTGTTACTTCCAATATCTTCTCACGTCAACTTAATAATCAAATCTTAATGCTTTTAAATGTTCTACTCATTCTCATGATCGCCCCGACTCATACTATCCCGTCCCAGCTACCCTTATCTATCACTCATCCAAGTTTCAGATCGATTAAATACTCATCTCCCTATACATAATTTCATCCAATCAGAGTCCTCCATTGGGTCCTTCACACACTGGTATTATAAATAAGTCTTGGACACCTCGTTCTTTTCATCCGAAGGAAATCTAATCTAATATCTTTGTGTTCCAAAATCAATTAATCATCGCTACGACATATCTCACCTCACTCTAAGCCTACCCGCAAACATAATCCTATAACAAAATAGCTAGTACTAATAATATCATAACAATCAAAAAAATATTTTAACACTCCAAAGAGAGAAAGAGAAGAAGAGGATCTTTTAAAACATGTGGGAAAAACGTGTGGAGTTGCGGTGTTGGTTGGGGAAGATAGGGCGGTTGTGATCTTTGTGGCCTAATTTCAAAACTTTAAAGATTTGGTTTAAAAGAAAACAAAAGTTTTGATACAATCCATGCAGCCAAAGATAATCTATACTATAATACGAAAGACTAAGTCTACGGAATTGTCTGCTATGACGCTATCCACACCTATATGAATACCATCATTCAGACAACTCCATACATATATCACGGATAACACTGAGTATACCACATACATGATGCCAGAGACAAACACTAATATCCTAAAGGCAGCACACTCGTACAGGTCCACACGCTCTACCTATATATATGCACCGCGATGACATCACATACCAAAGGCCCATTACTAAACTAGAGACGACACAAGCAACTACAAGCACTAATGTCTAAACAATAGAAAGGAAACCGAAACCAAAAGTGAACGAAACAAGATCGGAAAGAACGAGCTCGGATAAGGCGAGGATAAGAAGATAGCTAGTTTGGTGGAACAAACTATTGCTCAAAATAATTAAATAGATGAAAGAAGGATTACGTGTAAAATACGGTATCATATACTTTTATACTTATAAAAGTATGTTGAACAAGGGAGCAGTTGGTAGAAAATTACAATTTGGAAAAAGAGTTAGACGAAGGAACGAAGAGTAGGGTGAATTAGCGATTGTTTCGCACATGAAAATAGATTTATACAAAGATTTTTGAAATGTGAGCACGTTGAACATAGAACTTATATATATATATATATATATATATATATATATATATATATATATATATGCCCGACTTTCACGGAGGGGGGAAAATTGGAGATCCAGGCGGCGGTCATCAAAATGGATCGGATCCTTCCAGCAGCAAGGATCTCACGGCTCGGGGAAGTGGAGATCATCAAGGTAAGCAGCAGCTATCCTATGGCGGTGCTGATCCAAGCGGGGCTGATGCTGGAGATGGATGGGAAATTGTCTCTCACCGCCGGAAAATAGGTAACAACAACTTGAGGTTGGGAGGCCGTGGCCATGGTCGGGATGCAAGACCTGTGCCTGGGTTTAACGGTGACCGGCCTAGTGGCCCTTTCCCACTTCGTCCTAATCCACGGCGGTTTGACAACCGGGGCGACCGCAGGGTATTCGGCAAATTGCCTCCTAGGCCAAAAATCGATATCAAGGTCGACTCTTCAGGCGTGAAGCAATCTTGGGCTTCTGTGTGCTCCAAAATCAGAAGCTATGATTTGGACATGGGTATGTCGTATATTAAGCCTCATTCCAATAAAGATGGCACTGTGTTCGCATTGATTGATAAGTCGGCGTTAGCTAGAGGGGCGGAGCAATGGAAATTCACGCTCGTTGGGTATGTGATGGGTGATCCCCCCTTCTATGGGCAGATGTGTGCTTGGACGGAGAGACTTTGGAACATAAAGAAAGGCTTGAAAATCTATAGCAGGGAGAATGGCTTCTTTTGTTTCAAATTTGAAGATGAAGCAGAGTGTGCAAGAATATTGCACGGTGGACCTTGGATGTTTGATGGGTGACTTGTTATCCTTCAGCGATGGAGTTCAGGCCTCAAGTTGGAACGTGATATGCTGTCGTCTGTCCCTGTTTGGGTACAGCTACATGGTGTACCCCTCGGAATGTGGACTCTGGAAATACTTAATTGCATTGCCCTGTTATTGGAGCCCCAATTTGCCTAGACAAGCTCACCGCAAAGAAGGAGCGCCTATCTTTTGCCCGTTGTCTTGTTGAAATTAGTGCTGACAAGCCCATTCCAAAGGAAGTATTGGTTGGAACTGAAGATGGCCCTTCTCTGACTATTGGTGTGAGAATAGAAGGAGAGCCCCCTCGATGTCCAAATTGTGTGTGCTTTGGACACGTTGAAAAGCAGTGTCCACATTCTATTGAAGAGCGCCCTTCAATCCAACTACCGGTAGCAGGGGGAGGTGCGGATACTATCTCGGGGGAAATGCCGGTTGATAAGGTGGCATCTCCGGCTACCCTTCTCCAGCGTGAAGCTATTACTGAGGAGGGTTCATTGCCCCTCTCTCCTCAGACTTTGCCTACTGCGGGTGGACCCCTAAGGGCGGGCTCTATTGAACATCCTTTAGATGTTACAGGCAATCGGGTGGGTACAGGTGTTGGAGGAAATGTCAAGCAGCAGCTGCGCTCGGAGGGCTGTGCTGTCCCGATAACATTAGTGGACTGCCCCAACGGTATGAAAAATGAGACATCAAGCATTAAGGAGGTAATTGCCAATGAGACATCAAGCAGTAAGGGCTTCCCCAATGGCGTGACGGTGAGTACAGGTGAAGTGGGGACAGAAGGGGAATTGGGCAATGCAGCAGAATCTGTGCATAGGGTCCTACCTTCTCTTCTTGATGATGCTATAGAAATCGACATTGACCGCATCCCTGAGGTAATTGCGATTGAAAATCCAGAGTGGGAGAAAGAGGTCGCGGAGCAAGCTAGACTCTTGGAATCTACCAAGCCCGCAAGGAAAAGAACGGAAGCATCAACTTCATCCAGTTGTAGGAAAAGTTCTAGGCTACAGGAGTGTGGCCAAAGCCGTAAACCACAATCAGATCAATGACTGTATTCTTCTGGAATGCAAGGGGCCTCAATAATTTGGTGCGGAGGAGGGATTTGCGGTTTTACATAAAGAAAATTAAACCTTCAGCTATGGTCTTGGTTGATACCAAACTGAAACCTGCTTCTAAATTGGCGAAACATGTGATTCCTAAAGATTGGGTGGCCTATAATAACTTTGACTTGGTGAAAGGGGGTCGTATAGTAATGTGCTTTGACCCTTTGGTCTGGAGTACCAATTCAATTTCTGTTTCCCCCAGCATCTTTCTGTTGCTTGCAATAATATGGGGGGATTCTCGTGTATCATCACTGGAGTATATGGGTTTAATTCTATTGCGGAACAGAAGGACTTATGGAGATGTCTTGCGGCCAACTCTTCCAACACAAGTATGCTGCCCTGGTTAGTGGGAGGAGACTTTAATAGTGTTCTGTATACTGGCGACAAAATTGGTGGTCGTAGGCTGGAAGATAGTATGGTGCGAGATTTTTGTGATTGCGTTAGTGTGTGCAGACTACAGTACTTGAAAAGTGTGGGCAATAGCTTCAGCTGGTGTAACCATAGAGCGGGCAGTGACCGCATTGCTGCGAGACTCGATCGTGTTCTTGGGAATGTTGAATGGATTAACAACCTACCTGATTCCTACCTTGTTTACCTGGATGCTTACACGAGTGACCATTCCCCCATGGCCGTTTACTTCCACAATCAGGTCCCCCCCCCGATCCTAAACCATACAAATTTTTTAACTATTGGCATACCTGCCCAGGATATCAGGATATTGTCACTACTACTTGGATGGGTAATAAAGAGGGAACCCCCATGTTTCGGCTTGTTCAAAGGCTCAAGGATCTTAAATTAAATCTGAGGAGCTGGGTGAAACATCAGCAGGCTAACAAGGTTGTGAGTAAATGCAGAAGCAACCTGGAGGCGGTTAGGAATGACCCAGCCCTTCATTATAATCCCACCCTCCAAGCTACTGAAGCACGCATCATTAAGGAATTGGCTAATGCTCTGAAATTGGAAGAGGATATGTTCAGACAAAAAAGTAGGCAGGATTGGCTCACCTTGGGAGACAGAAATACTAAGTTCTTTTTCAACTCTATGAAATCAAGAGCTAGTCGGAATAATCGGAACCATCTGGTGGGTGCCGATGGGATGCAAAATAAGCTTTGTAATGATCTGAAGATTGAGGCGCCTTTGTTATATAAGGCGTTATATAATCAGGATTATTATTCTACCACCTTCGCCAGGCTTGTGCCTAAGCGTATTTTGACTAAGGAAGCTGCCGATTGGCTTAGTAGACTGGTCTCTTCTGAAGAAATTAAGAATGTTGTCTTCCAGATTGGGCCTGATAAGGCCCCGGGGCCTGATGGATTTAATGGATTCACTACAAAAAAGTGAGTTTCTTGTGACCAAACTTAGTGTCGACTTAAATTTGCTGACACTAAAAGTATACTTTTAGATTTTTCTTCCATCGACATTGGAATCTTGTTGGTGAGGATGTTACTATTGCAATTAAGTCCTTTTTCAGATCAGGGTCCCTCATCAGGCAGATCAACCATACCTTCCTTACTCTGGTGCCCAAAAATGGCAATGCAACGGGCATGGGTAACTACAGACACATTGCCTGTTGTAATGTCCTTTATAAATTCATTAGCAAAGTTCTCTGCAACAGGATCAAGGAGGTTGTCCATGAGATCATCTCTCCTAATCAAGCTGCTTTCCTAAAGGGAAGATTGTTATCTGATTGCACACTTATCGCCCATGAGCAGATCAAAGATTTCAATAATCCTATGGGGGGAAGAGCTTGCTTGAAATTGGATCTTCGAAAGGCCTTCGATAGCGTGAATCGAGAGTTTATATTCTACTTCATGCAGCGTCTTGGTTTCCCAGACATTTTCATTTCTTGGATCAGAGAATGTATCACTACCCCTACCTTCTCGGTCATGATCAATGGGACACCTTGTGGTTTTTTTGGTAGCAACAGAGGCCTGCGCCAAGGTGACCCTTTATCTCCTTACCTTTTTGTGCTTATTATGGAAACTTTTTCTATTCTTGTAGAGAAAGCTCTTATCTCTGGTAAGATCCTACCCATAAGGAGATCGGGGTCCATCTCTCACCTCTTGTTCGCTGACGACCTGCTTGTTTTCTGCCGGGCTAAGAAAGAATCCTTCATTGGTATCAAGTCTTTACTCCATGAATTTGGAAGCAACACTGGACTCCAGGTCAATTGGGAGAAGAGTGCGGGATTGTTCAGTAAGGGGCAAAAAATAAGGAAAACCTAGCGGATTTATTGGGCATCAAAATAGCATCCACCATCACTACATATTTGGGTCTGCCACTATCGCGCAAATACCCTACGGCGGCAAACTATAAGAGGCTTGTGGACAAATGCAAGAAAAGGATGACTGGGTGGGCCTCTACTGTATTGTCTATTTCTGGGCAAATTGAACTAGTGCGGTCTGTTGTCTACGGAATGGTGGTATTTTGGATGCAGGTATTCCACATTCCGGTAAGCGTTCTACGAACAATAACTGCGGCATGTAGGCGCTTCATTTTGGGGAACTCCAAATCTTGGGCATGGGAAGATATCTGCAAGCCAAAGTCAGAGGGAGGAGTGGGTATTAGATTACTGGAGGAACTAAATGTCGCAGCAAGCGTGAAGCTGACTTGGCTGTATTTGACCACGGAAAATCTTTGGTCAAGGCAGCTGCGTGCGAAGTATGACAGGGATCGGCTGTTCTTTGCGGCCAAGCCCAATTCACTCCATTCGGGCACATGGAAGCGCCTGCTAAATTGCCGCAAAAACTCGAAGCAACTCATCAAGCGATCTATGCGGGATGGCCAATCGACTCTTTTTTGGGTTGACAACTGGGCGGACGACGGCCCCGTCATCGACACTTACCCTGTGCCGGTCGGTGCTGAACTTCGACTTGTCGCTGACTACTGGGAGTCGGGTAGCTGGAGCTCTGACCCCGCCCTGGATCCCGTACGACATCTGCTAAGAAACATCAGCCTACGCCCAGGGTTAGACGGTTGGTATTGGGTGCCTAGAGACGATTTCAGCTTTGCACAAGCTTGGGAGGGTATCCGCAATAGAGCTCAGTCTTTCCCTCTTTATAAACTCGTCTGGTATCCCAACCACATCCCGAAGATGTCACTAGCTCTGTTGAGAGCGCTGAGAGGTAAACTGCTAACTAGAGACAAACTCATCGGTTGGGGATTGAATTCTTCTTCGAGTTGCGTATTGTGTGATGACAACAAAGAGGAAAATATCAACCATTTATTCTTCGACTAAAATTATACGGGCTATTTGTTAAGCAGGGCTTTGCTAAAGTTCAAATTGCCTCCCCCATTCCCCAATTCTCTCTCGGCAGTGGGGGATCTAATCCTGGATAGATTTGGGGTGAAGGGATGTATGAGTTTATTGGCCAAAACCTGTCTGGCTGCTCTAGTTTGGCACATATGGAGAGAGAGGAATAAAAGAGCTTTTGACAATGAAGTGAGATGTAAGACTGCAGTTTTTGAAGATATTGCTGCAGATATCAGAGTTGCCCTACATAGCCAGGACCCGGCACTCATGAAGAAATTGAAGCCTTTGAGATGTGGGATTTTAGAGATCTTGGCTAATTCTTCTTTTTTCGCCATTCTTTGCTGTATTTTTATTGTCCTAGTGTGGTTGGGAGTTCTCGGAGTTAGGAGTGACGGCGCATGTGCCTTATCCTCCCTCTCGTGACTACACCCAATCTCACTAAAACAAGTGTATTTTGTATACTACTCAATAAAACTCACACTCTAACTTTCCTATATATATATATATATATAATACATTTGACAGTGATTTTTGAATCCTATGGGCTGACTAGGACAAGCTGACTAGGAAAAACAGGTTGATAGAAAGAGGGCCATGATTAATTCTTGGGAAATGAATGGTTTAGATGAGGGATGAGATAGCTTTGCTTGAAAACTCAGCCTAAATGAATTGTGGGTCCCATTTCTTTTCGTGTAGAGATCAATAGTCGTTTTTGGGGATAGCAACAGGTTTTTTTGGGGATTGATTGATCCCAACGTGTTGGGGGAAAACGTGTAAGGAGAAATCCTAACGCCAGCTCATTAATACACGGAGAAAATCATTTCTCTGTTGTGTAAGGGGGAAAACGTGTAAGTCCAAACATTGCATTCTCTTTATCTGCTGTGCATTGATCCCAACGTCAGCTCATTAATCCATAGAGAAATCCTACCATTTAAATCCTAACGTCAGCTCATAAACATTGCATTCTTTGTAAGGAGAAATCCTATCCGTCCAGTTAAAAACACACTGCCAGCTCATTAATCCAAGTCAAAAAGATAACCCAATCAGAAACAACCACTATCTCCATTTAAAAACCATCTGATCCCATTCGTTCCTACCATTCAAGAACTCTCTCTTTCTCCCTCTCTCTCTCAAAATCTCTTCTCATGTTTTCAATCCCTGGGGTGGCCACTGTCGAGAAAAGTCATGAAGGCCGTTGGTCTCTAAGAATCCGGAGGCCGAGAAGACATACGCCTCAATTCCAAGGTCGTCGTAGTCGAATCGTCGGAAAATGATTGTACCGCTCGAAGATGGAGGCGTGATTCCGGCCGAGCTGGGCGTGATTTTGGCAGTGGAGCAGCCGGAGATAAGCTCTTGCCCACTCACGTGTTCTCTTAATGAAGCGCCATCAACAAATTCTCGAAGCACGGCGTCAACGTGGCACCATCGTACGGACCCAATGACAAAGTGCTGGTGTCGGTGTCGTTGATTGGTGAGTACAAGGAGCGGTCGGATGATGATCTTGCGGCTGAGGTTGTTCGGGAGCTTGGCAGATGGTTCGGGAGGGATGAGGGGAGCACAAGGATGTTTGCGCTCCAGGATTCCCTTTTCGAAATGCTGAGGTTGTTCGATAAGAAGCCCAAGGCCGAGAAGCGACTGCCATCGTTGGATTCTTTCTGAGTTTTTGCAATTTTAGTGTGTGAATTTTTTTCTGGTGCATCCGATTTCGTTTAAAAGGTCTGAGCCAGATTGATCTTTTGTCTCTCTCCATATTTCTACAAAAGAAAAAGCCAACATTGTCCAAAATTCTATTTATCCAATTCGATTTTTGTTTCACGTCATTTGCATATGCCCATCAATGTAGCTTGATGGTTGGTGGAAACGAGAACGTTGAGAGATGTGCGAGGTGTAGACCGATGATATTATAATTTATACGAATAGCTCCAATTGGAGGCATTTTCGAAGTTTTTTCCTTTCTTTCTTATATAAAATGTTTTGTTGGATCGAAATGGAACTGAAACATCTTTTATTGCAACCAAATTTCTGTTCCTAGGTTTGTCTAATAGCAATATTAAATAGAAATGATAAGACGGAACACATGCTGTTAAAAAAAGGGGCTCCAATAGTTATGGCCAAATTTGTCGCAACAAATGTTGCTGTTTGGAAAAAATGGTTGACATGCACCCACATCAAATTATCTTATTTATTTATTGGGTTTCCATTAAATCACTTTCATCAACTAATCTATCATATCAACATAACTATCTTTTTTAAATACTCACAAAATCAATGCAACAAGTATGTCATGAGGTATGCCAAGAATCAAAGATTATTTTCTTGGAACCAACAACCCCTTTTGAATCAAAGAATCAAAGATTATTATCCATTGTAGCAAACCAACAACCCCTTTTGAAAAGAAGAAGAAAAAGAAGATGAGACTAATGAACTTGGTTATACTGCCTAATTGGCAGTTAACTTTTGCCCCCTAATTTTGTATCCTTAACCCACATCATATTTGACAATGGCCATAAAGAAGTTCAATACTCATATTTGCAATTTGAGAATCATAAGAGAATAAGTAGAAAAATCAGATGTCAATATGATATTTAGGAATGGCATGATATTTAGGAATGGCAGTAACAATCAGCGGCTTATAGGAACAAAATCCCCCTTTATTTACACTCATAAATTAGGAACATATATGCCATGGTTATCTTTGTTCATTCTTCTTCTTCAGGATTTTCAAGGCTCACATCCAGAATCAGAAAGCGAATAGACCATCAAAGTGACACTATCACAATTCGACAAAATTTGAAGCATTGGTCGCACAGGATATCATCATGGAACAGGCCAGACAAATAACTGACATGTAAACTCTTATGATATGTTCTTTTTCATCACCAGTTCAATAATGATTCCTCACCTTACTCGATCCCTCCAGTCATACAAGCAGTTGGCAGATAATCAGGAATATGTGTAGAACATCTTAACAAAAATGCCAATCAGCAGAATCTCTGTTATCATCTCTTGCGCTCTGTGCGCCATTTGAATAATGGCTTTGTTGTCGGATAGACCATCTCTTCCTCACAGAGTTTATGCTTCCAACCAGGTTTCTGCTTCACAAATTAATCAGAAATCAGTTAAATTCGTTGTATGTTCGGCCACGACCTCAACATATGTTCGGCCATGACCTCAACATTATTTAGCTGTATGAGGTTGTGTTTTCAACCTTCACTGATCTGAAGTTGTGTGCAACATTATTTAGCTATATTATTTAGCTATATGAGGAGCAACGAATCAACTATTAGGCTTAAAATTATTTAAGTGCCTGTAAAATATAAGGTCGTGTTACTTCAGAAGTAAACTTACACTTAAGACACGTTATACTTGGAGAGACTTACACTTAAATTTTAGGGTGAACTAAAATTTTTGGGCAAATTACATTTTTTAGAGAACTAAATTTTTTGGAAATACTAAATAACGATTACTAAACGTTACTTATTGACGTTCGTTTAAAATCAGGGGATCCAATATTTTTAGGGTGGAATAATTTAAATGAACCGTGCCCTTGGGGCACGGGTTATGACTAGTATATAAATATATATTGAAGTTCTCTTTAGTTTAGAAAGTATTCTAAAAGTACGTATGGTAAGTGGTTAAAATAAATTTCGTAGTTTAGAAAAAGTGATATATTGAATTTTCAAAATGATAACAATGTTTTAAAAACTGAAATCCATAAGATACCGGTTAGAAATAATTACAAGATAGTAACTTGAAAATTAAGACCAATGAGGTTTCAAAAATCCAAGAAGGAACTTCAATTCAACCGAAAAGCAAGAAATTTTAAACATTTAATAAAGGGTTTTCAAAGAAGTTAAGTTGAGCGAAGAATTTAATAAGGAATTTTCGAAAATACTTTTAGAGGAAACAGAATTGGCAAAGGGAAGATTCAAAAAATCAACGATAATCGTCAGGAAGCAATCACGTGAATCGGTGGAAAGAAATGTGATCGTATGATGAGTACGCCTAAGATATGATTTATGAAAGCTACGATGTGACTCTACGGTCGATAACACAGAAGTGTAATGGTTGGAAAGATGGTAGAAATCCGAGATTCGTAATTATCTGGCCGTCTAAAGATCAGGGAAAGCTCAACACTAAGACTCCCTAGTAAACTAGACTGTAACAGAGAGATCTTAGGGAAGGGCCCTAAGAGAATCAAAATCACATTCTGCTGGGCCCGAAGTCGATGGACCCGAGCGAGCGACTAAAAGAAGGGCTCTAGAAATCTAACACGGTCAGAGTCAAGTGAGGGCTACTGAGGTATCATAAGACGAGGATGACTAAATCTTAACCAAGGCATCAGACTATCAAACCTGGATGTCTATCTAAGTCTTCCTACCATCTAAGACTGGGAAAAACCTAATTTAGACTTGTACATGGATATTAAATGAATGCGGTACTCTTATTGTTCTGAACTTTTGCATGACCTGCATGGGCCACCACTAAAACCTGTCACACCCCGCTTCCCAAAACTACGGAGGCGAAGCGTGACTAAGGCCCGCTTGGGCTGGAGCTGTGAAGCTCGGACCTAATAAGCGTCTGTAGGGGGTACCCTTTTAAAATTTTCAGGTTCTTGCATATATATAATCCGGAACAACAAAAGTACAAAAAGAAAAGGATGCATTCATTTTATGATAGGGATAATATCTAGCATATGACAAATCTAATAAAGGGAGCTTAAGCATGGCAACAAACTGCAGAAAAGGAAACTAATAGTGCGAAGCACCCAACCTAGGCAGAGAGTAAAGTGGTGCTACTCACCCAGACTAAAAAATAGTAACCTCTGGAAGTCCGCAACGGTGGGAAAAGTCTAAGTCTGGTCCTCGTCAGGTATGTCCTCCGGGTCGACGTCCTCGGCCACCACGTACTACGATATAAGTCTGCCTCGTCCACGAACTCCGGCTCAACACCTGACGTACAGCACCCAAGAGAAAAGGAACTGTACGTCAGGTAAAGTCAACACAGAAATGTTAGACTCTACTGCAAGTGTATTTTAATTTAAACAAAAGTTTACTGGTTGATTAACATGCTGGGGTTATAACATGGCAGTTAAGAAAAGTAAAACGGAGCAGGAAAAGTAAACCCGACACGCTGTAACCATAGCGTGTGCTACCGACTATGGGACTAACCTAAGTGGGTCAAGACAAGACGAGACAAGACAAGACACGACAAGACACGTGTGACTCGAAGGGTTCACGCCTTACGGTTCGAGGGGGATCAGACCCTCTCCCCGTGCGCACGCTCAACCCTACCTCAACCAACGTGCTCAGGACAAGAAGGTACAGGGATCACTCTCGCTGGGAGAGCATCCGAAATGCCCGGAGGCTTTTTGTATAACAGGGATCACTCTCGCGTGGAGAGCATCCGAAGCGCCCGGAGGCTTTTTGTGTAACAGGGATCACTCTCGCGTGGAGAGCATCTGAAACGCCCGGAGGCTTTTTGTGTAACAGGGATCACTCTCGCGTGAAGAACATCCGAAACGCCCAGAGGATTTTTGTGTAACAGGGATCACTCTCGCGTGGAGAACATCCGAAACGCCCGGGGGTTTTTTGTGTAACAGGGATCACTCTCGCGTGGAGCGCATCCGAAACGCCCGGAAGCTTTTTGTGTAACAGGGCATGACATGACACACAAGGAATTGTTATTCTATGGGGTCCACACGCACGCACACATAGGAAAACCCTAAGGTGTCAATTGTTGTTGTTGCGCTTAGACTTCATCGTCAAGTCTAAGCCGTCAAGGGGGTCCCAGACGCTATCATTTTACGTCCGGTTTTCTTTGTTCACATTTAACAATTCTAAGAGTAGATGGCCTAGACACGGCCGAAAGTACAAGTGAGTACACTTGCCTGCGGTGGCGAATGCGTCGTCGGTCCGGAGCGTCCCATCGAAACTTCGCGTGGGCGATGGTCCGTCTGAAACAGGATCACAGCGATGCCAGATCGCGCTTTTTGGTCAAACCTATTACGGTTTGTTTCTAAATTTGGCGGGACTGACCTATCAGTCAAAAAGTCACGTTTTTGATGTTTGGTTCAGTCTATATCGACGTCTACCCTATGTGCACAGAAAAATAGTCCGTTTGTCAATATTTCCTACATTGGGCAACGTTTTATGGTTGCTGAAATTAACTTTAGTTCACATTGACCAATTTTAGATTAGGTTTTGATGAGTTACAGTGTGGGTTTTACTACTCGTTAGGAGAACCAACCTCCTGACGTCGTTCAACGAGCGGAAGTCGGGTCTGAACGGCGAAGCGTTGGCATCGTCTGGAACTCCTCGGCCACGGGTAGCACAGCGAGGTACCTCTGAACAATGGGGTGGTGGCGTGAAAATAGCAAGCTGACAGCGATCCTCCTCCCATTGCTGGTAGCGCAACGGATCATCACGACAACGGCTACGTCGGCTAAAAACACGTGTCTGCGATGACGCACGTAAATTCTGAGGGTCCAAGGGTGCTGTCAGTAGATGAAGTAGGATCAGTGAAAGATGCTCGACCCGGTGGGTGGCCGACGGCGTGAGCGTACGGCGGTGGGTGGTCATGAGAAGCCGGGGAGGACAGATTCACGCAACATTCGTTGTCGCGCATTCAGCAGAAATCCAGCAATGAACGGCGACAAAAAAAAGTTGCAGAAGCTAAATGACTTCAAGATGAATCCAACGGTGGTGGAGTTGTCACTGGAGGTGGTCGGAGGTGGTCGTGCGTCGGCGTCAAAGTCCAGCGCACAGATCTGTCAAAAACAGCAGCTGGGCTTGGTTTCGACGGATTTTTCAGGAGCTACAGGTGGGATACGAGCATGAGGAAAATTGCAGTTGGTAGGGAGTTTCGATAGGAATCCAAAGGCGGAGGGTAGGGGTTTCCCTCCTACTTATGCCTTTACTAATGATAAATTAAACTATTTAACTCGATTGACTTTTCGGAGTGCCTTCTTCCTTTTCTAAATCATATTTAGATATTAAATAACCCAATATAAATAAATAGCTATGCAAGCATCTCATGTATCCAAACGCCTGAGAGTTGCAATCTTGAGTGTAGCTCAAGAAGTTGCTTGTCTCAAGATCCGGTTGGGATACATAGTCTTGCACCGCTCATGTACTCGTATTCGACTCAAAAGGTTTGATCGAATTCTCGAACTTTGCGGATCAAAATTGTTTATCCATACAACCTTGAGTGTAGCTCGACAAGTTGTAAGGAGAAACATACTTCGAATATCCTATATGTTCAAGCTGCCCTATATAGAGGCGAGTGACATGTAGCGTGAATTTATTTGTTGGACCCAGAACTTAATGAAATCATATTTCTTAAGTCTATTCTTTAGAAGGTCATTTTCTGTGTCAACGAGAATATTGTTTAATCCTATCAATTAGAATTTAACTTGATATTCAATTAATCAACCTATTTGACCAGTTAACTGATTCCATTAAAATATTATATTTTGATTCCTTCGGTAAACATAGTCTTGCCTTAGTTCAACATATGTTCAATATTAAATATAGGTAGAATGGCTTTTATCTATCTATATCCTCCCACTATTTTTACGATCGTTTCAAAGCTTAATATTGAACGATTTAATCGAATTAAAATTAATGGGTAAGAGGTCCAATCACCTTGAACCTAACAATCTTGAGTGTAGCTCAACAAGTTGTAGGACTCTGTAATCGGAAGATGACTCTTCATCGAGCATATCAGATATGACCCTCTTATTCGGTTTTTACCCCTAGCCATTTGTGATCATGAGTGTGCTCATCCAAATCACAATGTCTAGTCTAGTCGGACCCTTGTTTTCGCGTCTAGCCTCGACTTGCCCCGGCGCTTGGTGTTTTCACGACACGTCGGTTTGGGTCAGGTCTTTGACTACATCTAGCCAGACTACATCATTGACTTAACTGACGCCGACGTTCGGTGTATTCACGACATGACGGTTTGGGTCAAGTCAAGATTTCATCTTATGTATTTAAGGAGTTGGTTTCTATAAGCTTGCCATATCACAGCTTGAGTGTAGCTCAACAACTATAACACGGGTCCTATAGTTGCCAACCCCTAAAACAAGGAGGGCTACGGCTAATCTTGAAGAAGATTATTAACGTATTTGACTTAGATATAGTCCAGTGTGTCATACAATCATGATTCGCGTCATTGCGGTCTAGCGGAACATAACCAGGGAATTGACTAAGCCATGATCACTATCCCTTATAAGGTGATCCAGCAAACTTAGCCAAGCACATTGACTGGACCATGGTCCATTGAATGAAGCTTGTCATTTTTATATGCGTGCCATAGACTAAAAGGCTTTTATTAACAACTAATTAATCCTATCAACTAGTTGAATCCTTAAATTCAAAATTTTAGGATTTGTTTAATAACTTTTATTAAATCCTTATCAACTATAAGGTTCACGTGCTACCCTAATCGATATTATGATTTTAATAAATTTATTAACATCTCTAAAAGCGAAGTCCTTTAATGAGAATTAAACTCATAATAATTAAAATTCATTAAAGGGACTACCCTAATCAGGAATTAGGTCTTGAAGTGTTGTTAATGTTTTATTAAAACATAGCATGTCATTAGAATTTATCTTATAAATTTTAACGAGTTCTTTAATGGCTAACCTAAGGGGTTGTCTTGTGCTTATCAAATAAGAGACAAGTTGTCATAGCCATTAACATAAAGTTACACTAATTTTATCGCATAAAATAAAAGTGTACAACTATTTAACAATTAAATAGACTAATGTTTATCAAATAAACAAGTTTAGCATGCATACTTAAATTTTAACATTTAAATTTAAAATTATGATTTTTAAAACATTTTATTTTATCTTATAAAAACTTGTTTTAAAAGATCATAAATTTTGCATGCTACTAAAAATATTTATCGCATAAAAATTTTAAACTTTTAAAATTAGTTTTAAAAGTATCACATAAATTTAAAACATCATCTTTAAAAATTTCATGCTTAAAAATTTATCATATAAAAAATTTTAAACATCTAAAATTATTTTAAATTTATCGCATAAATTTAAAGAAACATTTTTAAAAGGGCTTCTAAAACATTTTAAAAATTATCTCATAACTTTAAAACATTTTATATGGTATCTAAAAATATTTTAAAATTATCTCATAACTTTAAAACATTTTAAAAGTATTTTAAACAGCATTTCAATGTTTAATAAAATCGCAGTGCTAGATCGTTACGCAAACCTAGGCTCTGATACTATTGAAGGGTATCACTCTGATATCATTGCGACACTGTTAAGGCACATCATCCATGGCATCCTAGACCAGTCACAAGATACCTCAGAACTTGTTTTACAGCATGCCTCTCGACAATGCCCAACCTTTCAAAGATCTCCATCTTATCAGGAATTGGTACAGTAAGATCGATTACTTCGGGTCAGCTCATAACCCGAGAACCCGTACTCAAGCTCAACAAGCTCTGATACCGCTGAAGGGTTTTCTAGGACCCTTAGGACACAAAAAATCTATTCCCGTCCTAAGTCGGATGGAACATAGACATAAAAACTTGCAGCGGAAGAATAAACAAGTTAATCTAATTAACATGCAATTAAACAATTTAACTTAGCCCTAAGGTACAAGACACTTAAGCCAAGATCTATGCCGACTCGGGATGGATCTGACCATCCCGAGAAGGATCTAGCCTATTGCGATTAAATTAAACTAATGCTTATAAAACACATACCTGAAATCTCAACCCTGGGGCAGGCGAGATGTTCTGCACCGTCTTCCGAGCCGCTCCCCATCCCACATCGAGCCGCTCCTCAAACCACTCCTCGAACTGCTCTGCACCCCAAGGCGAGCAATCCTCGTGTCGCCGAGCCAACCACGCGCGAAAAAAGTTTCACACGAGTGAAAGCCTTCGCCAAGATTTCGGATCCGAATCCAAACTCCTTTGCGGCTTTGCTAGAGCCCTTAGGAGTAAGGCAGAAATATAGGGCGATAGAGAAAATTAATTTAAGCCTAGATCCGAGCGCGCTCCAACATTTACGAGAGCCACTCGATCTGGAGCTTGAGACGAGTTTTGAGAAGGGGAGCAGACCCATATTTATATAGGCGGCTGAGTGCTCCCCTTTACTCAAAATCCGATGTGGGACTAAAGTTGGAGTTAATTAAACCAAGTTAGTTTGCCTTTCACAAAGGGTAAACTTCCGTGAATTTTAACTCACTCACCGTTGAACTTCATGATTGATACAACCTATCAATACGAGTTCAACGGTGAACGCATAGGAAAAAACCGTTCGTCAATCCGAGTCCGTTTGACCCTCCAATTGATCATCCAAAGTCCAGCCCAAAACCACAAAACCGTAAACATCCAGCCGTCAAAATCTCACGCTGCCCTAGGCAGTGCGTGGGACCCACTTGGGCCAGGTGCTTGTAGCACACGCGCCTCGAGGCACGTGCACTGCACATGCCTCAGCGCGTGCAGGCTCACACGCACGCTGACACGGTGCGTTCAGAGCACGCGCCTCGCGGGCGCGTGCTATGCACGCGTCGCGTGCACAGCAAGTATGGGGCGGGGCGCGCCCGCATGATTGCGGGCGGGCCCCGCAACTGAAATGCGGGCGGTCTAAGCGCCCGCCTGTTTTGCAATTTGAGGTAGCCCGGCCCAATGGGCCAGGCTAAAACCCCCTTTATCAATTATAAATCAGCCCAAGGGGCTGATATTAATCAAGGGCTTGGGTTTTTAATGTTTTGGCTATATCTTGCTCATTTGGAGTCGGATTTGGACACCGTTTGGACCTGGGTTTAGACCGGGACATTCCCGTCTTACCCACGAGCTTTTTCTTGTGTTTATTTTATTAAATATGGTCTTAAACTATTTAAGACACATTTAATCTCTTTTGCATCATATGCAAATAAGTCCCTATCTTAGCTTAAATTGTCATTTGCATCAAAATGCAATTTCTCTTCCTTTGCATCAAATGCAAATTATTCTCCCTAACTAATTTCTACCTATTACTAGACGAAGGACACACTCTGTGTGATACCCTACAGCCTGACCCTTACAACAGGTTAGGCTCGAAGCCCTATACGGCAGTGACCACGAGCAGTGGTTGCCGTCCCTGCTTCAGGAATCATAATTATGTGGTTGACTCATTGACATGAGTATTGTCTGGACCACTCTGACTGTGTCAGTGATGAATTCTACAGTTTTAGTCTCTTCGTCTAAATTATGTCGTGTAGATCAAGTCTAGGGTACGGTCTAACTGTCAACCCCAATAACTTGACTCCGGTTAGTTTCTGTCGATCTTTAGTCAACTAAAGTTGGACTTCTTCCAACATACTCTCCGCAGAGATTTTACTAAAGACCGAACTAACTCTACGACACTAACTCCCATTGACCGGGAGAGACGAATCCTCTCTTGGCCACTACTCTCCTCGTACGCTTCAAGTGACACCCAATCAAAGACCTTTCGACAGGCCTAGCCTCGAAGCTAGGTCAGTGATCTAAGTGACACTGTTCATGCACAGGTTCGTAAATTGACCTTAAGTCAAAAGACCAACGTGCCTATCATCACTTAGAGTTATCATTGACAGATTGGTCAATATAACCATATGATAACTCTTGTGGATCGTTCAGTGAACTCATTCTCTAATGAGCACCTGTGTCTCGTCTCCGACTTTGCCAAGTCGAACGATCATGAGATCATCGCCACCGCTTAACGGTGAAGATTAAGACACAATGGTTTATCTGATGTTTCGATATCCTTGTCTCGAAGCACCTACGACCATGAACCCTTTTAGACTTATGCTACAGACGGTCAAATATTTCTCCATGATCGAGATACTTATCTCGATACCTGTTTGACCTTGCATAAAGTCTCAGGACTTTACCTAAGTTGATATCTAATGCTAACTACATTATAATATAACTTAGATAAATTATTACCAAACAGCTTACTGTTATTTCAAACAAGACGTTTGTACTATTCACACAGAGATAAATAGCCTCGAGGGCATTATATCTCTACATAATTGACAGTTAGCCCATCGTCAATATCGATAGCACATGCCAAAGACTATAAAGCATCATAAATACTCGAGCGTTTTGGACGGATGGCATTCACCATACCATTACCTATAAATACTCTCTGCAACAACAAGAGAGGGGACGAATCTGTGAGATCCTACACTCAGGTATTTCTATACTCACAATCTGCTTCACCTAAATATTTCCTCCATAACTCGGCTAGAGAACTAGCGAACGACCTCCCAACAGGTCGGCAATAGTCCCACTGAGCCTTTTCGAGTCAACTACTAACTTAAGCATCAGGGGCGATTTGGTCAGACCCCAGATCTGACCCCCAGACAAGCTTCACGTGTAGTAGACAACGGCAGAGATAGCTCGGCCCGAAGTCCCTTAAGCCTGAGTATAGCTTGTCCAACATCCATAAAGCTGTATACTTCCTCCACATCAGCAGCTTCATCTGGACCATCCATCAATAATTCCACTGGTTAGCTAGGAGAATTGTATGGGTTGTGGTTCACTAAGATTTGTGTCAATTAAACTCAAATTTTCCTAATATAACTCATTTGGTCATCCGATTAGGGTACGACCAATCGGTAAATTTAGTGTTCACAAACATAATTAATTTGCAAAATATTGTTGATGAAGAGTCAAATCAATAAGCATGAATGCACAATGAGATTCCTCTCAGTTTTTCTCCCCCCACAGGGTTTGCCCACTTAGGTTTAATTAACTAACAATGATATGAAATGATAATCCGCCAAACATAGGCTTGAAAATGTGCAAGAGACAATTAAAACATTAAATAACAACCCGTCATAATTAATCACAACTCATTCAATCAAACACTAATTAAACAAAGAGGAGTTAAATGAAATACGTATACAAAATCATCCAATATTACAATACAATTGAAAAGTGCAAATAGACAAGGGAAAGGGATAGATATCACCAAGAATCTATCCAATAATAAATTTACCCTCTGTCTAGAGCTCCTCCTCCAAGTTCCTAGCCTTCATCCATGGCCCTCAACATCAGAAAATCACAGAAAGAAGAAGAAGTCGGCTAGGGTCCCAAAACCCCTCAAAATAGCCCTAACTTACACAACGAGCTTGCATGTTTATGGGTTTGCAAGTCAAAACCCATGCCTGCACTTGCATGCCGCTGCTGCTGCAAGACAATCGGGTTGGGTCGGCCGCTGAGTCTCCTGACCCGCATGGCAGCCCCCGCTCCTGCATCGGTGCATATAACGTCTGGTCGGGTCGGGTCGATTAGTGCTCGCCTGACCCGCCGGCTGCTCGCCACCCTTCTCTTTTAAGCGACTGGCATAATTTTTTGATTTTTCTTTTTTTTCTTTTTATAAACATCCGGCCTTTTTAATTCTCAAAAATTGCTCCAAGCACTAAAAATTCAAAGGCAAATCCAGTAAATCTAGAAAAATCCATCTTTCACCTAAAAATAAGAGGAGACAAAATTAGGCCATAAAAATCACATTTTCTGTATATAAAAGGAATAAACTCCAATATTCAACGATATCAGAGATATACATATATCAAAGCCAATATGAACAAAATATACACATAAAATGCCCAGAAATAGGGGAAATATGCAATATTTCTCCACAATCCCACTTCTAAATGTGGTCACTACCTGGTAAGTCCTGATGTTGATCCCTGCTAATGATGAGCTCATGTTGGGTTGGGAATTGGTAGAACCGGAAATTTTCCTTTCTCTAAGGTGGCTGACTTCTTAGCTAAGCTCTCAATCATCTGCTTGTTCTGTGTTTGTTGAGCTTTCTACAGCTGCTGAATCTACTGGTGTTGGATTTGTTATTGTTATTGGAATTGCTCATTCTACGCTTATTGGATCTGCATAAACTGTTAGAGCGTATATGTCTGAAGTTATGGCTCTATGCATTGCTCCTCCTCCTTCCTCTGCATTCCACCTTGGTAGCTATCAAAAGGTGATGACTTAAATGATGATGGAGCATGTTGCTTAGATTGCCAATTCTAGTGGGGATTGTTGTTCCAATTGAAGGTGATGGCATTTTGGTTGAACCCTCGCCATTGGTATACATTCGAAACATGGTTCACTTCGATGTGGTTCCTTAGCACTTCCTTAAACATTGGGATGGTAGGACACCCTGATGTTTCATGTCACGTCCTCTCACAAAGGGCACATGATTCTTCCATAACTATGGCCTTCGCTCCTTTTAGTTTCAGGCTTCGAAGTTTCCTATTGAAGAAGGCATCCATTTTAGACTCCAGTGTCTCCTCTGATCTCCAAGTAGGTTGGTCTTCTCGTGATGAGCAATGAGGCAGGTCCATCCTATCATATTATGGAGTTGCTTCCTATGTTTACGCACTTTCAGCAATGAACTCCAAATATTTTCATGTTAGTGCACCAGAGAGCTCTAGCGGAGAAGCATTTGGGACTCATAGGGATGTCGTGACAGGGAAGCAAGGCCGTATGCAGGATGTAATAGTTGTGGTGCGTAGTGAGGGATCGTCAGGTGACGGAATACAGGTTATATCCCATTGTGGTTCAACTCCATGTGCAGCTCAGATTGTCTACAGCGAAGCAGGTGGCTTCAGGGTAGAGTTGCCGTCCTCTTGAAGAACCGTTGCTAAGCACAAGGAGGAGTTGGGAATTTGGGTAGAGTAGTTGTAGCATATTAGTGAGCACTCACGCAGAAGGCGTGAGTGGAATGACTCAAGGGGGGCGAGAGGCAGTCCGTCCAAGGAATCATCTAGTGCGTAGAACCAGTGGCTTGGAGATGGTCAGGAGCAGAGGATCTCAAGGAGATTTTGGTGGTGCTATGGTGAAGTCTATTGGATAGTTAAATCCAAAGGCAATGAGTTGAGGACGTCGAAGCCGGATGAAGATGGTGCTCTCACTTCATGTTTGGGAAAGACAGTGCCCAATGCTTCCCCAGAGGGTATATGTAGATCAACGCATGCTACTATTGTGGAGTGATGTCATGGATCGACTTTGGGTACTTTGGGCACTTTGGGCGACACATGTTTAGTGTCAGTGCAGTCGATGATGGATCATAAATTCGCGATGTCAACCTCAAAGAGAGAGTTCACCACAAGCAAGGTGGCGAGGATGGTTCAGTATTTCGAGCTCAAAGGGCGTTTGGGCTCGGAAAATCTATTGGAGCGTTAATGCACCAAAGGGAGTGGTTCCCGATGAGAAGATTGGTATTTCCATGATCAGATGAAGAGGTTTGGAATCTGGGTAGAGCCGTGAAGAGTCTGGTGATGACATGGTTTGATAAGTGAAGTTTGAAGTAGGATAGAGTTTGTTGAAATTTGATTCAAACTCATCATTTGGACTTGACACTATCGTGCCAAGTTCTACACGACCTTGCAAAGTCTGCGAAGAATGCCCAGTTTTTGGGCATGATGTGGCTAGGCCATGCAGAGTTCCGCACGACCATGCACAGTCTACAAAACTGCATATATATGTAAGCATGAGTGATACTGTCGTGCCGATTTCCTGAACGGCTGTGTTGACTGTAGACGGGCCATACACGCAATTTTGAGTTAGGTTTTGATCTAAAACCTAATCTAATAAGACGACTAAGATTCCACATGACCCTTGGGACTATTTAAACCCTTCGTAGGGTTTATGCATAGAGAGAATAGAGAGAAGAGAAATAGAAGCCATTGTGTACCGTCGTCAAGTTTCTTTTTCTTTGCGCGTCTTGGAGATCTAGTACATGATTTGATGAGTGATTTCTTATGATTTCAATTGAAATACATTGTAATATTTTTCTTGGGATCTCTCTTTGCAGGTTAAGGGATCATTTGTGAGAGCTTTTGTTTTCTTCTTTTTGGGTGAGATTTGAGTCTTTTGGGTTTGGGGAGAAGAGTTTGAACTCCAAGTTTGGAGTTATTAGTGCTCTTTTTGGTTAAAGAAGATTGAAGGAGTCGTGTGTAATTCTCTATGATCATATTAGTAGAAACTGTCATCGGAAAGATTGACGTAAGCGCCATTAGCGGATAGAAACATGGTAAACTCTGAATCGCTTCATTCGTTGCTTTCCTGCTTGTGTTACTTTTTATCTTGCTTGTTTGGTTGGATTGTGCCGTTGTGGTGAATCTTTGAAAGATCACGTCATAGCGATTGTTGGGTAGCTATTCACGTGGGTTTTGCTTCCACTAATCGTTTGGTTGTAGTTGTTTTCCCAACGCCTTCTTCCTGCTTGAAATTAATTGACTTATACATCGGAGTTGAATCGGAGGCCGCTACATCCGATCTGTTCTTCTCTCTGTTTCAGTTACGGGAGAAGGAGCATCCTTGCCCGACGAAATCATGCACCAGTTCTCTGCCAGTGTGGGATCCTTGCATCAATAACCTGTACAAGTTTTAAGCGTCAACGGTTCCCTCCTCCAATATTCACGCGATCCTGTCGTCCCCTAAATCCATTATCACAAACAATCAGGTCGTTGCCGCGGCCTGAGGTATTTCCTACTCCAACCGAAAGGTCACGTGTCGAATCCACAGCGCTGCCCTAGACCGGAGGCTCTCAAGTCCCGGCAGGCATGATTTCCAGATCCAAGATGCACGCTTTCTTGTCCTCGGATGGCTCCGTGATCAGCATATGGATGACCATATAAAGGTCTCCAGCGGAGGAGTAGCCTATACACCCTCACCCCATGAGTCGGTGCCTAGCGTCCGAACCGCCGGTTGCGGCACCCAGACGCCCCGCATGGCCAGCGTGGGTTGCAGTTGCTCCAACAAGGCTGTCAGCAAACGGCGAACAGAAGGTACGTGAGAAAACAAGACAATCAGTAGGATCTTTATTCTAGCCAGAGTCAATCGAAGAGAAGCAAAGCCCATTAGTTTTCTCCAAGCCAAGAGCTACCAAAATCGGGCATATCGAAAAGTTAATATAAAACAGAATAGATTCGTGTTTTCCCGAGGGAACAACTTTCCAAATTCTTCACTATCTAAAACTCGGAGACTAACTTTAAGAAAGAACGGTGGCTAAGCTTTGCTTCTATGGGAATCAAAGAATGTCCGATGCCTGAGGCCTGTGTCGAGGGTAAAGGATCAGTGGAGAGGATTTCCAGGTTCAAGTCAATGTTGCAAATTACAGAAAGTAATACGATGGGTTAAAATGATACGATATTTCACTTTGGACAATGACATCCACACCAGTGCATCTGATGCTTTTAAAAAAGATGATTTTAAAGCAGCTTCCTTTTTACGTCTTCTCGCTTTCTTTAGCACCCTCAGTTGCTTCTATTATAAACCATCGCCTTGCTTGCAAGGATCACCGCCAAGATGGGAGGAGGAAACCAGCGGTGCCCTGGTCCCCTGCAACCACCAGGGTCAAGCCCTACTCCACGGCAAGGCCCATCAGACCAATACTATGGAGGAAATGGTGATCGCCGAGGGGTTGACGGTGCAGGGGGAGGATACTACAGTCCTTTGTACGGCGGTATGCCTCAAGATTTCCAGCACAACGGATGGCAAGGATCTGGTAACAACTTCAACCCCCAAGGGCTGGGTGGCGATCACCAAGAAAGCGGTGGTCCTGATCCTGGCATTCTAGTTTACGACAACATCGTCACCGGCGACCCGAGAACGGTGATGATTGGTCAAGGGAATCGTGCAGGTGGCAGGGTGAGGGGCCGGATTAGCGGCAACCGCATCATACGTTCTTGATGTTGGCTCTTGTATTGGCTGGATGCACTCGCGCAGTGGAACAAGCAAGGTGGGGGCATTACTACCAGCCTCAGCCTCTACTTCTGTTAATCGATACATGTATTGGCTTTTATGTTGCTGCTTGTGGTGACTGGTGACTGATCTCTATTACAGTGCTAGAAAGTCCTCCTGCGTTGTTTTTCACATAAAGCTATGTGAATGTATCAAGTATGTTAGTCTCTTGAGCTGCGTGCTTGTTTCGGCTATTGTTGCTTGAGTCCAAAACTGATATGTGTTCATCCTTTTCATATTTTCTAAAAGACACGCCATTAGCGCAAACTCAATTAAGTTCATAGGATTTGCAGGTGTAGATACTGGTTTGAGCAGTTCGAATTGTTCCACTAGTAGCGGAGTCCGGCCCAACACATCGGATGTGATCCATTAGCGGAGACCTCCTGACGTGGCTCGGGGGGTCGACATACACTACTACAAAAAGGACCTTTAATAGCACACCTTTAATAGCGCTTGCCAATTATAAGCGTTGTTAATTAGAGGCACATATATTAGACAGCGCTTCTTTTTGCAAGCGCTGTTAAAGGTCGGAGAATAGACAGCGCTTCTTTCTACAAGCGTTGTTAAAGGTCCGACAATAGACAGCGCTTATTTCTGCAAGCGCTGTGTATTAGAGACACAGATAATACACAGCGCTTGTAGAAAGAAGCGCTGTTAAATGTCAGACAATAGACAGCGCTTGTTTCTACAAGCGCTGTTAAAGGTCCAAATAGACAGCGCTTCTTTAGAACAAGCGCTGTTAAAAGTCCCAATAGACAGCGCTTGTTTAATACAAGCGCTGTTAAAGGCCACCCTTTAGCAGCGCTTACACAAACAAGCGCTGTTAAAGGGGGGCCCTTTAACAGCGCTTGCATAAACAAGCGCTGTTAAAGGCCCCCCCTTTAACAGCGCTTGTTTGTGTAAGCGCTGCTAAAGGGTGGTCTTTAACAGCGCTTGTATTAAACAAGCGCTGTTAAAGGTATTATACATTCACGGTTTCGCAATATGGATCGCTCCGAAGCCCGACTCATGTAATCGCTTAAGTAAATTCCCAATATCGCTCCGAAGCTCCGCTGCCATCTTCGTGCGCTCCGAAGCCCTAGGATCGTCCGCTGCCATCTTCGTTGCAACCCAAGCCCATAGGATCGCGCTGCCATCTTCGTTGCAACCCAAGCCCTAGGATCGCGCGATTTGCTTTGTGCCGCAGCCGCTGCTTCGTTGAAAATTCCCGTCGCCGCTTCGTGCGCTCGAGAAGCCCTAGAGAAACCCCAAGCCATATTCCCGCATTGATCGGATCCGACCGATTCGCCGCCTCCTCGTCGGTTCCATTGGTTTTTTCTTGGGGTCCGATCGGTGTCTCTTCTCGATCGCCGCTCGGTTCGAGGTGAGATCGGAATCTATCCCATGGCTTCCGATTCCTTTCTTCGAGATTGATGTATTTGCTTTATAATTCGGTCATTTCGCTTGTCTTTTTGTGTGAAATTGTTGATAATCGATTTCCATTTTCTCGTTTGCAGATGATGCCGACAAGATGATTCTACGTTTTGCACATGATGACCTAATCTCCATTTTGAGAATTTTTTTCTTCTTGTCACCATTTTTAACAATGCCGGAGAACTGATTTCAAACAATTTGATTTTCAAGTATCCACTCTTTTGGCCAAGGCACAGAACATGTTCTCTTAATTCAAACCCCAGTTTGCAGTCTTTTTTCTAATTCGAATTGTTGTAAGATAACTTGCTAGTGTTGTATGCTGCTTATCCAAACACTGATGATGCCAAGTGTATTTTTCTTACTGCCATTTTTGTTCCTCTTTACTGTAATTCAAGTATTCAACAACCTAACATTGATTATCTAATACAGGCCTCTATCCAAGACTGTGAGATTCAATGTGCTGAGGGTTATTCCAGCTGGATCAACAGGTGGTGGAAAGAAGGCTTTCACTGCTGTCTAAGACCACCAGCATCCCTTTTAATGACCTCAAGTCTATTTTGAGATTGCGCTCTTATATGTGTAGTATTTTTGGCTACTAGTTCTGGTCATGGACCTGTAAGCATTTCAATTGCCACTTGGTGGGTTTGTGTTAGTTTTCTGCCCGATAATATGGTAGTGAGAAGACTTCTCTTGTCTTTCGCCCTAGTGTTTACCCTTTATTAAGAGTTCCTTTGTAGTACTCATACAGCTGGATGTTTTTCATGGCATCTTTTATTATGTTCTTTTGAGATTGGTTTCATGTCATCTTTTTTGTGTTGTTATCTGCCAGTTCTTTCTGTATGCTCAGAAGCTTTGTTTAGGGTTGTTGATGAGGTCTATGATAGTAGTACAAGCATTATCTCCATTCTGTTGATCTGTTCATATATCCATTTCCCTTCTATTAGATTTATTTTTTCTTATTTTGATTTGATAAAGATATCAATAGTTAGATTTATTTTGGGCATTGTATAACTATGTTTAGTTTTCGTATGCATGGGTTTCTTAAATTCGATTGTGGGCATCATATAACTCGATTCTGTTGGTACTAGGTTGAATGTGTGCACTATTTGACATTGGAAAGCATCCCAGAAGTTCACCTTTTACAGAATTCATGAGATTTACATGTGATTTAGATTTTTGATGTGAACATTTCATTTTTTAGTTTAGGGACATAACAGCACTTAACATTTCAGGACATTACTTTAGGATTTACCATTTGTGGCATTATGGATTTTGATTGTTGAATTTAGATTAAAGGGTTTTTGTTTGGTGGGATCTTACAATTAGATTTGTTTTGTATATTTAGGAAAATAACTTTTAGGCTGAGGAGATCAAGGTGCCAATGCAGTGTCAGGCAATCATTTCCACCATTCAAAGGGTAGATGATATATATGCTGATATTGGGATGATTCCATTTGTTCCTGTAACAGCAATTCACGAAAACCATGCAAAGCCTTCCACATGGCAGGATCCTCGACTTGTTTCAGAGGCGCTACCTTTGCGCTGTCGTTGTAGGTGCACTCTGATTTCAGCAGTTACCGTCATCAGTTCATCTCCAGCTTCTAATGATATCGTGGACTGTGGCCAGGTTGGAGTTGGGCTAATGGTGTTTCAGAAGTTTGGAGGGATAAATGGGATTTGCTTCTATGCCAGTCATATATTTGAAACATCAGGTAACTACATAACAAAATATTCCCTGCAAACATCAGGTTTCTAAACTCCATGTTCTCTTGGATGCAAATCAGGTTTCTCATCGGGCGTGACAGGATCAGGTAACTACATAACAAAATATCTCACTTTTACTATGCAAAGGTCAATGTTAATTTCTGTGTATTTGCTAATAGTTTAAAACATAAACACTTAACAGATGATCATGTAATTTAGTTCTAATTTTCTATCTATTTTCTTTTCCTCAATAAGCTTACCTATTTCATTAGAATGAACCACCATCAAAAGTGCATAACACACTGCCCCGTATTTACATTTCTGACATATTCGATGATTGAGAAATTGATCAATGCTTTAGGAACAAGGTGTTTTTCACTTATGACCCTTTTCCATCTGAAGTATACTGAAAAATAGTTAAGAACTACCTTCAAAATCAAATATGCCATGTCTTAAATAATTGTTAAGATTGAAATAGGGATTTTTAAAATGGTATTTATCATTGTATACGTGTTCTTTTAAATCGCTTTTTCTATATCTCTTTATAGTTCACTTCCCTAACTCTCCATTTACAGGTTGAATCGGTTTCTGCAGAGTTGATGCAGGTTTAAAAACTGTAGCATGGGCAAGGAAATTTGTTCCCGGAGCAAAAAGATGCACTCAACCTGATATCAAAGAAAGCCAAGGCTCTCGAAAGATTTTCTGGAAGTTGTAAGCTTTGTCTCCTCTCCCGGTTATATAACATGTAGTGTTTGATCTATTGCATTATTAGTATATTGCTCAACATATCAAATGCTGCAGGTATTTGGTGCTGGTTTGTGAATTCCATGGTGAATTAAGATGCTAACAAATAAGTATGTAGGTATGTTCCAATAATGAGTGCTGAACACATTAACCAAGAGTGCAAACAATTATCTATAAATTGTAAAATAAAAAAAAAGTATTATGAGCAAAAAAGATTGCTATAAAAAATAACATAATATGCTAACAGTGAAACGACGGTATAGAGAAGCATTATCTTAAAGGATGTCATATATAAGAGGGAATTATTTGTAGCTAAGAATATTAGGATGATTATATTGTTTGTTTTTGCACCTAGTTATATTATTTAGGATCTTTTTAGCGTAATTATATCTAGCTACGGCATGCAGACGTGATTAAAAGGGAAAAAAGAGAGGAAAGTAGCCATTGGATGTGCGCTCTTCGTTGGAGCAGTGTGTAATAGCTATTGGTTTCATTTGACAAAGGCCAGCTGCAAGTCATAAGCGTTTAATACTTGTGTGTCTGAATGTAGACTTTGGCTATGAGGGTATTTATTGCCGAGGAAAATGGTTAACCTCGAAGAAATAGACTTGTCCGCTGGGAATTGCCACTCCTGACTAGCGCAAAGCGCACGGCAATAGGGTAAGTGTCGGCAAAATGTCTGGATGACCACAACCTGTTGAAATGAATGAGCAGAACACTTGAGTCGGTCATAGATGTTCATTCATCGCTCTTTGTCTCTCCATTACTGCAGGGGGAAAGAAATCTTATTTCAGATGAACAATAATATAGGTACATAATTTTAAAGCAGTGCGAATATAGTATACAATGTCAATAAGAATGGTGATTGCCTTGTTAAAGCTCATTAAACTGTTGACATCATGAGTACTGCAAATTAATGATCTAAAGAACAGTATGTTGCTCATGCCAATAAACCCAGCCAGCTATGGCTCCACAGATGACCTACATATAAAGTCGGTCGACTCTTTTTATTTTGGTACGGCTGGTTTGTGGGTATTTTTGACTGTCTTTTAGATACACAATTAAGTTTTTTGCTTTTATTTTAAGATACTGGCATTTGGATGGGTTTGAGGTCAGTAAATCCTTTAAATGATCATTGTTCATCGAAGCATGTCCATCAGAAAGGAGTCATGTATGTAATTGATATGGAGCACAAGGCTTGTTGAAAGAGTCGACAAATTTTACAATCGACTATAAGCCTAATGTTAACCCTAGACATGGATGCTGAATTCCTGTACAAAGAAAGTATGAGTAACACATGGAAAGGTGATGGTTTCATGGTTTGACATCCGTATGTCTTAAAGGCAGATGGGAAATAGGATATTCTACCTTATTATATGTTATGTTTTTACATTGTATGTGTTTCCTCTGATTTGAATATCTAAATTTCATAATATTATGTGCTTTCTACAGAAATTTTTCCTCTTTCATTTCCAAACCTTTTGTAATGGACCAGGGGTAATTGTAAAGTTTGTAGAAGACACAATCATCAAATCTAAAAGAGCTATATAATTTTTTAACACTATAAAACAATCTAACTGCAATAGAAATAGTTGAAACTGGTGTTGTTATAAGCATAGGCCTAGCTGTTTTCATAAATGTTAGTATCCAAAAGTGAATCTTAATTAGGGTGTTGGATGGTCATACTAGTATAGTTTTATGCACACTGAGAAGTTTTATTGCAGTTGTGAATTCAATAAGTTACTTGTGCAAGTTTTAGCTTTAGAAAATGCCTTGGAGATTTTGACTAGGTGCTAACAAATGGCTATGGCTTTTTTATTATATGCGCTTCAGTCCATTCATGTTTGGAAACTTATGTTGACATCATGAATGATGTCCTAATTTCTACATTCATTTGCAAACTTCAACTTCTCCAATGCTAGCACGTCATCATCAGCAATAGCTAAGCGTAGCAAGACTGCCACTGGGATCCCTTTGAAACCTCAGCAAGGAGAGAAGAAGGAAACCCCGCAGGAATGTCTCAAAAGAATTATGAGCAAACAGCTGAATAAACAAAGTATGACTTATGATCCATCCAAGCAAAGCAGAGTTGATGTCTTTTAATCATGGACTTCATGAATCATTTGCGTCCAACAGATTCTCACTCTTGAACCATGCCCATTGCTTAATGTGTTCTACAGTTCGGAAAGATTCTGCTGCGGAGATGGCTAAAAAAGGGAGCAGGAGAGGCAAAGGCAGGAAAAGCTTGCTGAAACGAGCGGGATATGTCGCTATCGGCGTTATAGTCACAGTAGAAGCCGTAGTCGTTCGCCACCAAGGTATTGTTTACAAGGAGAAATGGAATTTCAGTTTCCATCTTTTACTTTTCCATGTTATTACACGACACATGTAGTGGTTTTCATTTGCCTGCCGCTGATATCAGTCATGATGTGATAGAAAAGGCAAATTAATGTTTTTTTCTGCTGGGTGGTCATGGATCTGGACAAGGATTGAAAAGGCTGATCAAAATATGGACAGTCCTCCAAATTATCTTTTGATTTCCTAGAATAGAACTATTTTGGGCCAAAACTATTGGAAACTAGGAGTGATATAGCTGTTTCTGAATGTTAAACCGGAAAGATAAGAAATAGAGCGACTCTTACAGATTCGGTGTTAACTGAAAATGCTCACCCCTTTACAGTTTGTGATCTGGATCACACATTCACACTAAGCATCCAAGGAAGACTGCAACCAACTTACCTTTTCTGAACCAGTAGCATTTCATGTACCGGTTCTCATAATGAAGCAATCTATGTTCTTGGTAACCTGTTAGAGTGTAGATCCTAAGTTCAGGACATGCACAAGAAAAAGGAATAAAACAAATAAGGGTTAGGAGATAAGTGGCCATTAAAGAGGTTTCACATGTAACTGCTTAAAGTGTTCTTTACTGCACTGTGCACACCTCAGTAACAAGAGCTTTGACCACAAGGTACGCATGGAAATGATATGTCTCATTGCTAGTTAAATCTTAATGCATTGCTTTCGCTAGTTTATTCAATCACCTCCTTTTCCACTTGTATTTGCCAAGCACTCATTATCATTCTATATTGTTGACGTTTATGAAGGAAATACATGTATATGTTAGAATCTGGAATATATCTTTTCAGAAATTGGAATAAATAAAACTGTTCCTCGTAATGAAAGTTGCCATATGAATATCGGAAGATTCAATTAATATTTTTCCACAACATGCGAGGCCTATTTGTTGCAGAGAATTAACCGCGCAAACACTTCGTCGGCAATGGAAAAGGGTAATGTTGATCCATTTAAAATTTCTCAATTTACATCAGCTAATCATGGATTTGAGTCTTCGTGCCTGCTAAATTGTTGCTGTTTCTTAATTATGCAACAGGGAAGTGCCATGTGTTATGGCAGTGCTCTGCGTCGCACCCCTTCCTTGAAGAACTTGATGGCAATGGGGAAAGCAACGCCGAGCTGCAGCCAAGGAGTACAGCCCGGGTCTCTCTGGCTAAAAGCTTGGCTTGCCTTCCCGATGAAAATTCTGCGCCTGACGGGCACAAAGAACGGACCCGGACAGAGCTCAAGAGATCAGTCGAGCTCCGCATCAAGAAACGGGTGAAGGCCCAGTATTCGAATGGGAAGTTCTACAACCTCATGGAGAAAGTCATCGCCAAGGCTGACACCCTCCAGGATTCGTATGATATCATCCGACTCAACTCAAACGTTGATTTAGCATCGGATTAGAAGTTTGTGAATGATTTATGTAGGCACATGTTTTATTTTTGAATGATTGGAACAATATAGTTACTGGATGATTATATTGTTGAATGATCTATGTAGGCTTTCGCCTCCTTGTGGTTAATATCATCTTGCTGTCAGTGTAGAGATGCAAGATTACTAGCATCACACCACGGGTTGGATCCCAGAATAACATTCTCCTTGGAATCTATTCACTATCAATCTGGATGTGTCATATTCTTGCACTAAATAAGCGCTGTTAAAGGCCTCTCTTTAACAGCGCTTGCACTAACAAGCGCTGTTAAAGGCCCCCCCTTTAACAGCGCTTGCACTAACAAGCGCTGTTAAATGGGTGCCTTTAACAGCGCTTGCACTAAAGAAGCGCTGTTAAAGGCCCCCCTTTAACAGCGCTTGCACTAACAAGCGCTGTTAAAGGCCCCCCTTTAACAGCGCTTGCACTATAGAAGCGCTGTTAAAGGACCTCCTTTAACAGCGCTTGCACTAACAAGCGCTGTTAAAGGCCCCCCCTTTAACAGCGCTTGCATAAACAAGCGCTGTTAAAGGGGGGCCTTTAACAGTGCTTGCACTAAAGAAGCGCTGTTAAAGGCCCCCCTTTAACAGCGCTTGCACAAACAAGCGCTGTTAAAGGACCCCTTTAACAGCGCTTGTAAAGCGCTATTAAAACCAGCCCCCCTATAGCAGCGGCGAGATAGACAGCGCTTGTAAAGCGCTATTAAAGGCCTTATTTAAGCGCTGTTAAAGGTCCATTTTGTAGTAGTGATAGCCGACCGTATCATAGCGATCCATAGGAAAACCCGACCCCAGGGTCCGCGGTTTGCTCTCCCACATTCTCAAGATGACTTCGCTACTCAAGGCCAGCCCTCAACAGCTTATCCTGGCCCACATCATCCAAGCGTCACGATCTCATGCAAGCGACTTGCATTTTCTCTCCAAATACAGCTAGCATTCAATATGTGTCTTATCTGCAGACATAGTCAGCCACCTCCTATGTATGAAGTTGACTAGGCCCAGGACTCTGCAGCCGTGCACGTGGCAGGCCGCCCTTTGGTCCTTGGCCTCTATATAAGCAGGAGGGCATCCCCTCCGCAAGGAAAGTTTCTCCGGGGGCAAAACCCCTATCAGACATCCATCTCTCTCTCGAGAAACGACCATGGACACACACATGCTCAACCCATATACCGCCACAGATGGGCTATCTTACGAACATCGCCTCCTTTCCTCCTACAATCTCGCTTGACTTAGGCATCAAATGTAAAACGGGGTGTCCACCCCCAAGTCAGGGGGTGCACCCCCTGAGAACTTTGACCCCTTTGTTTCTCTGTTTCAAAAACTGGAGAAGGAGAGCAGCTCGATAAAACCGACTTGTCCTGGCTTAATTTATTGTAGGATTCCTCGTCTCTAGAGTCCGGACTAGATGCCTAACGGCCTGATCCGACACAGCAAGAATCCGTGCAGCAACAGTTGGCGCTAGAGGGATGGTCTTGTGTCAACATCTCTCGCATGCACTACTAGAAAATGGGGTAACATCCACGGATTATCTGCCACGGACAAAATCCGTGGCAAATGTTTTATCATTTGCCATGGATCGGTCCGGGGAGGATAATCCGTGGTCGATGACTAACATCCGCCACGAAATATTTGCCACTGACAAATCTGTGGCAGATATGGACCATATGCCACAGAATTTTTGTGGCAGATAACCATTGCCATGGATAGAAAATGGATGAATCTGCCACGGAAATATCTGTGGCAGATGTATATCTGTTCGTGGTAAATGGGCAAAATTTTTTCGCCCAAATATTGGGCGGGCGAGCGTGGGCATTTCCCCCGCTTCCAATAATAGTTTTCTTTGTCTCCCTTCCGGTCTCTCTCCCCTTTTCCCTAACCCCCCCCCCCCCCCCCCCCCCCCCCCCCCCCCCCCCCCCCCCCCCCGCTCTCGGGGTTAGGGTTTGCAGCTACCGGCAACATGAGGGGAGGAGGGGCACCGCCCCCTCCTCATTCACTCTCCTCCCAAAGCTGAGGAGGAGAGTGAAGGAGGTGGGAGCAGCGTCCCCTCCTCCCATCTGTTTTAACTGGAGGATGTTTTCCACATCTCCTCAACCCGAAAGAAGCTCTTCATCTTCTCAATCAATCTAACTCCTCTCTATACCAAACAAAGCATATACACACGTGTCTCATTCGCGCCGTCCTCGTCATGGACTCCGTCATCCTTACATCCCTCATCCGACTCTACTCCTTCCATTGCCGGTCCCACCTCACCTTCGTTGCATTCTCCCTCCTCCTCCCTCTGGGTCCCACCACCTTTGCATGGAACCTCATGATTCGGGCCCACATCACCAGCTCCTCCCCTCTCGTCGCCCTCCTCCTCTACCGTCGCATGCTCCTCTCTGGTGCGCACGACCCGCTAAGTTTACTCTCACTTTCGTCACCAACGCCCTGTCCACACTCTCTGAACTCAACACAGTGAAAGCCGTCCAAGCTTACACGATCAAAGCCCGGCTCTACAATTGTTTCGGGGTGTTTTCTTACCACTAGTTAATAGTTTGGAGGTCCGGGGGTCGTCGCGATCACGTGAGACGCGTGCAGCCTCCGGGGTCGGTTATCCGAGCGTTCTCTTGGGTGGAAACACATGGATCGGTACGTTGATGTACCGAAGAGTATCTTTGATAGAGCGACGGTTCGTGGAACGATCAATCAAACGGGCTCGGGCTCAGGAGTGTTCAGGCACAAACAATGGAGCTTCGAAGGGTGGCTTTGGATGGTTGATGTCTCCTTCGATCTGCACAGACGAGAAGGCTCATCAGGGGGGCCGGACTTTTGTTTCAACCAAGTTCCCTTCGATGCTTAAGTCAGACAATGACTGATAAGTGCTCGGTGGAATCAATCATGGTTCGTAGAGATACCAAGCGTGAATTCTCGAACAGGGTTATGGAGGAGAAATGTAGGGTGGAAGAAAGGTCTTGAGAGGTGGAATACCCGAGGCTTGGGTATTCAGGATTCGATGCTTTGGCGTCCTGTTTTCTGGATCCCTTATAGGAATCTCGCTCGACAACGCCTTCATGGCATCCCCTCATTCCGTCCTTCGCGCCCGCCCGCTTTGATGGTCCCTTCAATGGTGATCAGTGCAGGCACGATCTGGGGAGCGATTTTCTTGAAGGGTAGGAGGCCAACAGTGCACCGGGTGATGGTACTGGGCTGCGATACCCCGGACCCACTGATGGGGCCTTTTGGGCTTGGGCCCAGTTCAGCTCCTTGGACGTGAGGTTGGTCTGTCTCTCTTCAGCCTGTTTGGGGGTCTTATCAATTGCCCCCATCATTAGGGTCGTTCGGTTTTGGTGGGTTGGTTTGAGGGATGTGATATGCTAGGATTTGACGAGCACATCAGTCGATGCGACACATTGAATGAAAACCATCATGGCGCTGGATGCCAAGGATCTTCCCACCCTTTGGGTGCGGGACTCAGTGAGCCGCATCTTTTGGGATGCTGACGTGTGTGCGCTCACGAACGGTCAGTGATGATGTAAGGGGTTTTGGGGAGGGTCGTATAAGAAGGAGTGGTTACCTTTATGGGAGACCTTTGCCCTTGTGTGTGAATAACTGAAAGTTCAGTACTTAAGCACGAAAAATAAAAACACAAAGATAAAACATAAACACCAAGATGACACAAGAAACTTGGTAACGCAGTTCGGTGCGTACACCTACATCTGCGGGGCCACGCCCAGAAAATCAGAATACTCCACTAAAATAATCAATGAATACAATCACTAATTATCGCGATTCTATTAGGAGGAACAACCTCCCCCTCAATACAAACCGTGATGGGTGGTCTCTACCAACCCATGGAGTATTCTCGGCAAGCTCCCCTTGCCCGCAAGTTCCCCTTGCACAACCGACTAGATCAACTCCCTTGATCCTACGTGCGTAGCCGTCGGCCTCCTCCCGGAGTTCTTCAAAACTTTCGTCAAAAGTCTCCCTTTGCCACAAAACCGCACGCACGTTCAAATCTTTGCTCCCCCTCAATCATCGAGTAGATAAGGAGGGACGCTCGCTAAAATCCCGTGCAAAATCGGCAGCCCACAAATTAAGGAATCACTTCGGGCAAGTGGTTCCACAATATCTTCAACAAGATCTTCCAACCAATATTTGCGGGCGAAAATATCTCTAACAAATTCAATAACAAATCCCGAGAGATAGCAACTTCCAATTATATCTCCAACCGATCTTCAATTGCAACAATAATTATTCTTTCTTACCGAGCGAGATTCTTTCCAACTGAATCAACAATAATAACGAGAGATAATAGCTTCCAAATATATCTCCATCTCACCCACAATTAACTGAACCAAGATAGGAAATGATTCTTTCAAATCTTCTGGAAATAGCAACAATAAAAGATCTACAGCAATCAATCTTTCCAACCAACAAATCTGTGAGATATTCTCTTTCTATTTTCAACCCAACATGCCTTCAATTTAGCAACAGATTTAGGAAGGGCTTTCCAAAAATCTCTCAAGCAGATATTCCACAATCAATTCAGAATCCCCGTCATTTTAGGCAGCAAATCGGATCTGAAACCAAAACAACGTTTTTGCATACGAACCAGAAATCCAGATCCCGAATGTTGAACATTTTGTTGAACGACATTATGTTCAACAATACTGCTCAATCTGCTCAAAAACACTTCTGAATCCTCAAACAGAACTCTCCATCCATTGTGCCACTAATGCCAACAAATATCAGCAGAATTCAACCCTAACAATGAGATTTAGAGCTAATTTGTCAAACCCCCCTCCTCGATGGAGGCAAGGGAATATTTATACTTGATGGGGGTGGTTGTGTGAGGCTGACCTGTCGTGCTGACCTGGCGTGCTGAGATGGCCCATCTCTCAGCGGAAGCTTCGGATGAGGATGTCAGGACTGGGCGTGTCAGCCATGCTTTTGTCAGACGGCGCAACGTCCAGGGGTGCTTTTGTCAGGGTGTCAGAGCCGAAAGCACCAAAGGTCTGGGGGCGCAGTGGCCAGGGGTGCTTTGTCAGGCGGTCGAACAGCGGAAGCGTCAGTGGTGTCCTTGTACTAGGTTGTTTGTCGTGTCTGATGTGCCAAAGGGTTGCGGGGAAGGGTCGACGTAGGCGGTCCGTACCCGACCCATCAGGCCGCTCTGAGAGGGCAACAGATGACCTATCTGTCCACCCGACGGGCTTGAGGGGGAGCGGGCGCCCACAGGGCAGAGTCATGGGGCGACCCGTGACACTCTCCATCACTCGGGAGGCGGACTTCCCCTTAGTCCAGCTGGAGGCTGACTGGGACGTAGAGTTGGGGCCGCATGGGCGTGGTCTGGATGTTGTGCGCCCCCTCCAGGAGGTGCGACTTCTACGCAGGTATAACGTCTTGGTATAGAAATTCGGTCTAGCACGATCTTTAGATAGTAACAAGGAGAATCCGAGGGTTGTCGAGCATCGATCGACTGAACCGGTGGAATTGATGAGGAGAGTCGGGATCAATTGACTAACTCTTGTCTGGGCATCGATCGATCGAGGAGAATTTAAGGATCAACGAGCATCGATCGATCGAGTCGACGGAATCGATGAAGGTCGTTAAGCATCAATCGAACCGGTTGGGGAGCCGCTGGAATCCATGATCTCAGCATCCTCAAAGATTGATGCTCGTGCTTCTCCATGCTTTGCTTTTGCGGAGGCAAAGGCGACATGAGGCACATGAGGACAGTGGAGGTGAGCTCCAATGCTTTCAAATCGTGCTCTTCGGTGGCGACTGAAGTCTGCCAAAGATCTCCAGTTAATGTCTCACGAGGTAGGGGGCATCAGACTTTGTTCTTGGTTGGAAGAGGCACGGTGGACCCGATCAGCATCGGACAAAGCACGACGACCCCAAAACACTGCGGCCCCAATCGAAGGATTCGCTGTCGACCCATAAAAGGGTCGGAGAATTTGCCGTTGACCTGTAGAAGGGTCGGAGGAGTTGCTGTCGACCCATAGGAGGGTCGGAGGAGTTGCCATCGACCAATAGGCAGGACAGAGGGGTCGCCACCTACAAGAGGCGGAGGTTGCGTCGACAACCTCCGAGCTCGAATCGGAGTTTGGATTTGTGGGTTGACGACCTCCGAGCTTGGTCTGGAGTTTGCATCTCTGAGTCAACGACCTCCAAGCTTGGGCTGGAGTTTGGATCTCTGAGTCGACGACCTTTGAGCTTGAACTAGTGTTCAGATCTTTTTGTTGACGACCTCTGAGCTTGAGCTGAAATTCGGATCTTTGGGTCGACGACCTCTAAGCTTGGGCTAGAGTTCGGATCTCTGAGTCGACGACCTTCGAGCTTGAACTGGTGTTCAGATCTTGGGATTGACGACCTCCGAGCTTGAGCTGAAGTTCGGATCTTTGGGTCGACGACCTCCAAGCTTGGGCTAGATTTCGGATCTCTGAGTCGACGACCTCCGACCTTGAACTGGTGTTCAGATCTTTGGATTGACGACCTTTGAGCTTGAGCTGAAGTTCGGATCTTTGGGTCGACGACCTCCGAGCTTGAAAAGGCATTCATTGCTGGATTTGGATCGGAGCCGTGGGAGTTTAGATCATCCTTCATTAGATGGAGGAAGAGGTGGTTCGTGATGAACTTGGAGGCATCGGGCCCACCGTGGCCATCGTAGACTCCGACGAAGGTGGCATCAGGGTCGGTCTCGACCTGGCTGTGGTCCTTGCGGCTCTCGTTGGCCTGGACGATGGAGAACGAGGACTTGCCGATGGAATGACGGCCGATGTCATGTAACCGGAGTAGGGCGTCGTCCTCCTCCTCCTCGTCCTTTCTCATACGCGTGTACCGCCAGACCGGGCCCAGCACGTCGAAGCTATCTTTCTCAGCCACCAAAACATCCCTCACTTCCAACACCAAGAGACCATAATTGATCGTAAATCAAGATCCCTAATCGATGGACGAATTAGTGCTTTCACTATTGTTTTGCCTTTTCTTTTTCATTTGGTGGGATTTAGGAATTTTAAGGGGATTTTCGGAGTAGAACGATATTAACTCTGCCTCCTAGGTAGAAGTACTATGCCCTTCCATGTTAGTGCTAACATAGCCAGCGATTGCACCGTACATCTGTTGCATAAGATTAGATGGAGTTTTTATTGGTTCTACCTGCCTCAAAGAAAAGTTGATCAAAAAGGCATGTTAACTCAAACAATTTTTTTTAACTGACTCAAAAGAGATCAAAAGCTTAAAATGTCTGAGGTCAAATGACATCCAGATAAATGTTGAAGGTGGTGTTGACGATGATGGTGGCATCGTGCGCAACTCCGAACCCTGAAAATTATCATCTGAAAAAGAGAGGTGGGGGTGAGTCGGCATAGTCTCCCTGCTTGGCAGAGACGTGGATGCTGAATCTGAGTATTCCCAAAGATGGTGCCAAATTGTTGATGCCAAAATTGACGTCAACGGTTGATTTGGCTGAAAAAGGCCCCTTTGTCGGGATGGAGCGTCGTCAGCTATTGAAGAGGGACCCGTGAACTAGCGTCACCGGGTCGCGAGAACTAGGATCAGACTCCACTGATGGATGTTAACCTAGCTTCGCGGTATCTTCGTAATCCTGTAACATGAGAAGATCATTAGGGGTTCAGGGTTGGGGCCCAACCGATTCCCCTCCGAAGCTCAAATTAGTCTCCATTAGATGAAAACATGTAGAGCACGATGAAGAGGAAGATATTAGATAGAGAGATGATAATGTGTATGATACTTAGCCATAGCTTTAGAAAGAGATATGGCCTCTTCTTCCTCCTTTGTCCTGGAGATATTTATTCCCCCCTTTGATTTGTAACCTCCTTCCCTTAAATGTAGCTCATTAACTACTCCATTAGTGAGCCTTGAATTGGTCCACCCAGGAGTGTAACCGTCCCCTTCATTCAGCCCATTATTCCCTCATTCAAGTCTATTAAAGTGGCCATTTTTGATGTGGGAATTTGACCAAGTCATATGACAAATTAATTGGCAATTTGACTTGGTCATGGTTCGTCCTCATTGGCAGTCTTCGGGGCTATTGGGTCGTGGCGTACCACTCTTAGTGGGCCTTGCTTATCGGGTAGACTTCATCTACTCACATCGTAGGCTGGACCCATGACGAAGTTGGTATCAACAAATGTATTATTATTTGTGTATTTGTATTGGTGTTATTCATTTGGATTTGTTGGGGATGGCATGCCTTTGTAAATAGTTATCTGAGTTTAGGGGTTTAGTTTATGGATTAATGGAGTGGCATAGAATGTAATTAACAATCCAAGTTGGAGGGCAAAGTTTTAGTGCTTGGTGTGTGTGCATAGAAACTTCCACACTCTTTCACTTCTTTCTCTCATCTTCCCTTTCTTTTCATTTTCTTTTTCATTTCCCTTTCCCTTGGCCCCTCTGTGCTTGTCTTGGCTGAAATTACCATGAAAGAGAAAGGCGGGGAAAGGAAAAGAAAGAAAAAGAAGAGGAGAAGAAGAGGGCATGAAGGGGTGGGATTTTTGGATGCAAGATGTCACCTTTTGGATCTTGGAGCTAGGTGGGGGTGGAGCCATTGTTGGAGTTAGGATCTTGGTGGAAAAGCTCTCTTTTTTGGTAGGAAACCAACTCCACTTAGTATATGATTTCCATGTTATGCTTAGAAGTGAAAGCTTTCATTTTTGTTGCGCACATGCATGTTATGATTTAAAGGTAGCTCCTTTTATTTCGAATTCAAGTAAAGATGTTAGATTTCCTTCATGGCAACATGCTACTATATTAACGATGCTAGCCTTCTTAAAACTCAAGGTGAATTCATACTAAAGACCCCACCTTTACACGTTGTTGTTGGTGTTGTTGTTGGAATTTTTACACTGCAAATTTTGCTGTTAGAAAAATACATGTAAATTTTATTCTAAACAACAAAAATTCACATAAAAATACAATCTGGAAAGCTGGATGAATTCCTGACAATTTTAATTTAGATCAATTCTCCTAATTCCTAATGTAATTCGGTTTAAATTGTAGTTGTATCCGGGGTATCAAAATCTGGCAGTTTTACACCATGTTATGAAAAATGCTCTAACGTTTGATGTAGTTATGCAAATTCAGTGTGCTTGGATAATTTGGAAACATAGCTTCAGCTGCAACATTTTTCATGTTAAGCTTTATCTAAAAATATGCATGTAACATGATGGTATTTACTGTTTTCCCAGACACAGATCTATAGTTCAGATAGATTCTGTAACCTGCGGGGTTTAGTCCATATCAATTAGCATGTTTGCTCTAAATTTATGATATTTTATATCTGAGAAGAAAACTTCATTACCTACAACTTGCATTTAGTAAGTTTTACAAAATTAACACAGAAAATAGATGATAACTGTCGTTGTTCATGACTATCTACATTTTTCCTGAAAGCTGAAATGCTAATTAAAGTGATGTTTTGAACTATGTATTGTTGTTAATCTTACTGTCATTGTTAATGGTTATTGTTGATACATGGAAGGAGGTATATTGGTATGATTTGCTCAAGGATTTGCTAATGTGCTAAGTGGCAATGCTTTATTGTTGATACTCATCTTCATTGCTACAAGGTCTCATTTTCATATGAAAGGGACATTACTTATCTTATTGCCACCATATATTTCATTTAAAGAAAAAAATTTCATGACATGAATATCCCAATTATAATGTGGCAATGTGTATGAAGGATGGTTATGGATAACTTGGTTGTATATGCATGGAAGGCATGGCTCTTTTGATATATTATATGGGAATGGGAATGCACAAGAAGATGCATGTCCCAATTATAATGTGAATGGAAATGAGAATGGGAATGAACAAGTAGATGCACATCCCAATTATAATGTGAAATGTGGAAAGAAAGAGAATGGGAGAATATTTAAATAGCCATGCCTACATGACCTAACAAGCAAGTAATATAATGTTGTCACTACTTCATGGTGCCTCTCTTGTGATTCCATGTGTTATAATTGTTGCTTTTAATATGGTCATAGTTGTAGCCTACTTTCCGTACTTTATGTCTGTGTACTTTACCTTACTTCACAAGTAATACAAGTTTATAAAAAACTGACTCTATCCCCTCAAAGGAGGTGAGCTTTCCCAAGGGGTTGGGGGAAACCTGAGAGTCGTGTGGGCATAAGGACTGGACGCATTAGAGATGTCTCACTCGCACTCCCGACAGCCAGGAGCGGGGAGTGGGCAGGGTTAGAGAGGCCCATATGTGTACTCGTGATGCACCATGGGTAGTGGCTCCTTCTATCTCCCTCTATTTACCTCATTCCCGACATGGGGGAGTTCGAGAGGCCCCATTACTGCAATGCTCGTGTACAACTGGCGGGGTATAATTTTTCCACCCAACATGGGTGAGGTCCAGTCCCTAATGTTACATTTGGTACCCAGGGTTCGAAGGCAAAAGACTAATTAAACAATTAAATTATTTCTCTTTAGCACACTATCACTTTTGTTGTATAAGTATCTCATTCTTCATAGTTAAGCCTCTTTAGTAGCACTTATGGAGTATTGTAGTTTATTTCCTCTTGTAGTACTTCTTGTTTTGTGAGTATCTTCCCTTGCTATGTTTATGTTTATAGTTTATTTCCCTCTTTTAATCTTCATTTGCACTTTATGATCATTGTTGTCATGGTGTGTAAGTGTTACAGTTTATGTTAAGTAGCCAGTACTTGTAGTTATCACCTTATGCCATGACATTGTTCTTTTGTTCTTTTTCATGTATCACTTACACCTTGCCATGTCATGCATACTTTGTAGTTTTCATGTGTAGATATACTAGTTGGAGTTTGGTATTTCTACTGTGTCATGCTATGACGTGTCCCATCTGTGGCTTTCAAGTAGCAGGTGTTGGTGGCATGGAGCTGGAGTCGTGAGAGTTGAGAAGTGGTGTGGGTTTGTATAAGTGTGAGCGGTGGGAGATGTGAGTTGTACATGTATACGAATTGTGGTTGTATTAGGATGTATATGGACATGATGATGGAGTCTGTATAAGATCTGGCTTGCTTTTATTGTCCCTGTGGCTGAGTATCTGTGTTGTAGTCTTTTCTTTCATGTACTTCTATTTTAGAAGTATTACGTGTACTATCCCAGCACGAGCACAGTGGGAATTTCTCTTTTTGTTTTCTCTCTCTTCTTTCCCATTTCTTGTTCACCCTTGTCTTCTCGGGTAACCTGGGGAGTAGGGCATGCCAATTTTTGATGGCACATGCAGGTCTCCACACTTCGGTGTGCATAAGGGTGGTATACGTAATATTCCATTTGGATCGGTATGGTTGAGTCCTATGATAAGTTGGTGTCTTGCCTTAGGATCGGGCCATTGCATTAGAAGCCAGAGATTTAAAGTTCCTGGGGGTAAGTATGGATAATTGGTTGTGTATACATGTATGTGTGGCTATGTGTTTGCAATATAGTTCTAAAAAACTCTCCACGGCGACGCCATGGCACGTCATGGCAGCAAGGCTCCACCCTCACGCCTCGTTAATGTCCAAGTTAGCTCTTTGAGGCGGCACATCGCCATGGCGCTACAAGACACGACACAAAACATAAGGCGCGCCTTAAAAACAAAAAAATAATAATAAAAAGCACCCGGGTCCGCATTATAGCCGCCCGCATTCGATTTTGGGGCCTATGGCTTTTCATCTCGCTCGCAGACAACACTTATGAACAAAGTTTATTCAAGATGTTTAACTGGGACATGCAAAAATCAATGTTCCTTCAAGTATCAGCAAATTTCGTTTAGATCCAATTAAGCAAATAGCTTTAACAACTGTGTTAATCGATTTCTTTGATATTGATGACGTATTGAGGCCACATGCTTTTTAGTTATGAAAACAATTGCTTTTTAGTAAAGTAACACTTTAGTTAATTGTAAGCAGTAAGCACACATCTCAATGTAGATGGAAGGATATGGCTTTGATAGGATTTAGAAACTAATCCATCTAAGTGGAGTATAGTTTACTGTATACCTCTCTATATATTATATAATATATACACACATTTTCCGCCTTAAGCCACGCCTTGAAAAACGTTGTGGCTCCGTCAAGGCTCCTAAGGCTTGAGGCTTGACCTTACCACCACGCCACGCCTCACGCCATTTAGAACCTGCATAGATATGTAATTAGTGTATGTACATTGTCAAGTGTATCTGTGTGATATATTCGTTTGTGTATCTGTAGCTACATCTGTGTGTAGGCTACTATTTGTTCGACTTCAGATTTACACCTGGAAGCGCGACTCATCGCAAGTGTACGGTTGTGTAGTATAGATAAGAATGTCGAACTCTGGGGAGGCAGTTGTTGAGTGTTTAGTTTATAATAAGCAGGAGAATACATGGTCGAGGTTGTCACAAGAAAATGGTTATCACAATTGATTAGTTTCTCAGAAGTTTAATAAGTCTAGGGCAATCAGGAATCCCCACTAGGTCTTTCGGGCTTGGACACTAGGTTAAGAATCCTTTTGTCACGCCCTGCTTCCCAAAACTATGGAGGCGAAGTGTGACTAAGGCCTGCTTAGGCCGGAGCTGTGAGGCTCGAACCCAATAAGCGTCTGTGTGGTACTCCAAGACGAAAGAACAGGTCCCTGCAGAAAAGCACGGAACAACAAAAAGTACTAAAGAGACAAGCATTCATTTTAATCCAACAGATATCCAGAAAGAGTACGAAAGTCTAAGTCAAGTCCAGCATGGCTACAACAGCTGAAAGTAAACTACTGGTGCAAGCACCCAACCTAGAAAGAAAGTAATGGTGCTACGCACCCAACTAAAAAGCAGTAAAACTCTGGAACGGCAACGTGAAGAACCTCTAGCTCTAGTCCTCCTCAGGCACATACTCTGGGTCGACGTCCTTGGGATCCACGTACTCCGGTAAGTCTACCCCGCCCACGAACTCCAGCTCGATACCTGACGTACAACACCCAAGAGAAAAGGAACTGTACGTCAGGTAAAGTCTACAAAGAAATGTTAGACTCTACCGCAAGTATACTGTAATTTAAAGCAATAATTAACTGGTTGATTAACATGCTGGGGTTATAACATGGCAGTTAAAGAAAGTAAAACGGTGCAGGAAAAGTAAACACGGCAAGCAGTAGTCGTAGCGTGTGCTACCGACTACGGGACTAACCTAAACGGGATAAACAAGACAAGACAAGACAAGACACGTGTGACTCGAAGGGTTCACTCCTTACGGTTTGAGGGGGATCAGACCCTCTCCAGGTGCGTACGCTCAACCCTACCCCACCCAAGTGCACAAGACAAGTCCGTACAAGGGATCACTCACTCTTCTGGTGAGTGCCCTATTTTCCGCAGGCTGTGTATCCGTACAAGGGATCACTCACTCTTCTGGTGAGTGCCCTATTTCCCGCAGGCTGTGTATCCGTACAAGGGATCACTCACTCTCTGGTGAGTGCCCTATTGACCGCAGGCTGTGTATCCGTACAAGGGATCACTCACTCTCTGGTGAGTGCCCTATTGCCCGCAGGCTGTGTATCCGTACAAGGGATCACTCACTCTATGGTGAGTGCCCTATTGCCCGCATGCTGTGTAACATGACACGACATGACAAAAAAGGAATTGTTCTTCTAGGGGGTCCACACGCACGCACACACAGGAAAACCCTAAGGTGTCAGTTGTTGTTGTTGCGCTTAGACTTCGTCGTCAAGTCTAAGCTGTCAAGGGGGTCCCGGGCGCTATCATTTCACGTCCGGTTCTCTTCGTTTATGTTTTAACTGTTCTATAAGAGTCTATGGCCTAAACACGGCCGAAAGTTCAAGTGAGTACACTTGCCTGCGGTGGCGAGCGCGTCGTCTGTCCGGAGCGTCCCGTCGAAGCGTCGCGTCGGTGATGGTCCGTCTGAAAACAGGATAACGGTGATGTCAGATCGCGCTTTCCGTCAGTCCTATTACGGTTTATTTCTAAATTTGGCGGGACTACCCTAACAGTCAAAAAGTCACATCTTTTTAATGATTTTGTTCAGTCTAGATCAACGTCTACCCTATGTGCACAGAAATTCAGTTCGTTCGTCGATTTCTCCTACGGTGGACAACGTTTTAAAGATGCAGAAAATAACTTTAGTTAAATTAAGTTGTTGATTTTATTTAGGTTTTGATGAGCTACGGTGTGGGTTCACTACATGTTAGGGGAACCAACCTCTCCGGCGTTTGATGTAGAATGGAAGTAGAGTCTGAACGGTGGAAGATCCTCGTTGTCTATGGCGTCTCGGCTATGGTTGACGTAGTAAGATACGTTCTGGCAGTGAACAGAAGGTGAGGGCAGCGAGCAACCGCTGGATAGCGAGCAGGAAGCAGATCTACGAGTGAGGGCGTCGGGGGAGAGCAGACAGCGATTTGGGAAAGCAAAACAGCGAGCGAGGGGCTACCGTCTCGCGAAGAAGGCAATGGACAGATCTACAGCAATGAAGGCGAGGTGGGGCAGCGATTTGGGGAGGGCGAAATAGCGAGCAGGGCTGTCGACGTGTCGAGAAATGTCGTGGGGCTGCTGCGGGATGGAGAAGGCTGCACGGAGGTTTTTGGCGGCGCTGCGGACCGGAGGAAGGAGCTCTCCAGCAGACTGAGGCGGTAGGGGGACTCCACCAGTGGTCGGGCGGCGCTTGGTCGTCAGGCGACGGCCGAAAAATGTAGCAGCGCGGGCTGCTGCTGTTTCTTTGCACAAGAAGGCAGACGGGCTGTATTCGCCGGTGGTAAGTGGCCGAGGAGGGCTGCGCTGGCCGGAGCTACTCGTCGGCGATGAGGGGATCGCCGTGGAGGAGCCGGCGGCTGAGGGGGACTAGGGTTAGAGAGATAGGAGATGGCAGCTGTGGATGAATCATGCCCTAGGGGTTTGCTCGGTTGGGTTTTTAAGATGAAAGCAATTTCTAAATACCTATAGAGTTATGGATAATTGCGGGAGAGAGATAGAGATAGGGAGAGTGGAGTTTGAGAAAAGGAAGAGTGACAATAGAGGCTGAATTCATATCCCCTTGATACGTATGAATATATTTAGGGATTAATTAGATTTGGTTTAAGATTTGAATTTCAAATCGATTAAGGGTTAATTAAGGGTTGGAAATGGATTAGGGGATAAGTCTCACTACGGGCATCGGAAAAATAATCCAAAAATACTTGGACGATCGCAGAGACGAGAAGTACGAGGCTACGAGGTCTGGCCACGTGCTAATCCTACCGGGAATTATTATAAAATCGGGAACTAAGTGTTAAAGCCAAAAGACCAAAACGCCCTTCCATTCGAAGCCATTTTGCGAGAAAACGAGCCGTGAAATGACGTTCCCAAAAATTACTATAAAAATCTACACTTCCACGGTCACAACGGCATATCACATCGAATATACCGAATCCAATAAAAAGCCAAATAAAATACGAGTACGAAAAACGTATGTACACGTAGAAATTCATAAGGTCGGAAACCGACCGTTACATTCTACCCCACTAAAAGAATGATTCCGTCCTCAGAATCAATAACATTACTAATCAGAAAACAACAATGGGAAACGCTCCCTCATCTTCTCCTCGCGCTCCCAAGTGGACTCTCCAGGTGATCCGTAACGCCACATCACTCTCACCAGGCCGACTACTTTATTCCTCAAGTGCTTCTGTCGACGGTCCAAAATCTGCACAGGCTGCTGGCCATATGTTAGGTCCGGACGGACTGTGATCTCAGAGAAATCAACAGTGTGCGATGGGTCACCGATGTACCGACGTAGCTGAGATACGTGGAATACGTCTTGCACTCCCTCCAAAGATGGTGGCAGAGCAAGGCAGTAGGCCACTGCTCCCACATGCTCCAGCACATCGAATGGTCCAATATACCTCGGACTGAGCTTTCCTTTCTTCCTAAAACGAATGACTCCACGGTTCGGAGAAATCTTCAGGAAGACGTGATCTCCAGGCTGAAACTCCAAAGGTCTCCTCTTCGCATCTGCCCAATGCTTGAAGCGGTCCTGCGTAATCCTGAGCTTCTCCCTGATGTCTCGCATGACATCCACAGCTTCCACTATCAACTCTGGACCTAACAGCTCCCGATCTCCGATGTCATCCCAGCTCAGCGACGATCGACATTTCCTCCCATATAAGGCAGCAAACGGTGCCATGCCAATGCTCGCCTGGTAGCTGTTGTTATATGAAAACTCCACCAAGTGAAGATGGTCCTCCCATGAACCCTTCAGATCGAGCGTACAAGCTCGCAGCATATCCTACAGAATCTGAATAATCCTCTCGGACTGGCCATCGGTCTGCGGGTGGTACGCCGTGCTGAAGCTTAGACTCTACCCAAATTCTCCTACAGACTTCTCCTGAACTGAGAAGTAAACCTCGAGTCTCTGTTAGACATGATGCTCACGAGGACTCCATGTAAGCGTACAATCTCTTGCACGTCCACGGCCTAGGTCACAAACTAACTCAAAGAAGGAAAATATAAATAGAAGTAAAATAAAATTTTTCCTCTAAGTATTTCCTCGCCAAAACTTACGTAGACTGTCCCACTCGGAAAGGGATGAAGTGCGCAGACTTGGTTAATCGGTCAACGATCACCCAAACTGCGTCATTCCGTTTCGAGCTCCGAGGTAAACCAGTCACGAAATCCATCGTAATATGTTGCCACTCCCACTCCAGGATAGCAAGCGGTTGTTACAAACCAGCCGTATGATGGTGCTCAGCCTTCACCTGTTGGCAAATCAAACACTTGGGAACGCTCCGTGCCACACTCCTCTTCATGCCAATCCACCAATAATTCAGACGGAGGTCCTTATATATCTTGGTGCCTCCAGGATGTATAGCATAAGGCGAGCTATGAGCCTCGCTCAACAGCTCCTCTCGAATATCACCTGCAGGTACGCAGAGCCTACTGTCGTACCTCAACGAACCATCCTCATGAATCACGAACTCCGTCCGTAGTCCAGCTTCAACCTGCCTCCTGATCCTCTGCAGCTTCGGATCTCCTGCATGTGCTGCCTTGATACGATCCACGATCGTGGACTGAATCTGCAAATTCATGAATGAGAGAACCACACCAGGTAGGACAATCTCTAAATCCATCTCTATCAGCTCCTGTTGTATCCTCTAGTCGGCAGTATGCATCATCACCATGGGGAGTCTACTCAAAGCATCTGGCACTACATTCACCTTCCCTGAGTGATACTGCAGATCTATCTCGTAGTCAGTCATAAGCTCCAACCATCGTCTCTGACGCATATTGAGCTCCTTCTGCGTAAATATGTACTTCAAGCTTTTGTGATCGGTGAAAATCTTCACGCTCTCACTCAGCAAGAAGTGCCTCCAGATCTTCAGCGCAAATATCACCGATGCCAACTCCAGGTCGTGCGTCGGGTAATTCTTCTCGTGAGTCCTCAACTGACGAGAAGCGTACGCGACCATGTGGCCATGCTGATGCAAAACACATCCAAGGCCCTTCTCTGATGCATCAAAATATACCTCAAAGCCTCCGCTCCGATCCGGTACCGTCAATACCGGTGATGTGGTCAACCTCGCCTTCAAGATACTGAAGGCCTCCTCACAAGCATCTGACCAATGGAACTCCACATCCTTCCTAGTCAACTTCATCAACGGCTCTGTAATCTTCGAGAAATCCTTGATGAACCTCCGATAGTAGTTGGCTAAACCAAGGAAGCTCCTGATATCTGACGCTGACTGTGGAGTCGTCCAATCTCTGACTGCTCTGACCTTCTCTGGATCCACAGATATGTCATCTCCAGACACCACGTGTCCCAGGAATGCGACTCTGTCCAGCCAGAACTCGCACTTGCTATACTTGGCATACAGCTTATGACGTCTCAGCGTCTCCAGCAATGTCCTCAAATGACAGTTGTGCTCCTCCTCAGACTTTGAGTAGATAAGAATATCGTCGATGAAGATGACAACGAATTTATCCAAGAAGTCATAGAAAATTAAGTTCATTAAATTCATGAACACCGCTTGAGCATTGGTCACACCGAACGGCATGACTACGAACTCATAGTGTCAGTACTTCATCCGAAAGGCTGTCTTTGGAATATCACCTTTCTTCACCTTCAGCTGATGGTATCCGCTTCTCAAGTCTAACTTCGAGAAAACTCTCGAACCTCCAAGCTGGTCGAAAATATCGTCGATACGCAGCAGCGGATACTTATTCTTCACGGTCACTACATTCAACCCACGATAGTCCACGCACATCCGGCAAGACCCATCCTTCTTCTTCATGAGCAAGACCGGTGCACCCCAAGGCGACACACTGGGGTATATAAATTCCTTTTGCAACAACTCATCCAATTGCTTCTGCAGCTCCTCAAGCTCAGCGGGAGCCATCCGATACGGTGCCTTCGATATAGGTTGCGCTCCCGGCATAAGATCTATACCGAACTCTAAAGCTCGGACGGGTGGCAAACCTGAGATATCCTCCGGGAATACGTTGTCGAAATTTCTGATGACTGCTGGTCGACTGATCTCCAATCTGCATAGCCACAACAACAGGTACCTCCGGCTTGGCCCGAAATCTGATGGGCCCAAGCGACTCATCTCTGCTGCGAAACTCGAACTCTGGATGGCCTGGAATCCAGAATATCACCTTCTTGCCGTGGCATTCAATCGAGGCGTGAAAGTCTCCCAGCCAATCGATACCAAGAACGACATTGAAATGCGGCAGGTCATGGACAATGAAATCTGCAAAAATTTCGTGTCCACTGACCACCAATGGGATTGATCGACAACCCAGGTTCACTGTCACCACTCCGTTCTCTGTGGTGATATCCCAGCACTTTAGAAGCGTATGGGTGGGAATAGAGTGCCTTGTTACAAACCTCCGGGATATGATGCACATAGATGCACCGGAGTCGAACAAGGCAAGGATGGGTGAGATGACACTAGAATGGTGCCTAAGATATAGAGGGACTAAGGTCAAACAAAACTACTCTAACTAACAAGGCAAAAAACAATGCTAAACAATAAGATCTAAACTATGAAATGAAAGACTAGATCTGAAGAAATACCTATAATAACCCCATTCAAGTCTTCAGCGTCAACGGCTGTCATGGTGTACGCCGACCTCTGGGGTTGCACTGCCCGCTGAAACATCTGCTTCTGTGGTGCCAAGGGTGGTCCACGGACAGCAACTCCTCTCTAAACTGGGGCAGGCGCTCTACTCTGCAGTGGGACAGGCGCTCTGACTACAGCATGACGCCCTCTCGAACAATCTTTAGCAGCGTGCGAGGCATCTCCACACACCAAGCACAATCCCATCTTCCTCCTACAATTGGCTTGAACATGCCCTGGCATGCCGCAGAAGTGGCCGGGGCCCTTGCTCTGACTCTGCACGGGTGGTCCAGGCCTCTTGAAAGGCACTGTCTGAACTGGTCTCATAGCTGGCCTAGCAGGTGACCGATACTTCTCCATGGGACGCTTTCCTCCACCAGCTGGAGGGTCAGGCAGACACGATATGATCTCATGATTCCTGGCGACATTCAGCACAGCTTCCATGGTCGAAAAATCTGCCAAGGACATGGAAGCCTGAATCTTTGAACGATGTCCCTGACGAAACCGATCAGCTCGGTTCTCTTCCTTCTTCACCATATGAGGGGCAAACGACTCAGCATCTCGAACTCCGCCTCGTACTCATCAACTGTCATGTCCCCTTGCTTGAGATCCACAAATCGGCTCAAAAGCTCCCTCTTTGCAGCCTTGGGGAAATACTTCTCCTTGAACATCGACCTGAAGGTCTTCTACTCCACTAGCTTCTGCAAGTGCCTCTCCTCAGTGCACCACCAGTTCCTAGCATTCTCAGCCAGCTGAATATTCGCTATCTCAACTCGGGTATCCTTAGGGATCTTCGCAGCTACTAGCTTCTCCTCTGTGCTCTGGATCCACTCATCAGCACCTAAGGGTCCTTTCTTCCCAGAAAATGTCTTCGGCTGAAGCTCATTGAACTGCTTCACTCCCGGAGCAGCTCGAGGTGCAGGCGGAGGCGGTGGTGGTGCAGCTGGAGGAGCCTGAGCAGCACGATGGGAATGCTGAACCAACTGATGATGCACGTCCAGCATCTCTCTCATCACGCCCAGAAACTGGCGGAACTCACCGCCCTGATCTTCTGGAACTCCATCGCCTGAGCTCCCGGACCGAGTGTTACATCGTCCTGCCGTCCTATTGACAAGAAAGACACAATTTAGACTCGCACAGATTACTAGATAATAAAAATGAATGTTAATAATTTTATCGTTCCAAACTTGCAGAAAGGGTAGGACCTGCATGAGCCACAACTAAAACCTGTCACGCCCAGCTTCCCAAAACTACGGAGGCGAAGCGTGACTAAGGCCCGCTTAGGCCGGAGCTGTGAGGCTCGGACCCAATAAGCGTCTGTGTGGCACTCCAAGACGAATGAACAGGTCCCTGCAGAAAAGCACGGAACAACAAAGAGTACTAAAGAGACAAGCATTCATCTTATTCCAACAGATATCTAGAAAGAGTACGAAAGTCTAAGTCAAGCCCAGCACGGCTACAACAGCTGAAAGTAAACTACTGGTGCAAGTACACAACCAAGAAAGAAAGTAACGGTGCTACGCACCCACTAAAAAGCAGTAAAACTCTAGAACGGCAACGTGAAGAACCTCTAGCTCTGGTCCTCCTCAGGCACGTACTCTGGGTTGACGTCCTCGGGCTCCACATACTCTGGTAAGTCTGCCTCGTCCACGAACTCCGGCTCGACACCTGACGTACAACACCGAAGAGAAAAGGAACTGTACATCAGGTAAAGTCTACAAAGAAATGTTAGACTCTACCGCAAGTGTACTGTAATTTAAAGCAACAATTTACTGGTTGATTAACATGCTGGGGTTATAACATGGCAGTTAAAGAAAGTAAAACGGTGCAGGAAAAGTAAACACGACAAGCAGTAGTCGTAGCGTGTGCTACCGACTACGGGACTAACCTAAACGAGACAAGACAAGACAAGAGAAGACAAGACAAGACACGTGTGACTCGAAGGGTTCACTCCTTACGGTTCGAGGGGGATCAGACCCTCTCCCCGTGCGCACGCTCAACCCTACCCCACCCAAGTGCACAAGACAAGTCCGTACAATGGATCACTCACTCTTCTGGTGAGTGCCCTATTGCCCGCCTGCTGTGTTTCCGTACAAGGGATCACTCACTATCTGGTGAGTGCCCTATTGACCACCGGCTGTGTATCCGTACAAGGGATCATTCACTCTCTGGTGAATGTCCTATTGCCCGCAGGCTGTGTATCCATACAAGGGATCACTCACTCTCTGGCGAGTGCCCTATTGCCCGCAGGCTGTGTAACATGACACGACATGACAAAAAAGGAATTGTTCTTCTAGGGGGTCCACACGCACGCATACACAGGAAAACCTTAAGTAGTCAGTTGTTGTTGTTGCGCTTAGACTTCGTCGTCAAGTCTAAGCTGTCAAGGGTGGTCCCAGGCACTATCATTTTACGTCCGGTTCTCTTCGTTTACGTTTTAACAGTTCTAAGAATATATGGCCTAAACACGGCCCAAAGTACAAGTGAGTACACGTTCTTGCGGTGGAGAGCGCGTCGTCTGTCTGGAGCGTCCCGTCGAAGCGTCGCGTCGGTGATGGTCAGTCTAAAAACAGGATAACGACGATGTCAGCTCGCGCTTTCCGTCAGTTCTATTACGGTTTGTTTCTAAATTTGGCGGGACTACCCTAACAGTCAAAAATTCACGTCTTTTTAATGATTTTGTTCAGTCTAGATCGACGTCTACCCTATGTGCACAGAAATTCAGTTCGTTCATCGATTTCTCCTATGGTGGACAATGTTTTAAAGATGCAGAAATAACTTTAGTGAAATTAAGTTGCTGATTTTATTTAGGTTTTGATGAGCTACGGTGTGGGTTCACTACATGTTAGGGAAACCAACCTATCCGGCGTTTGACGTAGAATGAAAGTAGAGTCTGAACGGTGGAAGCTCCTCGTCGTCTATGGTGTCTTCGCTACGGTTGACGTAATAAGATATGTTTTGGCGGTGAATGGAAGGTGAGGGCAGCGAGCAAGGCGCTGGACAGCGAGCGGGAAGCTGATCTATGAGTGAGGGCGTCGTGAAAGCGTCTAACGGCGACGGGGGAGAGCGGACATCGATTTGGGAAAGCAAAACAGCGAGCGAGGGGCTGTCGTCTCGCGAAGAAGGCAACGGATAGATCTATAGCAATGAAGGCGAGGTGGGTCAGCGATTTGGGGAGGGCGAAACAGCGAGCAGGGCTGTCGGCGCGTCGAGAAACGTCGTGGGGCTGCTGCAGGATGGAGAAGGCCGCACGGAGGTTTTTGGCGGCGCTGCGGACCGGAGGAAGGAGCTCTCCAGTGGATTGAGGCGGCAGGGGGACTCTACCGGTGGTCAGTCGGCGCTTGGTCATTGGGCGACGGCCGAAAAATGCAGCAGCGCGGGCTGCTGCTGTTTCTTTGTGCAAGAAGGTAGCCGGGCTGTCTTCGCTGGCGGTGAGTGGCCGAGGAGGGCTGCACTGGCCGAAGCTACTCGCCGGTGATGAGGGGATCGCCGTGGAGGAGCCGGTGGCTGAGGGGGACTAGGGTTAGAGATATAGGGGATGGTGGCTGCAGATGAATCATGCCCTAGGGGTTTGCTCGGTTAGGTTTTTAAGATGAAAGCAATTTCTAAATACCTATAGAGTTATGGATAATTGCGAGAGAGAGATAGAGATAGGGAGAGTGGAGTTTGAGAAAAGGAAGGGTGACAATAGAGGCTGAATTCATATCCCCTTGATACGTATGAATATATTTAGAGATTAATTAGATTTGGTTTAAGATTTGAATTTCAAATCGATTAAGGGTTAATTAAGGGTTGGAAATGGATTAGGGGATAAGTCCCACTACGGGCATCGGAAAAATAATCCAAAAATACCGGGACGATCGCAGAGATGAGAAGTACATGGCTATAGGTCTGGCCGCATGCTAATCCTACCTGGAATTATTATAAAATCGGGAACCGAGCGTTAAAGCCAAAAGACCAAAACGCCCTTCCATTCAAAGCTGTTGCGAGAAAACAAGCCGTGAAATGACGTTCCCAAAAATTAGTATAAAAATCTACACTTCCATACGGTTACAACGGCATATCACATCGAATATACCGAACCCAAGAAAGAGCCAAATAAAATACGAGTACGAAAAACGTACGTACACGTAGAAATTCATAAGGTCGGAAAGCGACCGTTACACATTTCGTTGAATCTATCGTAGTGTGAGAATGTCACATCTAGGAATGAAAACTTGTAACCAACTCTTGTTGATGCTACTCGTCTAACGTATCTTTATACTCAGCCCCACTCTCGTGATAGGCTTAACATTCGGATACATGCATTACGCTTGACACGATTCATGTATCACAATCCACATCCATTCTCATGGACTAAGGTTGGGATACTACAATATGATTGGTTTTAGTAATCAGGCTACTCTCATAGTCATCGACTAGTGAATTAGGGGTAAGTAATGACCCCTAATGCATGGGTCACTCTCATGATCATGAACCCTAGAAAGCGACTACTAAACCCTAATCAGATTCGTGGGGATTTTCCCTAGATTTGGAATCGTTATCTACTCCAATTCTAGAGCTAATCCCCCAAAATTTGAGTTCAAACAACCATATGGTAACCCTAGGTTCGTTCAATGAAGGATAACCTAGCATTCAATCCCTAGGATCCTATGGTTCATCCCTAAATCCTAGAAACGTGCCACTCAGACATAGCAATTGATACAATAGTCAAAACGTTCAAGAGATTAATCGAAAACATTGCAAGCATAATAAAATTCATACCAAAGGATAGAGAATCAAAAGATACGTAGAAATATATTAAAATAATGAATTTCTAACTGTTCACAATGGATCAATTCGTGGAAAAGGACGACAAAAACTCGGTTATCCAAAGTGATGGCTCACAAAAGTTCCAGCAAGACAAAGCATACATAAAACCTAATTAATCTTCACTTATATACAAACCTGCTAAAATTCATGGATCCCATGAAAACATCCAAAAATACAATAAAAAGCACATTAACTAAGAGTCTGGCAATATGGCGCTCGGTCGAGCGCGCCCTAGAGCTCGGCCGAGCGCCCTCTTGGCATTTCAATTCGAGAATTTGGGAAATGAAGCAGCTCAGCCGAGCGCTTGGGTCGCTCGGTCGAGCTAAATCGACGGAGAATTTGGCTCTTCCTCAGCTGCTATAGTAGGTGAGTCACTCAGTCAAGCGAGATGGCCGCTCGGCTGAGCGAAATCGATAGTGAATTCCAAGGCAAATGTCAGCTCGTCAGTAGGACGGTCGCTCGGTCGAGCGGAGTGGCTGCTCGGCCAAGTCAATTTGATAAAGATCTTCAAGGCATATTTCAAAGGGGGTCCCTCAGTCGAGCACCTGGGTCGCTCGACCGAGAGACCTCCTGCCTGTAAGCCTCTTAACTTCACTTTTCTTCATCCTTTCTGTGACATCAGCTCGGTCGAGCATGATAGCCACTCGACCGAGCAACCTGGAAACTCAGCCTAGTCAGCTCTTCATCTTTCTTTCTTTCTCTTCTTTCTTCCTTTCTTTCTTCTCTTGCTTCTCTCCAGCAACTTCAACTCGTCAAACATGACAACATTGATGCTCCGACATCGATACTCGTGTCCTTCGTCCAATATTGCTCCAAATCATGCCAAAGTTCCTGAAAATCCACAAAACACTACGAGAATCAAATATATAATGAAATACGCAATAAAGTATAGAATAGTGAACTTTGGGCAATCAAAATGAGATGGAAACATATAGTAAAAAGATGGAAAATATGGACACATCACTATTCTAGATACTTGTATGATTATGTGTCTGTATATTTGTATTTTAAAGTATTTGTGTTAGTATATGGTTGAACCACGAGGTGTGTGAATAGTAGAGCTATTTGTATGGTTTGAAGTGTATGTAGTATATACTTAGTGAGTGGATCTGTGCGAACCTATGTATACCCCTTGTGTTCAACATATTGTGTGAATATCTAATGGATGTGTGTATATACGTATATGAAACATCTTTGTGTAAAAATATTGATATATGATTATGTACTATATGTGCATTATATTTATTTGCATAGATGCTTGTTGTATGTATTTAGATGGTGCGGGCGTGTTTGTGTATGTCTTTATCTTTGTATATATGTTTGTGTCTTTCATTCTGTTATTGTGTATGTATGCCTAGGGTATAGTGACCTTTAATGTCTAGATCTGTCCACCCCTAAGTTGGCCCTTGGCCTAGAAAGTCCGAGGAGGGACTTGATTTTTAAGGTGTGTATAATGTAATGACCTAAGTGTGCTATACTCTATTGTGTGTATATATAATATGTACTTGTGTGTGTGTGTGTGTGTGTGTGTGTGTGTGTGTGTGTGTGTGTGTGTACTAGATATTATTGTGTGTATATTGTGTTGCATATAGTATTGTATTGAATGTGGTGGGTGTACTAATATTTGTGTAGTAGTGTGTGAGTAGTGTGTAATGTAGTAGTGTTGTGTTATTAGTGTAGTAGTGCATGGTTGTTAGTAGTATATTGTTATTAGTAGTATTAGAGTATTATTGTTGTATTCTTATTTATATTAATATCTCTTAATTATGTTAGTGTGATGATGTATACATGGTTGTGTTAGTAGTGTACTGTTATTAGTGTTTGTACATTAGGTTAGAATATTATTTGTGTTAGTGTAATGGACCATTCATAAATGATTATGACTATAAGTAGTGCATGATTATTAGTGTATTAGTGTTAGTGTATTAGTGATAGTGTCTTATTATTTGTGTATTTGTATTGTTGTTATTCCTTTGGATTTGTTGGGGATGTCATGCCTTTGCAAGTAGTTATCCAAGTTTAGCGGTTTTGTGTATGGATTAGTGGAGTGGCATAGAATATAATTAACATTCCAAGTTGGAGGGCAAAGTTTTAGTGCTTAATGTGTGTGTATAGAAACTTCCACACTCTTCCACATCTTTCTCTCCGCTTCCATTTCTTTTCATTTCCTTTTTCATGTCCCTTTCACTTGGCCCATCTTTGCTTGTCTTGCCCGAAATTACCATTGGGGGGGAAGTAAAAGAAAGAAAAAGAAGAGGAGAAGAAGAGGGCTTGAAGGAGGGGGATTTTTGGATGCAAGATGTCACCTTTTGGAGCTTGGAGTTAGGTGTGGGTGGAGCCATTGTTGGAGTTGGGATATTGGTGGAAAAGCTCTCATTTTTGGTATGAAACCAACTCCACTTAGTATATAATTTCCATGTTATGCTAAGAAGTGAAAGCTTTCATTTTTGGTGCATACATGCATGTTATGATTTAAAGGTAGCTCCTTTTATTTTGAATCCTTGTAAAGATATTAGATTTCCTTCATGGCAACATGCTACTATATTAATGATGCTAGCTTTCTTAAAAAATCAAGGTGAATGTCAGGCTCAGGATCTTGTTTATATTAGCAACCCAAAAGAGTAAAGGGGCACATGTCAGCAAGTCTAAAAGACTTGAGCAAGGAAACTGAAAGTAAGGCTCTAGCAACCTAGAAGTTTAGTATGCATGACGTGGCAGTTATAACATGAGTGCACGATTAAGACATGGCAAGACAATTTGTACAAGGGAACAATTATCGGGACAAGACAAGAGTAGCCAAGCTACTAACATTCTCAATCAATTCACATTTGTTTGGTAGGTGTTTACGCCCTTCAGCTGAATGGTACATCATTCACACCGATCGGCACTAAACACAATTCACGTTTCACTGTTGTTTGTAGATGTTTACGCCCTTCAGCTGAATGGTCCATCATTCACACCGATCGGCACTAAACACTACCCCACCCCAGAGTTTACGCCTTACAACTGCAGTTGTTGATCAAACAGACCCCCAGTTTCCTGGCCGCTTAACCCTTACCCCATCCCACACGTAAACAAGCCAGGGTCCCTGAACATGAGCCCAGCAAGTGAGCCAGGGTTGCCCCGCACGGGAGCTTGTTTCTTAGTTCACAATTCAATATATCGAGTGTTGGGGTTAGCAACTCATTATGCTCGCTTCTGGTCACGAGCCAGGAAACACAAGTATTGTAGCGATGCTACGCAATCACGGGATCACCAAAAGAATGCAATGACATGACATTTAATTTGCGTACCGTTAATGGAAAGTAAACATGACATGGTAATTGTGCAACATGCTAAATGTCGGAACTAGCTTCGTTGTCAAGCTAGTTCCCCAATTTGCGCCTAGGCGAGTATCATTTCGTCGCCTAGCCTCTTTTACGCCTACAACAAGCAAATGGCCTAAAACATGGCCTAAACCCTAAGAGGCAAGTTTCACTTGCCTAGCACCGGGGATGACGACCACTTCGTCACACGGATGCCAATCTACGGGGAAATCGCTGTTTTGGGGGAACAATCATCAAACAACATGAAATTTTATTAGGGTTTCATAAAAATATAAATAGGTTATGAAAACAACGGTAGATCGATTTCTTACCGAGAGGAGGCGGAAGAAACACTCCGGGGAACCCTAGGATCAGATCTGGAAAAGATTGGAGAAGTTTGGGGAAACTAGGGTTTTGGGGGATTTGGGGATTTTGATGGTTTTGGTGAGATTTTGGGGAAGATGAGAGGTAGATAGAGTGGATGGATGGTTTGGATGATGGATTTAGGGCTTGGAATGAAGAAATGAAGCTTGGAGGAAGATGGGGGCTCAAGGGGGAAGATTTTAGGGTTTTGGGTCGTGTTGGGGAAGAAGAAAATGATTGGGTTGGGTTTAAATAGGATGGGCTGGCGGCTGCCCAGAAATTAGGGTTTCAACACTGGTTAGTCGGTCAAAGAGCAACCACTGACCGACTAGTTTGGCAACTAGTCGGTCGGTCGACCAACGCAGACCGACTAAGTGCAAACAGTAACTCCTGAACGAAAATAGGATTTAGAGTTAGTCGGTCCATGAACAAATACTGACCGACTAGTTTAGCATCTAGTCGGTCGATAAACGTTCTTAGACCGACTAAGAGTAAACAGTAACTCAACTAAAATTAAGATGATGTGTTAGTCGGTTAAAGAAGCATTGCTGACCGACTAGTTTGCAACCTAGTCGGTCAACCAACGTTCTTAGACCGACTAACGATAAACAGTAACTCCTGAGAAATTTAGAAAGCCAACTAGTCGGTCCAAAAAGGATTGCCGACCGACTGGATCGTCATCTAGTCGGTCGGTGCCCCTTCTTATTCCGGCTAATGAGCACAAAAAGTTCCGATACGGAGCGCGGGGCCCCGGGATCGATTCCTAAGACTCCTAGGCTTGATCTAATAGTTAGATACGACCGTTATGAAGCCCGTCACGAATGACACACTTCGAAATCGACAATCCTAAGGAAGAAGCGAGAAAATACGACGAATCGATCGAAAATGAAAGCTACGGAGACGAAAACCACACAAGAGGAGAAAATCCACCAAAACATATATTATATTATATTAAATCCAGATACATGAAAAGCAGTCGTTACATCCTCCCCAACTTAAGAAAAATTCCGTCCTCGGAATTTCCGAATACTCACGAGTCCGGAAACAAAAGTGGGAAACGCTCTCGCATCTCATCCTCATTCTCCCAAGTAGACTCTCCAGGTGAGCCGTGTCACCACATCACCCTCACAAGATTGACAATCTTGTTCCGAAGCGATTTCTGACGCCTGTCCAGAATCTGCACTGGATGCTGGTCATACGTCATATCGGGGCGAACGGTAATCTCCGAAAAATCCACCGCATGAGACGGATCGCTAATGTATCGACGAAGCTGCGACACATGGAAAACATTGTGAACTCCTTCCAAAGATGGCAACAAGGCCAAGCGATAAGCTACCTCGCCAACCCTCTCCAAAATGTCAAACGGTCTAATGTATCGCGGGCTCAACTTCCCACGCTTCCCGAAACGAATCACACCACGATTCTGGGAAATCTTCAAGAACACATGGTCGTCCAACTGAAACTCCAAAGGACGACGTTTAACATCCGCCCAATGCTTAAAACGGTCCTGAGCAATCCTCAACCTCTCCCGAATATTCCTGACGATATCCACGGCCTCCACGATCATCTCAGGTCCCAACAACTCCCGATCACCAACGTCATCCCAACTCAATGGCGATCGACATTTCCTCCCATAAAGAGCGGCGAAAGGCGCCTTGCCAATACTCGCCTGGAAGCTGTTGTTGTAGGAAAACTCTACCAGATGTAGATGGTCCTCCCACGAACCCTTGAAATCCAACATGCACGCCCTCAGCATGTCTTCCAAAATCTGAATCGTCCTCTCGGACTGGCCATCCGTCTGCGGATGGTACGCCGTGCTGAAACTCAGACGCGTACCCATGCTCTTCTGCAAACTCTGCCAGAACTGAGATGTGAACCTCGTGTCTCTGTCGAACACGATACTCACGGGGACTCCATGAAGTCGCACAACCTCCTGCACGATTCACGTTACATCACTATCCAAACTAGGAAAAGGAAATAAAAACGGAGAGTAAAAAGAATTTTACCTCCATATATCTCCTCGCTAGCGCCTCAGTGGACTGTCCCACTCGGAACGGAATAAAGTGCGCGGATTTGGTCAATCGATCTACGATCACCCAAATCGCGTCATTCTGCTTCGGACTCCGAGGTAGTCCAGTCACGAAATCCATAGTGATGTGTTGCCATTTCCACTCCGGAATCGGAAGCGGTTGTAGCAACCCGGCCGTACGCTGATGCTCCGCCTTCACTTGCTGGCAAACCAAGCACTTGGCTACACTCCGAGCCACACTCCTCTTCATACCATGCCACCAATAATTCAGACGAAGATCCTGGTACATCTTGGTGCCACCAGGATGCACAGAATACGGTGAACTGTGTGCCTCCACCATCAGCTCCTCTCTGATATCCCCAGCTGGCACACACAACCTGGCTCCGAACCTCAGCGAGCCATCCTCATGAATCAAAAAGTCAGTCCGCAGACCGGCTTCCACCTGCTCCCGAATCTTCATCAGCTTCGGATCCTTAGCCTGGCCAGCCTTAATCCGATCCACGATCGTCGACTGTACCTGCATGTACATCAACGAAGAAGCCTCCCCAGGAAGAACAATCTCCACACCAGACTCACAAAAATCCTGCTGCAATCTCCACTGCGAGGTCAAAATCATCACCGCTGGAAGCCTACTCAAAGCATCTGGAACCACATTCACCTTGCCAGGGTGAAACTGCAAATCAATCTCATAATCCGCCATAAGCTCCAACCATCGACGCTGTCGCATGTTGAGCTCTTTCTGAGTGAAAATATACTTCAAGCTTTTGTGATCGGTGAAAATCTTCACCTTCTCACTCAGCAGGAAGTGCCTCCAAATCTTAAGAGCAAACACAACGGCAGCCAACTCCAAATCATGCGTCGGGTAATTCTTCTCATGAACCTTAAGCTGACGAGACGCATACGCCACAACGTGCCCGTGCTGATGCAACACACAACCGAGACCCTTTCCAGAAGCATCGCAAAAGATCTCAAATCCACCGCTGCGATCAGGCACAACAAGAATAGGGGCAGTCGTCAACCTCTCCTTCAGAACACCAAAAGCACTCTCACAATCACCCGACCAAACAAAAGCAACATCCTTCCGCGTCAACCTGGTCATCGGCTCAGCAATACGAGAAAAGTCCTTAATGAATCGCCGATAATAACCAGCAAGTCCAAGGAAACTCCGAATCTCAGACGCAGACGACGGAACAGGCCACTCCCTGATGGCCCGAATCTTCTCGGGATCCACTGAAATACCATCTCCAGTCACCACATGCCCGAGAAAATCAACTCGATCCAGCCAAAACTCGCACTTCGAAAACTTAGCATACAAACGATGCTTCCTCAAGATCTCCAACACCGTCCTTAAGTGCGAGGCATGCTCTTCCTCTGACTTCGAATAGATCAGAATGTCGTCAATAAAGATAACGACAAACTTATCCAAAAAGTCGTAGAAAATCAGGTTCATCAAATTCATGAAAACTGCGGGCGCGTTAGTTACGCCGAAAGGCATAACCACAAACTCATAGTGTCCATACTTCGTCCTGAACGCTGTCTTCGGAACATCATCCCGCTTCACCTTCAACTGATGGTAACCACTCCTCAAATCCAATTTAGAAAACACCCTCGAACCTCCAAGATGATCAAAAATATCATCGATGCGAGGCAACGGGTATTTATTCTTAATGGTCACCGCATTCAACTCCCGATAGTCCATGCACATGCGACGCGAACCATCCTTCTTCTTCACTAGCAGCACCGGTGCTCCCCACGGAGACACGCTAGGATTAATATAACCCTTCTACAAAAGCTCATCCAACTGCTTCCGCAACTCTTCCAACTCTGCAGGTGCCATACGATACGGCGCCTTCGAAATCGGCTGCGCACCTGGAACGAGATCGATAGAAAATTCCAAAGCCCGATCAGGCGGCAAACCAGACATCTCCTCGGGGAAGATGTCGCCAAAATCACGCACCACAGCTGGCCACTCTAGCTCCATCTGCATAGCCACATCCTCCACCGGCCTGGCCCAAAATCTGACAGGACCAAGCGAACTGCTACCACGACTGAACTCAAACACTGGATGTCCAGGAATCTCGAACACCACCTTCTTCCTCCTGCAGTCAATCGTAGCATAGAAGCTCGCAAGCCAGTCCATCCCAAGAACTGCATCATAGTTGATGATGTCGTGGACAATGAAATCAGCGAAAAGCTCATGTCCACAGACCACCAACGAGCAAGAATTGCAACCACGATGCACCGAGACCACACCATTCCCTGTAATGATATTCCAACTCTTGGGAAGAGGGGATGTCGACAAGGAATGCCTCTCCACGAAACTCCGAGAAATAATGCACATTGATGCACCAGAGTCAAAGAGGACTCGTGCAGGAAATGTGCAAACCAAAACCACACCTAATCAAGCAATTAACAATCAAACCCTAGTCTAGCAAACAACCATGTTCAAGCAAACAACACAATCTAACAATCAAAACCAGCTAGGAAAGTAACAGCTAGAGTGAGGATTACCTGCGATAACCTCATCCACAGCCTCGCTCTCCGCAGCGGTCATCAGAAAAGCCTGCCTCCTCGGCGGAACAGCCTGCTGAAAAGCCTGCCTCTGCGGAACAAGAGCTACTCCACGACCAGCAGGAACAGACGCTCGCTGCTGCAACGGCTGAGCTGCAACAGGAGCCCTCCGCAGCGGTCCCGCATGCCGACAATCCTTTGCGACATGGGAAGCATCACCACAAACCAGACACTAGCCCAAAAACTTCCGACACTGATCCTTGATATGGCTAGGCTTGCCGCAGAAATGGCAAGTCTTCAGAATAGGCCCTCCTGGCCTCTTAAACTGAGCAGACTGATTAGGCCTGAATCCAGGTCTAACCACAGCCCTTGCCTGTTCCACAGGCCTCTTCCCAGCACCAACAACGGACCCTCTCCTCTGGTTCACGAGCAGCTCCTGCCTCTTAGCTGCTACTAGAACCTTCTGATAAGATTCCCGGTCAGAAGAGGTCACAAAACTCTGGAGCTCCGAAGCAAGCCCCTGCAGGAACCTCTGAGCTCTCTCCTCAGCATCCTGCACCATCTTTGGTGCAAACCGACTCAGCCTCATGAACTCTTGATGATACATGTCCACCGACGAGTTCCCTTGCTTCAGATTGATAAAACGCTGCAGCATCTCCTCCCTGGCGGCTTTCGGGAAGAACTCACTATCAAATCTGGCCTTGAAGGTAGCCCAAGCTATCGGCTCCACCAACATCTTCTCTTCCGCATCCCACCAATTCCGAGCATTATCCTTGAGTTGCCTCTTCGCCAAATCAACCCATCCAGCCGGGGTGATCTTGGCCATCTTCAAATTGTCCTCGATGTTCTGAATCCACTCATCGGCAGCCAGAGGACCCTCAGAACCATCAAAATATGCGGGACCCAGCTCCCGAAATTGCTTCGCTCCTGGCTCAGAGCGAGGGGCATCCGGAAGAGCCCGGGCAGCTCGAGCAAGTGGAGCATTCTGGACTTGCAGGAGCACGCCCTGTTGCACTTGCATCATCTGGAGCATCATCCGCATCATCTCACCGCTGGTGGGTTCCCGCTCAGGCTCCTCATCATGAGGGACCGCGCCACTACCCCCACCACGGGTGAAACGTCTTCTTACCATCTAGTGACACAGAAAACGAATCAGATTAGACTCATAGCTTATGACTCGGACGTCGAACTTAATTTATTGGACATTCTAATATTATTATCGCTATTCCAAAAATCGCAGTTACAGAAGGACCTGCATGGGCCACCACTAAAACCTGTCACGACCCGCTTCCCTAAAATGGAGGCGAGACGTGAAAAGGTCCGCACGAGAGTGGAGCTGTGAAGCCCCAAACCTGATAAGCGTCAACAATACATAAGCAGGTCCCTGTAACCACAACGGAATAACAATAATAACACAAGGAGAGACTGAAATAAAATCTCACATCTCATAAATTGTCCAACAAGAAAATAAGTCCAACATCCAGAAAAGCCACCATGCTAAAAGAAAGAGTCTAAAGGCCCAGAACAAGGCCAACGAAAGCAACGACATAACAAAGTATAGGTGCTACGCACCGATAACAAAACAACTGTCTAAACAAAAGTAAAACACAACGAAGACACTAGGACTGGTCCCCAGTGTCCACGTACTCCCCGTCAAACACAAGCTCGGGCTCGGCGTCAGCAAACACCTCGTCCTCAACAAGGTACTCAGGCTCAGGATCTAACATGTGTCACCCAAAAGAGTAAAGGGGCACATGTTAGCAAGTCTAAAAGACTTGAGCAAGGAAACTGAAAGTAAGGCTCTAGCAACCTAGAAGTTTAGTATGCATGACGTGGCAGTTATAACATGAGTGCACGATTAAGACATGGCAAGACAATTTGTACAAGGGAACAATTATCGGGACAAGACAAGAGTAGCCAAGCTACTAACATTCTCAATCAATTCACATTTTTTTGGTAGGTGTTTACGCCCTTCAGCTGAATGGTACATCATTCACACCGATCGGCACTAAACACAATTCACGTTTCACTGTTGTTTGTAGATGTTTACGCCCTTCAGCTGAATGGTCCATCATTCACACCGATCGGCACTAAACACTACCCCACCCCAGAGTTTACGCCTTACAACTGCAGTTGTTGATCAAACAGACCCCCAGTTTCCTGGCCGCTTAACCCTTACCCCATCCCACACGTAAACAAGCCAGGGTCCCTGAACATGAGCCCAGCAAGTGAGCCAGGGTTGCCCCGCACGGGAGCTTGTTTCTTAGTTCACAATTCAATATATCGAGCGTTGGGGTTAGCAACTCATTATGCTCGCTTCTGGTCACGAGCCAGGAAACACAAGTATTGTAGCGATGCTACGCAATCACGGGATCACCAAAAGAATGCAATGACATGACATTTAATTTGCGTACCGTTAATGAAAAGTAAACATGACATGGTAATTGTGCAACATGCTAAATGTCGGAACTAGCTTCGTTGTCAAGCTAGTTCCCCAATTTGCGCCTAGGCGAGTATCATTTCGTCGCCTAGCCTCTTTTACGCCTACAACAAGCAAATGGCCTAAAACATGGCCTAAACCCTAAGAGGCAAGTTTCACTTGCCTAGCACCGGGGATGACGACCACTTCGTCACACGGATGCCAATCTACGGGGAAATCGCTGTTTTGGGGGAACAATCATCAAACAACATGAAATTTTATTAGGGTTTCATAAAAATATAAATAGGTTATGAAAACAACGGTAGATCGATTTCTTACCGAGAGGAGGCGGAAGAAACACTCCGGGGAACCCTAGGATCAGATCTGGAAAAGATTGGAGAAGTTTGGGGAAACTAGGGTTTTGGGGGATTTGGGGATTTTGATGGTTTTGGTGAGATTTTGGGGAAGATGAGAGGTAGATAGAGTGGATGGATGGTTTGGATGATGGATTTAGGGCTTGGAATGAAGAAATGAAGCTTGGAGGAAGATGGGGGCTCAAGGGGGAAGATTTTAGGGTTTTGGGTCGTGTTGGGGAAGAAGAAAACGATTGGGTTGGGTTTAAATAGGATGGGCTGGCGGCTGCCCAGAAATTAGGGTTTCAACACTGGTTAGTCGGTCAAAGAGCAACCACTGACCGACTAGTTTGGCAACTAGTCGGTCGGTCGACCAACGCAGACCGGCTAAGTGCAAATAGTAACTCCTGAACGAAAATAGGATTTAGAGTTAGTCGGTCCATGAACAAATACTGACCGACTAGTTTAGCATCTAGTCGGTCGATAAACGTTCTTAGACCGACTAAGAGTAAACAGTAACTCAACTAAAATTAAGATGATGTGTTAGTCGGTTAAAGAAGCATTGCTGACCGACTAGTTTGCAACCTAGTCGGTCAACCAACGTTCTTAGACCGACTAACGATAAACAGTAACTCCTGAGAAATTTAGAAAGCCAACTAGTCGGTCCAAAAAGGATTGCCGACCGACTGGATCGTCATCTAGTCGGTCGGTGCCCCTTCTTATTCCGGCTAATGAGCACAAAAAGTTCCGATACGGAGCGCGGGGCCCCGGGATCGATTCCTAAGACTCCTAGGCTTGATCTAATAGTTAGATACGACCGTTATGAAGCCCGTCACGAATGACACACTTCGAAATCGACAATCCTAAGGAAGAAGTGAGAAAATACGACGAATCGATCGAAAATGAAAGCTACGGAGACGAAAACCACACAAGAGGAGAAAATCCACCAAAACATATATTATATTATATTAAATCCAGATACATGAAAAGCAGTCGTTACAATTTCTCGTGGCCCCTCTTTGCTTGTTTGGGCCGAAATTACCATGAAAGAAAATAAAAGTTGGGGGGAGGGTGTCACGCCCTGCTTCCCAAAAACGTGGAGGCGAAGCGTGAGAAGGTCCGCTCAGACTTGAAGCTACAAAGCTGCAAGTCCGATAAGCGTCAATCAAATTTAAACTGCAGGTCCTTGCAACACGAAACGAAACAAAGATAATAATAACGAGAAGAGACAAAAGAAACATCTCAGAATATCCATAATAATAAATCTCAACATCGCAGAAAAGCCACCAGGCTAAAATAAAAGAGTCTAAAAGAGGCCCAGCATGGCCAACAAAAGTACAAAGTACGAAAACAAAGAAATGGTGCAAGCACCGACAACTAACAGCAACCTAAAGCAAAAGCAAGTAAAATCAGTCTCTAAGACTGGTCTCCGGTGTCCTCGAACTCCTCGACGAACGTAGGCTCGGGCTCAGCGTCAGCAAACACCTCGTCCTCAACAACTGTCTCTGGCTCAGGGTCTAACATGTGACACCCAAAAGAGCAAGGGGCACATGTCAGCAAGTCTGGAAGACTTATGCAAGGAAACTGAAAGTAGGTACAAGTAAAGCAACCTAGCAGTTCTAGCATGATGCGATGACATGACAGTTAAAGTAATGAGTGCAACAGGTAAAGTAAAGTAAAGTACGAGCATGACATGGCATGAATCATTCACAAGACAAGTACAAGAAAAGTAAAGTAAGCACCTCGTGCATAGAGATTCTGTCTTTTGACTAGAGTGGCTGCGCGTGCCAACTCCTAAGCTCAAGTGACCGTTTATCCCTACCCCTCCACGTGTATCGGGCATTGGTTTTCAGCCAACACATGAGGCCCGCTTCTGGATCACGAGCCAGGAAGTGTTTTTAACAAGTATGGGATAGGGGTGCACCTAGCCGGACCAGGAAACCGGGCATTGGCTTTTGACCAACACATGAGGCCCGTTTCCCCGGAAGTAGTATTCAAGGAGTACAAGTATTGTAGCGTGTGCTACGAATGCAACAATCAACTGGGATGACATGTAAGATGCAATGCATGGCAGTTAAAAGTGCGTACAGATAAGGAAAGTAAACGTGACAGTTTAGTATGCATGATCAACAAGTTTAAAGAGTTGGATCTAGCTTCGTTGTCAAGCTAGGTCAATTAGGTGACGGATCTAGTTTCGTTGTCAAACTAGATCAAGTAGGCGTCTAGCCAGCTATCATTTCACTGACTAGTCTCTTTTACGCTAGGAACAAGAAAGTGGCCTAAAAACATGGCCCTACACAAGAGTTGGCAAGTTTCACTTGCCTGCAAGTACGATGTCTGAGCACACCGTCCAACGAGTCCAAAAATCACAATTATCCTACATGCACAAGTCCACCGGCCTAAAGTCCATATTATTAATCTTGATTAGTGAATTTAAAACATTTAAAACATTTTAAAAACATCAATTTTAGTCTTGATTAACAGGCAATGGGTTGGGGGTCCTAGGGATGCAAAGCGTTACCTCAACACGACGCGAAAGCTACACCGGCGTCGGGTAGCGACGCCGGGGTTGGAATAAAAGATCGCGCTCCAGGTCCAGATTCCAATTAGATTCCTCGCTGGAAGTTTCAGAGTAATCAACCGGAGCGACGATTCCAGATTCCAAAGCTAGCACGAGCGACGACGGGCTACGACGTGTCGCAACATCGTACGCGGTAAATCGTCGAAGAGAACGCACCTAGGTGGGGCCCACAGTAGTCCTAGGGACCTTTGGGGGACCCACAATACCTCTGGAGAACTTGGGGGGCCCACGGAGGCAAGTGGTGCGACGGGTGCGGGGTTGCGACGAATGGCTCTCGGTCGTACACAGCCAATGCGGGGACTTGACTCGGTCAGACACGGGAGAACGGAGCTGCACAGCGCTGCGGTTGGTCACAGCAGCGGGTGCGGGGGCTTCCTTCGGTCGATGTGGAGGGAGCGGTCGGTCGGGCGCTTGGGCGGGTCGTTGCAACGTTTGCAACGTTGCAACGAAGCGGCGGGCGGGCGATGCGGGCGGGCGCCTCGGTCAGGCACGGGGCGATGCGGGGTGACAGAGCGGGCGATGCTGCGGTGCGGAGCGTGAGCGGGGGAAGCTCTCGGTCAGACCGAGGGCTTCTCTTGGTCGAAGTGGGGAACGGAGCGGGGGACGGCTGTGCTGCGATGCGGACGGGGCGATGCGGGGGCGACTAGCGGTCGGAGCGGGGGTTTTGGCTTGGTTTTCTCGGTCGGTGCGGCAGCAGTTCGTCGCAACGTTGCGACGAATCGTCGCAACGTCAAATTTGAGTTTTGGAAGAGGCTAGGGTTAATTTCTTGCGAAAATAGGTCTTCCTAGGGGTTGTTTATATAGTGTAGATGGGTTGACTTGGTCTAGGGCTAAATCTAATAGGATTAGAAGTTTAAAATAATTTAAAATTTGAAATTCAACTTCTCCATCTCACCCAAGGATTTGACCTAGTCCAAATGAGCTGGAAATTGGCTCAAAAATTCTTTAATACGTTTAAAACTCAAATAAATTTTATTTGGCCGAAAATAATTTAAAAATTAATTATTAAAAATATTTTAAAACTTGTTAAAAATATAAAAGTGGTCAAATGAACTCCAAAAATTATAAAATAAATATCGGGGTGATCGTGGCAGCGAAAGTGAGCTAACTAAGAAGACGGATCTCAATTTTGACGTCGGACAACGAAACTAAAAATAGAAACGTCTCCCGTCAAAAGTGAGAATCGCAACGTCTCATCGAATAAGATTAAATTGTGGGAAAACAACTCGAGAAACGTCGTTCCAATTTAGTGCCACTATTTAATATTCTCAGAGACGTTCACAACGGAATATCGCACTAAAGTGTTCACAACAAACAAAGTCTAAAACAAACACGTGCACGGCCAAGAGCACGTGCACGAACAACGTACAACGAAAAGTGGTCGTTACATCCTACCCACCTTAGAATAAAGTCCGTCCTCGGACTTTCTAATATATCTAGTCGTTTTAGTAACTACCCCAATCAAGTCACATTATAATTCAACCAGGTATAGTTATTACAAGTGCTTATATATATGCACTAGGTTGTCAAACATTATCACTACTAACACGTATATATATATAAACGTACGTTATACACTTATACCTATTATAGCCAGTCAAATTCATACATGTATTTCAATCACATATATAAACATACATCCCTTATATAACTACTACTTACCTAGTACAAAACAACAGTTCAGATTCTCATATAAGGATAGTCTTTCACTTAGCAAATACAATCATTGCTCTACGTATAGATAGCTACCTATGCACAAACATCGAGGGTATACTACCCTCTAATATTTCCTAGTGCACATCTAATGCCAAACACATCAACATAAGTAGCCACACCATACCATTATTAATCAAGTTTTACTATATATATATATTCACCACTACTATAGTTTCACAATATATAGTCATTCAAATGCATGCAAATAGTTCACCATGTATTCTCATCCCATACGGTCCTATAACTGTATTTACGTCACGCCACATATACCATAGTCATCAATAACTATAACTAAGCACATACTTACCCGTGCAGGGTGCACGCCCATACACGCTAACATTTCATTCATTCTATCACACCACTATATACTTAGCACAACTGCTCATCTAGTCTAGCTAGTACACATATGTTCACACGGGCAAGTCCTTAGTAATTAACTATACCACAAGACCAACACCTATAACTATATACTGGCGTAGCGACCCACAATCATGTGTGTAACACAACCAGGCACAACACTCCTATCACTATACATACATCAAACATCGCTATATTCAACTACAAACATACATTCAATATACTTAGAGTATACACACTCAAGCTTGAGTGGGACTCAATACACACATCAGAATATTCTATATACGTAACACAGCATTCATACCTATGCAAATACCACCCCAATATATATATATCTACCAATACAACCATATACATGCCATAAGTCGATCACACTTAATATTTAGTCAGGTAATACTCACATAGTTCAATCACTTATATATGTCATGATAGTAATACAGACATCAGCACACGTATAATTATAATACACTCCCTAATACATGCATACGCATTCATCGTATATTCACACACATGTAACATATATATATTCACACCAAGACCTACTACCTATAATTAGTATACTAATACACCTATACATACATAATTGAGGTGTGCAATAGTCGTGTATACCTCACGGTATGCACGCATGCAACATCCCGTAAAAGCAAGCAATACCAATCAAAATTATAATCCTACTACCATATGTATATAACCTATATACTCAGGCAACAAAACATAACTACTTACGTCTAAGCATAATACATATCCACACACGAGCACATACTCATACGTGCTAACATATAGGTCACTCAATAGGCCTACTCACTTATCTATACGTTCACCTATTATTATCACACCTATCATGCACATAGCTTTACCAATCATTTATTTCAACCATCACAAGTATCTCTAACTACATACACTCCATTAGACATTCCAACCCTAACTCTTATATACACAGGCATCCCTAGTATAGTATAGCTAACTACACCCAAATCTATAACTACTAACACACAACAACTTCATACTATCACGAATAGCTCCGAGTATATATATATATATATATATATATATATATATATATATATATATATATATATATATATATATATATATATATATATACCACACAATAGGCAAGCATCAATATACTATGGGGGTACACTCATTCAAGCCCACGTACACAACTTAGGTACGTGCACTACGACTACCTCACAAGGTCCAAGGGCCTACTAACAATTAAGAGTTGACACAGACATTGACGGACCCTAAGGCCTAAGCAATAAAGAGAGGTCGAGAGCGTGACGAGGGAAGGATCGATAAGCACGAGTTCAGATAGGACGAATACAAGGAGACGGCTTGGTTAGGGAAAACATTGGCTCAATGGTGATGTTTAGGTTGAGGGAAAAGGAGATGTGGAGATGCTTAAATAGGATACAGAAGAGATAATAGGGTAAATAGCATAAGCTAAAATACGTGGAGTTTGAAAACTGTCGTACTTCAAAGTTGAAATCCCAGTCTGAAAAGAAATATTTGGAGATCGATAAAACGAGTTGTTCAAAATAAATTTGAGTCGAATATTCATAATAAGAGAAAATGTCTTAATGGCTTATCGCAAATCATTAAGAAAAGAAAGTAAATCGTTCACACGGACATTAAAGACATAATTTTTCAGAAAATTTTATACGTCAGTAATTTAATATAATGTTGCCAAAAGTTTTTGAAAGTCAAAGAATGGAATTAAGTAACGGAAGAATTTAAACTCATGTTAAATGCTTTCAAAACTTTTAGGCTATGGAAGATTTAAAATAATCAATATTGAAACTACTTTTAGAGAACCAGGGTTTGCCAAAAATGAGAAACTGATTTACACCGGGTTCTTAATATACGAGCACAACAAGTCTGGTACGGGTATAAAAATAATTGAAATTCAATTTGGTTTAGAAATTTTTTTTTCTCTAAAAGCGTGTATGGTGAGCGGAAAGAAAATAATAATGACTTAGTATAAGAATTATCAAGATCGAATAGCAAATCCTTAAAATCAAATCAGGGCGGGTCTAAAGCAGGAAGTGGTTATGAAAATAGTAATTTTGCAAAAATCTGAAGTAGCGAAAACGACGAGCAAAAACCAACTTGCTGAAAGCTGAAACTCCATGTGTCTTGAAAGTATATTAAAGTAAACACGACGTATCATTCGTATAACACAAATAAGAAGGAGAATTATAAATCGAATTGGGCAAAGCAAAAGTACGGTTCAGAATAAAATTAATATATGAAAGGAAATATGTATTTTCATAGGTACGAGAGTGTAGGCTGAAAAAGTATTATAAACTATTATTCAAAAATTTCGACAAAAATTTAAAAAAGAATTAAATCAACGAGGAGTACAAAGATAAGTATATTTATATAAAAATTTTGAACAAATTTAAACTTAGGGAAAGAGGAAATCGAAAAATACTTTCAGAAGATTCAGGTTTGTAATGGAGAGGGTCGAAAATTGACGACGATCGTCATGAGGCGATCTCGTGAATCGAGGCAAGGAAATTAGTCGGATGATCAAAACATACATACGCCTAGGATATGAATCTGAAGGATCTACGGGAAAACTCCAACGGTCGACCAACTAAAGATGAAGAACTAAGCGCTAAGACTTTCTACGGAGCTAGACGGAAACGAAATGCGTTCAGCTTGGTCCGAAATCGATGAACCCAAGTGAACGACTAAAGGAAATTCTAGAAGTCTAATATGGTCAGGGGTAGACAAGGGCCACTAAGGTAACTCCTACGACGATCAAGTCAATTGCTAGAAGGGAGTCTAACTATCAATCAGGGGCCTCTAAATAGCAAGCACAGACGTCTAACTAAGTCTTCTTACCACCTAGTGTCATAAGAAACGACTAGACTCAGGGCTTCTGACTCGGATGTTGCAATTTATTTAATGGACATTCTGTTATTATCGTTGTTCTGTTAATTCGCAATCGCAAGACTGGACCTGCATGGGCCACCAACAAAACCTGTCACGCCCCGCTTCCCAAAAACATGGAGGCGAAGCGTGAGAAGGTCCGCTCAGACTTGAAGCTACAAAGCTGCAAGTCCAATAAGCGTCAATCAAATTTAAACTGCAGGTCCTTGCAACGCGAAACGAAACAAAGATAATAATAACGAGAAGAGACAAAAGAAACATCTCAGAATATCCATAATAATAAATCTCAACATCACAGAAAAGCCACCAGGCTAAAATAAAAGAGTCTAAAAGAGGCCCAGCATGGCCAACAAAAGTACAAAGTACGAAAACAAAGAAATGGTGCAAGCACCGACAACTAACAGCAACCTAAAGCAAAAGCAAGTAAAATCAGTCTCTAAGACTGGTCTCCGGTGTCCTCGAACTCCTCGACGAACGTAGGCTCAGGCTCAGCGTCAGCAAATACCTCGTCCTCAACAACTGTCTCTGGCTCAGGGTCTAACATGTGACACCCAAAAGAGCAAGGGGCACATGTCAGCAAGTCTGGAAGACTTGTGCAAGGAAACTGAAAGTAGGTACAAGTAAAGCAACCTAGCAATTCTAGCATGATGCGATGACATGGCAGTTAAAGTAATGAGTGCAACAGGTAAAGTAAAGTAAAGTACGAGCATGACATGGCATGAATCATTCACAAGACAAGTACAAGACAAGTAAAGTAAGCACCTCGTGCACAGAGATTCCGTCTTTTGGCTAGAGTGGCTGCGCGGGCCAACTCCTAAGCTCAAGTGACTGTTTATCCCTACCCCTCCACGTGTATCGGGCATTGGTTTTCAGCCAACACATGAGGCCCGCTTCTGGATCATGAGTCAGGAAGTGTTTTTAACAAGTATGGCATATGGGTGCACCTAGCCGGACCAGGAAACCGGGCATTGGCTTTTGACCAACACATGAGGCCCGTTTCCCCGGAAGTAGTATTCAAGGAGTACAAGTATTGTAGTGTGTGCTACGAATGCAACAATCAACTGGGATGACATGTAAGATGCAATGCATGGCAGTTAAAAGTGCGTACAGATAAGGAAAGTAAACGTGACAGTTTAGTATGCATGATCAACAAGTTTAAAGAGTTGGATCTAGCTTCGTTGTCAAGCTAGGTCAATTAGGTGACGGATCTAGTTTCGTTGTCAAACTAGATCAAGTAGGTGTCTAGCCAGCTATCATTTCACTGACTAGTCTCTTTTACGCTAGGAACAAGAAAGTGGCCTAAAAACATGGCCCTACACAAGAGTTGGCAAGTTTCACTTGCTTGCAAGTACGACGTCTGAGCACACCGTCCAACGAGTCCAAAAATCACAATTATCCTACGTGCACAAGTCCACCGGCCTAAAGTCCATATTATTAATCTTGATTAGTGAATTTAAAACATTTAAAACATTTTTAAAACATCAATTTTAGTCTTGATTAACAGGCAATGGGTTGGGGGTCCTAGGGGTGCAAAGTGTTACCTCAACACGACGCGAAAGCTACACCGGCGTCGGGTAGCGACGCCGGGGGTTGGAATAAAAGATCGCGCTCCAGGTCCAGATTCCAATTAGATTCCTCGCTGGAAGTTTCAGAGCAATCAACCGGAGCGACGATTCCAGATTCCAAATCTAGCACGAGCGACGACGGGCTACGACATGTCGCAACGTCGTACGCGGTAAATCGTCGAAGAGAACGCACCTAGGTGGGGCCCACAGTAGTCCTAGGGACCTTTGGGGGACCCACAATACCTCTGGAGAACTTGGGGGGCCCATGGAGGCAAGTGGTGCGACGGGTGCGGGGTTGCGACGAATGGCTCTCGGTCGTACACAGCCAATGCAGGGACTTGGCTCGGTCAGACGCGGGAGAACGGCGCTGCACAGTGCTGCGGTCAGTCACAGCAGCGGGTGCGGGGGCTTCCTTCGGTCGGTGCGGAGGGAGCGGTCGGTCGGGCGCTTGGGCGGGTCGTTGCAACGTTTGCAACATTGCAACGAAGCGGCGAGCGGGCGATGCGGGCGGGTGCCTCGGTCAGGCACGGGGCGATGCGGGGCGATAGAGCGGGCGATGCGCGGTGCGGTGCGGTGCGTGAGCAGGGGAAGCTCTCGGTCAGACCGAGGGCTTCTCTCGGTCGAAGCGGGGAACGGAGCGGGGGACGGCTGTGCTGCGATGCGGACGGGGCGATGCGGGGGCGGCTAGCGGTCGGAGCGGGGGTTTTGGCTTGGTTTTCTCGGTCGGTGCGGCAGCAGTTCGTCGCAACGTTGCGACGAATCGTCGCAATGTCAAATTTGAGTTTTGGAAGATGCTAGGGTTAATTTCTTGCGAAAATAGGTCTTCCTAGGGGTTGTTTATATAGTGTAGATGGGTTGACTTGGTCTAAGGCTAAATCTAATAGGATTAGAAGTTTAAAATAATTTAAAATTTGAAATTCAACTTCTCCAACTCATCCAAGGATTTGACCTGGTCCAAATGAGCTGGAAATTGGCTCAAAAATTCTTTAATACGTTTAAAACTCAAATAAATTTTATTTGGCCGAAAATAATTTAAAAATTAATTATTAAAAATATTTTAAAACTTGTTAAAAATATAAAAGTATTCAAATGAACTCCAAAAATTATAAAATAAATATCGGGGTGATCGTGGCACCGAAAGTGAGCTAACTAAGAAGACGGATCTCAATTTCGACGTCTAACGACGAAACTAAAAATAGAAACGTCTCCCGTCAAAAGTGAGAATCGCAACGTCTCATCGAATAAGATTAAATTGTGGGAAAACGACTCGAGAAACGTCGTTCCAATTTAGTGCCACTATTTAATATTCTCAGAGACGTTCATAACGGAATATCGCACTAAAGTGTTCACAACAAACAAAGTCTAAAACAAACACGTGCACGGCCAAGAGCACATGCACGAACAACGTACAACGAAAAGTGGTCGTTACCGAGGGAAAAAAATGAAAAGAAAGAAAAAGAAGAGGAGAAGAAGAGGGCTTGAAGGATGTGGATTTTTGGTTGCAAGATGTCACCTTTTAGAGCTTGGAGCTTGGTGGGGGTGGAGCCATTGTTGGTGCTGGGATCTTGGTGGAAAAGCTCTCATTTTTGTTGGAAACCAACTCCACTTAGTATATGATTTCCATGTTATGATTAGAAGCGAAAGCTTTCATTTTTGTTGCATACATGCATGTTATGATTTAAAGGTAGCTCCTTTTATTTTGAATTCATGTAAAGAAGTTAGCTTTCCTTCGTGGCAACATGCTAATATATTAACAATGCTAGATTTCTCAAAACTCAAGGTGAATTCATACTAAAGACCCTACCTTTACAAGTTATTGTTGGTGTTGTTGCTGGAATTTTTACACTGCACATTTGGCTGTTAGAAAAATAGATGTAACTTTTATTCTAAACAACATAAATTCACATAAAAATGCAATCTGGAAAGCTAGATGAATTCTTGACAATTTTAATTTAGATCAGTTCTCCAATTCCTAATGTAATTAGATTTAAATTGTAGTTGTGTCCGGTGTATATAAATCTGGCAGCATTTACACTCTGCCATGAAACAAGCTTTAACATTTGATATAGTTATGCAAATTCATTGTGCTTAGACAATTTGAAAACATAGATTCAGCTGCAACATTTTTCATGTTGAGCTTTATCTAAAAATATGCTTGTAACATGTTGATATTTACTGTTTTCCCAGACCCAGATTTTTAGTTTCAGAACAAATTCTGTATCATGTAGGGTTTAGTCCATATCAATTAGCCAGTTTGCTCTAAATTTATGATATTTGATATCTGAGTAGAAAACTTCATTACCTACAACTTTCATTGAATAAGTTGTACCAAATTCACAAAGGAAATGGATGATAACTGCCATTGTTCATGACTACCTACATTTCTCTTGCAAGCTGAAATGCTAACGTGATGTTTTGAACTATGTATTGTTGTCAATCTTACTTTTAGTGTTAATGATTATTGTTGATACATGGAAGGAGGTTTATTGGTATGGTTTGCTCATGGATTTGCTGATGTGCTAAGTGGCCATGCTTTGTTGTTGATACTCATCTTCATTGCTACAAGATCTCATTGGCATATGAAAGGAAAATTATTTATGTTATTGCCTCCATATGGTTCATTTAAAGATATTGTTTCATGACATGAATATCCAAATTATAATGTGGAAATGTGTATGAAGGATGGTTATGGATAACTTGGTTGTAGATGCATGGAAGGCATGGCTCTTTTGATATATTATATGGGAGTGGAAATGCACAAGAAGATGCATGTCCCAATTATAATGTGAATGGAAATGAGAATGGAAATGCACAAGTAGATGCATGTCCCAATTATAATGTGATATGTGGAAAGAAAGAGAATGGGAGAATATTTAAATAGCCATGCCTACATGACCCTACAAGCAAGTTATATAATGTTGTCACTACTTCATGGTGCCTCTCTTGTGATTCCATGTGTTATAATTATTGCGTTTAATATGGTCATAGTTATAGCCTACTTTCAGTACTTTATGCTTGTGTACTTAACCTTACTTCACAAGTATTACAAGTTTATGAAAAACTGACTCAATCCCCTCAAAGGGGGTTAGATTTCCCGTGGGGTTGGGGGAAACCTGAGTGTTGCATGGGCATAAGGACTGGACTCGTTAGAGATGTCTCACTCGCACTCCCAACATCCAGCAACAGGGAGTGGGCAGGGTTAGAGAGGCCCATATGTATACTCGTGATGCACCATGGGTAGTGGCTCCTTCTATCTGCCTCTATTTATCTCACTCCCGAAACGGTGGAGTTCGAGAGGCCACGTTACTTGCAGTGCTCGTGTACTATTGGCGGGGTATGATTCTTCCACCCAACCTGAGTGAGTTCCAGTCCCTTATGTTACATTCAATACCCTGATTTCGAAGGCAAAAGACTAATTAAAAAATTAAATTATTTCTCTTTAGTACATTATCACTTTTGTTGTATAAGTATCTCATTCTTCATAGTTAAGCCTTCTTTTATGTAGCACTTGTGGAGTATTGTAGTTTGTTTCCTCTTGTAGCACTTGGTGTTTTGTAAGTAGCTTCCCTTGCTATGTATATGTTTATAGTTTATTTCCCTCTTTTAATCTTCATTGGCACTTTATGATCATTGTTGTAATTGTGTTCGATTGTTATAATTTATGTTAGCGTAGCCTGTACTCGTAGTTTTCACCTTGTGACATGACATTGTTCTTTAGTTCTTTTTCATGTATCACTTACACCTTGCCATGTCATGCATACTTAGTAGTTTTTACATGTAGATAATATATTAGTTGGAGTTTGGTATTCCTACTGGGTTACGCTGTGACGTGTCCCATCTGTGGTTTTCTGATAGTTGGTGTTGGTGGCATGGAACTGGAGCCATGAGAGTCGAGAAGTGTTGGGGGTTTGTATAAATGTGAGAGGTAGGAGATGTGAGTTGTACATGTATAAGAATTGTGGTTGTCTTAAATATGTATATAGACACGATGATGGAGTGTGTATAAGATCTTGCTTGCTTTGGTTGTCTCTATGGCTCATCATCTGTGATGTAGGCTTTTCTTTTATGTATTTCTAATCTAGGAGCATTACTTGTACTATCCCAGCATGAGCACAGTGGGCCTGCTTCGCTTTTTGTTTTCCCTCTCTTCTTTCCCTTTCTTCTTCACCCTCATCTTCCCGGGTATCCTGGGAGCGGGGCGTGACAAGTGCGGCCATTTCAATTTTCCAAGCGACCCCATCACACAGAATGCTCTAAAGACGGCATCATGCATAACTTCATCCAAACGACGTGGCCACGTAGTTTGGCCTAAATGACCGTTTTGTTAGATACAACATGTAGTTGGATAAAACGATCGATGACTTCTCGTTTGATGATAACAAACATGTGTGAACAATTTGATGTGTGTGCTAAGTGTTTTCAGGAATGGCAAGCTTGCAAATACTCAAACGATGACTTGGTCAAAGTGATGGAGAAATTGCAACTCATTTGCAATTTGGACTTGGTCAAAGATGAAGAGATTAGGAGAGGATCTCATTCAAATGAATTTGAGATTGATTCAAATTGTTTATGATTAAATCAAATCACATGGCAATCTTTTTTCAAAATTCATACTCAAACCAAATCCCACTTGGATTCCTATTGTAGTTTGAATTCAAATCTCAAACTCCTATAATTAAGGGATTCTCCTAAGGCCCAGTTGATCTCTCTCTATTCCTATATAAACTCTCTCCAAAGAAGAGAAGTTTAATGCGGATACACAAACCAAAGAGAAACAAATATTGCGGCCAATAAAAGCTTCAAAGCCCAGCCATACTTCCTGCAGCCGCAACCTTGAAAGGCTAAAAATCCTACCTTCAACATCATCTAGCCTTCTAGCCTTCTAGCCGTAAGACAAGCAAGCAATAGGGGTCATCTTCAAATCAACATATAAGCACCCTTGCATATTGCTCCAAGGATCAAGTTACAAGCATCACGAAGAAAAGGTAAGAACTTGTTTTCTTTTTATTAATGAATGCTTGTTCTCTCTTGCAGGGTGAATCAAAAGTCACAAATACCATGAAGAGTAGCCGAAGTATTTGACTCCCTACAATTCATCAAGTTCCAAGATCTTCAAGGGGTTATAAGTTCCAAAGACTACACAAGTTCCAACCCTTCAAGTTGTGATTACAAGCCTCCTTCACCAGTCGCAATCTTCTTCAACCAATGATCAAAGACGCACTTGTTGATCGAAGAGGCATCGGCCACTCCATTGTTGCCAACCGAGCTTGATTGTTGCAAACCGCTTCTGTCGACCGATATCCAAGCATCTCACGCATCAGGGAGCAGTCGCAAATCATCTCTATTGTCGGCCGAGTCTGACAGCTTCACCATCTACTTGCCTACCTACCAACTGAAGCTGTGTGCCTACCAACCAATCCTCGTGTGCCAAAGTGTTGGTGACAGCCTGCTGCTTACCTAAGATTGTTGGAGACCAAGCTAAAGGCCACCTCATCTGCAGTATCGACCCAAGTTGATGTGCCAACATGGTTGACTGCAGACCGATAGCCCTGTGTGCCATCAAGCCATGTCGACTGCATAACAACCGCACCAACAAGCTGACAAGAGGCACTATCGACCCACAAGATCTTGACGGTTGTTGCCGAGCTCCTTCCGTCCCAAAGTCACAGCCATTCAGGAAGCCAAGGATCTATCAAAGATGAGAGTGAAGAATTGATAGGAAACTTAATGTCACATGAGCTTGAGCTGCAGAGTATAGAAGAAAGAGAGAAACCAGAGGCCAAGGCTCCCAAACCACTAGCTCTTCAATCTAAGAAAGATGAAGATGAAGATGAGGAGGAAGCAATGTTGGTCAGAAATTTCAGAATGTATATCAAGACCAGCCAAGGGAGAGCTGAAATGTTAAAAAGGTTAATCGCTCTGACAATTCTAATTCTGTTAAAAAATCTTTTGAGCAGACTGCTACTAATGATGTTCAATGTTTTAAATGCAAAAAGCAGGGACACTATATAAAGGATTGCCCACAATCAAAGAACAACACTGCGGAGAAGAAAGGAAAATCTTTAGCAATAACATGGGATATGGATAACGAATATAAAACTGAGGAGGAGACTTCCCACTCCTCCCTCTGCCTGATAGGAAAGCTTGATGAGGTAACCAAAGTTCAACTTCTGAAAACTGTTAATGAAATGCAAGATGAAATTGAAAGTTTAGAATCAACTGTAGAGAAACTTGAATCCACTATAGAGAAGTTCAGAAATTCTAATGATGAACTGCAACAAGATAATTACAACATGTCACTACAAGTTGATGAACTGAAAGGGAAAATTGTTGCATGTGATTCTACCATTAATTTGTTGAAAAAAATTCCAGCTATGTTGAAAAAGTTGATTGTCTTTCGTGTCCTACATTGTTAAAAGATATTTGCATGCATAAAGAAAGAGTTACTAAGCTAGAAATTGAAAATAAAAAGCTTATTGAAAAGATGTGCATGCTAAATAATGAGCTTAAAGAAAATATAATTGATTTTGAAAAGAAAGCTGAAAACATGAAAAAGAATGAAGATGAAAACAAGAAGGCTTTCATTATTAAATGCACTTTGCTTGTGAATGAAAATACCATTTGAAATCTAAAGTCACGAGCCTAGAATTGACCATTAAGAAATTTGGTATGGGAAAACAATCTTTGGATATAATTCTTGGAAACCAAGTATATGGCAATAATAGGCGAGGACTAGGATATGGTTTTAAAATTTTGAAAAGTCAGAATATAGGAAAGTTCACGTTGAGACTACAAAAGCTAGAAATATTCATGCAAAGTGTTTTACATGTGGTTGTGTTGGTCATACCTCATATTATTGCAAATATAGGAACAAGAACATTAAATTTAAGCAAATATGGGTTCCTAAAAATTTGATGACTAACGTGAGTGGACCTATTTGGTTTCCAAGGTCACATGTAACATCTTTCGTATAGGTAAGATGGAGTGGCAAGGATCTATGGATTGGACATCACATTTCATTAAAAAGTTCCTTAGCCAAACAACACCACGAAGGTATGTTATCTTGATTGAGCGTAATGAATACATCCGTAGCTTTTTGTGTGCTTGATTTGTTTTTGTTTGTGTGCTAGTTCATTTGTTTGTGTGCTAGTTCATTTGTTAGGATTCTTTAGTTCCTTATAAACACAAAATACAAAAATACAAAATACAAAAAGCTATAAAAATGTTGCTTAGTGTGTATTTTCTTTTGAATCATTAAAGTGGTATTAATGAACGACATTCATATCCATGTAGAAATTGATGTATTATTATTATAGCTACATGTGCATGTTTGATTTTCTAAATAACCATGAAATGTTCAATGATTAGAATAATTCAATTTCTACACCTACACTTTCACTTCCACAAGTATTAAATGTCGTTATACATTTGGAGATATCTTTTATGAAATATTGGAAAGTGAATGTAGGATGAAAAATAACTGAAAATCTAAGGGATATGATGTGTCTTGCCTTGGATAAAAATGGAGTTCAAAAGAAAAGAATTGATATATATATATATATATATATATATATATATATATATATATAAAATAAAAAAGCAATGTCCGAGATTGGCGGAGCGCAACCTAGAAGCGATTCTGATTGCGGACGTGAAGATGGCGGCCAATCAGCAAATGTAAAGGTCATCAATCCTGTGGATGTTGTTACACCATCGGTGAATGCTTCTACTGCATCTGATGGGAATAAAGCGAAGATCTCTGCTGATGGATGGCAAACGGTGGACTACGCAAAGAGGAGGGTGGCCAGGGCACAGGATCAACGGGGTAATTCTGCTGGAGGGGTAAGAGGTCGGATACCATCTAGATCTGCCGTCAATAATCACAATTTGAATTTTAATCGATTTAGAGAAAGAAGTAGAGTTCCTGTGAGGAGGAATCATCAAGCTGATAGCCATTCTAGCAATGCCCAACAGGTGTTTGGTAAAAGTCCTATAAGGCCACAGGCAACTATCCGTATTAATCCTGAGGGTGATAAAAAATCATGGCTTGATGTTTGCTCCCAGCGTCGTAAGTATGATGATCCCCTAATAATGTCTCTAATTCCACCATCTGGAGTAGAGAATGGTATTGCTAAGGTGAAAATCTCAAAATCCCAATTGGAAGGGGGAATAGCTAGATGGAAGAATTCTCTTGTGGGGTATGTCCTGGGAGATATCCCGTACTATGGACAAATCAAGGCGTGGACTGACATGCTATGGAAGCTAAAGGGGGGTCTTCAGATTTATAGTAAGGAGAATGGGTTTTTCTACTTCTGTTTTGAAAAGGAAGAAGACAGAGACAATATTCTTCACGGGGGTCCATGGCTATTTGACGGGCGTCTGGTAGTTCTGCAGCGCTGGAGCCCGTTAGTAAAGCATGACCGTGATTTTCTCACAGCAGTACCAGTGTGGATACAACTCCACAATCTTCCTCTCCACATGTGGTCTAAAGACATCTTAAATATGGTGGCGAGTGGAGTAGGTACGCCAATTTGTCTTGATCGTGGAACTGCTAATTTGAGCAAAATAATGTACGCAAGGTGTTTGGTTGAAGTTGAAGCAAGCAAACCATTGGCGAGAAATGTGATTGTTGAACTGGAAGATGGTTCAACTGTTTTGGTCACGGTAAAATATGAAGGAGAGCCTCCCCGTTGTATTTCGTGCTCAAGTTTTGGTCATTTGAACACTCATTGCTCAATCAAGGTGAAGGAGAAAGCGCCCTCTTCGATCCAAAAACCTGTGGCAGAATCCCAAGTACTTCCAATTGCCCCTCCCGTTGAATTATTAAAAGGAGAAGGCTCGGGTTGTGCCATTCAGAAAGCTGCTCCAGGTGTGATTAATTTAGAAATGGAAGTTAACCTGGGAGCTACTCTATCTGAGGAACCTACAGAGATTAATACTTCAAAGGTTAATGTGGGGCTTTGTACGCTGGAGTCCACTTTAAATTCCGAAGGGGATGTTCTGACTGAGCCGGCAGAAGTTTGTTCCGAAGGGGAGAAGCAGTCATCATCCCAATTTCCAGTTGAAGCCTCTCAAAGTCCGGTGGAAACATCCAACAACACATGTCTGCAGCTAGCCCATGAAGTTCCCAATGTCTGGACTGTTGCGGTTCCAGAATGGACAAATGAGCATGTGGCCCTGAACGCAACTTCCGTTAAACTTAAGACTAAATCTGTTCCATCTTCACCAAAGTCTGCCCGGCGTAGCACACAAATTGCAGGTAGTGCTTGCACCCCCCCAATCTTGATTTAATGTCTATTTTATTTTGGAACACTAGGGGTCTAAACAACCCGATTCGTCGAGCTGATTTGAAGCAAAAATTGCGAAGCATCAAACCTTCTGTCGTGTGCTTGCTTGAAACTAAAGTGGAGATTAATAATTCTGAAAGGATCATAAAATGTTTTGGCAAGGATTGGCTAAGTGTTGATAACAGGAGCATATGTAAGGGTGGTCGGATTATTATTTTTTATCATATCTTGTTTTGGAATTGTGTTCCTATTTCATCATCTGAGCAACACATTTCGTGCACCCTCTCTGATTCTGGGGGCCTCACCTTAGTCCTCACTGCTGTTTATGGGATGAATTCGGCTAGCTCTCGATTAGCACTATGGGATTATCTGGTTTCGGACTCATTTACTATTCAGTCAATGCCTTGGTTAGTTGGAGGTGATTTCAATTGTGTGCGCAGTTCAAATGAGAAGGTAGGAGGTAGATTGATTGATTCGGTTACTATGGATTCTTTTAATGCAGCTATTTGTAGATGTGGGCTATCTGATTTGACAAGCAAGGGGAGCTTGTTCACCTGGAATAACAGACGCATTGGGCCTGATCGGATTGTTGCCCATCTCGACCGTGCGCTAGCAAATGTTTCCTATTTCCAAGTCCTATCAAATTCCTACAGTGAATACTCGGATCCAGGCACAAGTGATCATAATCCTATGACTGTATATCTTCATCCTCAAATTATTCAAGCTCCAAAACCATTCATGTTCTTTAATTCTTGGGTCTCTCTTCCAGGGTTTTATGATTTGATCATGGCAATGTGTCAAATTAATATTGTGGGATCGCCAATGAAGAGGCTTGTGGATAAATTGAAATTGCTGAAGCTGGAGCTTAAAAAATGGTCTGTTACTCAGAGGGAGGGTGTCAATTTTAATTTGTGTAGAAGGAAGCTGGAGGATGTGCATAATGATCCTAGATTGAATTCAGCTATCCATATTCAAAAGTTAGAGAAAGCTGCGGCCAATAATCTTGCAATTGCTTTGGATGTGGAGGAGGCTGATTTGAGGCAAAAAAGTAGACAGAATTGGATCACTTTGGGTGATAGGAACTCGAAGTTCTTTTATTCAGCAATGAAGACCCGACTCTGTTACAATAGCCTAAGTCACCTGGTTTCTACCAATGGTGATAGGAATGATGCAATTACAAACTTACGGAATGAGGCTCCTCAATACTTTCAGGAATTGTACAATCAAAATAATTATTGGGCTACCTTTCCTTCTATTTTACCTAAACGGAAACTATCTCCTGAGGCTGCCGTTTGGATGGACAGAACTATAACTGCTGAGGAGATTAAATGTGCTACTTTTCAGCTGGGAAAGGATAAGGCATCGTGGCCTGACGGGTTCAATGCATTCTTTTATCAGAATTGTTGGGGTATTATTGGAGAGGATGTTACTGCGGTGATTTCCTCCTTCCAATCAGGTTATATTCTTTGACAAATTAATCATACCTTTCTGAGTCTGATCCCTAAAAATGCTAAGGCTACGGGGTTGGGAGATTACAGACCAATATCATGCTGTAATGTAATCTATAAAATCATTAGCAAGATTCTTTGCAACAGGTTGAAGATGGCCATCAATGAATTAATCTCACCAAATCAGGCTGCTTTCTTAAAGGACAAGTTGCTAGCTGCCTGTACTCTTATAGCACATGAACAAATACGTGATTTCAGTAATCCTATGGGGGCTAGGGCTTGCATCAAATTGGATATCTGTAAGGCATTTGATAGTGTCAATAGAAATTTTGTCACTTACATGCTATATCAAATGGGGTTCAGGGGCAGATTTATTAATTGGATATCAAATTGCATTAATACCCCTTCTTTTTTTGTTTTAATTGAGGGGGCACCTGAAGGGTATTTTACTTCTACAAGGGGCTTAAGGCAAGGGGATCCACTGTCTCCTTATCTTTTTGTGTTGATTATGGAAGCATTTTCTTTATTGTTGGCTAAAGCTGAAACCGTTCATTCTATTCAACCTATGAGGCTATCTGGCTCTATCTCCCATCTACTATTTGCGGATGATCTTTTGGTGTTTTACCGAGCAAATACCAAGTCATTCAGGGGTATTATGGATCTTCTTCACACTTTCACTCAATTCACAGGATTGCAGGTCAATCTGGATAAGAGTTCGGCTATATTCAGTAAGGGCACAAAAAATCCATGGGATTTGGCTGATATGCTTGGAATCAAAATTGTTACTTCTCTTACAACATATTTGGGTCTTCCCCTGACTTCTAAGTATCCTAAAGCTTCCATGTTTAGGCGGTTGATAGACAAGTGCAAAAAGAGGCTCCAGGGTTGGTCTTCCTCTTTATTGTCCATTTCTGGCAGGATTGAACTCGTACGTTCTGTGATCTATGGAATGGTAAGTTTTTGGATGCAAGCATACTCTCTACCTTCCACTGTTATTCGAGAAATTAATTCGGCCTGTAGGAGATTCATTTGGGGAAAAATACATAATTGGGCTTGGAAGGATCTTTGTGTTCCTAAGAAGGAAGGAGGGGTAGGCCTGAGACAGCTAAAAGATCTTAATGCAGCCTCTGGTGTTCGTCTTATTTGGCGATATCTTTCGACTGATGGTTTATGGGCAAAATTGATGGGGAAAAATCAAGGCTCTGTAGCTGGTTTCTACTCTGCTATACCACGACCAACTGAATCAGGTACGTGGAAATTTCTACTGAGGCATAGGCCTATATCTCAAAAACTTATCAAACGCATAATCAACGATGGTGCTACAACGTCTTTTTGGTTCGATAACTGGCATCCTATTGGTCCCCTATTCAAGCATTATAACCCACCAATTGGATCTGAAATGGCTCTAGTCTGTGATTATTGGGAGGGTAGTGGGTGGATACAAAGCCTGGATATTCAGCCTTTACTACCAATCCTCCAAGCTATAAGACTCTCTCCAGGTCCGGATATTTGGCTTTGGGCGGATGGAACAAGTTTCAGTTTTCACAAATCCTGGGAGGGAGCCCGAACACCAAGTGCAACAGTCCCCTACTATAAATTGATTTGGCATGGGCAACATGTTCCAAAGATGGCATTGACGTTACTTAGAGCTTTTCGCAACAAGTTGCCGACCAAAGATATTCTGTCGAGGTGGGATCTTTCTGTGGATGGAGCTTGTGTTTTATGTAATTCTGCGGCACCAGAAAGTACCAAACATATATTCTTTGAGTGCGACTATAGTAAATACATACTTACTAGGAGTTTGCTTAAATTGGGATACCGGGGAGTTGTGCCAAAATCACTCGAGGAGGTCGGAGATTTGATACTTTCTACATACCAATCTAAGGATTGTGTGGGGGTACTTGCCAAAACGACTCTTGCTACTATGGTATGGCATCTTTGGAAGCAACGTAATATGAGGATCTTTGATGGTAAAGAAGTAGGGAGAGTAGCTCTGTTCGAGGAGATAGCTTCAGATGTTCGTATTATTCTTCGTAATGTTGAAAGAGATTTCCCTACTTCTGATAATCCGTTTGCTTACTGGGGGTTTCTTGATAATGGATAATTGTATTTTTCGGCTATTTTATTTTTTGGACTAGATTTTTCTTATTGGAATTTAGGCTGTAGAGGGTGACGGCGCTTGTGCCATATCCCCTCTCTTCATATTTTCCCTTGAGAGGAACCTAGTTTGTAAATATGTATCATTCTGTGATTTTAATAAAGTACACAATTACCTGTCATATATATATATATATATATATATATATATATATATATATATATATATATATATATATATATATATATATATATATATATATATATATATATATGCATAAATGAAAAGGAAAGAAAAGAGCTCAGTATGAAAAATAGATACGATCCATGTCAATGACACTACCCACAAGTATCCAACATAAACTTTAAGAGTAAACTTTAGCGTTTGTGTTATACTTGTCAAGTAATTCCACCCCACATCTAAGAGTTCTCATAGGCTATGTTTTTGCGTGTGGTAACTTGAACTCATTTTTAATGAGATGGGGAAAATCAATCATAGATGATATCATATTAAATGGAAAAGTGGATTGGCTTTGGTTGAATTTCGTGAAAGTTCTCCTCCTGTACTTCAATGTTTAATCATCACACTTACACGATGGTGTAAAAGTCTATGTTATAACTTTCATTGAATTTGAAGTGCTTATTCTACGAATGTCTACATGCAACTGTTTGTTGTAATTTATAATACTCTCTTTTTGCAAGTGGTATGAAATTGACTTCGTTGTACACTTATGATGATAGCAAAAGGCGGGCGAATATTGAGAAGATTTGGTTGAATAATGTGGTTAATGCATATTGTGCTTAATGAATATATGTTCAAGGAGGAGCATGTGTTGAGTATTGATTCCCCAGATTTGGTTTTGATGATGAACAAACATAAATATCGTGAACTAACTCTTTGTGAGCGCAGTTATGGAGATCGTCGCCAAAATTCTATGAATATCAAAAGCGACGTCTCAAGAATTCTCAAAGCGCGTGATCGTGTGCCTGAAGCTTCGTTGAAGCTCTAGGAGCATTATTGAAGTCAAGAGATTTGGATTGAAGCTTTGAAGACGGTTCGTCTAGTTTAATTTATTGTCTTCTAGCTTCTTTTCGTAGAATGTTAAGCCTTGAGTAGGTCTTACATTAAAATCTTCTTAACGCTCATATCTTAGAGCTAGGATTATCTTAGAAGCCCATAGAAACTTTCCCGAAGCTTCACGCTTCTTTTCACGGCTTCTAGTGCATCTTAGTTGGTTCAAGAAGAAGAACCAACCGACTAGATTGTCATCTAGTCGGTCAGTAATCCTTCTTGAACCGACTAGATTTCCTACTTCAATTCAGCATCTTCATTGTTGACCAATTAGTCGGTCCAAGAAGGTTCACCGACTGACTAGTTGTCAAACTAGTCGGTTAGGAATCCTTCTTAGACCGACTAGTTATAACTTCATTTCTCAGCCTGAGTTACTGTTTACAGTTAGTCGGTCCAAGAACATTCATCGACCGACTAGTTGTGAAACTAGTCGGTTGGAATTTGTTCTTAGACTGACTAGCTCTCTTTGAATTCAGCCTATTGTTTTTCAACTCTTAGTCGGTCAAAGAACACTCACCGACCGACTAGTTGTCAACCTAGTCGGTTGGCAAGTCTTCTTAGACTGACTAATTCTTACTCCCTGAATTCACTTTATTGGCTGTGAACCAGTTAGTCAGTCCATGTTGAATCACCAACCGACTAGTTGTGAATCTAGTCGGTCAGTGATCCTTCTTAGACCGATTAGACTGCTTCAGAAATAGATCCGTTGGAGCATTAAATGCATGAATTTTCACTCTCTCTCTTCTCTATCCTATATATACTTGTGATGCTTCTTCTTAGCATTCAAGGCTGCCATTATTGAGTTGTTAGAGATCAAAGAGAAGAGCTTTTAATTCTCATTTCCAAGCTTTCATTTCTCACAAGAATCTCTCCCTCACTCTTATTCCTAAAGAGAGATTCTCATTGATTGTGAGCCACTCAAGCTAGGAGCTTGAATCCAAGTCTCCAACATATCCCTAGCCACCTATTGCTGATCATCTTGGTGGAGCTAGGGTTTGGTGACTTCTTCTTCCTCAAAATCCTCCTTGCCCTAAAATCGTAAGTTTACTCAAGGCATAGGATTTTGTTTGTAAGTATTTCTTTGTTTCATTTTCATTGATATTGCTAGTTTATCTCTTGGTTGTGAGAGTTGTGTGTGATCCCGGTTTGTGGGAGTCACATTTTCTTTTGTGTATGATTTGATCTTGTAGAGGTTTTCTACAAGAATTTTATAGTGCAAAACTTAGGTTAGTGGTTTCTAACTCAAGTAGCCGGAGGGGATCCAGGTGTTTGGGACGTATGATCACCAGGAACAAGTCGGGGAGACTTAGGTGGATCCGAACCCGTTATATCGTTTGTTTGCATTATCGATTATTGTTGTCAATATTTACATTCCGCATTGTTGGTTGAGGTTGCACGATAATTAGGAATAATTACTCTTGATTATTTTAAAGTACTATTCACCCCCCCCCCCCCCCCTCTAGTACTTGTGCAGTAGCTATCAGGGCATTACATTTGGTATCAGAGCCAAGTTCATAACTATGTCTTCCAACGACAACAAACCCGTTCGTCCACCTTCAAACTACAGCACCTTCAAGAACCGTGAAGGAGCTTCTTCGGTGATGGAAGGACACTCCTCAACTAGGCCTCCCTTCTTCAACGGTACCAATTATGGGTACTGGAAATGCCGGATGGAAACGTTCCTCCGGAGCACTTCACTATGGAGAGCTACGTTGACGGAGTATGTCGAGCCCACCGAACCTGACTTCGTGAAGTGGACTACCACGGAGGTCGCCGCGGAGGTAAACAATGCCAAGGCAATGAATGCCTTGTAATGTGCGTTGGAGCCCGAAGACTTTAACAAGATATGCACATGTAAGAGTGCATATCAAATCTGGAACTCACTCCTCATCTTGCATGAAGGAACGAGTAGGGTAAGAGACTCCAAACTCATTGTTGTAAATAAAGATTACGAATTATTTCATATGCAACAGGGTGAGAAGATGAAGGAGTACTATGCTCGCTTCGTTGACATTACCAACGAGTTGGAGGCTCTTGAAAAGACCTACACCCAAAAGGAGAAAGTCTCAAAGATCATTGATGGACTTCCTTCTTGTTGGGAAAAGCGTACCTTCGCCATCGAGGAAGGTAACGATATGAATAAATATACTGTCGTTCAACTAATGGGTACATTGATGTCTTATGAGGTACGCAAGGACAGTAAATTAAAGATGCAAGACAAGATGAAGTCGTACTTGAAGCAAGACGAGCCAAAGAAAAAGGTGATTGCGTTCAAGGCCGCTCCATCTACATCTACCGATGATGAAGACTCGGAAGACGAGTTAGACTTGGAATCCATTGTCCTCATGGCAAAGAAGTTCAACTGATTCTTCCGGAAAGGTAATTTCAAGAACAAATCTAAATTTAGTTCTACTAACGCCTCCGCTCCTTTGTGTTTTAAATGCAACAAGCCAGGACACATGAAAGCGGATTGTCCTCAAAACAAACATAAGGAAAAATGGAAGGTGCCAAAGTTTGACAAGTCAAAGAAGTACAAGAAAGGGTACAAGAAAGGACTTGTCGGGACATTCACCGACTCCGACAAGGACTCCTCAAGTGGAGAGTCAGATGATGAACAAGTGGAGCAAGCACACATGTGCTTCATGGCTAGAGAGGAACATGATCAAGAGTCTTCCTCTGACGAAAGCGAGGATGAAGGCGATGAGGTAACTATGGATGACCATAGATTAGCTAACGAGCAAATATGGTCTAAGTATTCTAAATTAGTAAATAGATATACTAAGACTAAAGATGAGCTAACTAGTCTCCAAACCTCACCTAAGCCTATCGTCATCAACAACGACACCGTTGTTGAAGACTTGAGAAATGAGATTGTAAATCTCAAATCTCAACTTGAGCATGTTCATATTGAGGAATCGGATGAACGCGAGATAGCGGATATGATTTCTCGAAACTCAACTTTGAGTATTGAGAATGAAAATCTCAAGTCTCGTGTTTGTGTACTCACATCGCAAGTGTCCACGTTGGATGCTTTTATGCATTCTCTCACCGAGAAGTATGAGTGCACATTAGGCCGAATTAATAAATTCAATAAAGGTAAGGACCATTTGGATAATATCTTAAATGACTTACTTCCGGCCAATCATCACATTGGCTTGGGGTATAAGATGGGAAATTCATCCAAATCGTCCACTACCTTTGTTAGGCCAACTTCCGATGCATCAACGAGTGGGAGCAAACACCCCATTGGTAGTTTATCTGCCAATGGTGCTTCCACTTCGTACACACCCTCGTTTGGAAAGAAACCCACTTTGGGTGGACCTCCAAAGAAGGGTCATACATTTATGTACACCCATATCATGCCACGTAGGAATACACATCCTACTCCACCGGTTCACAATTATGATGATTTTTATGCTTCACGTTCACGAGCACGTGCACACCAAGTGAGACACCCTCACGCACGTGTTCCTCCACATACATATGATCATCCACATCACTATCATATGAATGATTACCATCATGCATCATATCATATGTCGCCACCACCATTTCATCATGTGCCATATGCCTATCCATGACATGCATTTCCTAGGCCACCTCCTCATAGGCCACATGCATCACGTAGACATCAACAACGTATGCATGCTCCCAATAGGAATAGGGCTCCCAAAATATTCACCATTTGGGGCCTGAAGAACACTAACATGCATGAAAAACAAGCATACATGAATTCCTATTTTATGAATGTCGTGCATAATGATGATTATGTGGGGAAGTCTAAGTCCAATTGGACTTGGCTTCCAAAGGTCTAATCTTTTAGGACCCAATGACCTTGGGTACCAATACCATGGAATGATATTTTCATCTTTAGGTACTCAAGAAAAATAAACGGAGCAACAAATCCAAATTTAGCTCCAAGGATGGGTGGATACTCGATAGCGGGTGTTCAAAACACATGACGGGTGAAGCTCACTTGCTCTCTGAAGTGGTGCCCATTGCAAATGGGAACCGAGTAGTCTTTGGAGGCAACGAGAGTGGAACCATCATTGGTGTTGGTAAAGTAGGTAACCCATCTAAACCACTTATAATTGATGTTTACCTTATTAAAGGCAATCTTATTTCAATAAGCCAACTTTGTGACAAAGGTTACAAAGTTAGCTTTGCGAAAGGAATGTGCCATATTTTGAGTAAAGATACTAATAATGTATTATTCTCTGGCACACGCCATAAGGATATTTATATATTAGATCTTCCAAAATCATATGAACAATGTCTCATTGCCAACACAAGTGAACAACACTTATGGCATCGACGTTTTGGTCATGTGAACTTTGGAACACTTTTCAAACTTTCCAAGTTAAATTCTATAAAAGGATTTCCTAAGCTTGTCTTTCAAAAGAAAAGCTTTTGTGACTCGTGTCAACGAGGCAAGCTTCCTAAATCGTCATTCAAACCTAAGAAAAGTATTTCCTCTAAGCGGCCTCTAAAGCTTTTACATCTAGATCTTTTTGGGCCAACTAGAGTTGCTTCATTAGGGAATGCTCGATATGGACTTGTCATCGTTGATGACTTTTCTAGATTTACTTGGGTATTTTCATTAAGTAATAAAAATGATGCTTTTGAAAACTTCACAATATTTGTTAAGAAAGGACAAAATCTCATTGGAACCACCATTGTCACTATTCGTGGTGATCATGGAGGGGAATTTGAGAATGAGTCTTTCTCAAATTTTTGTGATGAAGTTGGTATTACTCACACCTTTTCTTTCCATCGCGCACCCCCTCAAAATGGTGTTGTTGAGAGGAAGAATAGGACGCTAGTGGAATGTGCTCGCACTATGCTTGATGATAGCCAACTTGGCCATCAATTTTAGGCGGCAGCGGTACATACCGCTTGCTATGTGTTTAATAGGATAATTTTGAGGCCCGGCACCAAACAAACTTGTTATGAATTGTTGTTTGGTAGATTGCCTCAAGTTAAACATTTTCGAGTTTTTGGCGCAAAATGTTTTATTAAAAACACGTATGATAGTTTGGACAAATTTGATCCAAGATCCGATGAGGGGATATTTGTTGGATATTCCTCCCGTAGCAAAGCCTACCGGATATACAACAAAAGAACCTCAACGATCGAGGAATCTCTTCATGTTTCATTTAATGAAAATTGTGTCCCGTCTAGAATTACTAATGATGATGACTCCATGGATGTTTTATGTGATTCTTTTGGTAATTCTAAGTCTATTGATTCTATTGATACTAACCCTACTGATGATACTTTTGAGAATGTTCCTACTGATCAGGGAATTCCCAAACGGCTTCATACAGTTCGTGACCATCCCCATAAGCAAGTCATTGGCAACATACTTGATAGTGTCAAGACGAGATCTCAAGTCAACTACTTCGCTCATTGTGCCTTTGCCTCCTCAATTGAGCCAAAGAATATTAATGAAGCGTGCGGAGATAGTGCTTGGATCTTAGCCATGAGGAGGAACTCATTCAATTTGAGAGGAATGAGGTTTGGGAGCTTGTTCCATTGCCTTCGAAGAACCACATCGTTATAGGAACGAAGTGGATTTTCAAGAACAAGACCGACGAGAACCAAATCGTCGTCCGGAACAAAGCTCGGTTAGTAGCTCAAGGCTACCGGCAAGAGGACGGTATAGATTTCGAAGAATCCTTTGCTCCGGTAGCTAGATTAGAATCTATTAGGTTGTTGTTATCTTTTGCATGCCATAAAGATTTTAAACTCTTTCAAATGGAAGTAAAAAGTGCGTTTTTAAACGGAGATGTTGTTGAGGAAGTTTATGTTTCTCAACCTCCGGGTTTTATAAATGAAAATTTTCCAAATCATGTTTTCAAACTTAAGAAAGCACTTTATGGTTTGAGACAAGCTCCTCGAGCTTGGTATGACCGCTTAAAGAACTTTCTTTTGGATTTGGGTTTTAAAATGGGTGAAGTTGATTCTACATTATTTGTTAAGTATGCGAATCATGATATTATATTAGTTCAAATTTATGTTGCTGATATCATTTTCGGTGCTACTAACTTCACTCTTTGCGAAGAGTTTTCTAATGTCATGAAGGACCAATTTGAGATGAGCCACATGGGTGAGCTCAAATATTTCTTAGGTCTCCAAATTCGCCAAATGAACGATGCAATCTTCATCCACCAAACCAAGTACACGGTGGAGTTGCTAAAGCGATTTGGAATGGAGAATGCTTCCGGCAAGAAGACTCCAATGAGCACTACTAGACATCTTAATAAAGATTCGGGCGGTAAAGATGTAGACATTCGTCTATATCAAGGTATGATAGGTAGTTTACTATATCTTACTGCCAGTCGGCCCGATATTATGTTTGTTGTATGTGTATGTGCTCGTTATCAATCTCAACCTAAGGAATCTCACTTAGTAGCGGTAAAACGTATTTTCCGTTATTTAAGTTACACCCTCGACTACGGATAATATTATCCAAAGTCTAGCACATATGAATTAATCTCATATAGTGATGCAGATTATGCTGGATGCAAATCCGACAGGAAAAGTACTAGTGGCACTTGCCATTTTATAGGAAATTCTCTTGTCTCTTGGTTTTCCAAGAAGCAGAATTCTGTATCACTTTCAACCACCGAGACGGAATATATTGCCGCCAGTGCTGCGTGTGCTCAGGTTCTTTGGATGAGACACACTCTTAAAGACTTTGGTATAAACTGTTATACTTGCCCTATCATGGTGGACAACCAAAGTGCAATATGTCTCTCTAAGAATCTGGTACACCATTCCCGTTCTAAACACATAGATGTCCGTCACCATTTCCTAGATGATCATGTTGCTAAAAAGGACATTATTTTAGTGTACGTTGAAACCCAAAAGCAAATCGCCGATATTTTCACGAAACCACTCAAGGAAGTCTCCTTTGTGCGGTTACATCGATAATTGGGGATTATGGGTGAATCCGAGATATAGGATTCATATTTTTCAATAATCTTGCATGATAATAATTTTCTTTATATATGCTCATGCTAGATGTGTTGGGATTTTTGGATTTATGGTTGGATTTTTGGAATTTATGCTAGAATTGTTCATGAACGTCGTATTTATATTTTTCGATGTTTTATGGGGTAGAATAATGATGTGTGAGAGTATTTCGATGTATCGTCCAAGTGCGCTTAGGAGAGAAATCAAAATTTCGTATTATCAAATTTTTGGACTCTTTTAGTCGGTCCCAGTTCATTAGCCGATCGACTAGATTGAGTTCTAGTCGGTCAGTGAATGAACTCAGACCGACTAACTCTTACCCTATTTTTTGACTTTGGCTGCTGTTTGCACTTAGTCGGTCCAAGCACATTGGCCGACCGACTAGATTGCATTCTAGTCGGTCAGCACTTGTACTTAGACCGACTAAATGCGTTAGAGCATTTGCGTCTTTTCTTCTTCCTGTCGACTTATACACCTTGGGCACCGATTAGATCTCACTCTAATCGGTGCAGTCTCTCCTCTCAAACCCCCTAACCCTCGCGACCCTCCATCTTCCTCGGCCAGCTCCACCGTCTCCGACCGCCGGGTGTCGCCGTCGGCCATCTCTCCCTCCTTCTTAGAGTTTCGCTGGGTATAGCTCTCTCTCCCTCTCAGTTTTTAGGGTTCATTTCTACTTCGATTTCGTTCTACTTAGGGTTTCGACCTAGGTTTTCATCGTTCGATCTCTTGTTTGATCTCGTGAGTTCGATTATGTGCGGTCTCGTCTCGATCATGGCGAAGACACGTCTCCCTATCCGTCCATCTAGTCCGTCTCCCATGACTATAGAGTCTCCTTCTACCGACCCTCCTCAACCTAAACGTCGAGCCAAGACCACTCATCCCTCTTCTTCTTCGCCTCCTCTTGAGAAGAAGAGAACTACTGTTGCCAAGCCTAGAGCCACATCTCAACCCAAGCCCCAGCCTAAGAAGTTCCGTGCTCCCACTCCTCCCGGTGAATCCGGCAATGACTCTGACAAAGAGTATATTCCTGAGTCTGAGCATACCGCTAAGGCTCCTACTCCCCCTCCTCGATCTAGCTCTCGTCCGTCTAAGGGGAAGGCTCCCATGCCTTTGGGTGCTGTCGATATCTCATTGTGTCGTGATGACCCGTTATGTCTCACGGCTTACAACCGTATCGAGCACTGTCCATTGATTTTGGAGCACTTCGTTCAGTTTTCTGACTTTGCACATCTTGCCGATCTCCTCTCCTACAGCGGCCTATTAGACTATCTTCGCCATGACCCCAAGGTGAATCCTCACACGTACCCCAGACTCGTCAAATTATTCTATGCAAATCGAGTACGGGGTGAGTATGACGACACCCACTCCATTGAGACCACTGTCTTGGGGACACCTATTGTCCTCACGGCAGAGATTTTAGGGGAGTTGATTGGTGTCTCATCCTCTGGCCTGCTTCCAGCTGATATCTCCATGGATGATATCCACGATCTTGACCAGACCATGCTTGCCGAGATGTTCCATGTCATCCCTCCCGCCATGATTGGCGTCCCTTCAAAATATTTTAAGCCTAACACTTGGGTCCTCAATCTTATCTTGAAGTCGTGCCTCCTACCGAAGTACGGCTCCTCTAGCTTGCCCTCCCAGCCGTTTCTCAAGCTGATCTACGCTCTTTTCATGGGGAGCGAGATCAATTGGGCTCGTATTATCCTAGATAAGATGGAATCCTTTGAATGCATCCAAAAGTCCACCAAGTCTGCTCACATCCCATATCCTTGCCTGCTGACCCTTGTATTTCGTCACTTCAGCGTCCCTCTCCCTCCCTATGATCAGCGTCCTCTGGGTCCTCCCCTGAATGCGACGGCCGTTAAGAAGTCTCTTGCAGCATTACGTCACGTTCAGAGGACTACCCCTTCTGCCCCCGAGGGTACCTCTTCAGCTGCTCCTTCTCCTGCTCCTTCTCTCCTAAGTTTGCAGTTTCTCTGCGTCGTGTGGAGTCTCGTGTTTCTCGTTCTGAGGAGATGCTAGCTCGCATCTGTTCTCGCTTGGGCATTGAGGTTCCTCCTTCGGTTTCTGACGAGGAGGAAATGGATGAGGCTGATCTCCAGGAGCTTGTTGGATCTCCTGCTCGTGCCACTGAGGGTCCGTCTGCTGCTGCTACTTCTGCTGGTGCTCCCGAGAGCACACCTGCTGCCACCATTCCTTCGGTGGATACTTCTGCTGGTGCTCCCGAGACCACTCCTGTTGCGACTCTCCCTTCTGTGGACACTTCAATCGACCCAGTGACCACCACCCCTTCTGTAGAGCCTGTTGTTGCTGCTGATCCTCCCTCCGCCTCCTGAGCTTGCGTTGGAGGACTCTCTCATGTGCACCTGGATGATATATTTTGTAGTGAGAGAGTGGGGTAGGATAGTTGGTGGTTATGGATTTTTGATATTTTTGGATGTTTTCATGATACATTTTGTTGTATGCTCGTTTTGATGTCTGTTGAGACATATGTTGTATGTGTGCACCGATATTTCGATCGTTTTTATGTATGTTGGCGGATGTATACATTTTGTTGTATCATGTTATATATATATACTAGTCATAACCCGTGCCCTAAGGGCACGGTTCATTTAAAATATTTCCCCCCACAAAATCTTGGATCCCCTAATTTTAAACGAACACCAAATAAAACGCAATAATTGTTATTTAATTCTCCCAACAATTTTAGTTCCCCCAATATTTAGTTCTCCCAGAGAATTTAGTTCCCCAAAAATTTTAACCAAAAATTTTAGTCCCCAAAAATGTAGTTCCATCGTTTAAACCGTGCCTAAAAGCACTATTCCTCAAAATTTGAATCCCCTAATTTTAAGCCAACAACAATAATTAAAGCACAATGCTTGTTATTTAGTTACCCATAAAAATTATTTAGTTATCTCTAAAATTTAATATCTTGTTCTCCCTAAAATTTTTGGGAGAGAGAAATTTCAAGAACCCAAATTCCAGTTTGAAAACTTAGTAATGTATGATGATTCACATATAGACTACTCCCAAAATTATTGTTCGTTAAGACTCCGCATGGATTATGGTACTTGAAGCAACTAACTTATTCATTGAGTGCTCCATTTACAAAACTAAATATTTCCATTCATTGCTAAACCACTTCTATCTAATGATATTGTTGGACAGATAATGAAATCATAACTCTGCTCAAATGGCTCAATATTTTCATATAAAGACAAAAAAGAAAAATATCAAAGAGAACTGAATTTAAAAGCATATTGTTTACTGTATCACACTACAAATAAAAAACATGAGATAAAGTTAGTGTGAATTATATATCATATGCTCTCAAAATACAAATTTCGAGTCGAGAACCAATTCAACCACCCAATACATCCAATAGAATAGAATTGAATGTGATTTACTCATCTCACAACCTAATAACCGATGTAATAACCAAAAATTTTGCATTTAGAGTTGTAATATTGGTTCTCAATATCAACATCTTGTTCTTCAGGCTCCTCTTCTGAGTACTCGAATCCATAATCCTCCATGTCTGCATTTCAACCCACAGTCATTAACTGCTCATCAAAATAAACAACCCAAAGTCATTAATTGCTTAAAAGCACAGCATAAAAATCAATAGGCAGTATACCAATTTAGGAAGCCCACCTCTAATCTCTTCTCCCAATCAGCATTATACATGTTATTGAGACTTCGGACAGCTTTAAGCATAAACTGTGGCATCTCTTTGAAGAAATCCATAGCACTCCATCTAAAAACACCAGAACAATCAGATTTAAAAGAAAAGAATAGTTTTGTTCATCTCTTTTCTATAAAGAATTCAATAGAGACTTACTTAAGGCTGGTTGCACTCAAAATTTGAAACAGTTTGATCTGGCTTCCTTCTTAATTGACTCACTAAGTTTTGCCACACAATACAGAACATATGCAAACCAGATTCTTTCACCCTCTTCCAGTTATTTAAGGGGATAAATCAGATTTTTGCATCCTTTTGCATCTCTGATTGTTGCATACACTGAATAAAATTAAAAAATAATGGAAATTTTTTGGTTAACTCACTGATTTGCTTCCAATTGATGACATATTGGCCAAAGGTGTCGGCTTGATTTCTCTAAATAGTGTCGTTGCCTGCCATACTCCATACTAAAATATTACCAATCCAGTCTCCATAGAAGACAACATCCATACTCAAATATTACTAAAAATGAAAAAAAAAGAACAAAAAAGTGAAAAGAGAGAAGAAAAGAATAACAAATTTCAGATTGAGAATAAAAAAGAGGATCAAAAACCTTGCAAATGTCAGAGAAACTTATCCGCATGATGTCGCCCTTATCCAACAGCGAAGAACTCAGGGGCTTCACATCCTCCATCGCCACAATACCAGGACTCATGAAAAAACCATAACTGATCTCGGCAATCTCAAGCACCTACAGAAAGATCTCGAATTAACACCAAGATCCTTGAAGTCCACAAACCTCTTAGCCCCCAAATAGTTCAAATAAATAGATCTAGTAGAAAATTTGAAGGCTGACGCTCCATGAGATCCATAAGAGTTGGGATTTGATCTTGCCGTGGCGACATCAGTAAATGCACTGTCATGAATAACAAATTGGTTCATCGCCTTCTGATCAATAAACAGCTGTTGCAAATTCTCCTGCAAACACAACAAAATTACACAACCCAATCGGTCAAATCATATTGTTAAACAATAAGACGTAATTTACCAAAAACACTGAAGTCCCCATGAAAGCACTCACTCCAGGAGTGTATGGCTTAATCTCAGCAGTCAGCAGGCATCCACTCATCAGGAACAGTCATTTACTTATCGAAATCATCAAACAAATTAATAGCAAATATGTGAGACTTATCAATTTATACTCGTGTGTCTTCCCCCTCGCTACCTTTGCCTCCTGTAACAATATCAAATCAAACAAAGTGAAAAGAAAAAAAATACAAATCCAGTAACACAACCGATCAATAAGTAATTCACTTGAGGGGTATTGTACTCTATGAAATCTGATTGTTCTCTTTGAAGTTCAACAGAAATTCTCAGTAGAAAAAAGAAAATTTGCATTTGGAACCTTGAAGTTCAACAAAACAGGCCAACATACTAATTTCTGTGTCATATGGTTGTAATATATGTGATTTGGACTCATAGGATGCCGAATAAAAATCCTACGATTGCTTAACTCTCCATTAAAATCCTATGATTTGGATTCATGTGATTTGGACTCATTGGATCTAATTTGCATATTAAAGTTTTCTCGGAAATGCAAGGAATTTTCAGAGTTTGCACATTGGATGTTTTTTTCGCCACAAAACTGTAAAGAGATGCCATAGTATTCATTGAGTGTTGTGTGATTCATCGGCATCCAATCTGGCTATAAATCTTTCTAAGGATAAATTTAGTCATAGGTGTCAATATGTCTATCATACTTAAAACTCTAAGGATATGTAACACCAAAATGTTAAAACAGGTTAGTATTAAAATTTATGCTTTTGGGTTGAAAACAAAAGAAATGAAATAGGAAATATTAGTCTTTTAGCTTACATTATGTTAATATGCATATTAATATGTTAATATGCAAAGTTATCAAGTAAAACCGCCCATAAATTATGTTAATATGCATATTACGATTAATATAAGTGAGAAAATTAATGAGCTTTTCTCGATGTCCTTTTCTAAAACTTCAAGATGATTGTTTGATTAAGAAACATTACGACCATTGTGCATTTCTCATGGGGCTCAAGTTCAAGCAGAGAGCTCTGATTAAGAAACTTTGTCTCCAGTTGTGTAGTAAACGAAATGACATGTGAGATTGGATGTTTTATTCCATGTTTTCCAGTTTTTCTATTGCTGCAAATGCAATAAGCCAAGCATTTGGTTACTGTAGAAACATGACTTCCATGTTATTGATGTTTAATAACTGATTAGATATGCAATGGTATGATTTTTTTTGGAATCAAAAGTAGTTGTTGTGATGAAATATATGTTAATTCTCATGTTTATAGGCATTATGTTTACATAGTAATCAGTGAGTAGTTATCACTTATCAGACGATATGCATGTCCTGCAGATTTCTTTTCCTCACAATCAAACTGATGAAGTGGATCATGGAGGGCTAGACAAAATGACGCTTATAGAGGTATAAGAACTGGTTTTAGTGTTTCTTGGTCACTCTCCTCAACTTGCATTAGATTCTTACATGGATATAAATTGGAACAGGTTAGTCCAAGATTTTGTTTGAACCCAATCAGAATGTCTTACAATAATTATGGCGTAAGCACTTCAACGTTCAAACAACTTACCACATCAACACAAAATCGTTTCTTATGTCATTTCAAGTTACCTCTCCAAAACACAATTTTACCACCAAAATTCCAAATCCTTTTTTTCCTTGGAATCAGGATCAAATTGAATCATATAAACATGATCATCCTCTTTAATTATATATCAAATATATAAGAAACTGTGAATTCATAGTAAAATAATAGATAAATCCATGATTACAAATTTACCTATAGGCAGCAACCTTTAGCGTCTCATCGACTGATATAGTTGATTGCTGCTGCAATCAGAATGTAATTTGGAACAGAAAGGATATGCCATTTAGTCTAATATGTTGTCATCAGGGCAGCTTCAAGCAACCCTGATGACATCCTCTGATGGATAATCACAGTAGTAAGCACTCATTTCATGGGCTAATTAGACATATTAGACTAAAGAGAAGGTGAAGACCACCATTTCCGCATGTTCCATAAAAGCTTGAAGCTGCTTTGCTTAGGTCTAGAAGTAGCACTATATTCAGCCCCCGTCATGTCCATAACCTATGGTGTAACAGTCATATGCCTTAATAAACTGACTGCACCAATCACCTATTCAACCAATATCAAATATGATGCTTTAATAACCTAGCAAAAGGATGAACACGGAATGGCCCCCAAAATATGCAAACATTGGCTTATGTACGTAAAGATACCATTTAGAGATGGAACATGACTACAGCCTGTTTTTAGTATTGCAAACATATGCCTTCAAGGTACAGTACCAACGAAGCATAAGAAATGGGTATTATAAGTAATACCTAGTGAAGTGCATATATATGAGACAAAGTGCATAATGAGACAGATTATGTGTAAATATTTATTATCGTAGATCAAATATATGAAGCCATCCTTGATTTCCAAGCACTTCTTACTATGATTCAGCACTACAACCGCCAACCTTACAATTACTTGCATCAAACTGTGAATGCTATATTTGTCAAAATCATATCATTGTGCACATCATTACATTATGCTAGATTGAATTATTTTGCGCAACATGTGTTATTGGCATTTCATGGAATGCAGACATTATATTTTAATATGAACTTGGACCTAAAGTATTTGGTATATATTACTTTGTTTGTATGCAATTATAATCATGACCTGCTTCCTCTTCTTTGCGAGCAAAAAATTAGCCCTGATGCTTCTTCCTATTCCGTGTGAGGAAAAAAAGAGCCATCAAATAGATGTGAGAAAAAAAATCTTGAGCCATCAGATGATATTAAAAGAGGATTCAAAAAAATTATGAGCCAAGATAATTAAAAGAATTTAAAACTGCAATTTGTTTAGCACTTATGCATTACATCCAAAGTGCTCAAACGTAGATCAAAGACGAAGTAAACATAGACCAATATAGAAAATTTCTATTAAACCCACACCAAACTAACAAAAAATGCTCTGAACTGGAACAAAGCTATTCTTAAATGTTTGAAGGACCTTGGCGTCAACTTGGCTAACTGCCACAATGTTGAGGCCTGAGAATGTGTCTCCTTCCATCCCTCTTCCTCAAAGTTCTTTAATTCCTCAAAGCCAGACATGTAGAGATATGAAATGAAAAGTTTGATTAGCTCCAGATAGTTCTTGAAATAAGAAGAAAGAGATCAACAGAATAAAATGTGTTTGCTAAAATTTGAGAAACATAATTAGGTCTGATTATTAGTATGATCACAATATGGTCATCTTTTAGGGTCATAATAGCTTACATTATTTGCTGCTAAGCTTGAAAAAAATTCAGATAACAAAATGATGGCTTAATGTCCGGTTGCCCAAATAGATAGAGAATCTAATAGAGAGAGGGGTGAGGAGAAATCATAGGGTAGTGTCCTATTGCCCAAAGAGATCACATATCAAACAACAACTTTACTAAAAGACACTGAATGAAAGGAAATAAAATCTGATGCAACTTCTTAAAGGGAAATATCTGCCACCTTAGCTTTTGGACAGAAAAGCAAACTAATATAACAAAAAAATCTTCTTAGATTTAACAAAAAACTATAGCCATGAAAAAAACAGAGCACCAAATGTATAAAAACAAAAAAAATGCTCAATTTAAGTACACACACAGTTAAAAGGACATAATATTGCAAGCCCAAATGCACAACCATACAACAAAATCCAATAAAATGAATTCCAATAAAAACAAAAAATAGCAATAAAGATCGAATCTTGATGCAAAATTCATGATGATACTGAAAATCAACAATTGCCAAACACTACAAATCAGATAGAAAAAAATAAATAAAAGCAGAGCATAATTTGCCAAAAAATGTTTTTTCGCCAAGATTAAAGACTATCGTGATCTGCTTCCCATTTTTTGTCAGTGACCACATTGAAAGCTGGCGGTAGCACCATGATCGTGTGCAAAGCACCATATTCAAATCTAAATAATTTCAATAAAAAATTAGCTGATAACCCTGATGATAAGGGCATCCTGAGGTGAAAACCTCGATTGGATCGCTGAGTGTTACGGCCTTGAAGCCTGAACTGATCTCGGGAGAAGCATTTTAGCCAGTACTTGAGCATATACTCAAGTGCTCAGGCAAGGATAGACTCTATTAGGGCATCTGAGGTCCTTCTGGAAGCTTCAAAAAGGTTCTGGAAGCTCCTCTAGTGCAATTTGGATGGCTGAAGGCGAGATCGGGAGAGAAACACTTTAAGGTCAGAATATTGCTAGCCTGATTTCACAACCATACAAAAATAATCCAACAAAATGAATTCCAAGTGAAACAAAGAACAATAACAATGATCGAATCTTGAAGCGAAATTCGTGATGATATTGAAAATTAACATTTACCAAACATTACAAATCACGCTGGAAAAAAATAAATAAAAAGTAGAACATAAATTATTTTTTTGCCACTATCACAGACTTACGTTGTCTGACGATTAACAACAGAGAGCTATTTGAAAAAACAGAGAGCTATCTAAAAAATTGTGTTGCAGAGGATTAACAAAATATCCAGAAAAAATATCTTGGAACCATCTATTATCAAAATATCAAGTCTGGATGATTAGTTAACATGATGTTAGTTAACACAAAACCTAACATCTATGATTTTCATTAGTTTACAGGATGGAACTACAAAGTTTGGATCATTTTTTAATTGTACATTAACATGCACATTAACATGGCTTTTGATATATGCTAATGTATTAGAGTATATCAGTTTGGGTTTTGATATCAGCCCTGAACAATAAAAGCCCTGAACTCAAAAAAAAACACATTTGGTAACTAATCATCCAATTTAAAATATTAAAGTTTGGATGATTTTTTGCCTGGATTAGCACACAAAAGTTAAATTAACAAAGAGAGACAACATTTGTATGTATAGATTATGCAAGCTAACAAACATTGTATCACTTGGATGTTTTACTTGGATGTTCGGCTAATGGTTGCAGGCAAAAGAAACATTTTAGTAAATTAACAAAGAGAAGCCTGCTCCATATATTAAGGTTGATTGCAACAGGTGGTGTGATGAAGATGAAGAAGTACCGGTCACGTGTAAGTAATGTTTGAAAGAACCTAATAATATATTTCATGTTAGCTTCTTATTTCCCTTATTAAATTAGTCAGAAAATTCGGGTTTGAATTTGTTTCAGTAGTTTCAATGGTGTTGCATCATTTTAAAAATTTTAGTTTCATAAATAACAACTTACTATGGTATCCAGCATATATGGTATCTAGCATGTATGGTATCCTGCAGCATTTTGAATTTGAGCATACTAAATTTTATTTATTTATCCATCATATATGGTATCCAGCATATATGGTATACAGGAAATATGGATTTATCCCGTAATTATGGGCTACCGTTCCTATTCTAATTCTACAAACTTCTATTCAATAGCATAGGAACATTATTCAATCAATCCTGTCATTCATTCGACAAATTAATTCTGCATGCATATTTCCTAATATGACATTGAAATTTAGCTTTGGACCTTGAAATTTCCGAATATGACATTGAAATTCATGCATATTTCCTAATATTTCCTAATATGACATTAATTCTTCATCCAATTACTTGATCATTCCGCCCATGTCCCCGCGGTGCCTCTATATGCACAAATAAGAATACCCGAAGAGAAATACATATCTACATAAGGAACATTATTCAATCATTCCTATCATTCATTTGACAGATTAATTTTTCATGCATATTTCCTAATATGACATAAATATTTCATAATATTTATGTGAAGAGAAATTCCTAATATGACAAATTAATTCTTCATGCATATTTCCTAATATGACATTGAAATTCCTAATATGCATATTTCCTAATACAAATTAATTCTCTCATTCATTATTATCCTGCCGTTTTCAGATGTTATTATCATGAATACTAATCATATCATTTGTGCATCATGGGAACTATTCAGTTATAATTCAAACTTGATTTCCTTTATCTATGAATCTATCACAATATATAATATCTCCAAAAGATATGTTACCATTCCAGCTCCATCTAGAAAGTTGAGGGGGCTATTCAAGGAGCCAAACACACCCCAAGAGCTTTAACTGCAATCAAAATTGATGAAAACCATCAAATGAGATGCTACAACCCAATGAATTTTTCAGTTGGGGAGCTACAACCAAAAATTATAACAGAATTGATGAAAACAAACAATGAATGAATGATGATAGCAGCTTGAGAAAAGTTATTTTAAAGGTCTTTCAACTCTTACTCCAAGATTTTCAATCGAGAAAAATTTTAAAGATCAAAATGTAACTCCCCTTAATCGATAACTGTGTTGGTTGAATACCATTCCTTGATATGATAGCCGCCAACTTGCTTATATCACCCTTCAAGTTCCAATCAAACATATGATCATAGAATTGCACAACCCAATGATACAAAACTTCAGATGAAATAGTTGAGTATATTTTGCTTGAATCAAAGTGACTTGCATAATGTCAGATATTTCAGGAGCAAATGTTAAAACATATTTAATTTGGAGTGGAAGTTTTAAAATAACAGTTTTAAAAGTATTAAATAGCAGTTTAAATAGCAGTTGTTAATCTGCTATTTAAAACAGAATATAGAGTAGAAGTTCAATATGTTTTCAATATGTTTTAAATAGCATTTTTAAAAGTATTTTTATCAACCGAATATGAAACTGCTATTTTAAAAGTATTAAATAGCAGTTTTAAAATAGCAGTTGTTAATCTTCTATTTAAAACCGAATATGGAGTAGAAGTTCAATATGTTTTCAATATGTTTTACATAGCAGTTTTAAAGGTATTTATCAACCGAATGCTGTCAGTACAATTTGCAGTTTTAAATAGCAGTTTAAATAACAATTCATGACTTTCTACTCAAAATCACATTGGTCAAGAGGCACATACATCCCAATGAAACATACTAACATCTGAAACATCGCCAAAGGACATCACTTTCTGCTCAAAATTTGCTCAAAGGCTTTGAAATATTGGTAATTCATGATTTTAGGAAATTTTTGCTCAAAGCCTCCTTAACAATTCATGACTTTCTGCTCAAAATCACATTGTTTCAAGAGACGCATTGGTCAAGAGACACATAGATAGGCTTCGAAATAAAAAAAATTGCTCAAAAAATAATTTTTTTCCCAAAATTCCATGATATTAGAATTGTTAATCCTGTACAATTTCACAAATTCCCACAAATATCTTGAAAAATAAACGCATGTTAAAATTTTGAAAAAAAAATACCTTGATTGCAATGGTACCAGCGAGTGTATCAAGTTACCTGGAAGCATATAGTTTTGAAGCATATTCAAGCTTTGAAGAATGAAGTCAACATATAGTTTTGACGAAGTTGTGGAGAAGTTGTGGTTGCAGTGTACACATGTTCAAGATGTAGAGAATGACCTTAATATAAAATCATAGGAGAATGTTCAAGCTCTGAGAATGATCCTCAAGATATATATTCTTTGCAGAAGTTGTGGAGAATGATCCTCACGATATTCAAGCTCTGAGAATGATCCTCCAGAACCACACATGCCCCTGTAAACATCATCTATGGAGCCAAGATTTCCATGTAAACATCCTCCGTGCGGAAGAATTGTGAAAGCTAAGACCATGGATTGGTGTTGGGTGGAGGACGACTGGTTGCCACGTGCCTCTGCAGTAAAATCAATTAGCACAATGAGCCAAATAGAAACTCAGGTTCCTGCATATTGGGAACCTGCAGAAAAATCAGTCTTGTAAGACAATTTTTATCTGGTCATTAAAGTTGAGGGTCAAGGACTGAAGGTTGGTGGATCTTATGAAACTAAATCAGAAACATAATTAATATCCTCACTTAACAGAAACAACACTTGGACGTCAAATTGGCATATGAATTAAAGATCGCATGAGAGAAGCTAAATTCAGGGCCACATCACATTTCCATTGAAACTAAATCATCCATCGCTAATTATATGGTAACTTGCACATTGTTGGCAAAAAAAATCTTGTGCATTGACATAATCATTCAACTAACAAACTAACTAATCAGTTCTACAAATAATTTGATGGCATCAAACAATGATGAAATAATAACATTAGCAACATCAAGTGACAAAGTGATGACATGCAATCATCGAATGAAAAATGATGAATCCTGCCCACAGTACATGAGGATTTACATGCCCCAATTAAGAACTATAAAAATCACCAATGTATTTAATCTTTTCAAAATTGTAGTGTAGAATCATGTGGTTAAAGCTATAACATAATTTCCACACACAAAATGATATTTTTCAGTTAAATCTGTAACAAAATGATATTGTAGGGTCTCAACATTTTTCTCTTGGTGGAAGTATTGATGTGCAGAGATCATGAGGCTAAATAGATTAAGATTACAAAAGATTTGATGTTAATGCAATCTAATTGTTCTTCTAAGCATTTTCACAAACACTTGGTGTGCAGAAATCTTGGGGCGTTACTTTTCTTTGTGGGATTCAGATCAGGGGTTTGTGGGATTCAGATCAGGGGTTTGTGGGATTAGAGAGGGGGAGATAGAGAGGAGAGAGGTTTCTTCGTACCTGCAGATTCAGGACAATCGATGAAATAGGGAGAGAGATGACAAAAGGGGAGATGTTGGTGAGCAGGGTGGCGAGGTACCTGGAGAAGATCACTCTCCATGGCGAGATGAGGGAAGGGGATGGGTCTGATCATTTCCCATGGTTGCTTCTTTAAAAAAGAAAAAAACATCAAAATTTTAGGGAAGAAATTTATTAGATGGAGATATGAGAGAGGGAAAGATGAATGCAACATGGCTGCTTCTTCATTGCCGAGAGAGAGTGTGTGTGCCAATAGTTTTGTGCGTGATCCGAGTTTGAGGAAGAGTTATTGAGTTTTCCCCCACAAAATTTTGAGTCCCCCACCCAATTTTGAGTTCCCCCCAAAATTCCAACGCGAGTGTGTGGCTGCGTTTAAATTTTTTTTCTCACGATGTTGCCTGCGGGACCTAGTGCGTATGTGGCTTCATCATGTCCCTTCCCCAAGTGAATCCAGGCTGTTCTTGATGACTGGGACAAACAAAATATGACTGGACTTATGACTGGGACAAAATTCAAAAAAGGTCCTCTTTTATAGAATAGAATGATAACACATGATATGAAACAAAAGGGAATCGTATCACATTGCTCTATATAGCAAGCCACTACTTCATACTAAGACAACAAATTGAATATATAAAGGCCTTATTCTTTGTTAGCTCTACAGCAACGATTAGGAGACCCTATGTATAACCATTCTTTGTATCTCCCTAGCAAGTACATTTAAATGAAGTTTTGTCACAATTGCCTAAGAAGTTAAGAATCCTAAACTAAAAAGTTATCTTAGATATAGAATATATGAAAGTCCTCCATATGATCCAAAGGTAACAATAATATTTATAAGCTCAATCTATTCCCAATTAATCGGCTGACCGCAAGATCCGTCTTGACAATAATTAGACAGAAAGTCATAATCCGCAAAAACCAAATAGAACCAATTGAACGAACAGGTGAATTCATATAAAGTGAGTGAGCCGATGTTATGAAGACTGAGGAGCTCAACTCATTCTGTAACATTTAGTTTAATTTCCAAATGATGAAAATGATAAAGCGCCAATAACTACCATATTACATACTAATAAATTTACGTTGATACCTATAGACTGAGAATTCAAAACCACAAGAATCAGTAGTTTTTCGCAATTAGTTTTTCCTGTGCCATCTTTTTAGAATATACTTTAAATTGAGCAACAGTCTCTAAGTTCAGGTTGGAGAGATGAAACTTGCTCTAAGTTTAGTGCTCTCTCTAGGAAGGAATATGCAAGTTGTTCTGATCATGTGACATCTTTTTATGGGGTATATTTTTAACAGCTTAAAATCTTACAGCTCTGGATCTTGCCGATTGGGAGTGATGATGCCAGCTGTAAATAGGGAAGAGCATCCGCTTTCTTGATAGGGTTTCCAGCTCCTCCATCCACCAAACTTCCAGTTGATGATTGGCCGACGTTTCCCCTGCAATCATTCGACAGACGAAATCATCACGCCTCCGAGACTTCCAGAACACACTCTCTTCGCGGTAAGTCGTGGCTCGCTGGCTTTACTATGAGATGATCTGAATAAGCCATCCTAGTTAATCTCGGACAACTTCATGTTTTGGTGTCATGTACTAACAATGTATTTAGATGTTCAAACTAATTAAGAATAAGCTGGAGCGGGCGCTGGTGGCCTGCTGCTTCATTCATACAGATTCCTTCAGGAAGGAAATAACAAAGGCCCAGATAGGCTAAAAAGAAGGACCCATAATCATACAGTCAAAAATCTAATACCTAGGGAAGAGGTCATTGACATGGAAGCAAAGTAAGGAACCCCTAAAAATTTGAGAAAATTTGCAAGCTGTACATAAGACATTAAACCATAGATTCAATGCCCTGATTTCCAAATCGTGACACCAATGTCAAACCAAGCGGCAAGGAAAAAATCTCATTGCTTTCAAAACCTCTTTCAAAAATCTGTGCTGAGGGAAAAAACGAACTACGAAACAAAAAATATTAATCAAAAAACTGTTCGCAAAAAGAACAGGAACGAAAAAGTGAACCCTTATAGGAACGAACAAAAGCCAAAAGCTTTCTGCCCTATCGAAGAATAGCTTAGTATGGGTTAAGTAATCTCAGGAACGAACAAAAGCCAAATTTAAAGAATCAGAGAAACGAACCAATAAGGAACCCTTTCAAACTTCGCCTTGCTGCCTTAGGCAGGAACGAACAAAAAAGCGCCTGGCTGCCTTGGACAAAAACGAAAAATCTCTACAAATTCATTAAACGTACAAATCATACAATTGTCAGCAAGGTGCCTTACACGCCTGTTTTTTAATGATAGAAATCAGCAAGGCCTGTAAAATGCAAGAACCTGAAACCTTTACTTGCCTTGCTTGCGAAGAGGACGAAACTGGCTGGGAAGGAACCAGAACCAAACCTTACTTGTTTGCGCCTTCAGAAAAAACCGAAACTCTGCCTTGCGATGAGGATGTTACTCTCTTGGGAAGAATAGATATATACATCGTGTTGACATTTACTTCAGTGTGCACGTTATTTATACTTTTGTCTCTGATTTTGATTTCGTCGCTCGATGAAAATATTGATTATATAGAATTCTTTCTATGGAAACATAGAATTGTTTTCCATGCACTAAATTCTTTAAGAATGTTGATATTGGAGAGTATGTTCCATAACTCAATATGTGGGATTGATTTGAGTTTTGATGATTTCATTTCTCGATTTTCGACTATGGTCTCGTTGGCACGCTTTGATTTTCTTCGTGATTTTACTTTGGTGTCATTTAGACCGTGGTCGTATTCTACGACTCCCGTGCTTTTATTTTTTTAGCCATTGTTGTTGTCGTTGATCTCCTCCCGCTCTTTTTGCTAATGCCAAAGGGGGAGAGAATTAATAATAACGATGTACTAAATGATAATTCAAAGCAATTTACCGTGAATCTAATTTGATATGTTAGATTCAAGGGGAGTTAAGATATAAAAATGGATTTCAAATCCTATATTTCAATAATTGGATCATATTTTATACTTTCCTCGTCTGCTTGATGCGTATGATTATTATTTAATATGGAATTAACGTATCATCAATGCAGGGGGAGTAAGTAAATTTCTTTTGATTCATTATTATTGATTATTATTTATGTTGGTTTGTCATCACCAAAAAGGGGGAGAATGTTAAGTATTGATTCCCCGGATTTGGTTTTGATGATGAACAAACATAAATATCGTGAACTAACTCTTTGTGAGCGCAGTTATGGAGATCGTCGCCAAAATTCTATGAATATCAATAGCGACGTCTCAAGACTTCTCAAAGCATGTGATCGTGTGCCTGAAGCTTCGTTGAAGCTCTAGGAGCATTATTGAAGTCAAGAGATTTGGATTGAAGCTTTGAAGACGGTTCATCTAGTTTAATTTATTGTCTTCTAGCTTCTTTTCGTAGAATGTTAAGCCTTGAGTAGGTCTTACATTAAAATCTTCATAACGCTCATATCTTAGAGTTAGGATTATCTTAGAAGCCCATAGAAACTTTCCCGAAGCTTCACGCTTCTTTTCACGGCTTCTAGTGCATCTTAGTTGGTTCAAGAAGAAGAACCAACCGACTAGATTGTCATCTAGTCGGTCAGTAATCCTTCTTGAACCGACTAGATTTCCTACTTCAATTCAGCATCTTCACTGTTGACCAATTAGTCGGTCCAAGAAGGTTCACCGACCGACTAGTTGTTAAACTAGTCGGTTAGGAATCCTTCTTAGACCGACTAGTTATAACTTCATTTCTCAGCCTGAGCTACTGTTTACAGTTAGTCGGTCCAAGAACATTCATCGACCGACTAGTTGTGAAACTAGTCTGTTGGAATTTGTTCTTAGACCAACTAGCTCTCTTTGAATTCAGCCTATTGTTTTTCAACTCTTAGTCGGTCAAAGAACACTCACCGCCCGACTAGTTGTCAAACTAGTCGGTTGGCAAGTCTTCTTAGACCGACTAGTTCTTACTCCCTGAATTCACTTTATTGGCTGTGAACCAGTTAGTCGGTCCATGTTGAATCACCGACCGACTAGTTGTGAATCTAGTCGGTCAGTGATCCTTCTTAGACCGATTAGACTGCTTCAGAAATAGATCCGTTGGAGCATTAAATGCACGAATTTTCCCTCTCTCTCTTCTCTATCCTATATATACTTGTGATGCTTCTTCTTAACATTCAAGGCTGCCATTATTGAGTTGTTAGAGATCAAAGAGAAGAGCTTTTAATTCTCATTTTCAAGCTTTCATTTCTCACAAGAATCTCTCCCTCACTCTTATTCCTAAAGAGAGATTCTCATTGATTGTGAGCCACTCAAGCTAAGAACTTGAATCCAAGTCTCCAACATCTCCCTAGCCACATATTGCTGATCATCTTGGTGGAGCTAGGGTTTGGTGACTTCTTCTTCCTCAAAATCCTCCTTGCCCTAAAATCGTAAGTTTACTCAAGGCATAGGATTTTGTGTGTAAGTATTTCTTTGTTTCATTTACATTGATATTGCTAGTTTATCTCTCGGTTGTGAGAGTTGTGTGTGATCCCGGTTTGTGGGAGTCACATTTTCTTTTGTGTATGATTTGATCTTGTAGAGGTTTTCTACAAGAATTTCATAGTGCAAAACTTGGGTTAGTGGTTTCTAACTCAAGTAGCCGGAGGGGATCCGGGTGTTTGGGACGTTGGATCACCGGGAATAAGTCGGGAAGACTTAGGTGGATCCGAACCCGTTATATCGTTTTTTTGCATTGTCGATTATTGTTGTCAATATTTACATTCCGCATTGTTGGTTGAGTTTGCACGATAATTAGGAATAATTACTTTTGATTATTTTAAAGTACTATTCACCCCCCTCTAGTACTTGTGCAGTAGCTATCAGGGCATTATAGCATGAACATAGGGGGAGCATGCATACATGTTTGAATGCTTGAACATCATTATTATATCATTGTTTAATTGGTGCATACTCTCTCCATTATCACACTTCACACACACATGTCACGATGCTATTATTTGAATCGTTATTGCTCAAATCTTATATTGGTTTGTCATCATCAAAAGGGGGAGATTGTTGGATACAACGTGTAGTTGGATACAGCGAACAATGACTTCGTGTTTGATGATAACAAACATGTGTGAATGATTTTATGTGTGTGCTAAGTGTTTTTCAGGAATGGCAAGCTTGCAAATACTCAAACGATGACTTGGTCAAAGTGATGGAGAAATTGCAATTCATTTGCAATTTGGACTTGGTCAAAGATGGAGAGATAAGGAGATGATCTCATTTAAATCAATTTAAGATTGAATCAAATTGATTATGAATAAATCAAATCCCATGGCAATATTTTTTCAAAATTCATACTCAAACCAAATCCCACTTGGATTCCTATTGTAGTTTGAATTCAAATCTCAAACTCCTATAATTAAGGGATTCTCCTAAAGCCAAGTTGATCTCTCTCTATTCCTATATAAACTCTCTCCAAAGAAGAGAAGTTTAACGCGGCTACACAAACCAAAGAGAAACAAATATTGCGGCCAATAAAAGCTTCAAAGCCAAGCCATACTTCCTATAGCCGCAACCTTGAAAGGCTAAAAATCCTACCTTCAACATCATCTAGCCTTCAAGCTGCAAGACAAGCAAGCAATAGGGGCCCATCTTCAAATCAACATACGAGCATCTCCCTTGCATATTGCTCCAAGGATCAAGTTCCAAGCATCACGAAGAAAAGGTAAGAACTTGGTTTCTTTTTATTAATGAATGCTTGTTCTCTCTTGCAGGGTGAATCAAAAGTCCCCAATACCATGAAGGTAGTCGAAGTATTTGACTCCCTACAGCTCATCAAGTTCCAAGATTTTCAAGGGGTTACAAGTTCCAAAGACTACACAAGTTCCAACCCTTTAAGTTGTAATCACAAGCCTCTTTCACCAACCGCAATCTTCTTCAACCAATGATCAAAGCTGCACTTGTTGACAGAAGAGGCATCAGTCGCTCCATTGTTACCGACCGAGCTTGACTACTGCAAACCGCTTCTACCAATCGACATTCAAGCACTCACACATCAAGGGGTAGCCACACATCATATCTATTGCCGATCGACTCTGATAGCTTCACCATCTACTTGCCTACCAACCAACTGAAGATGTGTGCCTACCAACCAATCCTCTCGTGCCAACGTGTTGGTGACAGCCTGCTGCTCACCCAAGATTGTTGGAGACCAAGCTGAAGGCCACCTCATCTATAGTACCGACCCAAGTTGATGTGCCAAATTTGTTGACTACAGACCGACAGCCTTACCGACTGCACAACAGTCGCACCAACAAGCTGACAAGAGGCACTGCTGACCCATAAGATTGCTGAGCCACTCTGCCTTGTCGACCCTTGGAGAGAGACCAAGTCAATCCAATGCCGACGTACCACTGATAGAGCCATCGTCAATTCCAAGCCAAGAAGCAGCAAGTTGTCGTAACATCCAAGGGGGAGAGCCAAAGCCAAAAATCCAAAAGCACCATCCAAGCTTGTTGATCAAGAGGGGAACTTTAGAGACGACTACATCCTGTCAGCCTTGATCTGACCTCAGCAGATTGACAGAAACTACTACACGAACACGAACTGAGCTTTTTTGAACTCTTTACTCTTTATATGCGTGTAGTAGTGTATCGATCTTTGTAGGGGAAACTTTACCATTCTTTGTAACGTTTTTGGGGTCTTGTCTAGTCGGTGCTAGACAAGAGGATCCTGACTAGTTGGGGCTAGCCAAGAGAGAGCTTATACCAGGATTAGTATTGTTTAATACTTTAGGAGTGCGGTAAACTTTTGCACAAGAGAGAATTTTAATTCAAGTATATTATGTAAAATTTTCTCCCAAAAATAGTCCTCTATTTATAGGTAAAAATGGAGAATTCAAAATTCAAATTCGTTTGACTTTTTCCACGAGAATCATGGGAGCAATAAGTTAGAGAGATATCAAAAGTCAGGTCAAACGTTGAATTTTGACAGCTGGTAGTCGACTCCCTAGGATTGGTAGTCGACTCCCAGTGTGTTTCAGAGAAAAACGATTCTCTGCTGGTAGTCGACTTCCAGAGGAGTTTCTTCTAAAACACGGCTAGTAAGACATATAGTTAGCTCCTGGGTGTAATGAAGTTTACCTACCAAAATGATAAGTAACTAGCAAAAGCTCTCAAATAGTTTTGAAAATGATTTTAAAAGAATTTAAAATATTTAACTTCGAAATCATTTGTGTGTGTGTTATCTATACTTTTGGCTTTAACATAACCATAAGAAGGACGCAACTCAGACACTGTAGACTCATGACACGTCTTCGGAAGCTTGATCAGATGATGATGTAGATGCGAGCTTCTCGTGAGCTTATATTCTATTTGAGCTTAAGCTTCATCATCGAGCTTGCAACATTCGTCCTTGTATTTGCTAAGTGAGTGTAGATCGTGCTTCTTCGGAGTATGTAAAAAGCTTTTCATTCATCGCATAATCTACACACTTAATTGTAGTGTAGTTAGTACACTAACTTCATTTGGTGTGTTCATTATCAAAACCACTTGGGGTGGAATTCAATTTCCAACACCACTGACTTTGAGAACCTTCTGGTTAATTACTTTGACTTAAAAGTCTAAATCTCATTTAGAAAATATTAAGTCTAACCAGTTTATTAGTGCTTAACAGGAATGCACCGTGTCAGTTTGGTTTGACGAATGAGTCATACCAAGATACATTTATAGGAAGCTTGATGCTAACTAACTCAGTCAAAATTTCCTGCACTGTTCTTTCCTCTAACTGCATTAATCTTCTAATTTGAAGTATTAATTGCAGTTCAATAAGAACTAGTCTTATTGACCGTATAAGTTAGATCACATCTATTATACATTACTGGAACCTACATATTACTTTGATTACTAGTGTGTGTGTGTGTGTGTGTGTGTGTGTGTGTGTGTGTGTGTGTGTAATATCAACTTCCAAATAATTACATTAACATAGAAGTTTTCATGACAACTCAAGAAATTTTCCACACCAACTTTAACAGCCATATCCACAGCAATCAGTCATTCTCATCAAATCACATTTGAAGACAGAGCATATATACCAAGGATAATAACCAACAACCAATTCATTCATAATGAATTCAATTTGTTCAACATCAAATAAATATTAAGCGACAATGGCTCAATCATTGTTTTGAAACAAAATTAATCGACACATTTATTCAAATAATAAAAGAGTGTCGACTTCTTCTTCTTCTTCTTCTTGTTATCTCCTGAAGTCCACATACGGCCCCAGCAGCAACGATTACTCCGATGCCGACTGTGAACTGAACTTCTTCCATCCCTTGCTTCGCCGTAAGCACCTGTAGACATTATACAGATGTCTAAGTAAATATACTGGTATCTCATACTATATATCAAAGCTTTAATGGAAATTTTATGCACTTAAGTAAAATTTGTACCAGAGGTAGAGGCATCAGTATACCCCTTCTTCTCTACAAGGTAAACCTTGTCGTTCTCTTCCAATGGAATGTCTTATGGCAGTGGAAGCACTCAGAATTCGACGGAGCCCCTTGCTTCTTCTTCTTCCCCTTCTTCACCTTGGCTGGTTGTGGGACATGTCTCTTCTTGTCCTCGCCTTTCGACTGGTAAGAAGAAGCAGAGCCGACAACCAACCCAGTCTGCTTCTTCTCAATATCCTCGAACTGCCTAAGCATGTTCAGGAGACCAGGAAGATCCGTTTCAGTAATGTTCATGATGAAACCAGTAATGAATTGTTTGAAGTCGGGGGGTTAAAGACTTCAGGATGATGTCCACGCTCATTTCGTTTTTGAGGACAAAACCTAACTGGGCAGCATCTTCTATGTACCCGGTCATCTTTAAAACATGATCTTGTACAGAGCCCGTCTCCATCTTAGTTCCCCAAAGGTTGCAGGTGGCTTCAAACCAGGCAGCTCTAGACCGCTTGCCATATAACTCCTCTTCGTTCAGAAGCATACTTTGCGTAAGGACCATCTACCTTGCAATACTAACAACAAACACTCTAGAGGGGGTGAATAGAGTAATGGTAATAAATTGTGCAATTAAAATTAAACTTGCAAATGCGGAATAATAAATGCAAGAGGAATTAATCAACACAATCAATCCAAACGCAAACACAAGAATTACCCTGGTTCCCCAAACTTGGGTACGTCCAGCCACACCAATATCTACTATAATTCTCACACAGAGAAGTGAATACAATCTCACACAGAGATACCTCACACAGAGAATTTGGATTTTCACACAGAGAAATCCTCACTCTCACACAGAGAGACCTCATACAGAGGATTTAGGATTCTCACACAAAGAAAATCCTTGCTTTCACACAGAAAGACTTAAGCTCTCACACAGAGAGATCTCAACCAACCCTCGCATAGAAGGTTATACTCTCACACAGAGAGTAACTAGCTCTCACACAGAAAGCTAAGGTTTTAATGAAATAACGAAGTAAAACAAATACTCTTACTTACGCCTTGAGATGTACTTACTCATAGATGAATGCAAGGCATGGAAGAGGATCTCCAAGTGTTTTGATTTGCTTGAAAGCACTTGGATGAATTCCCTTGAGCTGGACACAATGCATGAAGAGGAATGAGAGCTCACAAGAGGGAATTGAGAGAGTTTGAGTGTGGCTTAAGGATCTCTTGAGATTTTCAATAGCATCAAGAAGATATAAAAGATGGCAGCACACTCATATATATAGGAACCCTATATCAAACCCCAAAACCCAAGAAAACAGCTAAAAGATCAATTCTGCAACGGCTAGAAACTGGGCGAAAACGACAGGAATAGTCGACTGATGATCATAAGACAGTCGACTGATCAACGGCTAGAAAATATCCAATGGCTCTAATCTGAGCCAGGACAGTCGACTGATGAAGTCGATACAGTCGACTGTAAACAGGACATACACCTATTAATCCTTCAGTAGGCGACTGCTGCAGGGGATGGAATAAAATAAAGAGCTGCACTCTTTCTCCAGATAAGCACACAGGCGACTGATGTCAAGAATACAGTCGACTGTCAAATAGTCAGGCGACTGTAAAACCTTCATCAGTCGTCTGTTGTATAAGATGGAGAAAAGACAGAGAGATGCAGAGATTGCACTTACGCTACTAAGATGACTGTTGGCCAATTCCCGGGCGACTGTAAATCTACAGGCGACTGTAAACTGAGCAGCAGTCGACCGTACGTAAAGCTCAAGTTTGAGTCAATTGAAATGTTGACTTGAGCTATGCATATCAGTCGACTGTAGAAGGATCGACAGGCGACTGGAAATCACCCAGTCGACTGTAAACCCTTCATCAGGCGACTGATGGAAAGCCAAAGACTCTGAATGAGTTTTTGGACAAAGTGAACCTATTGGGTTGGATTCTATGATAATCTTAAGGCTCACTACAATGGTTAGTTCCCTATCTTCTGAACTTTTCTTTTTGGCTGTTCTTCAGTTAGTCGGATCATGTTGAATCACCGACCGACTCGTTGATGAACTAGTCGGTCAGTGATCCTTCTTTGACCGACTAGTCTGCTTCAGAATAGAGCCGTTGAAGCATTAAATGCCACGAATTTTGCTCTCTCTTTCCTCTATCCTATATATACTTGGAGTGCTGCTTTCATAGCATTCAAGGCTGATATTTATTGAAGTTTAGAGAATCAAAGAGAAGCAATTAAATCTCATTCAAAACTCTTTCATTTCTCACTTGAATCTCTCCCTCACTCTTATTTCAAAAGAGAGATTCATTGATTGTGAGCCTTCCAATCCAAGAGCTTGATTCTAGGTCACCAACATCCTCCTAGGCCTCTATTGCTGGTCATCTACTTGGAGCTAGGGTTTGGTGCCTTCATCTTCCCCAAAATCCTCTTTGCCCTAAATCGTAAGTTTTACTCAAGGCATAGGTTTTTGTGGTAAGCATTTCATATTTCAATTTACTTTGAATATTGCAAGTTTTACTCTCTGTTGTGAGAGTTTGTTTGTGATCCCGGTTTGTGGGAGTCACAATTTCATTTGTGTATGATTTGATCTTGTAGAGGTTTTCTACAAGTATTTCATAGTGCAAATTTGAGTTAGAGGTTTCTAACTCAAGTAGCCGGAGGGGATCCGGGTGTTTGGGACGTAGGATCACCGGGAACAAGTCGGGGAGACTTGGGTGGATCCGAACTCGTTATATCGTCTGTTTGCGATTGCATTTATTTGTTGCCTACATTTACATTTCCGCATTGTTGGTTGAGTTTGCAAGATAATTAGGAATTATCTTCTTAATTATTTTAAAGTACTATTCACCCCCCTAGTACTTGTGCAGTAGCTTCGTAGGGCATTACATTTGGTATCAGAGCCAAGTACCTAGCTATGTCTTCCAACGACAACAAAACCGTACGTCCACCTTCAGACTACAACACCTTCAGGAACCGTGAAGGAGCTTCTTCGGTGATGGAAGGACACTCCTCGACGAGGCCTCCTTTCTTCAACGGTACCAACTACGGGTACTGGAAATGCCGGATGGAAACTTTCCTCCGAAGTGCTTCATTGTGGAGAGCCACGTTGACGGAGTACGTCGAGCCTGAAGAAGAAGATTTCGCTAAGTGGACTACCGCGGAGGTCGTCGCGGAGGTAAGCAATGCCAAGGCAATGAATGCCTTGCAATGTGCTTTGGAGCCCAAGGACTTTAACAAGATATGCACATGTAAGAGTGCATATCAAATCTGGAACTCCCTCCTCATCTTGCATGAAGGACCGAGTAGGGTAAGAGACTCCAAACTCGTTGTTGTTAATAAAGATTACGAGTTATTTCATATGCAACAGGGTGAGAAGATGAAGGAGTATTATGCTCGCTTCGTCGACATCACCAACGAGTTGGAGGCTCTTGGTAAGACCTACACCCAAAAGGAGAAAGTCTCGAAGATCATTGACGGACTTCCTTCTTGTTGGGAAAAACGTACCTTCGCCATCGAGGAAGGTAATGATATGAGTAAGTATAATGTTATCCAACTAATGGGTACCTTGATGTCTTATGAGGTACGCAAGGAGATCAAACTAAAGTTGCAGGACAAGATGAAGTCCTACTTGAAGCAAGACGAGCCAAAGAAAAAGGCGATTGCGTTCAAGGCTGCACCATCTACATCCACATCTACCGATGATGAAGAATCGGAAGAAGAGTTGGACTTGGAATCCATTGCCCTCATGGCAAAGAAGTTCAACCGGTTCTTCCGGAAAGGTAATTTCAAGAACAAATCAAAGTTTAGTTCTTCTAACGCATCCGCTCCTTTGTGCTTTAAATGCAATAAGCCAGGACACATAAAAGCGGATTGTCCTCAAAACAAGCAAAAGGAGAAGTGGAAGGCGCCAAAGTTCGACAAGTCAAAGAAGTACAAGAAAGGGTACAAGAAAGGACTTGTCGGGACATTCACCGACTCCGAGGACTCCTCAAGTGGAGAGTCAGATGATGAACAAGTGGAGCAAGCACACATGTGCTTCATGGCTAGAGAGGAGCATGTTCAAGAGTCTTCCTCCGATGATAGCGAGGGTGAGGTAACTATGGACGACATTAGATTAGCTAACGAGCAAATTTGGTCTAAATATTCTAAATTAGTAAATAGATATACTAAGACCAAAGATGAGTTAGTTAGTCTCCAAACCTCGCCTAAATCTATCGTCATCAACAACGACACCGTTGTTGAAGACTTGAGAAATGAGATTGAAAATCTCAAGTCTCAACTTGAACATGTTCATATTGAGGATTCGGAGGAACACAAGATAGCGGATTTGACTTCTCAAAACTCAACTTTGAGTATTGAGAATGAGAATCTCAAATCTCGTGTTTATGTGCTCACATCGCAAGTATCCACTTTGGATGCTTCTATGCGTTCTCTCACCGAGAAATATGAGTGCACATTAGGCCGAATTAATAAATTCAATAAGGGTAAGGATCATTTGGATAAAATCCTAAATGACTTACTTCCGGCCAATCACCACATTAGCTTGGGGTATAAGATGGGAAATTCATCCAAGTCGTCTACTACCTTTGTTAGGCCAACTTCCGATGCCTCAACGAGTGGGAGCAAACACTCTATTGGTAGTTCATCTACTAATGGTGCTTCCACCTCGTACACACCCTCTTTTGGAACGAAACCCACTTTGGGTGGACCTACAAAGAAGGGTCATGCTTTTATGTACACCAATACCATGCCACGTAGGAACACACATCCTACTCCACATGTTCACACATATGATGATTTTTATGCACCACATCCACGGGCACGTGCACACCAAGTGAGACACCCTCACGCACGTGTTCCTCCACATGCATATGTTCACCCACACCATCATATGAACAAGTATCATCATGCACCATTTCATCATGTGCCATATGCCTATCCATGACATGCATCACGTAGAAATCAACAACGCATGCATGCTCCCAATAGGAATAGGGCTCCCAAAATCGTCACTATTTGGAGCCCGAAGGACACAAATAAGCATGAAAAACAAGTTTACATGGATTCTTATTTCATGAATGTAGTGCATAATGATGATTATGTGGGGAAGTCTAAGTCCAATTGGACTTGGCTTCCAAAGGTCAAATCTTTAGGACCCAATGACCTTGGGTACCATGGAATGATATGTTTATCTTTAGGTACTCAAGAAAAAGAAACGGAGCAACAAATCAAAATTTGGCTCCAAGAATAATTGGATACTCGATAGCGGGTGTTCAAAACACATAACGAGTGATGCTCAATTGCTCTCCGGAGTGGTGCCCATTGCAAATGGGAACCGAGTCGTCTTTGGAGGCAACGAGAGCGGAACCATCATTGGTGTTGGTAAAGTAGGTAATCATTCTAAACCATTGATAAGTGATGTTTACCTTGTTAAAGGATTAAACCACAATCTTATTTCAATAAGCCAACTTTGTGACAAAGGTTACAAAGTTAGCTTTGCGAAAGGAATGTGCCATATTTTGAATAAAAATACTAATGATGTATTATTCTCTGGCACACGCCATAAGGAAATCTATATATTAGATCTTCCAAAATCACATGAACAATGTCTCATTGCCAACACAAGTGAACAACACTTATGGCATCGACGTTTTGGTCATGTGAACTTTGGAACACTTTTTAAGCTCTCCAAGTTAAATTCTATTAAAGGATTTCCTAAGCTTGTCTTTCAAAAGAAAAGCTTTTGTGACTCGTGCAACGAGGCAAGCTTCCTAAATCGTCTTTTAAACCTAAGAAAAGCATTTCATCTAAGCGGCCTCTAGAGCTTTTACATCTAGATCTTTTTGGGCCAACTAGAGTTGCTTCATTAGGAAATGCACGATATGGACTTGTCATCGTTGATGACTTTTCTAGATTTACTTGGGTATTTTCCTTAAGTAATAAAAATGATGCTTTTGAAAACTTCACAATATTTGTTAAGAAAGTACAAACTCTCATTGGAACCACCATTGTCACTATTCGTAGTGATCATGGAGGGGAATTTGAGAATGAGTCTTTCTCAAATTTTTGTGATGAAGTTGGTATTACTCACACCTTTTCTTTCCCTCGCGCACCCCCTCAAAATGGTGTTGTTGAGAGGAAGAATAGGACGCTAGTGGAATGTGCTCGCACTATGCTTGATGATAGCCAACTTGGCCATCAATTTTAGGCGGAAGCAGTACATACCTCTTGCTATGAGTTTAATAGAATACTTTTGAGGCCCGGCACCAAACAAACTTGTTATGAATTGTTGTTTGGTAGATTGCCTCAAGTTAAACATTTTCATGTTTTCGGTGCAAAATGTTTTATTAAAAACACGTACGGTAGTTTGGATAAATTTGATCCAAGATCCGATGAGGGTATATTTGTTGGATATTCCTCCCGTAGCAAAGCCTACCGGATATACAACAAACGAAACTCAACGATCGAGGAATCTCTTCATGTTTCATTTAATGAAGGTTTTGTCCTGACTAGAATTACTAATGATGATGACTCCATGGATGTCTTATGTGATTCTATTGGTAATTCTAATTCTATTGATTCTATTGATACTAACCCTAATAATGAATCTTTTAAGAATGTTCCTAGTGATCAGGGAATTCCCAAACGGCTTCATACAGTTCGTGACCATCCCCATGAGTAAGTCATTGGCAACATACTTGATAGTGTCAAGACGAGATCTCAAGTCAACTACTTCGCTCATTGTGCCTTTGCCTCCTCAATAGAGCCAAAGAATATTAACGAAGCGTGCGAAGATAGTGCTTGGATCTTAGCCATGGAGGAGGAACTCATTCAATTCGAGAAGAATGAGGTTTGGGAGCTTGTTCCATTGCCTTCGAAGAACCACACCGTTATAGGAACGAAGTGGATTTTCAAGAACAAGACCGACGAAAACCAAATCGTCATCCGGAACAAAGCTCGGTTAGTTGCTCAAGGCTACCGTCAAGAGGAAGGTATTGATTTCGAAGAATCATTTGCTCCGGTCGCTAGATTAGAATCTATTAGATTATTGTTATCTTTTACATGCCATAAAGATTTTAAACTCTTTCAAATGGATATAAAAAGTGCGTTTTTAAACGGAGATGTTGTTGAGGAAGTTTATGTTTCTCAACCTCCGGGTTTTATAAATGAAAAATTTCCAAATCACGTTTTCAAACTTAAGAAAGCACTTTACGGTTTGAGACAAGCTCCTCGAGCTTGGTATGACCGTCTAAAGAACTTTCTTTTGGATTTGGGTTTTAAAATGGGAGAAGTTGATTCTACATTATTTGTTAAGTATTCGAATAATGATATTATTTTAGTTCAAATTTACGTTGATGATATCATTTTCGGTGCTACTAACTTCACTCTTTACGAAGAGTTTTCTAATGTTATGAAGGATCAATTTGAGATAAGCCACATGGGTGAGCTCAAATATTTCTTAGGTCTCCAAATTCGCCAAATGAACGATGCAATCTTCATCTACCAAACCAAGTACACGGTGGAGTTGCTAAAGCGATTTGGAATGGAGAATGCCTCCGGGAAGAAGACTCCAATGAGCACGACTACGCATCTTGATAAGGATTCGGGCGGTAAAGATGTAGACATTCGTCTATATCGAGGTATGATAGGTAGTTTATTATATCTCACTGCTAGTAGGCCCGATATTATGTTTGTCGTATGTGTATGTGCTCGTTATCAGTCTCAACCTAAGGAATCTCACTTAGTAGCGGTAAAACGTATTTTCCGTTATTTAAGTTACACACTTGACTTCGGATTACTTTATCCAAAGTCTAGCACATATGAGTTAATCTCATATAGTGACGCAGATTTTGCGGGATGCAAATCCGACAGGAAAAGTACTAGTGGCACTTGCCATTTTATAGGAAATTCTCTTGTCTCTTGGTTTTCCAAGAAGCAGAATTCTGTATCACTTTCAACCACCAAGGCGGAATATATTGCCGCCGGTGCTGCGTGTGCTCAGGTTCTTTGGATGAGACACACTCTTAAAGACTTTGGTATAAACTGTGATACTTGCCCTATCATGGTGGACAACCAAAGTGCAATATGTCTCTCTAAGAATCCGGTACACCATTCCCGTTCTAAACACATAGATGTCCGTCACCGTTTCTTAGATGATCATGTTGCTAAAAAGGACATCATTTTAGTGTATGTTGAAACCCAGAAGCAAATCGTCGATATTTTCACGAAACCACTAAAGGAAGACTCCTTTGTGCGGTTGCGTCGAGAATTGGGGATTATGGGTGAATCTGAGCTTTAGGATTCATTTGTTCAATAATCTTGCATGCTATTAAATTTCGTTTATATATGCTCATGCTAGAATTATTGAGATTTTCTGGATTTTTGGTTGAATTTTCGGAATTTACGCTCGAATTATTCATGAACGTCGTAATTTAAGTTTTTCGATGTTTAATGGGGTAGTATAATGATATATGAGAGTATTTCGATGTTTCGTCCAAGTGCGATTAGGAGAGAACTCAAAATTTCAAATTCTAAAATTTTTGGACTCTTTTAGTCGGTCCAAGTTCATTGGCCGATCGACTAGATCTCATTCTAGTCGTTTAGTGAATGAACACAGACCGACTAACTCCTGCTCTAAATTTGGCTTCAGTTACTGTTTACTCTTAGTCGGTCCAAGTTCAGTCATCGACCGACTAGATTCAGTTCTAGTCGGTCAGTGTATGAACTTGAACCGACTAGATCTTGCCCTATTTTTGACTCTGTGCGGCTGTTTGCACTTAGTCGGTCCAAACACATTGGCCGACCGACTAGATCGTCATCTAGTCGGTCAGCTCTTGTACTTAGACCGACTAAATGTGTTAGTGACAGCTGCGTCTTTTCGCATTCCTAGTCGACTTATACGAGCCCCGCACCGACTTGTTTCCATTCTAGTCGGTGTGAAAAACTTTCCCAGCTCTAAAACCCCTCGACTCCCTCACTCTCCTCCATTGTCTCCGTCAGTTTCCGGCCATCTCCGCCGTTTTCCGTCGATCCCTAGCCGTTCATCTCTCTCCTGTCGACCTAGGTATCCCCCCTCTCAGCTTTTAGACCTAGGTTTATCTGATTTCAGTTCGTTTTCTAGGGTTAGGTCTTCGTTGATTTCTGTTCGATTCCTAGGGTTTTAGTTTTCGATTTCGTGCATTGTTTGCGTGTGTCTCGTCTCGATTATGGCGAAGACCCGCATCCCGATCGAACCCTCGCGTCCGTCCCCTATGACCGTAGAGTCTCCGTCTACGGACCCCCCCCGCAACCCAAACGCCGTTCCAAAACGACACATCCATCGTCTTCTTCGCCTCCTCTTAAGAAGAAGAGGACGACGACCGTCAAGCCTAGATCTCAACCTAAGCCTAGGAAAGAGCTTGTGTCTCCAGCTTCATTCCGTGCTCCCACTCCTCCCGGTGCTTCGGATTCCGACACCGAGTATATTCCGGAGACCGAGCATATCGCTAGGGCTCCTACTCCTCCTTCTAGGTCTAGCACTCATCCGACGTCTAGCTCTCGTCCGACTTCTAGTACTCGTCCCTCTAAGGGGAAGGCTCCCATGCCAGTGGGCGGTGTAGATATATCGTTGTGCCGCGATGACCCTATGTGTCTCGCGGCTTACAACAGTATCGAGCACTGTCCTCTGCTATTGGAGCACTTCGTTCATTTCTCTGACTTCCCTCACCTAGCCGATCTTCTTTCGTATAGCAGTCTCCTTGATTATCTTCGCCATGACCCTAAGGCGAATCCACACCCGTACCCCCGTCTAGTCAAGATATTCTACGTGAACCGTGTTCGGGGTCAGTATGACGAGACCCATTCCATTGAGACGACTGTCTTGGGGACACTGATTGTCCTCACGGCAGAAATCTTAGGGGATTTGATAGGTGTCTCCTCGTCTGGCCTCCTTCCTGCCGATATCTCTGTCGATGACATTTCTAATCTTGACCAGGCCATGCTCTCTGAGATTTTCCATGTGATCCCTCCCGCCATGATTGGCGTCTCATCCAAATCTTTCAAGCCCAACGCTTGGGTCTTGAATCTTATTCTGAAGTCGTGCCTCCTTCCGAAGTACGGCTCATCGAGCTTGCCATCCTAGCCATTTCTTAAGCTGATCTACGCTCTCTCATGGGGAGCGAGATCAATTGGGCTAGGATTATTCTTGATAAGATGGATTCCTTCGAGTGTATTAGGAAATCCACAAAATCTGCTCACATTCCATGCCCTTGCCTTCTGACACTCGTCTTCCGTCACTTTAAGGTCCCTCTCCCTCCTGACGACGAGCGTCCTCTTGGTCCTCCTCTGAATGTGACGGCCGTCAAGAAGTCTCTTGCGACGCTTCGTCATGTTCAGAAGACGAACCCTTCAGCTTCTGCTTCTGCTTCTGCTTCTGCTCCTCCTCCTGCTCCTACTCTTGCTGAGTTTGCCGTCTCTCTGAGACGTGTTGAGTCTCGTGTCTCTATGTCTGAGGTGATGCTAGCTCACATCTGCTCTCACTTGGGCATTGAGGTTCCTCCGTCTGTTTCTGACGATGAGGAGATGGATGAGGATGAGCTCCAGGAGCTTGTTGGATCTGTTGCTCGTGCCCCAGAGGGTACGTCTACTGCTGTTGCTGCTACGTCTGCCGGTGCCCCCGAGAGCACACCTGCTGCCACCATTCCTCCGGTGGATTCTTCGTCTGGTGCTCCCGAGGCCACTCCCGTAGCGACTCTACCTTCTGTGGACACTCCTATTGACCCAGTGACCACCACCCCGTCTGTAGAGCCTGCTGCTGCTGCTGACCCTGCCTCTACCTCCTGAGCTTGCTTGGAGGACTCTCCATATGCACTTTGGATGATATATCTTGTAGCGAGAGTTTGGGTAGGATAGTTTGGGTGGTTCTGGAGTTTTGATGTATTTTTGGATGTTATATGATGTATTTTGATGTATACATGTTTTGATGATACACTTGTGATGTATGCTCATTTTGATGTCCGTCGTGACATTTGTTGTATGATGTGCTTCGATCTGTCGATCGTTATGATGTATACTTTTGATGTATCCATTTTGTTATATATATATACATCATGTTGACTTTTACTTCTGTGTGCACATTATTATTTTTGTCTCTGATGTTGACTTCGTCGCTCGACGAATTTCTTGATTTAATAGAAATTATTTCTATGAAAACGTAGAATTATTTTCCATGCACTAAATTCATCAAGAATGTTGATATTGGAGAGTATATTCCATAACTCAATTCGTGAAATTAATTTAAGTTTTGATGATTTTATTTTTCGATTATCGACTTTGGTCTCATTGCCACGCTTTGATTTACTTCGTATTTTCCTTTGGTGTCAGTTGGACCGTGGTCGTATTCTACGACTCCCGTGCTTTTATTTGAAGCCATTGTTGTTGTCGTTGATCTCCTCCCACACTTTTTGCTAATGCCAAAGGGGGAGAGAATTAATAATGACAATGTGCTAAATGATAATTTAAAGCAATTTTCCAAGAATCTAATTTAATATGTTAGATTCAGGGGGAGTTAAGATATAAAAATGGATTTAGATCCTAAATTTCGATATTTGGATTCACATTTTATACTTTCCTCGTCTGCTTGATGCGTATGATTATTATTGAATATGGAATTAACGTGTCATCAATGCAGGGGAGTAAGTAAATTACATTTGAATCATTATTTTTTATTATTATTTATGTTGGTTTGTCATCACCAAAAAGGGGGAGAATGTTGAGTATTGATTCCCCGGATTTGGTTTTGATGATGAACAAACATAAATATCATGAACTAACTCTTTGTGAGCGCAGTTATGGAGATCGTCGCCAAATTTCTATGAACATCAAAAGCGACGTCTCGAGACTTCTCAAAGCGCGTGATCGTATGCTTGAAGCTTCGTTAAAGTTCAAGGACCATTATTGAAGTCAAGAGATTCGAATCGAAGCTTTTGAAGCCAGTTCGTCAAGTTTTATTTATAGTCTTCTAGCTTCGTTTCGTAGATTGTTAAGCCTTGAGTAGGTCTTACGTTTTAATCTTCATAACGATCATATCTTAGAGCTAGGATCTTATTAAAAGCCCATACAAACTTTCTCGAAGCTTCACGCTTCATTTTACGGCTTTTTGTGCATGTTAGTTGGTTCAAGAAGAAGAACCAACCGACTAGATGACAATCTAGTCGGTCGGCAATGCTTCTTGAACCGACTAGAATGCCTTGACTAATTTCAGCTCATTCACTGTTTACAGTTAGTCGGTCCAAGAAGGTTCACCGACCGACTAGTTGTGAAACTAGTCGGTTAGGAATCCTTCTTAGACCGACTAGTTTTGTGTTCAGTTTTTCGCTTGAGCTACTGTTTATCATTAGTCGGTCTAAGAACGTTTGTTGACCGACTAGTTGAGAAACTAGTCGGTTGGATTTTGTTCTTAGACCAACTAGTTCAACTTGATTTCAGCCTATTCTATTTTAACTCTTAGTCGGTCAAAGAACACTCACCGACCGACTAGTTGTGAAACTAGTCGGTTGGCAAGTCTTCTTGGACCGACTAGTTCCCTATCTTCTGAACTTTTCTTTTTGGTTGTTCTTCAGTTAGTCGGTTCATGTTGAATCACCGACCAACTAGTTGATGAACTAGTCGGTCAATGATCCTTCTTTGACCGACTAGTCTGCTTCAGAATAGAGCCGTTGGAGCATTAAATGCCACGAATTTTGCTCTCTCTTTCCTCTATCCTATATATACTTGGAGTGCTGCTTTCATAGCATTAAGGCTGATATTTATTGAATTTTAGAGAATCAAAGAGAAGCAATTAATTCTCATTCAAAGCTCTTTCATTTCTCACTTGAATCTCTCCCTCACTCTAATTTCAAAAGAGAGATTCATTGATTGTGAGCCTTCCAATCCAAGAGCTTGATTCTAGGTCACCAACATCCTCCTAGGCCTTCATTGCTGGTCATCTACTTGGAGCTAGGGTTTGGTACCTTCATCTTCCCCAAAATCCTCTTTGCCCTAAATCGTAAGTTTTACTCAAGGCATAGGTTTTTGTGGTAAGCATTTCATATTTCAATTTACTTTGAATATTGCAAGTTTTACTCTCTGTTGTGAGAGTTTGTTTGTGATCCCGATTTGTGGGAGTCACAATTTCATTTGTGTATGATTTGATCTTGTAGAGGTTTTCTACAAGTATTTCATAGTGCAAATTTGAGTTAGAGGTTTCTAACTCAAGTAGCCGGAGGGGATCCGGGTGTTTGGAACGTAGGATCACCGGGAACAAGTCGGGGAGACTTGGGTGGATCCGAACCCGTTATATCGTCTGTTTTCGATTGCATTTATTTGTTGTCTACATTTACATTTCCGCATTGTTGGTTGAGTTTGCAAGATAATTAGGAATTATCTTCTTAATTATTTTAAAGTACTATTCACCCCCCCCCCCCCTCTAGTACTTGTGCAGTAGCTTCGTAGGGCATTACAATCAAATATATCCCCCTTTGTCATCTTAACCAAGATGTGACAATATGCAAGAATAAGGAGATGTATGATACCAAATTGAAAATTTTAGTGGGTATCAATTCACTATCCCATGCTCCCCTAGATCATAGAAATGGTCAAGTCTTGACTTCTAGATCTAATACCAATTATAAAGAAGGAGATTAGCAATCTCTAACAATTGAGGTAAATACCAATTGTAGAAAAAGAATCTTGTAAAATAATCCTCTTTACTAATTGATATACAATTAATGGAGCCATGGGCCAAAAGTGTATCAAAGCAATAGATATGGAAAAATCAAGCTTCAAAGATGCACAAAGAATATTGCCAAAACAAATATAACATGAAACATGTTGGCAATAAATAAGAGGTTTGGTTTGAGATCAAAAATAACCAAATGTAAATAATGATCTCAAACATCCCCAGAAATGAGAGTTGAAATATGTCTTAAAATATTTTAAACATATAACATATTACCTCCCCCATTGACACACACATGGATCAAAAATGCATGCATGTCAATAAACCCCAAGGTCCCCATTTTCATGAAAAATAAGTTTGAAAATATTTTCAAAATCATGAAACACACACAAACAATGGGTATGCTAAAAATAAACATTCAAGCACAATACCCATGCAATATACATATGTGTGAGGAACCTAAACATTAGACAACCAAATCTAAGAGGAGTTTGATTTCCTAATGTAATCACATGAGGTGATCACATCCCTAACTAGAGAGTTTATGTAACTATCCCTCTCTTGCACCCTAACCTTAGTGGGAATCCATAAACTCAAGGATTTCCTAGGCAAGGGTTTTGCCTTTGCAAGAGGGATGGATTTGGCATGCTTAGGTGTAGAAACTAATTTCTTGGCATGCAAAGAATGAGGATTTTCATTTTTCCTCACCACCTTGTGATTTACATGCTTCTTGTTGGTGTTATTGTTATACAAGAAAGCATGGTGATTCTTCTTAGGTGCTTTAGCAATATTTCTTGTATTTACACCATAAGAGGAATTAGAGGTGGGTTTGGGTACCACATTTTGAATATAACCCAAACCTCCTCTATGATTTGTCGGATGTTGTTTTTCCAACAAATCGTGGAGTGAATCCCTAGAATACGCAAAGCTTTTGAACTTACAGGATTCCTCTTCACATTTCAACGTAAGTTGTTGAATGCGAATTTCTAAGCTAATGTTTTGAGCTAATAATGTTTCATTAGAAATGCTCAAGTCCTTAACTTGAGAGAGAAGTGTGTCTCTCTAACTAGTGTCACAAACATGCAAAGCATCATTGTCATTTGCACTAGTAGATTCTAAGGCATGCAACCTACTCATAGCATTTTTAAATTTAGCTTTCAATGTAGCATATGAGTCGATGCACTTACTTGCCCCATTAGAGACCACATTGAAGCAGTATTCGAGCTCCTCGTAGGATAGCTTCTCATCCTCAACTTCCTCATCACTTTCCTCCTCACTAGAGCTTGACGAAGACTCTTCCCCCTTTGCCATGAAGCACATTTCCTTGTTGGGGTTGAGCCACGCCTCCACCTCTTCATCGCTTGAACTCGAGGAGATTGATGAATAATCATCAAAAGCTGCGAAGCACATATGAGCTCGCTCCTTATCATCCTCTTCTTCATCACTTGAAGTGTCCTCATCGGAATCATCAAAAGTGCCAACAAGTCCCTTCTTTTGATTCTTGAATTTGGACGTGCCTTTCTAATGCTTCTTCCCTTTCCCTTTGTAATTTTCTTTGTCGGGCTTAGAAGGGCATTCGGTAGAAAGATGACCTTTTCCTCTACAATTGAAACAACTAGAATTGTTAAACTTGGAGGTAAACTTTGACAAAGATTTACCTTGCTTGTCCTTGAGGAATGCCTTGATTTGCTTGAATTGCTTGGCAAGCTCGATGTAATCATCATCGCTAACATCTTCTTCTTCTTCTTCATCTTCACTCGGAGCTTCCCGATTGAACTTCTTTCTCCACTTGATTGGCTCCTTCTCGGCATGGAATGCAACCCATTTGCTTCTCGGGCTTCGTTGGTTAAATCTCTTTCTTATGTTGAAACTTTACTTCATATGCCATGAGATTCTCAAAGCACTCCTCAACGGTGTATTTGGACAAGTCATTTGACTCCAAAATCTCATTGGCCTTTGACTCCCATTGATATGTGAGCGGGTCAAGGATCTTCTCCACTCGATCCTCCTGGGAAATCACCTTCCCAAGTCCTTCCAAAGTGTTCACGATTTCTATGAACCTTGTGAACATCTCCGAGATGTGTTCACCTTCCTGTATCTTAAACAATTCATATTTAGATCTAAATAAGCATTGTTTAGATTTATTTACCTTCGAAGTCCCTTCATGAGAAATCTCCAATGTATGCCAAATTTCGTTGGCTGTTTTATACATGGTGATGCGGTTGAACTCGTTTGAAGTGAGGGCGCAATGGAATGCATTCATAGCCCTCGCATTAAATTTGATCGAGTCCTTCTCTACTATTGTTCTCGAAGTTGCGGGTGTAGTAGGCTTCTCAAATGGTGACTCTGTGATGTCACAAAGGTCTTGACCCTCCAAGTAGATCATCATCTTGATCTTCCAACTAGGGTAGTTGGTTCCATTGAAGAGCGGGGGTCGAACAGTTGATGGACCTTCTTCATGCGACATGGATGAAGCGTTGTATGCCATCGTTGTTGTATGCTTCAACCTCGCTTTGATACGAATTGTAAGGACCATCTACCTTGCAATACTAACAACAAACACTCTAGAGGGGGCGTGAATAGAGTAATGGTAATAAATTGTGCAATTAAAATTAAACTTGCAAATGCGGTACAATAAGTGCAAGAGAAATTAATCAACACAATCAATCCAAACGCAAACACAAGAAATACCCTGGTTCCCCAAACTTGGGTACGTCCAGCCACACCAATATCTACTATAATTATCACACAGAGAAGTGAATACAATCTCACACAGAGGATTTGGATTCTCGCACAGAGAAATCCTCACTCTCACACAGAGAGACCTCACACAGAGGATTTAGGATTCTCACACAGAGAAAATCCTTGTTTTCACACAGAAAGACTTAAGCTCTCACACATAGAGATCTCAACTAACCCTCACACAGAAGGTTATACTCTCACACAGAGAGTAACTAGCTCTCACACAGAAAGCTAGGGTTTCAATGAAATAACGAAGTAAAATAAATACTCTTACCTACGCCTTGAGATGTACTTACTCATAGATGAATGCAAGGCATGGAAGAGGATATCCATGTGTTGTGATTTGCTTGAAAGCACTTGGATGAATTCCCTTGAGCTGGACTTCAATGCATGAAGAGGAATGAGAGCTCACAAGAGGGAATTGATAGAGTTTGAGAGTGGCTTAAGGATCTCTTGAGATTTTCAATAGCATCAAGAAGATATAAAAGATGGAAGCACACTCATATATATAGAAACCCTATATCAAACCCCAAAACCCAAGAAAACAGCCAAAAGATCAATTCTACAACGGCTAGAAACTGGGCGAAAACGACAGGAACAGTCGACTGATGATCATAAGACAGTCGACTGATCAACGGCTAGAAAATATCCAACGGCTATAATATGAGCCAGGACAGTCGACTGATGAAGTCGATACAGTCGACTGTAAACAGGACATACGCTTATTAATCCTTCAGTATGCGACTGCTGCAGGGGATGGAATAAAATAGAGAGCTGCACTCTTTCTCCAGATAAGCACACAGGCGACTGATGTCAATAATACAGTCGACTGTCAAATAGTCAGGCGACTATAATACCTTCATCAGTCGTCTACTGTATAAGATGGAGAAAATACAGAGAGATGCAGAGATTGCACTTACGCTACTCAGACGACTGTTGGCCAATTCCCAGGCGACTGTAAATCTACAGGCGATTGTAAACTGAGCAGCAGTCGACTGTGCGTAAAGCTCAAGTTTGAGTCAATTGAAATGTTGACTTGAGCTATGTATATCAGTCGACTGTAGAAGGATCGACAGGCGACTGGAAATCACCCAGTCGACTGTAAACCCTCCATTAGGCGACTGATGAAAAGCCAGAGACTCTGAATGAGTCTTTGGACAAAGTGAACCTATTGGGTTGGATTATATGATAATCCTAAGGCTCACTACGATGGTTAGATGCATATGCATGTATGAGTAAACCATCTAACAAGGCATTACATTAACCTAGACTCAAAGAGAGAGAAAGCAATAAAGTAAATAGTACATGGATTACATTGCTTTCCTTAGAGTCTAAGTCTTCAATCTTGATGCCTTGATTCTCCCCATCATCTCCAAGCTTTGGCACTCCTTGAGTCTAAGCTTTGGCCCTTCTCCACTTGATGTCCATCCTTGCACCAAGTGATTAGTCTCCAAGAAAGATATTCTAGGAATGAAAATGTGAGACTAAAACATGAAAGTCATTAGCAACAATATAATGTTGTGATCATCATCAAAATAAGATTGGTATGAAACACCAATACTCAACACTTTGACCATCCATATGTTCATGCTTCCTTTGCAGGTCGGTGGTCATAGAAGCCAGAGTAAGGCACCTAGCCTTCTCTGTATCCCTCTGGTGCTGCCTATAAGCCTCCTTCTCCTCGTTGGTGGCATCCGCGTTAGGCTTCTCCGGAGCTCCTCGGTCAGTACGTAGCTAATCATGGTCAGCGAGAGGACCAACTTAATGTTCCTTAGCTAATCCTTATAGTTGGTTCCATCTAGCACATTCCTCTCAATAATGAACTTCATTCCCGACTCCACACTGCATTTTAAAATAGATCGAATTAGTATATGTTCTTTGTATAGTTTTAAGCGGTTTTTATTAAAACTATATTCTCCCACTAATTTTATGAATTAAAACCACTATAATAAACGATTTGTTATAATAAAATATTTGTGGGAGAGTGATCCGACTACCTTGAGTCTGAAAACCTTGAGTGTAGCTCAACAAGTTGTTAGACTCTGTAGTCGGCTCATGAACTCATCAAGAATCATATCAAATATGATGCCCTATCTATTTTAACCCTATCCATTTACGATCATGAGTGTAGCTCATCCAAATCATAATGTCTAGCCTAGTCGGACCCTTGTTTTTGCGTCTAGCTCAACTTACGCCGGTGCTTGGTGTATTCACGACACGACGGTTTGGGTCAAGACTAGACTACATCATTAGATTAACTTACGCCGGCGCTCGGTGTATTCACGACACGACGGTTGGGTCAATCAAGATTACATCATATGTATTTACGAAGTTGGTTTCTACAAGGTTGCCATGTCATAGCATGAGTGTAGCTCAACAACTGGAACACGGGTCCTATAGATGCCAACCCCAAAAACAAGGAGGGCTACGATTTATCTTGAACAAGATTATTATCGTATTAGACTTCGTATAGTTCAGGGTCTCATATAATCATGATTTGTGTCATTGCGGTCCAGCGGACACGGCCAAGGAATTGACTAAGACAGGATCACTTACCCCGAGTCTAGTTAGGGTGACCCAACAAACTTAGCCAAGCACATTGACCGATATCATGATCCATTGAATGGCACTTATCATTTATATATGAGTGCCGTAAACTAAAAGGCTTTTATTAACACTAAGTAATCCTATCAACTAGTGGAATCCTTAAAATTCAAAATTTTTAGGATTCATTAACAGCTTTTATTAAATCCTTATCAACTATAAGGTTCTCGTTGTTCAACGTGCTACCCTAATCAACATTAGGATTTTAATAAATCAATTACAACATTTTTTAAAATCTAGTTATTTAATGAGACTATTATTGAAATGAGTAAAATAATAATCGTCTTTAAAGAGGACTACCCTAATCAGGAATTAGGTTTAAATGTTGTAAATATTCATTAAAACATAGCATGTCACATTTTAAAAAATTCATCTTATAAATTTTTAATGAATTAATGACTAACCTAAAAGGGTTCATGAATAATCAAATTATACATCATGTCCATTCATGTCAACCAACACTAATTTTATCGCATAAAACAAGGGTTCAACTATTTAATGTTTAAATAGCATAACATGTTAAAACATTTATCAAAATAAATAAATAACATGCTTCTTTAAAATTTAACATTTAAATTAAAAAGACATGATTTTAAAATTAAAACATTTTATCAAATAAAATGATGGTTTCATAAAAATATCAAATATTATTTATTACTAACCATTTTATTTAGAATCATTTAAACACATTAGAAAGCTTCAAAGAAGATTTTATCACATAAAACAATCTTTAAATAACATCTAATCATAACAAACCTAATTTTACCATCATCACATGCGATTAAAATCTTTCTTAAAAATTTCTATGCCTTTTTAAAACAATTTTAAAACATTTTACATGGAAGTGGTTCATTCTAACTATATAGCATAAAGTCAGAAACTTTTGTACAATCATTTAGTAAGCATCCAATAATTTTAAAATATCGCAGTCTAAGATCAACTTGCAAACCTAGAGCTCTGATACCACTGAAGGGTTTTGGCAAACCCTTTGGGCTCAAATCTGTGCCCGTCCTACGTCGGACAGACAACAAAGGGATTAAAAAATCGTAACGGAAAAACATATAGCTAAACATTTTAGCTAAGGCCCTATGGCGAGCCAGAACCTAGTCAAGATCTAAGCTGACTTAGGAGGATCTGACCATCCTAAGAGGGATCTATACTACTGCGACATTATTAAAATTACACTAGAAAGCTACTAAATGACATACCCGGAATCTTGGCCTTGGAACAGGCAAGATGTACAGCACCACCTTCTTTCGCTCCTCGAAGCTAAGCCGCCTTGCGCCTTCGATCCGATCTACCCGAAGCGAGCAGATCACTTGTCGAAGAAAGTTTCACTTGAGAAGATCCACGTCATAGATTTCTGGATCCGATCCAAACCTCTCGCCGTCTTGCTAGGACTTGATTGGAGGATATGAAGAAAGAGGATGAATAATTAATTCGTCGATCGAGCGTGCTCAAAAATCAGGAGCTTCTCGAATCGGAGACTTGGTACAAAATTTCTCTTGGGTGTCCACCCCTATTTATATAAGGAGCTAGACCACATGCTCGTCGCACAAGCAATGTGGGACTAAATAATCAAAGAGGAATTTAATTAAGTTAGTAAGCCTTTAATAAAGGCCTAACTTCAACCAAATAAATCTCCCTCACCAATTAGCTTTAGATACGATACAAGTTATCATTTCGAATATCTTCAAATGGTGAACGTGTAAGAACAAACGGCGATGAATTCTGACTTCGTTTGACCCCTCAAACAATTGCCCAAAGATGGGCAAAAAGTCACTTTCGTAGCCACCGTCTTGGGTTTCAAAAAACCCTAGGAAAACAAGTGAGGAGGCCCCTAACCCGCGGGCACGCCCGCCTCCTTTGCGGGTGGGGTGCCCGCAATTAAGAGCGGGTGCCCCGGCCCGCTCAGCGGGCAGCACCCGCTGGGCCGCAGCGGGTGCCAGGCCCGCCAAGCGGGTCTGCCCCGCTAGGTTCAACGGGTCGCGCCCGCTTGACTCAGCGGGCGGGCTCCGCTTGCTTTGGGGGTTGGGCCCTCTTGCCGCAAAGTGGGTCTGACCCACAATGCCCTTTCCACTGTTTTCCACTTTTTGGGCTCGTTTGAGCTCCGATTCCAACGTGGTTCCTTCCTGTGGGTTCCTCAGGAAGTCCTCTTTAATCCCAAATGCTAAACTCACAAACCATTTGTGAGATTAATTATTCCATTGCATCGAATGCATTCCTCTTATCGTTCTTCCTAGTACTAAGACGTGGATACTACTCGGTGTGAGACCCTACAGCCTGTCCCTATTACAGGTTGGGACTTGAAATCCCTAGATGATAGTAACCACGAGCAGCAGGTGTCGTCCCTGTTTCAGCATCATATTTACGTGATTGACACATCGACAAAAGTGTCGTCGGGATCACTCTGACTGTGTCAGCAATGAATACCGCATTTTTAGTCCCTTCGTCATAACTGTGTCGCTACACTACCTAGGGTATGGTTAACCGTCAACCCCACTAGCCAGCATTGGTCAGTATACATCGGTCTTTGTTATATACACGTTGTACATTCTACAACGTACCCAGGCCGAGGATTAACACAAAGATCGTACTGAGATTGTGACACTAACTCTCCTTTAACGGAAGAGACGAATCCCATCTTAGTCATTTACTTATCTCGTATGCTTCAGGTGTCACCCAATCTAAGACCTTTTGGCAGGCCTATCCTTGAAGTTAGGTCATAGATCAAAGTGGCACGATTCACGAACAGGTTTGTACAAACGACTTCAGGTCTTAAGGACCAGCTTGCCTATCATCATTCTAGAGTTATTGTTGACAGTTTAGTTAAAGATTAACCATTTAATAACTCTATGTTCGTCTTTAAGTGAAATCATTCTCTAATGAGCACATGTGCCTTGTCTCCGACTTTGCCAGGACGAATGAGTATGAGATCATCATTCTCCTTAAGGCAAGACAAAGACACAATGGTCTATCCGATGTGCCGATATCCTATTCTAGACACATCTATGACCACGAACCGTTTAAGACTCAAGTTCTTATCGGTCAATTACTTCCCACAATCTTGAACTTCATCTAGATACGTAATGACCTCACTTTAAGTCTAAGGAAATTATCTAAGTATATAATACATGGAATTTATACTAGGACAATTTGTACTGTATCATCATTAGAACAAGATGTTTAACTCTGGATAAATGCCTTAAGGGCATACATCTTCCTACAGACCGTACTCTTACACCCTTCATGGAAAGTGGTAAAGTACTCTCTATGTGGCGTCATATGGAATAAGCATCCAGAGTTGAGTACCCATCAATCTGATGTCACGCCCTCCGAAGCACAGATTAGAACCCATATCTTGACCTCAACGCCCTTCGCGACATCGGCTGTTGCGTCGTGCTTCTTCGCCTTTGGACAATCTTGGACCCAATGTCCTCTTTCTCTTCAGAAAGCACATTGGTCCTTCGTCAAGTCCTTACGATGAGGGCCTCTACTCTTGTCACTGGACTTGGATCGGAAATACCCCTTTCGAGCTCCACCCACTTCTCACTACTACGACCTCTTACCATAGTAAGAGCATCGTTAGCTCGTCCTCTCGTGTCCTCGTCGTTCTTCCTAAACTCATTGCTCATGAAAGTGTTAGACACATCTTCAAATGTGATCGATTTCTTATCGTAGCTTTGTCTTCATCGTCAACATTCACGTCGACGTTCCTCAGATTAGTCAGAAGCTTATTGTAGTAGTCGAAATGTTCCTCAATAGAAACATCCTTCTCAAGCTTCAGACAGAAAATCTTCTACTTCAAATGCAGTTGGTTTTGGATGTTCTTCTTTATTTATTTATCGATGAGCACTTTCCTTAACTTCTTCGCATTTGTCTCCTCCATAAATGGGTATTCCTTCTCCTTCGTTAGATACAGTCGGATGGTACCACATGCATTCTGATTCAGAGTCTTCCACTCCAAATCAGACATGCATGTCAACTTCTCGTCCAATGTGATATCTTAATCAAGTTTGGTTCAAGACATCCAATACATCACATCTACTTATACCGAAGTTGAACTTTCCATCAAACTTCTCAATTTCAAACTTCGTGTTGGACAAAATCTTTCGAGACGCTGGAGCATGCCTGCCAGAAGTCGACACCTTTAAGGAACTGTCATCGCCACAATTATTCATCTTCGCCTCCTATGTAGATCTCCGAAATTGCTGAGCTTTGGTACCAGTTTGATGTGTGCAAGCACAGAAGTCAAGGACCGTTGGATGAACGAGACAAGGACGAGCAACCAACAAATCAACAAGAGCACTATGAAAGATAACAACTTTAGGCCGGCGGCTGGCCAAGGAAACACCAATGATCTTTATTACAAAAGGAAAGAATGAATATAAATCTTTTCTCTTCACAAAGAAGAACAAGAAGCCCACAAATTCTCTCCAAAATCTCTCAACAATATCTCTCAAAGTTGGCTCTTACAAATGGCGGCTCTAAGTTCTCTCAATGTGGCACACTCCACAACCTCCTCTAAAACACCCTATATATAGCCTTATGGTACAATATGTGTCATCATTGAGGAGGAATTCCCAAAAGATACGTATCCCGCTTTCACAGAATTCCATGCCTATCGCAACTCTACACCGTCTAGGGTGACGCGTGTTGGGATCCTGTGGATGGTCAAGTAGATACTAGAGGGGGGCTGATTAGTATCTCAATAAAAATTAATTTTCTATAGTAAATATAACTAGAGTTACAAATGGAGTTACCCAAATTTAACTCATAATCTTGCAATATAAAAATGCACATCGGAATTAAACTTAATTAAGCAAGATAGAGAGATGCAAAGAGATTGAGAGATTGAGAGAGCAAACTAGACGCAAACACAAAATGTACCCTGGTTCGGATTAGCAAGCCCCATTTTCCCACTATATCCTACTCCAGCAACACTCGAGTCCCACTCGGCTCAAATCCACTATTTCTCCAAATAGTTACACTTACCTCTTCGCAAGAGGGGTTTCTTACATCAACCTCTCCAAATGAGAGGAACACCACCTCAACTCTTGAGAGAAATTCCTCTCTAATGAGGTTTACAAACTAAAGCACAAATCTCACTTTCCTAAGCATTGGAAGATGAACACTTGAAGTGTGTGTTGTTATGACCTTGGATTTATCTCACTTTTTCTTTTTCTTCTTCTTCTTCATCTATATTTTCCATAAAATATGGCTCTTAAAAAATTTGCTGCAAAACTGGACATGAAACCCCAATATGCAGGCACATAATCAGGCTCCAGAAAATGACCAAAAAGCACATGCCAACGGATATAAAAACGACTATATGCGAGGGCAAATTTGGGCAGAATAGTCGACTGTAGCTATACAAACAGTCGATTGTTGGAGAAACTACAGTCAACTGTTTGTACAACTATAGTTGGCTGTTTTAGCCTCCAGAGTATAGCTCTTCTAACCAATTCAAATTAGTCGACTAAAATCCAAAAGTAGTCAGCTAATTTTTTGATGTGTGGGTTTAGGGCTAGGATTTTCACCTATAAATGATATGGAATCTTATGTGGGTGATTCTAGGTGTGTGTGTGTGACATCTTCAAGGCTTTACACTCAATCTAAGTCAAGAAAATAAAATTACAACAAATGAAAGAATAAAAAGTCTTCATTCAAGATTTGTTGCATCCTTCAAGCTCAATGCTCTTGCCTAGACTTCCACTTTGCTTGATGTCACACCCCGCTTTCCAAGTATGGAAGGCGAGACTTGAGGAGGTCCGCTCAAACGTGGAGCTTTGAAGCTGCAGTCTGATAAGCATCTGTGTATAAAACAAATAGCAGGTCCTTGCATTGCGACGAAACAACAATAATAATAGTAAAGCGGACAATAAAGAAACATCCACCAGCAACATCCAGAAATTATTCCAACATCACAGAAAATTCATAAAGTACAAAGTCTAAACAATAGGCCTAAAGCATGGCCGAAACAAAGGTAAAGAGAGTCAGGTGCTACGTACCGAAACCTAACTGCAACTACTAAAAAGTGACAACAACTAAGAAGGCTCCTGTTGAGTCTAGGACTGGTCACCAGTGTCCTCGAACCCAGTCTCGACAGGTACCTTGATCTCAGCGTCCACGAACTGCTCGTCCTCTGTAACTACCTCTGACTCAGAACCTGACATGTGACACCCAAAGAGAAGAGGGCACATGTCAGCAAAAGTCTCCTAAAAGAAAGCGAAGGAATTTTGTGCAAGGATACAAATAAATTACAGCGACTAGCGGTTCTAAATATAATGACATGACATGACATTTAAAGAATGCAATAATTTTAAGATGACATGATGACATACATACACGTCGTAGCAGCACTACGAAAAACATTATTTCACGGATCACGAACATTGTCTTTTCACATTGTGCACAGGATTTACTCCTTACAACTGAAGGAGCGGATCAGGCATCCTTCTACGCTGCGTACCAGCTTAACCCTACCCCTCCACGTGTATATAGACTGGCGCCCATCTTCTGGATCACGAGCCAGGAAGTGTTATTCAATATGGCATAGGATTGTGCCCGCTAAAGCAGGTGCCTAGCCTCAATAGTTACAATTTTTGTAGCGTGTGCTACGCAATCATGATGAACATTTTGATGCATGACATGACATGGCAATGAGCAATTAAAGTGCGTACCGTTAATTGAAATTAAACATGACATGGCTGCTTGAATGAAAGCATGTAAAAAGTGCCGGATCTAGCTTCGTTGTCAAGCTAGATCTAGTAAAGGCGTCTAGGCGACTATCATTTCATCGCCTAGTCTCTTTTACGCTACTACACAAATTGGCCTAAGACATGGCCTAAACAATTACTGGCAAGTAACACTTGCCTGAACAATTACACTTAGTCACGATTAACCAGAGTCCGATAATCTACCTATGTGCTCACAACGCAGTCCAGCCTACAGTCCCAATTATTAATCTTGATTAGTGAGTTACAAAACGATTAGAAGCTACGATTTTTAGGTTGATTAACAGGCGATGTGGAGGTTCCTATGGAGCGGGACTTACCTCAACACAACGCGAGGGCTACTCTGACGTCTGGTAGCGACGGCAGTGGTTGGATTCCGATATCGCGAACGGTACGGAACGACGGGTTCTCTGTTGATAAAACACGTGTACGAATAAGTTTGTTACGACGGGACTAGAATTATTAGGCAATCCTAAAACGTCTAATGATCCAATTTTAATTAGATTCTCTATCCTAAAACGGGGTTCACATCAATATTAACGAAGTTAAATTACTAACAAGTTAACTATGTTAAGTTGTTAATATGAATAAATATACAACATATTATTATAGCAACCTAGGCTAACATTAGCTAGAAGTTGTAAACAAGATGTCTACCATATAGTTCTAGTGTGTTAACATTATTATAATAAGTCCGATCATCATCTATTAACGATTTAAAAAACTATTGGCAATTGATATAAACGTGTTATAATGAACGTTTACTAACCGTTGTAAAGAGGTGTTCCCACGAGCTACCGGGTGATCGTCGCGGAGGACAGCGACTAGGGGAATGCTGTAGCGGCGCGTGGGAAGGTCGACAACAACTCAGGGCTGTCGTGCGTCGTTGCTGCGCAAGGAAGAGTCGATGTCGCGTCAGGAAGCGTCGATGTCGCGTCAGGGGGCCTGCTGCTGCTGTCAGTGCTTGGGCAGCGCTGTTACAACGCGTGGGGGAAGCACTGCACGCCTGGAGGGAGACAACGCCGGGAACTGGGGATAGGATCGCTGGGCAGCGGGCTAGGATCGCCGGAGTATGGCCTGGAGGTCGGAGGGGAGAGGCTAGACGGCGGGGGAAAGGTCCGGCGATGGGTGGACTGGAGGTCGGAGAGAACTGGAGTCGGATGAGGGAGTTGGCGGTGCAAGTAGAGAAGAATGCGATGAAAAGAATAGCCCTAGGGCTGCAGCGGTTTAAAAGGAGTTGGTTTGCTATATAGGGTTGATTTTGAGGGTGCACTTAAGGAATAGAAGAGAGCGGGAAGAAGATATGGGTGGAAATAGGGGAGATGAATAGCCAATTTCAGATTTGGATGGATACGTAAGTGATATGATTTCCATTGCTATACAACTTTGTGATTTGGGTAGTTTGAGGGTGAGGGAAGTGATAGAGTGTGAGAGAGTAGGGTATAGTTAGGGGAAAAGAGGATGAGCCTAGCTTAGGGAAATAATCATGTGAAACTTAGGCTTTAATATTGTTTGATAGGAAAATTAGTGTAAAAGCGGGTCAAACGGAACCCGATAATTACGAGAAAAATACAGGGGCGACCGTGTCGACGAGAAAAACGAAATTAAGAAGATTGGTCACGGCTAGGGCGACAAGAAACGGAACTAAAAATAAAAAGGTCTAACGACAAAAGTGAAAACTACGACGCCTCTACAAACAAAGTTAATTTGTGGGAGAACGACCCATGAAATGACGTTCCAAAATAATTCCACAAATAAGTACTCTTCCAAAGGGTCACAACGGCATATCACATCATAGGGTTCGGATACAAGAAGAGTTCAAAATAAATACGCGTACGAACAAAAGCACACGCATGAAAAACGTACCTCGGAAAACGACCGTGACATCCTACCCACCTTATGAATGATTCCGCCCTCGGAATCAACATCAACCACTACTCTGAAATAAGTGCGGGAAGCGCTCTCTCATGTCATCCTCGCGCTCCCAGGTGGACTCCCCAGGTGAACCGTGACGCCACTGCACTCTAACCAAGTCGATGGTCTTATTCCTCAACTGCTTCTGCCGTCGATCCAGAATCTCAACTGGTTGCTCATCATAGGTCAGATCCAGACGAACCGTGATCTCCGAGAAATCCACAGCATGTGATGGATCGCTGACGTATCGACGTAACTCAGATACGTGAAACACGTCGTGAACACCCTCCAGTGATGGCGGCAATGCCAAGCGATACGCCGCAGCTCCAACTCTCTCCAGGATGTCAAAAGGCCCAATATACCTCAGACTCAGATTGCCTCTCTTTCCAAATCGAATGACTCCTTGATTCAGAGTGAAAAGTGTATATTTATACCCTTAACTACCCCCATTTTGTGCTAAGAATTATACTTAATATTGCTCTTTTGGTATATTTTCACTTCATATTAATTTTAGGGCTTACTCTCATTCTTGGCACAAAATATGGATTTTATCGTCTTTATTGGCTTCCTATTATTTTTCATATGCTCCTGCTATTATTTTGATCATATCTCCATTTTTTGGGAATTATTTGATCATGTGAATAATTTATATGGAATTTCGGAAGTCAATATAGTGTTTTATAATAGTCATTATATTAATTTTCTCATCAAATGGACTAATTTCTCATTCTTCCATTTTTCAGGTACTTCTGGGAATCTTAGAGATTTTTCAGAATTTTCTGGGATTTTTTGAGATTTCTAGGTATTTTTTGGAATTATTTGGAGGAGAAATAGGGGAGAAAAGCAAGAAAAAAAGGAAAATGTCATTGGGCGCCACGTGGCATGATCCGGTGGTGCCACGTGGCGCCAATCCGGCCGCATCTGTGCTAGTGGGCCGCTGCTGCGAATTAATAAAAAACGTTTTTTTAATTCCAAGCGGGCCAGCCCAGCGCCGTCCCGCTCCGCTTTCAAAATTAAAAAAAAGCAAAAAGCGCTTTGTGTTTTGCGGGCCGGCCAGCAGGCCGGCCCGCTTCGCCCACACGCGCACAAATAATTTTACAGCCCGCAAGGGCGGGCTACTACAGGCCAGCTTTTCATTTAAGCGGGGCAACCCGCTTCTTTTAGAGCCCAGCGCACGCTGAAGCGATTTTTAGGGTGCGGGCGGGCGCAAATGCTTAGGGATCCGACCCGCAATGTTATATGGGGCCTGAGATGCGAAAATTAGTGGGGAGTTCGCTGCTTGGGTTTTGAGCTTGCTGTTTTTCGTTTTTTGGTGTTTTTTCTTCCCCATTAGAGCTAGGGCTAGGGCTTGGAGCTTGAGGAAGCTTGGAGCTTGGAGGAGCATTTGGGAGAGGATGATTTTCATCTTGGAGTGACACTTGGGTGAAATTTCTCCAACCTCTTGTGTATTTGATTTAGGGTTTTGAGTTGTAAATTGGATGTTAATTTTGAGTAAAGATTACTCCTTTTCACCATGATTCTCTAAATTTTTCTTGTGTGGTTGTGTTGTGTGATTGTTGTTGTTGGGTTGTAATTTTCATCTCTAACACAATTTCATTGTCTAATTTGTGTATGAAACTTGAGTTAACTTTGTTTATTGGAACCCTAAGGGGAAATCTAAGAAGAGGATAATCCTAGCGGACCCTCTCTAATGTGCTAAATTGATTATTACTCATGTGGGTTTCATTCATTACTTATTGCACCCCACTTGTTCGATGAAATGCCGAATTTTCCGATTGAGCTCCCTTAGCCGGGAGATCAATTGAGTTATATTTGGGACGAATTCTCACATCCACGGCCTCATTCACATGCACACCACACGAGTCCTCTTTGTTGCTTGTCGATTCGGCTCTCTACCCCTGGCCACTTAAGATTGTAGATTCCACGCATTTTCCGACACTTTTTCACCGTTAGCGAGGTGGTTGTTTCACGCTTTATTTTTCATTATCGATCAATTTTGTGAATATAGAATGACTTGTCCCTGTGATCCGACCCGATACTCACCGGTAATTTTTATTGCATTGACACTCCTACGCTTGGGAGTAGAAGGCGTGCTCCGTGCGCGTCCTTCCGTGTCAATCAATTGGCGCCGTTGCCGAGGACAACGGTTTCTATTATTAGCATTTTTTTTGATTGATTTTGAAAGCTTTAGTGTGATACTTCTATCTCTTAGTGTTGTGTCTTTTAACTTTATTTATTTTCCACCTATTGAGTCTTTTGCTTGTTTATTTTCATTTTCTTGGAAATTTTTTTATAAAAGAAACACGGCATCACCTTCAGACTTTTCCGACATTGATTTGGAGGATATTCCACTCCCGCCATACTTTTATGGTTCGGAGTGGGAGAACCCTCATTTACATTTGAAAAAGTTTGAAGATTGGATATATTCATGTCTTGGTGGGAATATTGATGATGATTGCATATATTTTAGATTCTTTCCCTCTTCTTTACTTGATGATACTAGATTGTGGTTTGATTCATTGTCTCTCGACTCACATTTTACTTGGTTGTCATTTCAGGCTGAATTTCTCCGAGTATTTTTGCCTACTTTTTTGGAGCAGGTACAGGGGAGGCAGGCCATAGAGCAGCATGTAGAGAGCTTTGCCCAGGCTGATTGGGAGGCCTACCATCAGGCTTGGCAGAGGTTCACCGATTCGGTGCTTGCGTGCCCACACCAGAGCTTTCACGAGGATCATCTCATGCAGATCTTCTAAACAGGATTATCGCCATCTGGGCGAGATTTCGTACAGATCTGCGGTGGGGAGTTCTTTAATTATTCGACTGAAGATTCATGGTGTTACCTGAGGGACCTTGCTGAGTGGGAGCAGACTGCGCCATCTGGAGAGCCGTCACTTGGATATGAGGATGATGGCCAGTCCAAGTTTCCACTTGAGGAGACAGTCTAGCTGGTCTAGGACTAGCCTAAGGAGCCAGCTGAGGGCTCATTCCAATGCGACCCTATGGAATACCAAGAGAAACCTGTGAAGAGGGTGCATTGGGGCCAAGTAGAAGAATTTGAGCATACATATTTTGAGGAGTCAGAGGAGATGGATGATGGACTGCGTGTCGACCACGACAGTGGCACGATGCATTTTCACTTTGAGGTTGAGGATGAAGTGGATGTGCATGATGGCCGAGAGCAGATTGAGGACACCATGGAGCTTGAGCCACATTCCACTTCAGAGTTAGCCTCACAGGTCGAGGCAGTTGAGTACTTAGGGAGGACGACTGAGATGAACTATTTTTGGGATGACGAGGGTGATGCATACTTGGATTTGCCTGAGACGAGTCTACCTCCAGTCCTGTCACATATGTCACTTCCCTAGCCTCAGGATGCGCACTTGCCAGTCATCGAGGAGGTTTGTCAGGAGCAGTTACCCATTGTGGGGAGTGCCGTAGAGATCGTTGATGTTGATATTGATATCGAGGAAGAGGATAGCGACGGGGATTGTGAGATGGTATATATTGAGCCTGAGCTCCCTCTTACTTCAGTTTTCTCTCTGCAGCCACTTCCATCTCCTCCTGAGGCAGCGTATCATGCCACACCTAGCGCCATTATTCTGGGAAGTTTCCACTATATCATGCCTTGCATTTCTGAATCCCAATTTGCATTTCCTCATATTTTTGATTCAGATTGTCGTTGTTTACATTTAAATTCTTTTTCTGACGACCCATTTTGGAATGCATTTGTTGCAGGACATGAAGACATGGCTTGGATTGATGCAGCTCTTCTCCCACATGATCCATATTATCCAAAGGAGATGCTTGGAGTTGCATTGCTGGAATTCAAGGAGGCCGGTGGAGGCCTAGCTCTAAGGACACTCGCGGAGGAGCGTAAGGATATGATCAAGCAGTTGCCACCACCATTGCACATTTTGGATCCGCCTTTTGCTAAGGTGTATTCTTTCCTTTACGTAGTGTAAATAAATAAAAATTTAGTTAGTTTGCTTTTGCATGTTTGCTTTCGTATGCTTTTTTCTCTTTTCTAGGATCTTTTGCCAAGATCTAGTACTCTCCCAACATTGAGGGCAATGTTTATTTTAAGTTGGGGGGAGAGTGTTAGAATCTTTAGGATTTGTAGGATTTTGGTGTTAAAATTTTTTTTGAGATCCCTCCATGTTTCTCTCATCCAATGATTTTCATTGCATATCATTTTTTGGCCTTCTTGTCCATACGCCGCTTGCTTTATGTAGTCCCTACTTGCTTTCATGCCATGCAATTTTTTCGGATTATCATTTTGGTATCAACTTCTCGATGTTTGATTGGCACGTTTTCATTTCTTTTCCATTTTGGAGTCAAATGCTAATATGCCATGTATGAAGCTATTTTATACGTCGTGATATCTCTTTGAAATAATTTGGGAAAAGTTTGGTGTAAGTGATTGCATATGTTGGGTTGAATGGTGTATTTTTTTTAATTGGATTGGATGTGGCCATATGGTGTACGTTTTGTTTCCTTCTTAGAGGTGGGTGGAGGAGTTGCTAATTCATGTTGGAATGAAAAAGAGAGTTAATATAAGTGAATGGTTTTTCTAATCAAATTGTGTAGCCGGTGCCCCACGAAACATTGGGGAGGACGCCAAAAATGAGATTTAGGGAATCATTCCGTCCATTTGCATATATAGCGTCATCGCGTGTATGCAAATGTGGTCGTGTTTGCATTTCATAGCGTTATCGCGTGAATGCAAAACATAAACATCCAAAAAATACAAAAAAAAGAAGAAAAAGAAAAGAAAAGAAAAAATGAAAGTATATATGAAAGAATACGCAACATGAGCGATGCAATCTCATCTCCCACAACTTAGAGGAAATTTATTTTTTTTTGGCCATTTTCATGAAAGTTAGAAACCATGACATTGTGATATTTCTCAATGAATGTGATACGGGCTTATTACCTCACTTTTCTTTGAATTGGATTGAAGAGAGTTTCATTTGTTATTTACTTTCATACATTGGGTATATTGGCTTTGAAATCAATTGGAAATACCATTTTAGGTGTGCCATTAGAATATCTTGAGTTTGGTGCATGTTTTTCACTTTAATCCGAATTTATCGCATATTTTGCTAGGGACTAGCAAAAAGCTAGTTGGGGGTGTGATTCAGAGTGAAAAGTGTATATTTATACCCCCTAACTACCCCCATTTTGTGCTAAGAATTATACTTAATATTGCTCTTTTCAGTATATTTTCACTTCGTATTAATTTTAGGGCTTACTCTCATTCTTGGCACAAAATATGGATTTTATCGTCTTTATTGGCTTCCTATTATTTTTCATATACTCCTGCTATTATTTTGATCATATCTCCATTTTCTGGAATTATTTGATCATGTGAATAATTTATATGGAATTTCGGAAGACAATATAGTGTTTTATAATAGTCATTATATTAATTTTCTCATCAAATGGACTAATTTCTCCATCTTCTATTTTTCAGGTACTTCTGGGAATCTTAGAGATTCTTCAGAATTTTCTGGGATTTTTTGAGATTTCTAGGTATTTTTTTGGAATTATTTGGAGGAGAAATATGGGAGAAAAGCAAGAAAAAAAGGAAAATGTCATTGGGCGCCACGTGGCACGATCTGGTGGTGCCACGTGGCGCCAATCCGGCCGCACCTGTGCTAATGGGCCGTTGCTGCGAATTAATAAAAAAAAAGTTTTTAAAAAAAATCCGAGCGGGCCGGCCCAGCGCCGGCCCGCTCCGCTTTCAAAATTAAAAAAAAAGCAAAATGCACTTTGTGTTTTGCGGGCCGGCCAGCCGGCCCGCTTCACCCACGCGCGCACAAATAATTTTGCAGCCCGCAAGGGCGGGCTGCTACAGGCCAGCTTTTCATTTAAGTGGGGCAACCCGCTTCTTTTAGAGCCCAGCGCGCGCTGAAGCGATTTTTAGGGTGCGGGCGGGCGCAAATGCTTGGGGATCCGACCCGCAATGTTATATGGGGCCTGAGATGCGAAAATTAGTGGGGAGTTCGCTGCTTGGGTTTTGAGCTTGCTGTTTTTCGTTTTTTTGGTGTTTTTTTCTTCCCCATTAGAGCTAGGGCTAGGGCTTGGAGCTTGAGGAAGCTTGGAGCTTGGAGGAGCATTTGGGAGAGGAGGATTTTCATCTTGGAGTGACACTTGGGTGAAATGTCTCCAACCTCTTGTGTATTTGATTTAGGGTTTTGAGTTGTAAATTGGATGTTAATTTTGAGTAAAGATTACTCCTTTTTCACCATGATTCTCTAAATTTTGCTTGTGTGGTTGTGTTGTGTGATTGTTGTTGTTGGGTTGTAATTTTCATCTCTAGCACAATTTCATTGTCTAATTTGTGTATGAAACTTGAGTTAACTTTGTTTATTGGAACCCTAAGGGGAAATCCAAGAAGAGGATAATCCTAGCGGACCCTCTCTAATGTGATAAATTGATTATTACTCATGTGGGTTTCATTCATTACTTATTGCACCCCACTTGTTCGATGAAATGCCGAATTTTCTGATTGAGCTCCCTTAGCCAGGAGATCAATTGAGTTATATTTGGGATGAATTCTCACGTCCACGGCCTCATTCACATGCATACCACACGAGTCCTCCTCGTTGCTTGCCGATTCGGCTATCCACCCCTAGCCACTTAGGATTGTAGATTCTACGCATTTTCCGACACTTTTCCACTGTTAGCGAGGTGGTTGTTTCACGCTTTATTTTTCGTTATCGATCAATTTTTTGAATATAGAACGACTTGTCACTGTGATCCGACCCGGTACTCATCGGTAATTTTTATTGCATTGACACTCCTACGCTTGGGAGTGGAAGGCGTGCTCCGTGCGCGTCCTTCCGTGTCAATCACTCCTCGATTCAGAGAGATCTTGAGGAAGACGTGGTCTCTAGGCTGAAACTCCAACGGTCGCCGTTTAGCATCTGTCCAATGCTTGAAACGGTCCTGAGCGATCCTCAGCTTCTCCCTGATGTTCCTCACAACATCCACGGCCTCCATGATCATCTCTGGCCTTAACAGCTCCATGTCTCCAATGTCATCCTAGCTCAGTGGGGATCGACATTTCTTCCCATAAAGCGCGGCAAATGGTGCCATGCCAATATTCGCCCGGTAGCTGTTATTATAGGCAAACTCCACATGATGAAGACGATCCTCCCAAGATCCCTTGAAGTCCAACATGCACGCTCTCAGCATGTCCTGCAAAATCTGAATCGTCCTTTCTGACTGGCCATCCGTCTGTAGGTGGCACGCGGTACTGAAACTCAGACTCGTACCCAGAATCTTCTGCAGACTCTGCCAAAACTAAGATGTGAATCTCGTGTCTCTGTCCAACACGATACTCACGGGGACTCCGTGAAGTCGCACGATCTCCTGCATGATTCACGTTACATCACTATCTAAACTAGAGAAAGGAAACAACAACGGAGAGTAAAATAATTTACCTCCACATATCTCTTCGCTAGCGTCTCAGTGGACTGTCCTACTCGGAAAGGAATAAAGTGCGCAGATTTGGTCAATCGATCTACGATTACCCAAATCGCATCATTCTGCTTTGGACTCCGAGGTAGTCCAGTCACAAAATCCATAGTGATGTGTTGCCACTTCCACTCCGGAATCAGAAATAGTTGTAGCAACCCTGCCATACGCTGATGCTCCGCCTTAACCTGCTGACATACCAAACACTTGGCAACGCTCCGTGCCACACTCTGCTTCATACCATGCCACCAGTAGTTCAGACGAAGGTCTGTGTACATCTTGGTGCCTCCAGGATGCACAGAATACGGCGAGCTATGTGCCTCAACAAGCAACTCCTCTCTAATATCTCCAGCTGGCACACAAACTCTGGCTCCATACCTCAACGAGCCATCCTCATGAATCAAAAAGTCAGTCTGCAGACCGACTTCAACCTGCTCACGGATCTTCCTCAGCTTCGGATCTCCAGCCTGACCTGCCTTGATCCGATCCACGATCGTCGACTGTATCTACATACACATCAACGACGAAACCTCTCCAGGAAGCACAATCTCTATACCAGACTCACACAAAATCCTGCTGCAACCTCCACTGTGAAGTCAACATCATAACCGATGGAAGTCTGCTCAGCGCATCAGGAACCACATTCACCCTGCCAGGATGGTACTACAAGTCGATTTCATAATCTGCCATGAGCTCCAACCATCGGTGCTGTCGCATGTTGAGCTCCTTCTGCGTAAAGATATATTTTAAGCTTTTGTGATCAGTGAAAATCTTCACCTTCTTACTCAGCAAGAAATGTCTCCAAATCTTGAGCGCAAACACAACTGCAGCCCACTCCAAATCGTGCGTCGGGTAATTCTTCTCATGAGCCTTAAGCTGCCGAGAAGCATACGTGACCACATGCCCATGTTGATGCAAAACACAACCGAGACCCTTGCCAGAAGCATCGCAAAAGATCTCGGAACCTCCACTCCGATCAGGCACAGCTAGAACAGGTGCAGTCGTCAACCTCTTCTTCAGAATAGAGAAGGCCTCCTTACAAGCATCGGACCAAACGAATGGTATATCCTTCCTCGTCAGTCTGGTCATCAGCTCTGCAATACGAGAGAAGTTCTTAATGAAGCACCGATAATATCCTGCTAGCCCAAGAAAACTCCAGATCTCAGACGATGTTTGCGGAGTCGGCCACTCTCTGATAGCCTTGATCTTCTCCGGATCTATGGCTATGCCATCTCCTGACACCACGTGTCCAAGAAAGGCAGCTCTATCCAGCCAGAACTCGCACTTGGAATACTTCGCATACAACCGATGCTTCCTCAAAATCTCCAGAACAGTCCTCAAATGCTCAGCATGCTCCTCCTCCGTCTTCGAATAAATCAAGATGTCGTCAATAAAGATAACGACAAACTTATCTAAGAAGTCATAAAGTATCAGATTCCTCAGGTTCATGAAAACCGCGGGTGCGTTGGTCACACCGAAAGGCATAACCACGAACTCGTAGTGTCCATACTTCGTTCTGAACGCTGTCTTCTGCACATCTTCCTTCTTCACCTTCAGCTGGTGATATCCGCTCCTGAGATCTAGTTTAGAGAATACCCTCGATCCTCCAAGATGATCAAAAATGTCGTCAATCCGTGGCAACGGATACTTGTTCTTGATGGTAACGGCATTCAGCTCTCTGTAGTCTATGCACATCCTATGCGAACCGTCCTTCTTTTTCACCAATAGAACAGGTGCTCCCCACGAAGACACACTCAGATGGATATAACCCTTCTGTAAAAGCTCATCCAACTATTTACGTAGCTCCTCCAATTCTGCCGGAACCATACGATATGGTGCTTTCGAAATAGGCTGCGCTCCCGGAATAAGATCAATCGAAAACTCAAGAGCTCGATCGGGCGGCAGTCCAGAAATCTCCTCGGGGAAGACATCATCGAAATCTCTCACCACAGCTAGTCTAATCACCTCCATCTGCATAGCTACAAGCTCCACTACCGGCTTGGCCCGAAATCTGACTGGCCCAAGAAAATTGCCAACGCTACTGAACTCGAAATTCGGATGACCAGGAATCTCGAACACCGCCTTCTTCCGTCGGCAGTCGATCATAGCAAAAAAGCAACTAAGCCAATCCATCCCAAGAACAGCATCATAATTGGTAATGTCGTGGACGATAAAATCGGCGTAAAGCTCGAATCCACAGACTACCAAGAGACAAGATTGCAACCAAGGGACACCGAGATCACACCATTCCCCGTAGCGATATCCCAGCTCTTGGAAAGAGGGGAAGTCGTCAGAGAATGCTTGTCCATGAAACTCCAGGATAAGATGCACATGGATGCACCGGAGTCGAAGAGAACCCGAGCGGGACAAGCACAAACAAGAATAACCCCTAACAAACAAACTAGCAATCAAAACCTATTCTAGCAAACAAGATCTAATCTAACACGCAAGATTAACTAATGAAAAGTAAAGACTAGTCTGAGGGTTACCTGTAATAACGCCATCCTCAGCCTCCGCCTCTACTGCGGCCATCGTGAAAGCCTGCCTTCTAGGCTGAACAGCCTGCTTGTCACGCCCCGCTTCCCAAAACGTGGAAGCGAAGCGTGAGAAGGTCCGCTCAGACTTGAAGCTACAAAGCTGCAAGTCCGATAAGCGTCAATCACTTTAAACTGCAGGTCCTTGCAACGCGAAACGAAACAAAGATAATAATAAGGAAATGAGACAAATAATAAATCTCAGAATATCCATAATAATAAATTTCAACATCGCAGAAAAGCCACCAGGCTAAAAAAACAAAGAGTCTAAAAGAGGCCCCAACATGGCCAACAAAGTACAAAGTACGAAAGCAAAGTAAATGGTGCAAGCACCGATAACTAACAGCAACTTAAAGCAAAGTAACTCAACAGTCTCTAAGACTGGTCTCCGGTGTCCTCGAACTCCTCGACGAACGTAGGCTCAGGCTCAGCGTCAGCAAACACCTCGTCCTCAACAACTGTCTCCGGCTCAGGGTCTAACATGTGACACCCAAAAGAGCAAGGGGCACATGTCAGCAAGTCTACAAGAGACTTGTGCAAGGAAACTGAAAGTAGGTACAAGTAAAGCAACCTAGCAGTTCTAGCATGATGCGATGACATGGCAGTTAAAGTATGAGTGCAACAGATAAAGTAAAGTAAAGTAAAGTAAAGTAAAGTACGAGCATGGCATTTAAACATGGCATGGATGACAAATATTACGTGAATCATTCACAAGACAAGTACAAGACAAGTAAGCACCTCGTGCACAGAGATTACGCCTTCTGGCTAGAGTGGCTGCGCGGGCCAACTCCTAAGCTCAGGTGATCGATTTTCCCTACCCCTCCATGTGTATCGAGCATTGGCTTTTGACCAACACATGAGGCCCGCTTCTGGATCACGAGCCAGGAAGTGTTTTTAACATGATGGCATAGGGGTGCACCTAGCCAGACATGGAAGTACAAGTACAAGTATTGTAGCGTGTGCTACGAATGCAACAATCAACTGGATGGCATGTAAAATGCAATGCATGGCAGTTAAAAGTGTGCACAGTTAAGGAATTTAAATGTGACAGATATCAATGCATGTATGACATGGCAGGGTGACGGATCTAGCTTCGTTGTCAAGCTAGACCCTGAAATTGCGTCTAGACAGCTATCATTTCACTGTCTAGTCTCTTTTACGCTAAAACAAGGAAGTGGCCTAAAAACATGGCCCTACACAAGATTTGGCAAGTTTCACTTGCCTGCAAGTATCACGTCAGAGAAACACCGTACAACGAGTCCAAAGTCACAATATCCTACGTGCTCAAGTCCACCGGCCTACATCCGTTTTATTAATCTTGATTAGTGAGTTCTAAAACATTTAAAAACTTTAAAAAATATCGATTTTAGTCTTGATTAGCATGCATTTGGGTTGGGGGTCCTAGGGGTGCAAAGTGTTACCTTAACACGACGCGAAAGCTACACTGGCGTCGGGTAGCGACGCCAGGGGTTGGAATAAAAGAACGCGCTCCAAGTCCAGATTCCAATTAGATTCCTCGCTGGAAAGTTCAGAGCAATCAACCGGAGCAACGATTCCAGATTCCAAAGCTAGCACGTGCGACGACGGCCTACGACGTGTCGCAACGTCGTACGCGACGAATCCTCGAAGAGAAAGCACCTTGGTGGGGCCCACAATAGTCCTAGGGACCTATGGGGGACCCACAATACCTCTGGAGAACTTGGGGGGCCCACGGTGGCAAGTGGTGCGACGGGTGCGGGGTTGCAACGAATGGCTCTCGTTCGTACAGCCTCGGTGCGGGGGATCCTCTCGGTCGGACACTGGGAACGGCCTAGCACAGCGCAGCGGGTCGGTGCGGGGTCGGGGCTCTCGGTCGGTGCGGGACAGGCCGTCGGTCGGGCGCCTTGGATGCGGGGGTTGCAACGTTGCAGCTTCGGTCGATGCGGGCGATCCGCTCGGTCAGACACGGGCGGAGGCGGGGCGACAGAGCGGGTCGGTGCGGACGGCTGTGCGGAGCGGGGATGCGGGCGTGAGCGGGCCAAGCTCTCGGTCAGGGCGGGCGAACGGAGTGGGGTGCGATGCAGCGGTGCGGGCGAAGCTTGGTGCGGGGGCGGCTAGCGGTCGGAGCGGGGGAACAGGCTTGGTTTCTTCGGTCGGTGCGGGGCTGCTTCGTCGCAATGTTGCGACGATTCGTCGCAACGTCAAATTTGAGTTTTGGAAGTGGCTAGGGTTATTTTCTTGCGAAAATGGGTCTCCCTAAAGGTTGCTTATATAGTGTAGATGGGTTGACTAGGTCTAGGGCTAATCCTAATGGGATTAGGAGTTTAAAATAATTTAAAATTCAAATCTACGCTTCCTAATCACATAGGGATTGGGTGCGGCCAAGATAGGGCTAAGATTTGGCTCAAAAATTATTTAAAACGTTTGAAACTCAAATAAATTTTATTTGGCCGAAATTAATTTAAAACGTAATTATTAAAAATATTATAAACCTTGCTAAAAATATAAAAGTGGTCAAATAAACTCCAAAAATTATAAAATAAATATCAGGGTGATCGTGTCGACGAAAGTGAGCTAACTAAGAAGACGGATCTCAATTTCGACGTCAGACGACGAAACTAAAAATAGAAACGTATCCCGTCTAAAGTGAAAATCACAACGTCCTATCGAATAAGATTAAATTGTAGGAAAACGACTCGAGGAATGTCGTTCCAAATTAATGCCACTATTTAATACTCTCAGAGACGTTCACATCGGCATATCACAACAAAGTGTTCACAAACATTCAAGGTCTAAAATAAACACGTGCACGGCAAAAGCACGTGCACGAACAAAGTACAACGAAAACAGACCGTTTCATCCTCCCCACCTTAGAAATGATTCCGTCCTCAGAATCAACATCAAGCACTGCTCGGTAAAAGGTGCGGGAAGCGCTCTCTCATCTCATCTTCACGCTCCCAAGTGGACTCTCCAGGGGAACCGTGACGCCACTGCACTCGAACCAAGTCGACGGTCTTATTCCTCAGCTGCTTCTGTCGACGATCCAGAATCTCAACTGGCTGTTGATCATAAGACAGATCTGGACGAACCGTAATCTCCGAGAAATCCACAGCGTGGGAGGGATCACTAACGTATCGACGTAACTGAGACACGTGAAATACGTCGTGAACTCCCACCAGCGACGGTGGCAGCGCCAAGCGATAAGCCACAGCTCCAACTCTCTCCAGGACATCAAACGGCCCAATGTACCTCGGACTCAGCTTGCCTCTCTTCCCAAATCGAATAACTCCGCGGTTCGGAGAAATCTTCAGAAAGACATGATCGCCAGGCTGAAACTCCAAAGGCCTCCGTTTGGCATCGGCCCAATGCTTGAAACGGTCCTGCGCAATCCTCAGCTTCTCCCAGATGTTCCTCACAACATCCACTGCCTCTACGATCATCTCCGGTCCTAACAGCTCCCGATCTCCAATGTCATCCCAGCTCAGTAGCGATCGACATTTCTTTCCATATAGCGCGGTGAACGGCGCCATTCCAATACTCGCCTGGTAGCTGTTATTGTAGGCAAACTCAACGTGATGGAGATGATCCTCCCAAGATCCCTTAAAGTCCAGCATGCACGCTCTCAACATATCCTCCAAAATCTGAATCGTCCTCTCGGACTGGCCGTCCGTCTGCGGGTGGTACGCCGTGCTGAAACTCAGACTCGTACCCAAGCTCTTCTGCAGACTCTGCCAAAACTGAGATGTGAATCTCGTGTCTCTGTCCGACACGATACTCACAGGGACTCCGTGAAGTCGTATGATCTCCTGCACGATTCACGTTGCATCACTATCTAACTAGGAAAAAGGAAATAGAAATGGAGTGTAAAAGAATTTACCTCCATATATCTCCTCGCTAGCGTCTCAGTAGACTGTCCTACTCGGAAAGGGATAAAGTGCGCAGATTTGGTCAATCGGTATATGATCACCCAAATCGCGTCGTTCTGCTTCGGACTCCGAGGCAGTCCAGTCACGAAATCCATAGTGATGTGTTGCCACTTCCACTCCGGAATCGGAAGCGGTTGTAGCAACCCTGCCATACGCTAATGCTCCGCCTTTACTTGTTGGAAAAACAAACACTTGGCTACACTCCGAGCCACGCTCCTCTTCATACCATGCCACCAAAAGTTCAGACGAAGATCCTTGTACATCTTGGTCCCACCAGGATGCACAGAATACGGCGAACTGTGTGCCTCCACTAATAATTCCTCTCTGATATCTCCAGCTGGCACACACAACCTGGCTCCAAATCTCAACGAACCATCCTCGTGAATCAGGAAGTCAGTCCGCAGACCGGCTTCCACCTGCTCCCGAATCTTCACCAGCTTAGCATCTCCAGCCTGTCCAGCCTTGATCCTATCCACGATCGTCGAATGTATCTGCATGCTCATCAACGAAGAAGTCTCTACAGGAAGAATAATCTCGATACCGGTCTCACAAAAATCATGTTGTAATCTCCACTGCGAGGTCAACATCATCACCGCTGGAAGTCTGCTCTGCGCATCCGGAACCACATTCACTTTGCCAGGGTGATACTGCAAGTCAATCTCGTAGTCTGCCATGAGCTCCAACCATCGACGCTGTCGCATGTTGAGCTCCTTCTGAGTAAAAATATACTTCAAGCTTTTGTGATCGGTGAAGATCTTCACCTTCTCACTCAGCAGGAAGTGCCTCCAAATCTTCAGTGCAAACACGACAGCGGTCAACTCCAAATCATGTGTCGGGTAATTCTTCTCATGAGCCTTAAGCTAATGAGAAGCATACGCAACCACATGCCCATGCTGATGCAACACGCATCCAAGACCTTTGCCAGAAGCATCGCAAAAGATCTCGAATCCTCCACTCCGATCAGGCACAGCAAGTACAGGGGCAGTCGTCAATCTCTTCTTCAGAATACCAAAAGCCTTCTCACAATCGTCAGACCAAACATATGGTACATCCTTCCGTGTCAGTCTGGTCATCGGCTCAGCAATCCGGGAAAAGTCCTTAATGAAACGTCGATAATATCCTGCAAGTCCAAGGAAGCTCCGGATCTCAGACGCCGACTGCAGAACCGGCCACTCTCTGATAGCCATAATCTTCTCGGGATCCACAGAAATTCCATCACCAGACACCACATGCCCGAGAAAAGCAACTCTATCCAGCCAAAACTCGCACTTGGAATACTTAGCATACAAACGATGCTTCCTCAAGATCTCCAACACTGTCCTCAAGTGCGATGCATGCTCTTCCTCCGACTTTGAATAGATCAGAATGTCGTCAATAAAGATAACGACAAACTTGTCTAGAAAGTCGTAGAAGACCAAATTCATCAGGTTCATAAAGACTGCGGGTGCATTGGTTACACCAAATGGCATAACCATGAACTCGTAGTGACCATACTTCGTCCTGAAAGCTGTCTTCGGGATGTCGTCCTTCTTCACCTTAAGCTGATGGTAGCCACTCCTCAAATCCAACTTAGAGAACACCCTCGATCCTCCAAGTTGATCAAAGATGTCATCTATCCGAGGCAAGGGATATTTATTCTTGATAGTCACAGCATTCAGTTCCCGGTAATCCACACACATGCGACGCGAACCATCCTTCTTCTTTACCAGCAACACCGGTGCTCCCCACGGAGACACACTAGGATTGATGTAACCCTTCTGTAGAAGCTCATCCAACTCCCTACGCAACTCCTCCAACTCTGCTGGAGCCATCCGATACGGCGCCTTTGAAATAGGCTGCGCTCCCGGAACAAGATCGATCGAAAACTCGAGAGCACGATCGGGTGGCAGTCCAGACATCTCCTCGGGGAAGACGTCGTCGAATTCACGTACCACAGCTGGTCTACTCTGCTCCATCTGCATAGCAACGATCTCCACCGGCTTGGCCCGAAACCTGACAGGACCAAGCGAACTGCTACCACGACTGAACTCAAACACCGGATGTCCAGGGACCTCAAACACCACCTTCTTCCTCCGACAATCGATCGTAGCATAGAAGCTCGCAAGACAATCCATTCCAAGCACTGCATCATAGTTGATGATGTCGTGGACAATAAAATCAGCGTAAAGCTCATGTCCACAGACCACCAAAGGGCAAGAATTGCACCCACGATGCACCGAGATCACGCCATTTCCTGTAACGATGTTCCAACTCTTGGGGAGAGGGGAGGTCGTCAAGGAATGCTTCTCCATGAAGCTTCGAGAAATAATGCACATCGATGCACCTGAGTCAAAGAGGACTCGTGCAGGGAATGCGCAAACCAAAATCACACCTAACAAACAGTCTAACAATCAAACCCTTATTCTAGCAAACAATCATATGCGAGCAACCAAACATAAGCTGACAAGTCAAAACTAATTAAGGAAGGAAACAACTAGATTGAGAGTTACCTGCGATAACCTCATCCACAGCCTCGCTCTCCACTGCCGTCATCAGGTAAGACTGCTTCCTCGGCTGCATGGTGTAGAGAAATGTATGCCCTCGTGGCTATTTATCTTGATAAAACATCTTGTTCAATAAATGAAAGTATTCTTTCTGGTAAAGTATTATCTGAGTTGTTCATTGCTCGGATTATTCCCTTGGATTCATAGTTAGGTCACACATGTTTCGAAATGTAGATTACGATTATGAGAAATGTCTGACCTCTAATAGCTTGAATCTTAAAAGTGTTCATGGTCATAGATGTGTCGAGATAAGGGATATCAACGCATCAGACAGACCATTGCGTCCCTGTCTGGTTGGTCTCATAACCAAGCGACTTGGTGAAGTCGAAAACAGGACGCAGGTGCTCAGTAAAAGCTGAGTTCACTGAACGACCAAAACAGGGAGTTATTAAATGGTTATACATTAACTAAACTATCATTAATAACTCTAAGTGATAATAGGTAAGTTGGTCCTTAGGACTTGAGATCATTGTATGAAGCTATGTGTGGACAGTGTCACTTAGGTCTAAAGATCTAACTTCGAGGCCAGGCCTGATGAAAGATCTTAGGCTGGGTGACACTCGAAACATATGAGCTAAGTAGTGATCAACAGAGGATTCGTCTCTTCCGTTAATGGGAAGTTAGTGTCACAGGTCGGTACGGCTCTCGGTAAAACCTTGGCCAAGGTATGTTGTAACTTGTACAACCTGTATGTACCAGAGACCGATGTATACTGACCACTACTAGCCAATGGGGTTGATAGTATACCATACCCTAGACTAGCCGAGTGACATAGTTATGACGAAGGGACTAAAACTGCGGAAATTATCACAGTCACAGTCAGAGTGATTTCGTCGGCACTTTTGCCTAAACGAACCAATCACGTAATCGATGATCCCGAAACAGGGACGACACCTACTGCTAGTGGTCACTGTCGTCTTGAGACTTCGAGTCTCGACCTGTAGTAAGGGTCAGGCTGTAGGGTCTCACACCGAGTAACATTCACGTCGTAGTAACAGATAGAATATATAGAGGATATCATTAGATGTAAAGAGAATACTAAATTCACAAGTTGGTTGTGAACTTGGAGCGTTTGGGAATGGAGGAAATTTCGTATGAAATCCAGAGGATCAAACCGTGTAGGAATCGGAGCTCGGATGAGCCCAGAAACGCGAGAAAGGCGAAAGGGGAAGTGGGATAAAACCCACTTAGCATAACGGGCAAGGCCCGCTGACCCAGCGGGCCCGCCCGCTGGGCGCAGCGGGCGCGGCCCGCTGACCCAGCGGGCCCGCCCGCTGGGTGCAGCGGGCGCAGCCCGCTGGTGACAGCGGGCTGAGCCCGCGCGGGCGTGCCCTAGCGGGCGCGCCCAGTAGCCTTAGGCGGGCGCGCCCGCTAAGCTTAGCGGGTCGCCCGCCACTTAAGTTATTTTAGGGTTTTTTCGTGGAAACCCTTGACGGCTACGAAATTGGGTTTTTGCTCAACTTTGAGCAATTGTTTGAAGGGTCAAACGAACTCGGATCTCGTCGCCGTTTGTTCCTACGCGTTCACCATCACTAGCTCTTCGAAATGATAACTTGTATCATCTCTAGAGCTCAACGATGAGTGAGGATTAATTGGTTGAAGGTTAAGGCTTTGTGTAAGCTAAACTAAACCAAATTGAATTAATCCAAATCCATCTTCCTACAATTAGTCCCACATTGCTCATGACAAAAGAAGGGGAGCCGGCCTCCTATATAAATAGGTGGGCACTCCCTTCTTTGTTTCTTGCACCAAGTCTCTGATTAAGGAGCTCACAAATATTTTGAGCAAACTTAATCTAGACTAAATTTATTCTCTTCCTCTATATATTTTCATGTCCTCCAACCGAGTCCTAGCAAGACAACGAGGAGGTCCGAATCTGATTCGGAAGTCTACGACGCGGGTTTACTCAAGTGAAATCTTCTACGGCTTGTGATGGCTTCGGAGGCAAGGTGCGCTACGGGAGCTGATCCAGTCTGCGGCGAGGAGCGACGCAACACGGCTCGGAAGTGCGCAACGGGAGCTGATCCAGTCTGCGGCAAGGAGCGACGCAACACGGCTCGGAAGACGGCTCAGATCAATGAGCGCAAGACGGTGCGGAACATCTTGCCTGCTCCAGGGCAAGATTCCGGGTGAGTCAATTATATATGAAATTAGTTTAATTAGTAGTTAGAACTTTCTCGAGTTGGTCGGACCCAACTCGAGTCAGTAGATTTCCTGGCTTAGGGAATTTTTCCTTAGGGCTTTATTTATTAAATAGTTTAATAAATCATTTCTTCTGCTGTTTTATTTATTTTGTTCGTCCGACTTAGGACGGATAGCAATAAATTAGCTCTAAGGGACCTTGAAAATCCCTACACATGGCCTGCTGAAAAGCCTGCCTCTGTGGAGCGAGGGGTGCTCCACGACCTGCAGGAACAGGTGATATCTGCTGCAACGGCTGTGCGGCAACAGGTTCCTTCCAAGGTAGCTTAGACTTCGGGCACTCCTTCATAGCATGAGTAGGATCTCCACAAAGCAGGCACTGTCCCAACATCTTCCGACACTGTTCCTTAACATGCCCGGTCTTGCCACAGAAATAGCAAGTCTTCTGAGGAGGCACACCTGGCCTCTTGAACTGCACTGGCTGATTAGGCCTGGTCCCAGGCCTAACCACTCCTCTGACCTGCTCCACATGCCTCTTCCCAGCTCCAGAAATCTGTCCTCTCTTCTGCCTCGCAATCATCTCCTGTCTCCGAGCAGCTACCAGCAACTTCTGATATGACTCCATGTCCGTCGTAGACATCAGGCTCTGCAAGTCTAGGGAAAGACCCTGCAGAAACCTCTGAGCCTTCTCCTCAGCATCCTCTACCATCTTCGGCGCGAAGCGACTCAGCCTAGTAAACTCCTGGTGGTACTGGTCCACCGTCAGATTCCCCTGCTTCAGCTCAATGAAGCGCTGCAACATATCCCTCCTGGCAGCCTTCGGAAAGTACTCCTCATCGAACCTGGACTTGAAAGTAGCCCAAGGTATAGGGCTCACCAACAACTCCTCCTCTGCATCCCACCAGTTTCGGGCATTATCCTTAAGCTGCTTCTTCACCAGATCAACCCATCCAGCCGGGTTGACCTTCGACATCTTCAGATTATCCACGGTATTCCTGATCCACTCCTCTGCAGCCAACGGTCCTTCAGATCCATCAAAGTAAGTCGGGCCCAGCTCCCGAAACTGCTTCGCTCCTGGCTCGTGACGAGGGGCACTCTGAGTGTTCTGGAGCATGCCCTGCTGCACCTGCATCATCTGATGCATCATCCTCATGATCTCAGCATTGGTGGGCTCTCTATCAGGTACCTCAGCACGATTGGGCCCACTACCAGATCGGGTCTGTCGTCGTCCAGCCATCTAATGACATAGAAAATGAACAAACAAATTAGACTCAAAGCTTAATGACTTGAATGTTGCAATTTATTTAATGAACATTCCGTTATTATAGTTGTTTCGTTAGTTCGCAATCGCAAGAAGGGGACCTGCATGGGCCACCAACAAAACCTGTCACGCCCCGCTTCCCAAAACGTGGAGGCGAAGCGTGAGAAGGTCCGCTCAGACTTGAAGCTACAAAGCTGCAAGTCCGATAAGCGTCAATCACTTTAAACTGCAGGTCCTTGCAACACGAAACGAAACAAAGATAATAATAAGGAAATGAGACAAAGAATAAATCTCAGAATATCCATAATAATAAATTTCAACATCGCAGAAAAGCCACCAGGCTAAAAAACAAAGAGTCTAAAAGAGGCCCCAGCATGGCCAACAAAGTACAAAGTACGAAAGCAAAGTAAATGGTGTAAGCACCGACAACTAACAGCAACTTAAAGCAAAGTAACTCAACAGTCTCTAAGACTGGTCTCCGGTGTCCTCGAACTCCTCGACGAACGTAGGCTCAGGCTCGGCGTCAGCAAACACCTCGTCCTCAACAACTGTCTCCGGCTCAGGGTCTAACATGTGACACCCAAAAGAGCAAGGGGCACATGTCAGCAAGTCTACAAGAGACTTGTGCAAGGAAACTGAAAGTAGGTACAAGTAAAGCAACCTAGCAGTTCTAGCATGATGCGATGACATGGCAGTTAAAGTATGAGTGCAACAGATAAAGTAAAGAAAAGTAAAGTAAAGTAAAGTAAAGTACGAGCATGGCATTTAAACATGGCATGGATGACAAATATTACGTGAATCATTCACAAGACAAGTACAAGACAAGTAAGCACCTCGTGCACAGAGATTACGCCTTCTGGCTAGAGTGGCTGCGCGGGCCAACTCCTAAGCTCAGGTGATCGATTATCCCTACCCCTCCACGTGTATCGGGCATTGGCTTTTGACTAACACATGAGGCCCGCTTCTGGATCACGAGCCAGGAAGTGTTTTTAACATGATGGCATAGGGGTGCACCTAGCCGGACATGGAAGTACAAGTACAAGTATTGTAGCGTGTACTACGAATGCAACAATCAACTGGATGGCATGTAAAATGCAATGCATGGCAGTTAAAAGTGCGTACAGTTAAGGAATTTAAATGTGACAGATATCAATGCATGCATGACATGGCAGGGTGACGGATCTAGCTTCGTTGTCAAGCTAGACCCTGAAATTGCGTCTAGACAGCTATCATTTCACTGTCTAGTCTCTTTTACACTAAAACAAGGAAGTGGCCTAAAAACATGGCCCTACACAAGATTTGGCAAGTTTCACTTGCCTGCAAGTATCACGTCAGAGAAACACCGTACAACGAGTCCAAAGTCACGATATCCTACGTGCTCAAGTCCACCGGCCTACATCCGTTTTATTAATCTTGATTAGTGAGTTCTAAAACATTTAAAATACTTTAAAAATACCGATTTTAGTCTTGATTAGCATGCATTTGAGTTGGGTGTCCTAGGGGTGCAAAGTGTTACCTTAACACGACGCGAAAGCTACACTGGCGTCGGGTAGCGACGCCAGGGGTTGGAATAAAAGAACGCGCTCCAAGTCCAGATTCCAATTAGATTCCTCGCTGGAAAGTTCAGAGCAATCAACCGGAGCAACGATTCCAGATTCCAAAGCTAGCACGTGCGACGACGGCCTACGACGTGTCGCAACGTCGTACGCGACGAATCCTCGAAGAGAAAGCACCTAGGTGGGGCCCACAGTAGTCCTAGGGACCTATGGGGGACCCACAATACCTCTGAAGAACTTGGGGGGCCCACGGTGGCAAGCAGTGCGACGGGTGCGGGGTTGCGACGAATGGCTCTCGGTCGTACAGCCTCGGTGCGGGGGATCCTCTCGGTCGGACACTGGGAACGGCCTAGCACAGCGCAGCGGGTCGGTGCGGGGTCGGGGCTCTCGGTCGGTGCGGGACAGGCCGTCGGTCGGGCACCTTGGATGCGGGGGTTGCAACGTTGCAGCTTCGGTCGGTGCGGGCGATCCGCTCGGTCAGACACGGGCGGAGGCGGGGCGACAGAGCGGGTCGGTGCGGACGGCTGTGCGGAGCGGGGATGCGGGTGGGAGAGGGCCAAGCTCTCGGTCAGGGCGGGCGAACGGAGCGGGGTGCGATGCAGCGGTGCGGGCGAAGCTTGGTGCGGGGGCAACTAGCGGTCGGAGCGGGGGAACAGGCTTGTTTTCTTCGGTCGGTGCGGGGCTGCTTCGTCGCAATGTTGCGACGATTCGTCGCAACGTCAAATTTGAGTTTTGGAAGCGGCTAGGGTTATTTTCTTACGAAAATGGGTCTCCCTAAAGGTTGTTTATATAGTGTAGATGGGTTGACTAGGTCTAGGGCTAATCCTAATGGGATTAGGAGTTTAAAATAATTTAAAATTCAAATCTACTCTTCCTAATCACATAGGGATTGGGTGCGGCCAAGATAGGGCTAAAATTTGGCTCAAAAATTATTTAAAACGTTTGAAACTCAAATAAATTTTATTTGGCCGAAATTAATTTAAAACGTAATTATTAAAAATATTATAAACCTTGCTAAAAATATAAAAGTGGTCAAATAAAATCCAAAAATTATAAAATAAATATCGGGGTGATCGTGTCGACGAAAGTGAGCTAACTAAGAAGACGGATCTCAATTTCGACGTCAGACGACGAAACTAAAAATAGAAACGTCTCCCGTCCAAAGTGAAAATCACAACGTCCTATCGAATAAGATTAAATTGTGGGAAAACGACTCGAGGAATGTCATTCCAAATTAGTGCCACTATTTAATACTCTCAGAGACGTTCACATCGGCATATCACAACAAAGTGTTCGCAAACATTCAAGGTCTAAAATAAACACGTGCACGGCAAAAGCACGTTCACGAACAAAGTACAACGAAAACAGACCGTTACACTGCTGAAATGCCTGCTTCTGGGGAATGAGAGGCACTCCACATCCAGCGGCTACAGGTGATTTCTGCGGCTATCTAGCAAGCGGGCAATCCTTCACTGTATGCTTGGCGTCGCCACAAATTAAGCACTGGCCCAGCAATATCCTGCAATGATCCTTCATATGGCCGGTCCTGTCGCAAAAATGACACGTCTTCTGAATAGGCCCACCTGGCCTCTTGAACTACACGGACTGATTAGGCTTCAGCACTGGCCTAACCACGGCTCTGACCTGCTCCATAGGCCTCTTCCCAGCACCTGAATACTGCCCTCTCCTCTGATTGGCAATCAGCTCCTGCCTCTTGGCAGCAATCAGCAACTTCTGATAAGAATCTAAGTCCGAAGAGGACATCAGACTCTGCAGCTCCAAAGATAAACCCTGCAAGAATCTTTGAGCTCGATCTTCGGCGGTCTGCACCAACTTTGGCGCAAAGCGACACAATCTAGTGAAGTCCTGGTGGTACTGATCCACCGTCAGATTCCCTTGATAAACTGCTGCATCAGCTCCCTCCTAGCAGCTTGAGGGAAATACTCCTCATCAAATCTCGCCTTGAAAGTGTCCTAGGAAATAGGCCTCTCTAGCATCTGCTCCTCTGACTCCCACCAACTGCATGCATTGTCCTTCAGTTGCTTCTTCAAGTCAACCCATCCAGCCGGGTTAACCTTCGAAAGAAGTAGGTTATCCTCAGTATTCTTTATACACTCGTTCGTAGCTAATGGTCCTTCCGACCCATCGAAATATGTCGGGCCGAGCTCTCGAAACTGCTTCGCTCCTGGCTCGAAGCGAGGGGCATTCTGAAGCATGCCCTGCTGAACCTGCATCATCTGATGCATCATCCTCATCATCTCAGCTGTAGTAGGTTCTCTATCAGCTCCAGCACCATCAGCTGATCCACCACCAGCTCCCGATCCACTACCAGCGTCTTTCCGCCATCTAAGACAAGAAAACGTTCAGATTAGACTTAATCATGACTTGGATGTTTCGAATATTTAATTGGATGTTGTTTATCATTATTGTCGTTCCGATATTTCACGGATGCAAAGGGAGGACTTGCATGGGCCACCAACAAAACCTGTCATGCCTTGCTTCCCAGGTATGGAAGGCGAGACGTGAGGAGGTTCGCTCAGACGCGGAGCTGTGAAGCTGCAGTCTAATAAGCGTCTGTGTATAAAACAAATAGCAGGTCCTTGCATTGCGACGAAACAACAACAATAATAATAGTAAAGCGGACATAAAAGAAACATCCACCAGCAACATCCAGAAATTATTCCAACATCATAGAAAAGTCACAAAGTACAAAGTCTGAACAATAGGCATAAAGCATGGCCGAAACAAAGGTAAAGAGAGTCAGGTGCTACGCACCGAAACCTAACTGCAACTACTAAAAAGTGACAACAACTAAGAAGGCTCCAGGTGAGTCTAGGACTGGTCACCAGTGTCCTCGAACCCAGTCTCTACAGGTACCTCAAACTCAGCGTCCACGAACTGCTCGTCCTCTGTAACTACCTCTGACTCAGAACCTGACATGTGACACCCAAAGAGAAGAGGGCACATGTCAGTAAAAGTCTCCCAAAAGAAAGCGGAGGACTTTTGTGCAAGGATACAAATAAGGTAAAGCGACTAGCAGTTCTAAATATAATGAAATGACATAACATTTAAAGAATGCAACAATTTAAGATGACATGATGACATGCATGTATGTCGTAGCAGAACAACGAAAAAAATTATTTCATGGATCACGAACATTGTCTTTTCACATTGTGCACATTGTTTACTCCTTACAGCTGAAGGAGCGGATCAGACATCCTTCTACGCTGCGTGACAGCTTAAACCTACCCCTCCACGTGTATATGGACTGGCACCCATCTTCTGGATCACGAGCCAGAAAGTGTTATTCAATATGGCATAGGGTTGTGCCTGCAAAAGCAGGTGCCTAGCCTCAATAGTTACAATTTTTGTAGCATGTGCTACGTAATCACGATGAACATTTTGATGCATGACATGACATGGCAATGAGCAATTAAAGTGCGTACCGTTAATTGAAATTAAACATGACATGACAGCTTGAATGAAAGCATGTAAAAAGTGTCGGATCTAGCTTCGTTGTCAAGCTAGATCTAGTAAAGGCGTCTAGGCGACTATCATTTCATCGCCTAGTCTCTTTTACGCTACTACACAAATTGGCCTAAGACATGTCCTAAACAATTACTGGCAAGTAACACTTGCCTGAACAATTACGATGTAGTCACGATTAACCAGAATCCGATAATCTACCTATGTGCTCACAACGCAGTCCAGCCTACAGTCCCAATTATTAATCTTGATTAGTGAGTTACAAAACGATTAGAAGCTACGATTTTTAGGTTGATTAACAGGCGATGTGGGGGTTCCTACGGAGCGAGACTTACCTCAACACGACGTGAGGGCTACTCTGACGTCGGGTAGCGACGTCAGGGGTTGGATTCCGATATCGCGAACGGTACGGAATGACGGGTTCTCTGTTGATAAAACACGTGTACGAATAAGT